>CM033469.1:222077434-222729934 GCA_019447015.1 Hymenochirus boettgeri
TGCTCATTTTTTCAGACAATGCAACTTCTATGAAGAACTGCGTCCACACCATTGATGGTATGAATGAACAAACTACAGTGTTACATAGCTGAAGGTGTGTAGATTTCAGGAATATATAGTTTGTGGGGTTATTTCTAATTACGGGGGTGTTTTGTGGAAAAAACTGCAGACTGTCCGAATTCGGAATTGGCTAAATATTTTCGCTGTTTCTGAGCCATCGTGCATTGTCTCACTTTGTGGCTTTTCGCTTCCACGTCCGCATGTGTAACCACACATATGGCATACCGTTTGATTCAGGACATTTGGGAGATTGTTATTTAGTAAACTTTTTTTTACATTCCATGAGGTTTGGCATGATTTCTACCTTTTGAAGTTGTTTTTTGTTAATTTTTTCAGACAATGCGAACTTCTATGAAGAACTGCGCCCACACCATTGATGGTATGAATGAACAATCTACGTGTTACATAGCTGAGGTGTGTAGATTTCAGGAATATATAGTTTGTGGGGTTATTTCTAGTTACAGGGTTTTTTTGTGGAAAAAACTGCAGACTGTCTGAATTCGGAATTGGCTAAATATTTTCGCTTTTTCTGAGCCATCGTGCATTGTCTCACTTTGTGGCTTTTCGCTTCCACTTCCGCGTGTTTACCACACATATGCATACCGTTTGATTCAGGACATTTGGAGATTGATATTTTAGTAACTTTTTTTACATTCCATGAGTTTTTGGGCATGATTTCTTACTCTTTTGAAGTTGTTTTTTGTTTGCTCTTTTTTTTCAGACAATTGCAACTTCAATGAAGAACTGCGTCCACACCATTGATGGTATGAATGAACAACCTACAGTGTTACATAGCTAAGGTGTGTAGATTTCAGGAATATATAGTTGTGGGGGTTATTTCTAAGTTACGGGGTGTTTTGTGGAAAAAACTGCAGACTGTCCGAATTCGGAATTGGCTAAATATTTTCGCTGTTTCTGAGCCATCGTGCATTGTCTCCACTTTGTGGCTTTTTCGCTTCCACGTCCGCATGTGTAACCACACATATGGCATACCGTTTGATTCAGGACATTTGGGATATTGATATTTAGTAACTTTTTTTTACATTCCATGAGGTTTTGGCATGATTTCTAACTTTTTGAAGTTGTTTTTTGTTAATTTTTTCAGACAAATGCAAACTTCTATGAAGAACTGCGCCCACACCATTGATGGTATGAATGAACAATCTACAGTGTTACATAGCTGAAGGTGTGTAGTTTCAGGAATATAAGTTTGTGGGGGTTATTTCTAAGTTACAGGGGTGTTTTTGTGAAAAAACTGCAGACTGTCTGAATTCGGAATTGGCTAAATATTTTCGCTTTTTCTGAGCCATCGTGCATTGTCTCACTTTGTGGCTTTTCGCTTCCACGTCCGCGTGTGTAACCACACATATGGCATACCGTTTGATTCAGGACATTTGGGAGATTGATATTTAGTAACTTTTTTTACATTCCATGAGGTTTTGTGCATGATTTCTACCTTTTGAAGTTGTTTTTTTTGCTCATTTTTTTCAGACAAATGCAAACTTCTATGAAGAACTGCGTCCACACCATTGATGGTATGAATGAACAAACTACAGTGTTACATAGCTGAAGGTGTGTAGATTTCAGGAATATATAGTTTTGTGGGGGTTTTTCTAAGTTACGGGGGGGGTTTTGTGGAAAAACTGCAGACTGTCCGAATTCGGAATTGGCTAAATATTTTCGCTGTTTCTGAGCCATCGTGCATTGTCCTCACTTTGTGGCTTTTGCTTCAGCCACTCCGCATGTGTAACCACACATATGGCATACCGTTTGATTCAGGACATTTGGGATATTGATATTTAGTAACTTTTTTTTACATTCCATGAGGTTTTGGCATGATTTCTACCTTTTGAAGTTGTTTTTTGTTAATTTTTCAGACAAATGCGAACTCTACTTAACTCTGCGCCCACACCATTGATGGTATGAATGAACAATCTACAGTGTTACATAGCTGAGGTGTGTAGATTTCAGGAATATATAGTTTGTGGGGGTTATTTCTGTTACAGGGTGGTTTGTGGAAAAAACTGCAGACTGTCTGAATTCGGAATTGGCTAAATATTTTCGCTTTTTCTGAGCAATCGTGCATTGTCTCACTTTGTGGCTTTTCGCTTCCACGTCCGCGTGTGTAAACACACATATGGCATACCGTTTGATTCAGGACTTTTGGGAGATGATATTTAGTAACTTTTTTTACATTCCATGAGGTTTTGGCATGATTTCTACCTTTTGAAGTTGTTTTTTTTGCTCATTTTTTCAGAAAAATGCAAACTCTATGAAGAACACGCGTCCACACCATTGATGGTATGAATGAACAAACTACAGTGTTACATAGCTGAAGGTGTGTAGATTTCAGGAATATATAGTTTTGTGGGGTTTATTTCTAAGTTACGGGGGTGTTTTGTGAAAAAACTGCAGACTGTCCGAATTCGGAATTGGCTAATATTTTCGCTGTTTCTGAGCCATCGTGCATTGTTCCACTTGTGGCTTTTCGCTTCCACGTCCGCATGTGTAACCACACATATGGCATACCGTTTGATTCAGGACATTTGGGAATATTGATATTTAGTACTTTTTTTTACATTCCATGAGGTTTGGCATGATTTCTACCTTTTGAAGTGTTTTTTGTTAATTTTTTCAGACAATGCGAACTTCTATGAAGAACTTGCGCCCCCACCATTGATGGTATGAATGACCAATCTACAGTGTTCAACATACTGAAGTGTGGTAGATTTCAGGAATATATAGTTTGTGGGGGTTATTTCTAAGTACAGGGGTGGTTTTGTGGAAAAAACTGCAGACTGTCTGATTCGGAATTGGCTAAATTTTCGCTTTTTCTGAGCCATCGTGCATTGTCTCACTTGTGGCTTTTCGCTTCCACGTTCCGCGTGTGTACCACACAATGGCATACCGTTTGATTCAGGACATTTGGGAGATTGATATTTAGTAACTTTTTTTACATTCCATGAGTTTTGGCATGATTTCTACTTTGAAGTTGTTTTTTTGCTCATTTTTTCAGACAAATGCAACTTCTATGAAGAACTGCGTCCACACCATTGATGGTATGAATGAACAAACTACAGTGTTACATAGCTGAAGGTGTGTAGATTTCAGGAATATATAGTTTGTGGGGGTTATTTCTAAGTTACGGGGGTGTTTTGTGGAAAAACGCAGACTGTCCGAATTCGGAATTGGCTAAATATTTCGCTGTTTCTGAGCCATCGTGCATTGTCTCACTTTGTGGCTTTTCGCTTCCACTGTCCGCATGTGTAACCACACAATGGCATACCGTTTGATTCAGGACATTTGGGATATTGATATTTAGTAACTTTTTTTTACATTCCATGAGGTTTTGGCATGATTTCTACCTTTTGAAGTTGTTTTTGTTAATTTTTTCAGACAAATCGAACTTCTATGAAGAACTGCGCCCACACCATTGATGGTATGAATGAACAATCTACGTGTTACATAGCTGAAGGTGTGTAGATTTCAGGAATATATAGTTTGGTGGGGTTATTTCTAAGTTACGGGGTGTTTTGTGGAAAAAACTGCAGACTGTCTGAATTCGGAATTGGCTAAATATTTTCGCTTTTTCTGAGCCACGTGCATTGTCTCACTTTGTGGCTTTTTCGCTTCCATCCGCGTGTGTACCCACACATATGGCATACCGTTTGTTTCAGGACATTTGGGAGATTGATATTTAGTAACTTTTTTTTACATTCCTGAGGTTTTGGCATGATTTCTACCTTTGAAGTTGTTTTTTGTCATTTTTTCAGAACAATGCAACTTCTATGAAGAACTGCGCCACACCATGATGGTATGAATGAACAATCTACAGTGTTACATAGCTGAAGTGTGTAGATTTCAGGAATATATGTTTGTGGGGGTTATTTCTAAGTTACGGGGGTGTTTTGTGGAAAAAACTGCAGACTGTCGAATTCGGAATTGGCTAAATATTTTCGCTGTTTCTGAGCCATCGTGCATTGTCTCACTTTGTGGCTTTTCGCTTCCACGTCCGCTGTGTAACCACACATATGGCATACCGTTTGATTCAGGACATTTGGGAATTGTATTTAGTAACTTTTTTTACATTCCATGAGGTTTTGGCATGATTCTACCTTTTGAAGTTGTTTTTTGCTCATTTTTTCAGACAAATGCGAACTTCTATGCAGAATGCGTCCACACCATTGATTTATGAATGACAAACTACAGTGTTACATGCTGAAGGTGTGTAGATTTCAGGAATATTAGTTTGTGGGGGTTATTTCTAAGTTACGGGGGTGTTTTGTGAAAAAACTGCAGACTGTCCGAATTCGGAATTGGCTAATATTTTCGCTGTTCTGAGCCATCGTGCATTGTCTACTTTGTGGCTTTTCGCTTCCACGTCCGCATGTGTGTACCCACACTATGGCATACCGTTTGATTCAGGACATTTGGGAGATTGATATTTATTAACTTTTTTTTACATTCCATGAGGTTTTTGGCATGATTTCTACTTTTGAAGTTGTTTTTGTTAATTTTTTCAGACAAATGCGAACTTCTATGAAGAACTGGGCCCACACCATTGATGGTATGAATGAACAATCTACAGTGTTACATAGCTGAAGGTGTGTAATTTCAGAATATATGTTTGTGGGGGTTATTTCTAAGTACAGGGGTGTTTTGTGGAAAAAACTGCAGACTGTCCTGAATTCGGAATGGCTAAATATTTTCGCTTTTTCTGAGCCATCGTGCATTGTCTCACTTTGTGGCTTTTCGCTTCCACGTCCGCGTGTGTAACCACACTATGGCAACCGTTTTGATTCAGACATTTGGGAGATTGATATTTAGTACTTTTTTTTACATTCCATGAGGTTTTGGCATGAATTCTACCTTTTTGAAGTTGTTTTTTTGTCATTTTTTCAGACAAATGCGAATTTCTACGAAGAATTGCGCCCCTCCCCATTGATGGTATGAAATGAACAACTACAGTGTTACATAGCTGAAGGTGTGTAGATTTCAGGAATATATAGTTGGTGGGGGTTATTCTAAGTTACGGGGGTGTTTTTGTGAAAACCTGCAGACTGTCCAAATTCGGATTGGCTAAATATTTTTGCCGTTTCTGAGCCATCGTGCATTGTCTCACTTTGTGGCTTTTCTCGCTCCACGTCCGCTGTGTAACCACACAATGGCATACCGTTTGATTCAGGACATTTGGGAGATTGATATTTGGTAACTTTTTTTACATTCATGAGGGTTTTGCTGATTCTACCTTTTGAAGTTTTGTTTGATGTTCATTTTTTTTTTTAATCGTAAAATGCAAACTTCTAGAAGAACTGCGCCCACACCATTGATGGTATGAATGAACAAACTACAGTGTTACATACTGAAGGTGTTAGATTTCAGGAATATATATTTTGTGGGGGTATTTTAGTTGGGGGGTGTTTTGGAAAAACTGCAGACTGTTCAAATCGATAGCAAACTTGCTAATTTTTTTTTGCTTGCTCTGACATTTGGCACTGTTTCACGCTCTGGGTTGTTGGTAGCCATGTTCTGGGTACACCCATGAATGTGGCATACCGTTTTATTCGGGGAATGTTTAGCTTTCATATTTGAGATGTTTTTGACTTTCCTCACAAGTTTTTAGCTGAAATTCGCATTTGATTTTGTCTCTGAATTTTTACAGTTTGAGGAAAAAGGAAAGTGTGAGAAAACAACTTACAATTGGACGAAGAGCTGGCGTCCGGGTAAATTATCTCATTTTGATCGAATCTAACCTCACTCATAAAATCCTGCCGGTGGTGTTTCTAAAAATACTCACGTGTGTATATTTTCGTTATGGAAGATATTCTATGTTTAACTGTAGTAGTGGTTATACATTTTAATTTGGTGTTATATCTTGGAATGGTGCAGTTTTAGTTTGGGGGGGTCTCCTGTACAGGAAAAGTCGGGTCCTACAATATCTGGTACGTTGTACTCGGAGTAATCTGAGCTTTTAGAAACAGTAAGATTTGTTGTGTGTGTACCTTAAGATACTATAAGTAAAAATGGGAAAAATCCATGAAATTTGCAATTTTGGTTTTTTTTTTTTTCATTTTTTTTACATTTTTACCCATAATTTCCCGTAAAACGTTCCAGAAAAGTTACAAAATTCTGTTACCATGTTAAAGCACTTTGTCTCTGGAAAAAAATGTATAATTTCCTGATTTATGCAAGGTTTCCTACTGTAAAATTAAGTCACTACAGCGATAAGGGCCAAATCCTAAATTTCCTTCCTTCTGCGCAGTTAACGCCTAAAAAAAAATGAAAATCTCCTGGCAGTGAAAGGGTTTTATAATTGCGCAGGAAATGATGGAAGCATTCCAAGTATTAATAGTTGAAGAGGGACAGTATAAGGAGACTGGAGGACACATGAAACCGAGCATGAGAGGGCAGGCTGTAACGAAGATTTCGGGCACGTAAGTGTCCACACATCCCGATGTATCCCTCTTAAGTCCTCAGCGCATCCTGAACTGCAGGGCATAGAGGATAGAGGAGCCTTTACGGTGACGAACATGATGTACCACATAAGGGTAATCGGGGCGCAACACCATCTGAGCAAAGGATGGTAGATAGGAGGTAACCTATTGTCATCAAGCCCCATTCCTCCATCTTCCCTCAGATACGGCATGGCAGTTCTGCCCTTTTTTAAACCAGCATCCCTCCTTTCTTTACCCAGCACCCCCTCCACTTTACCATATGGTCCACATATGAGCTCCTGTTCCATACAGGGTTACTTACAGAAATTGGAACTGGCACTTCCTGTCACACACTATGGTTAAATGACTGTAAAGCATGGTATCGCTATAAGCGATACCGGAGCTTTAATACGTCCTGTATATGGTGTAATTCCTATGTGTAAACAGAAAGGGACACTGTTTTTTGAAACATTGTCATGGCTTCAATATGACAAAAAAGTTAACATTAAAGGCAATATAGTTCTCCTTTAAAAACCAAACAGACCGACCACACGTGATTAGTACGGTTCATCAGAGGCATGTCCTGGGTGTACAGGACTTATATAGTGGGCCCCACCCTTCAATCACTTATTCATTACGTATGGATGTATTAGATATGCCCTGTCTAAACCAGCATAAACACATTATGCACAAACTATTAGAGTTTCCGATAAGGCCACTAAAGCTAGAACTGTGATCGTGGCAATGGTGGCTCCCATATTTAATAATAGATTTGCGCCTGAGCACCACTTTAACTCCAGCTGTAAGCTAGTCTAAAGGTAGCGCTAACCCATTATTAAATATATTTCGCTGATTGCGTGGGTGTCCTCTTGCGAAACTCGTGCAAGAGGTGCAATGAAGAAGTTAAAACTCGTGCTAACCAATTCAATGTTGAGTTTAACCCTTTCACTGCCAGGAGATTTTCATTTTTTTTTGCGTTAACTGCCAGAAGAATTTTCATGATTTTGCCCTCAATCGCTTAGACTAATTTTACAGTAGGAACCTTGCAGTAAAATCAGGAATATTTACATTGTTTTTTTCAGCACAAAGTGTACTTTAATCAGTGGTAACAGTATTTTGTAACTTTTCTGGAAATTTACTGGATTATGGGTAAAATATGTAAAAAAAATGAAAAATTTGCAATTTCATGGTTTTTCCCATTTTTTATTTATAGTTCTTAAGTTACACACAAAAATCTTACTGTTTTCTAAAAGCACTGATACTCCCGATACAACGATACCAGATATATGTAGGTACCCCACTTTCCCTGTACAGGAGACTCCCCCAAACTAAACTGCACCATCAAGAATATTACACCAATTAAAATGTATAACCACTACTGACCAGTTAACATAGATATCTACCAATTATACTAAAATATCCCCACAGTGAGATATTTTTAGAAACTACACACCCGCAGGATTTTATGAGTGAGGTACGTTTTGATCAAAATGCAGATAGCCCGGACGCAGTCTCTTTGTCCATTGTAAGTTTTTTTCCACATTTTCCTTTTTTCCTCACTAAATCAGAGACAAACAAATGCGAATTTCAGCTAAAAAACTGTGGAGGAAGATTTCAAACGCATCTCAAATACAAAGCCTAACCCCTCCCGAATAAACGGTATGCCACATTCATTGGTGTACCCAGAGACATGGCTACCAACTAACCAGAGCGTACCAGTGACAATGTCAGTAGCAGCAAAAAAATTAGCCAGTTTGTGTATTTGACAGTCTGCAGTTTTTCCAAAAATCACCCCCCCACTCAGAATACCCCCCACAAACTATATATTCCTGAAATCTACACACCATCAGCTTGTACGCTGTAGTTCGTTCATTGATAACCATCAATGGTGTGGGCGCAGTTCTGCGTAGAAGTTTGCACTTTTACCAGATTTTCAAAAAAAATGAACATCACCACATTCAAACAAGGTAAAATCACTGCCAAAACACCAATGGAAAGTTAAAAAAGAAGTTACCAAATATCAATCTCCCAATGTCCTGATCAAACGTATGTCCATAATTGTGGTTACACAAGCGGACGTGGAAAGCGAAAGCCACAAAGTGATACAACGTTTGATTCAGGACATTTGGGAGATTGATATTTAGTAACTTTTTTTTACATTCCATGAGGTTTTGGCATGAATTCTACCTTTTGAAGTTGTTTTTTGTTCATTTTTCAGACAAATGCGAATTTCTACGAAGAATTGCGCCCGCGCCATTGATGGTATGAATGAACAAACTACAGTGTTACATAGCTGAAGGTGTGTAGATTTCAGGAATATATAGTTTGTGGGGGTTATTTCTAAGTTACGGGGGTGTTTTGTTGAAAAACCTGCAGACTGTCCAAATTCGGAGTTGGCTAAATATTTTTGCCGTTTCTGAGCCATCGTGCATTGTCTCACTTTGTGGCTTTTCGCTTCCACGTCCGCGTGTGTAACCACACATATGGCATACCGTTTGATTCAGGACATTTGGGAGATTGATATTTGGTAACTTTTTTTTACATTTCATGGGGTTTTGGCATGATTTCTACCTTTTTGAATGTTGTTTGATGTTCATTTCTATATATTCCTGAAATCTACACACCTTCAGCTATGTAACACTGTAGTTTGTTCATTCATACCATCAATGGCGTGGGCGCAATTCTTCGTAGAATTTTGCATTTGTCTGAAAAATGAACAAAAAACAACTTCAAAAGGTAGAATTCATGCCAAAACCTCATGGAATGTAAAAAAAAGTTACTAAATATCAATCTCCCAAATGTCCTGAATCAAACGGTATGCCATATGTGTGGTAACACACGCGGACGTGGAAGCGAAAAGCCACAAAGTGAGACAATGCACATCCTATTTGTGAATGGAACTTTGAGTTCCATTCACAAAATGTATAGAAAAGCTGGCAGCTTGACAGCTTTTGCTATACCAGGGAGTGCAGCATAATCTAAATGCAGTACCTCCACTAGACCACTAGGTGTCAGTCTTGCACCACTCTATGGGAAGACCCCGGTGAAGGAGGAAGTTCTGTGAGTCACCGGGGTCTCCCTTTCAGTCTTTGAAGAGCTCCTCCTCACTTCCTCCTCGTGGGACCGGCTGACTCAGGAAAAGGTAGGGATATCTCCTGATCCCCCCCTCGAATTTGCACCAAACTGAGGGGGGGTCGAGGGGGCTAGGGGGGCAGTTGAATGCTGCCCCCCCGATCGGCCCTAGCAGGGGGGGAAAAATTTTTGGGAGGGGGGAAGCCACAGATCGTATATTCACGATCTGTGGCAGTTTGAGCATTCACTGCACAGATCGTGAATATACGATCTGTGGCAGGGAAAGGGTTAATCCCTGTTATGCGTGAAACTCGTGCTAACCAATTCAATATTGAGTTTAATCCTTGTTATGCATGGGTAAACGAGGCCCAATGTATCTCTTAAATGTATCTTCCACATCTGGGCAGCCAGCCAAGAAAAAGCAGAGAGGTAAAATGTACCAACTGGTAAAGGCTGAACCTGCCAAGGGATTGAAAAAGAAACAAAAGTAACTTATGTTCCAACTGGTTACACTGTCACCTCCTAATGTAGGGAGAGGGGAAGCAGTGGATGGACCTGCCTTGTACCTCACTATGGAGACTTATTTATTACATTGGGACATGGTTATAATCCATTTTGTATAAATATTACCTATTCGTGGTTCTAGGAATGCAGTGCTCATTATTAAGTAGAATCTTTCTGTTTTCCAGTGAACAGGCAGGGGGGAATTGTTATTGGGTAATGATGGATGGTGCTGGGCACTAATAATGCACTGCTGGCTCTTAAGCTAAATAATAAAAAAATAATAATAATAATGGTTGCCGTAAGATGGGGTTTGCAGTGGCTGCACAGGTATCCCAAAACACTCAATAAGGAGAGATTTTTAATGCCAGCTAATAGATGGCTTTTTGGGCACATAAAACTTTTACCTCAAATCACAATGCAGCAGGAACTGCTATCGGCCTATTATATTAGAGATGTGATTCCTTCTCACACCATCATAATGTACTGAGAAATGCAAAGGGGCAGTGACCAGTGACAGTCGCAATGAGCAGCTTAACAAACCCAACTGAGTAAAAACATGCCGCTCGTGTGAAACTAGATAGGAGTCAATAGAGACAAGTCCTAATTTTGCTATCGGATCCAAGAGGTTTTGCCCAGAGAGACTTGGACAGCTTCATATTTCCACAGTTTGTATTGTATAAAGGTTTGTCAGCTGCCATTAAAAACTTAATCAAGCATAAACTCAAAATTTAAATTCCTTGCACCGGTTGCACAAGCGTCATTATTATTATTATTATTGTGGCTTTATATAGCACCAACATCTTCTGTAGCACTTTACAATGACATGGATACATACACATCAGGTTTTAAAGGGCATGTTAACCCTTAAAACAAAAAACTGGTCAATTGTTAGTTACCTTCCCCCAGCCCTATATTTGCACTTTATTACCTGCATTACTAACCAGATATTTTGTCCCAATTCTGGCAGATTAAGCTGGATCCTCCCTCCATGCAGTCAATCAATGCTGTTATTTCTGACATCACAGCCAATGATTGACTGCTGTTTCACCTGCTGCTTCTTCTGCACATGCTCAAGCATATAAAAAAACTCTTAGAGCAGAGAA
This sequence comes from Hymenochirus boettgeri, assembly GCA_019447015.1. Lineage (NCBI taxonomy): Eukaryota > Metazoa > Chordata > Amphibia > Anura > Pipidae > Hymenochirus > Hymenochirus boettgeri. Next base: position 222,088,608 of record CM033469.1, read on the forward strand.
AGGACACAAATACTTTTGCCAGAATGGAATAGAACTTATCATTAAATATTTGGTTACAAATGCATGTAATAAAAATAGCAGTTGAGTTTGTGGGCAGATAACTGACTAGTCACCAGTTTTTTGTTTTATGGGTGGACATGTCCCTTAATGCTTTACTACTAAATATGTCTAACCTATACCCCCTATACAAAAATGCAGACCAACAGTAGAAATTATTTTTCTAGCTCCCTTCACTCTTCTTTAGTTCCTTCCTTTTACTTCTTATTCCTTCCTAGGTTTATATAAATAGGAATTAGTCCTGCGTGTTCTATTTAATGAAAGGACACGTTAGTCAAGTTAGCATAATGAGTCCTAATTTGGTATTATAGAAAGTCTTATTACTTCTATTATATTATGTGAACAATTCCTATTCTGAATCATTTCCTTTACAAATCCAACTACACCGAGCAACTAAAATATAAAAAAAAACAAAACTATAGTATCATTTTTGAAATTGTATTTTTATATGTTATATAGCAAAACCACTATACTTGTACCCCTGTACTCAGAGCTTAGCTGTTTTTGTGTATCTATTTTTGTGTTGTAAGACTTTTGTTTAGGGGAACATCAGTTAGAAAACAATAATCACAGTGAATTGCCCATTATATTCTAGTTAGAATTACTGTATGAGCAGTGTAAATCCATTGTATTTTATAACGTGAATAATGCACCCCTTTTGTAAAATATTATTATCATTTAAGTCACTAAGGAGTTCCATAATAATATTTAAGCATGAGACAACAGGCCATGCTTCCTGATGTATAATATTTTTCTGAATAGATTTATTTTGTTTAATGTTACTACAAAAAACTGGATTTGTGCTAAATTAACATTTCCCCCAACAAGCTAATTCTTAACAGTTTGGAATATCCTTTAAAAATTCTAGACTTACATGCATTTATGGTCAGACAGGACACCCACCATCCACCAGGGGGTCTGTCAACAGGGGCCACCAACCACTTGTGCGGTGACTGCTTGTGCATTGGGAATGTTGTGGCTTATTCCCAGTAGGCCAGTCCAACCGAGTATTCCATTCTGATTATATATTTAGGGAAATCAGAACCTCAATGACAATGCAGCAATCCTCTGACCTAACTACCTAAACTTTTATATTGATAATGTTTTTCTCAGAACTGGAGAAAGTGTGATATCAACTATTGTTTATATTTGGGAGGTTATTTTTGGGGGCTTGTTTTTTTTCCCATAACTGCAGGACTCGTTAAAAATTGCAGTGCTAAACTGGGTACACACAGTAACGATAAAGCCCTGATACCCTGGGATCAGACGGTATCGGGGCTTTATCGTTATGTGTGTACCTTCATTTCCCGGACGAGCAAGGCTGCCGAACGCGCATTCAGGAAAGACCGAAAATTTCCATCGGTCGCGCTAGACTTGCTATAGAGAAGTCTAGCGCAGCCGATGGAAACACACATTTCCGAGCGTTCTCCCTATTATGTTCATAGGGAGAACGCTCGGGAATGTGTGTATGCACATCTTTGAAAGATGGCAGACAGGATCTTGCAGATCCTGTCTGTCATATTTCAGAAATCTGTACTGTGTGTACCTAGCTTAACATGCTCACAATCATATATAAACAATGGAAGTTAAGTAGTATAAATACAGTAGCATAATAAAAGAAAAATGATGGTTTAACCCTTTCCCTGCCACAGATCGTATATTCACGATCTGTGCAGAGAATGCTTTAACTGCCACAGATCGTGAATATACGATCTGTGGCTTCCCCTTTAAAATCGGAAAAACACCGCGCACTAGGGCCGACCCGGGGGCAGCATTCAGCTGCCCCCCTAGCCCCCTCGACCCCCCCTCGGTTGTGTCCAAATCCGAGGGGGGGATCGGGAGTTATCTTACCTTGTCCAGCGGAGCTTCTGGTCCCACGTGGATGAAGAGGAGGAAGCGGAAAGGGAGACCCCGGTGACGTCACGGAGCTTCCTCCTTCACCGGGGTCTCCCTTGAAGTGGTAGGAGACTGCCCCTGGTGGTCTAGTTGATGTACTGCAGCGTGATCTCCATAGATCATGCTGCAGTACCTAGTATAGTACAAGCTGTCAAGCTGACAGCTGTACTATACATTTTGTGAATGGAACTCAAAGTTCCATTCACAAATAGGATTTTTTCTAAGTCTTTGCTACTTAGCGAAGACTTAGAAAAAAAATGGGGACAGAGATCAAAATTTGGTGATCACATTCATTGATCTTTGCCAATGAATGAAAAATCACTTCCTGGAAAATGATTTCCGGGAAGTGATTTTTCCGATCGGATTTCGAATTGGAAAACGGGCATTTATGCCCGTATTCCAAGTTCGGTATCATTCCCTAAGATGATTTGATGATACACACACCTTTTTTTTTTTTTACCCTAAAACTATAAATTAGCAAAAAACTTTTTCTTCTCCAAGCTTCCCAATGTCCCCGGTGATATCGGTAAAGTAAATGCGGATCATTTATTTGTTGGATTTCAAAGGAAACTAAGCCTATTTTAGTAGGAAATTTTGCAGAGGTACCAAAAAAAAGACCGTATTGATTTTTTAGGATCAGTAAAGTGTGCAAAAACTTGTGTGACTCTCCGTACTAACTGGTTTTCCACTAAAAGGGGGAGTGGGGATAGGGGTGGGGGAGTGGGTTGTGGCATTTTTTAATTTTTTCTTGTAATTGCAATTGCGCGTGGATCCCATTTGAGCTAGTTGGTGGCCCCGTCTCTGTTTGCACCCACCCTTACGGCATACCATTTGATTCAGGACATGTGGGAGATTGCCGTTTAGTGGGTTTTTTACTTGTCGAGTGGGTTTAGGTAGGATTTCAACCATTGAGTCCTCTTATTTTATTTTTCCACAAAATCTCCTAAAAGCACGGAGTTCTATGGATAACAGCGCCTGGAATTCTTCCTGTATATACGAAAGCATGATACCACCACGTAGCTGAAGGTGTGTAGCTTCCAAAAATATATAGTTTGTGGGGGGTATTTCCAAGTTGATTAGGCTGTTCAAATTACAGAACACTTTGATTTTTTTCTTGTAATTGGACTTGTGCATGCGTCCAATTTGAGCTAGTTGGTGGCCCCGTTTCTGTTTGCACCCACCCTTATGGCATACCGTTTGATTCAGGACATGTGGGAGATTGCCGTTTAGTGGGTTTTTTACTTGCCGAGTGGGTTTAGGTAGGATTTCAACCATTGAGTCCTCTTATTTTATTTTTTCACAAAATCTCCTAAAAGCACGGAGTTCTATGGATAACAGCGCCTGGAATTCTTCATGTATATATGAAAGCATGATACTACCACGTAGCTGAAGGTGTGTAGCTTCCAAAAATATATAGTTTGTGGGGGGTATTTCCAAGTTGATTAGGCTGTTCAAATTACAGAACACTTTGATTTTTTTCTTGTAATTGGACTTGTGCATGCGTCCAATTTGAGCTAGTTGGTGGCCACGTCTCTGTGTGCACCCACACATATGGCATACCATTTGATGCAGGATATGTGGGAGATTGACATTTAGTGGGTTTTTTTGCTTGTCAAAAGGGTTTAGGTAGGATTTCAATCCTTGAATCATCTTATTTTATTTTTCACAAAACCTCGTAAAAACAGGGACTTCTTTGGATCAGTGGGTCTGGAATTCTTCATGTATGTATGAAAGCATGGCATCGTAACGTAGCTGAAGGTGTGTAGATTCCAAAAATATATAGTTTGTGGGGAGAATTTCCATGTTTCGGGACTGTTTCCTTAGAAAAAGTGTAGGCTGTTCAAATTACAGAGCACTTTGATTCTTTCTTGTAATTGCATTTGTGCATGCGTCCCATTTGAGCTAGTTGGTGGCCACGTCTCTGTGTGCATCCACGCATATGGCATAACGTTTGATTCAGAACATGTGGGAGATTGATATTTAGTGGGGGGGTTTATTTGTGGGGGGCATTTCCAAGTTTTGGGGCTGTTTGAAATTACAGACAACTTTGAATTTTTTCTTGTAATTACACTTGTGCATGTGTCCCATTTGAGCTAGTTGGTGGCCACGTCTCTGTGTGCACCCACACATATGGCATACCGTTTGATGTAGGATATGTGGGAGATTGACATTTAGTGGGTTTTTTTGCTTGTCAAGTTGGTTTAGGTAGGATTTCAATCCTTGAATCATCTTATTTTATTTTTCACAAAACCTCCTAAAAACACAAGAGTTCTTTGGATCACTGGGTCTGGAATTCTTCATGTATGTATGAAAGCATGGCATCATAACGTAGCTGAAGGTGTATAGATTCCAAAAATATATAGCTTGTGGGGGGAATTTCCATGTTTATGGACTGTTTCCTTAGAAAAGGGGTAGGCTGTTCAAATTACAGAGCACTTTGATTTTTTCTTGTAATTGCATTTGTGCATGCATCCCATTTGAGCTAGTTGGTGGCCACGTCTCTGTGTGCATCCACACATAGGGCATACCGTTTGATTCAGGGCATTTGGAAGATTGATAATTGACAATTTTTTTTACATGACATGGAAATTTGCCATGATTTTTAACTTTGAATTGTATTTTTATAAATTTTTCCTGAAAATCTGGTAAAAAAGCGAAATTTTACATGAAACTGCGCTCATACCATTGGTGGTATGCATAAAAGAATCACACCATTGTGTAGCTGAAGATGTGTAGATTCCAAAAATATATAGTTTGAGGGGTTATTTCTAATATAGAGGGGTGTTTAGTCTGACAAATCTGAAAAGTTGCTATAATTGGGCCATTGTTCATTGGCTCACTTTGTGGCTAGTTGATTCCACGTTTGCGTGTGTAACCATACATAGGGCATACCGTTTGATTCAGGACATTTAGGAGATTGATATTTGGTAACTTTTTTTTTGCATTACTTGGGATTTTGGCATGATTTCTACCTTTGAGAGTTTTTTTTTCCAAATTTTTTAGAAAATCTGCTAAAACTGTGAACTTCTACGAAGAACTGCGCCCACACCATTGATGGTACGAATGAACAAACTACAGAATTTCGTAGATAAAGGTGTGTGGATTTGAGAAATATATGGTTTGTGGGGGTTGTTTTGTGGGGAAAAATTGCAGACTGTTCAAATTCAGATTTGGCTAAATATTTTTGCTGTTTCTGAGCCATTGTGCATTGTTTCACTTTGTGGCTTTTGGCTTCCACGTCCACGTGTGTAACCACACATATGGCATACGTTGGTGCTACTTAGCGAAGACTTAGAAAAAAAATGGGGACAGAGATCAAAATTTGGTGATCACTTCTGATCACCAAATTATTGATCTTTGCCAATGAATGAAAAATCACTTCCTGGAAAATGATTTCCGGGAAGTGATTTTTCCGATCGGATTTCGAATTGGAAAACGGGCATTTATGCCCGTATTCCAAGTTCGGTATCATTCCCTAAGATGATCTGATGATTATCTTTGGGAATGATCGGGGAAAAAAAGGGGAAATACACACAAAAAAATTCTTAAAGTGATACACACACCCTTTTTTTTTTTTTTTTTTACATTTCACTAACTTACTCCTGTGAAATGAAAAATATATGTATTGTGGAAGGGGGATGGAAAATAACGCTCTAGAGGTAAGTATCCAGTCACTATCCATTCATGTACTTAAATGGACACAGTACTTGTGCAGTAACTGACAGCCCTATGGGTCTGAATGGGGGAGAAGCCCTAGAGCAGTCAGTTACTGCATAGTATAGTGTCCCTATAGATAAACAAATACCGTTTTGTGTATCGTCCAATAAAACAGCTGCAGGTCTGGAACAATTGTTTTAGACAGCTGATCATGTACACTTTACTTATATATGCAAACTCTGCTGTTTCAAAACAGCTGATCACTGTACAGGGCCTTGGTTGAGTCAGTTCTGTATGCAATTTCATACAGGAGTTGCAATACTAGGGCAATAAGGTGCTGTTTAGGAGAGCACCTTACACATATTTTAATCATGGTTATGTCTTGTTAATTTCCTAGACATTTCCCTTATTGCAATTGAGGTGATCCTAATTTGGCTTACGATCAGACTATTTAAAGAGTCCACCCTCCATATAGACTTTTATTCAGAACTAGACAATTAAGCCCGTTTTATTAAAGGAGAACTAAACCCCAAAAATCAAAGTTTGGTTAGAAAGTACTTGCCTCAACATCCTTCTCAGCATGGAAGATCCCACTCAGATGCCTTTCCTTTTCCCATATTGGCTCATTTTCAGTTCTGTTTGCTCCCCAAATCTGAAGCTGACATTTTCCCTTGCCTTCCAGTACTTTTACCTTGATTACATTTTCAGCACCTGTGTGATTTCCACTCCCACCTCTTAACCCCTATGATGTAGGAATATATTAAATCATCAATATCCAAATTGGTGGTGCAGCTGATTAACACTTACTAGTAGCAGTGTTGTAGTGTGATGTATATAGGTCTGGGTATCTAGTGTTTTCGGATCTGAAATAATGTAGTCTCACCTACGGCTGAGGAAGGTGTCGCACGAACCCCGAAAAGTCACATGTTTAATAAATGAATTTGAACATTTAAGAACTGGAGTGCGCTCTGAATTGCTTTGTTTGGATACTATTGCCATGGCTATGGTTTTTTGGAGCGCACCCAGCGACATATACTATTCAAATTATACACTGTTTCAATCCAATATATACAATAAATGCAGGTGAAATACAAATACACAGGTCGTTAGCTGTGAACATTGCAAGTTTATTGCAAAACATGCGTGCTACAAGTTTCAGACCCCCTTGAGGAAGGACAAGGGGTCAGAAACATGTAGACACGCATGTTTTGCAATAAACCTGCACTATTCATAGTTACAGACCTGTGTCTTTGTATGTTCACCTGCAATGTATTGTTTAAGGTTGGAGGGCCATATTTAAAAACTGCAATATCGCGGGTTTTTGTTATGTACGACAGTGGCAGTTGTATACCATGTGGGTAAAAACTACCGAATGAAATTATACAGGGGGTCGTAGATTTACGTTTGCTATCGTACATTTACAAGATTTCCGATAGTGATCTAAATTAACGATCGACATAACGATCGCTAAAGAAAAAAAGAATACTTTATATAATGGCCTGTAGTGTGAAGGTCTCTAGCTCTCCCTGCAGCTGGCAGCAATATTAGTGGAAGTGTAGCTTTAATGGGGAATGTTGGAGGGCAGAAGAGTGTGTTTAGAAACCACACAGTGCAGAACTATAGGGGGAGGATAGTGAAGTGAACTTGATCTTAGTACAGCTCTGTGCAATGCATTCTCATCAGTGTACCTTATTAAAGGGAATGTTGGAGAGTAGGAAGAGTGTGTTTTTAATTCAGCTGTCTGTATAAAACACACAAACTGGTACAGAGCTAAGACTTAGAAAAGCATTACACAGTGAAATGCATTGCACAGAACTGTGCTAAGATCAGGGTCATTATATCTCCTCCACTGCAGCACTGCACCATGTTCTATAAGTGTACGTATTAAAGGGGAATTGGAGGGTATGCCACTTTCAGCTCGGCACCATGTTATTTATATAAATGTACATATTAATAGGAATTATTGAAGTGAATGCCAATTAAAGGGTACTGTTAGAGGAATGCAAAATTAAGCAGCAGGAGGGCTGCCTGTGGGAAGTTTTGCATAAACAAAATCAACTAGGGTTCCCACCTTTGTCTTTAAGACATTTAAGAACATTTACCCCTTTAATTGGCATTTATGCCAATTAAAGTAGGTACTATGAGAGGGAATGCAAAATAAATGCAGCAGGAGGGGCGCCTGTGGGAAGTTTGCATAAACAAAATCAACTAGGGTTCCCACCTTTGTCTTTAAGACATTTACAGGCCTATGTATTAAAGTTCTTATAGTTAAAATGGTGCAATTTGCCCCAACCAATCAGATGTTAGCATAAGAACTTTTAACATAGGCCTGATAATATTACACAACAAAAGGTTGTTAGTATTTCTTTAGAAGCATGATGGTTTGTATTTAATGCAATGGTAGTTAGCACTGCAACACGTAGATTTTATATGTGTTTGGTTCTCAAAGGCAAAGGTGGCCTTTGCCTTTACACTACTTCTAGGCTCCAACATTCCTCTTTAAAATGCATTGCACAGAGCTGTGCTAAGACCCATGTTCACTTCAATATGCTGCATCTGCAGTTCTGAGCTGTTTTGTTTTTATAAGCGTACCTTGTAAAGTGGTCAGTTCAATTCTACTGGGGTTGCCACCTTTCCTTTTAAGACTCAAACACAGGGCTACTCCCACTAGCACATTTTGGATTGCTGTTGTGATCCGATTGGTGTGGAAGTACAGGCATGTAATAGCCTATGGGACCAGCCCCACTACATGCAATGCGTTTCCCTGTGCTATTGGAGTGCATCCGATCACCATTTTTGGTCTGTATTGCATGCACTCTGCCTAGGGTCCAATTGTGAAGCTTAACCCATGCTTGATCCCACATTATTGGGAATGTGTGTTCTCCCTTCCATTGCGTTTGCATTACACTTCTAGGGCTAGGCGTGTTTTTAAGGCGATTGTGATTTTCCAGTTGTTTTAATTTGGTAATTCAGACTTTTTTGTGCAATCGCATGCGTTTTCATAATGAAAACAGACAAATCGCAAGTGAAAATGCATATTAATTGCGTGCAATTGTGTGTGCGATTCAGGTTCGTTGCAGTGTGCTGGCCCTAAATGTACATTGCAGCAATACACACGACATCTAAATGGTAGAGTGCAGAAATAAATACATAAAACACACAGTTTGCTTGAAATGCTCCCAAATAAAGGGTTAACAAATTGCTTCCTAATACATATGAAGGGTTAACACCTTCCCTCACTCTGAGCAGAAAATCAGCTAATAATATTCACTGTTATCTCTGATAATTGGCTGGGAGACACTGGCAGGTGGGGACTCTGAGTTCAACTGTAACATGCAGCTTAGCATAAGGGAGTGGGAAACAAACACAAGATAGCTAGTTCACATGGCAGAAGGAGTTTTTGTGTCCAGGACACCAGGAAGGAGCAACACTAGAAGCCACCCGTGACATCATAGATTGCCAGTACTCAGAAATGTTCTTAAATGATTTCTACACTTAAGAGGTTGAATTCAGAAGTGAAGTCAAATGGTGACAGTTACAGAGTCTGTGGAGCTGCCTACATATTTTGGGTTTAGTTCTCTTTTAACAGCCGCTAGATATTAAGCCAAAATGTGTGTGTATGCATACAAACACACACATGCATCCTATACACACATACACATATGATAAAGAACACAGAAACACATGATACAGAGCCATACTTACACACTTGCATGTAGACAGACACACACATACATGCAGACCCACACATACACAGTCATTCAGACAGATATTCAATCTAAACTCTTATATTCAGCTGTAATCAATTCCTTGCTCTCAAAAACTGTTCTTCTGTGAATAGTTTTACTGTAGTGGAAGTTTTGACAGTTGGAATGCTGTATGCAGGCTTGTTGGTTTTGTGGAAAAAAAGTCAGGTCAGATGGAAGTGGGAGTAGTTAAAAGAGAGGGGGGATACTGCTCCTAACAAAATGTGTGCTGGATTGAAGGCATGCAGCAAAACATGCGAATCAGAGTAAGTGTACTGACAGTATTCAATCATAGATTGAGGCAAAGTCATTTTTTCAGTATAGTGGTCTTTAATTATACAAAAATATTACAAACAAACAAACAAACAAACATATAATTGACAGCTTATACTATTTCAATAAAATAATGTAGGAGTATGAATGATGTGATATAGTTATGTATAGTAATGGTGTATACACAAATGTGTGTGTGTGTGTGTGTCAGGTGAGAGAGCAAGTGAGAACTCCCTGAACTTTCTTTGTCTTTTATACAGTAATATGCAGTTTACTAAGTGGGCTGCAACTAATACATCATACAGGACAGGTTAAGGGGAAGTTCAGTGCAATACATGTACTTTTTAGAAAAAAAGCAATATTTTATTATCCCAATAACCTTAATCTGCCAATTCGCATTGTGTCTGTGTATAAATAAATGCAACCGAAATACTGACTTCCTGTTTGCAGGACCCCTAGTAAAGACCATTATGGTTTTGCCCTGACCCAGTGCCTGGGTTGATATCAGTTGCCTCAGTAGAGATCTGAGCATGTTTGACCCATCCAACAGCCAATCAGTAGAAATTACTGTTAGGAACATTCCAATGTTGTGGTGCATTCTGGGAAGAAAAAGGACAGTTAGAACCTGAAATGTCAGCTCACTAATTTCAACAGCAGGGAACAGCAAGGGGTATGAAATAAACTGATTTTTCAAAAGGGGGATAATATGGTAGAATGACTAGGCATTACACAAACTAACAATTTAACAAATATTAATAATTTCCACTGAACTGTCCTAATTACACACAATCAACCTTTGAGAGTTTAGAATCAGTTGCATTTTAAAGATACACAATAATGGAAATTGACAAGACGAGGTGCATATGTTGCAATAATGATAATAACTCACAATAATATTTAAGAGTAGGATGGCCGGTTTTGCGGATCCGAACCCGGATCCGCCGCGGATTTATCACTGTTCGCGAAACGGCGGATTTTTCCGGATTTTTCTGCCTTCCGAACATCCGATTCTGGATTTTTCGTATTTTCGAAAATATTCGAAATTACGAGTTTTCAAAATACGAGAAAACAACTTAATTTTGAAAATTTTCTAAAAATCTCGTAATTTCGAGGGTATTTTTCATTTTAATGGTGCCGCATTGTGGATTTTCGATTTTCGAATTTTTTCGAAAATTCGCAGATCCTCGAGCGGACGGATTTTTGCGAAGTTCGGACATCTCTATTTAAGAGCCATTAACAGACCAATCTGACCAAAACATTGAGTAGGGCATTTGAGCATGCTGAAATACTGGCCTATGTGCATCAGCCCTAACTCTGGTGGTCTGTAACCAATACCCTGATTTTACTCACACAGTAAAATGGAGAATTAAAGTTTAATAATAAATTAAATTTAGGAAATTCTCCATTAATTATTGTGTATCCACTATTTATTGTCCCCACTGCTATATTTGTTACCTTCAAAATGCTATTAGATGTCTAACAATTGATGTTATTGTGTTGACTGTTCTTATTCTCCACTAGCTCCTCTGCTTCTGGCTGCACTCCAGTGACCCAAATCCTTTTGGCACATCCCCTTAGACTTAAATGGGACTTACATCACTACCTTCACATGACCATAGGAAACAGGAAGAAAGGAGGCATTTATAATTGGACTTTTTTTAATGTTTCAAAAATGAAAATATATAGAAGATATTACATGGGGAATTCTCAGTGCTTACTTTAGTATTAGACTTTCATTTTCTTTTAAAGCTGCTTTCACATTTGGAAGATAGACCATGTCTGGGTATGACTGCTTATAAGGGTTAAGGCTGTTTAAAAACAATTCCATTTCCAGATATGTTAAAATATACAATATTCAACTATGCAGCATGCACGTTGTTTTTGTATCTCCTCTGAAAGCTTATCAAAGAGAATGATATTGCAATGAAATTATCTTTGTCATTCAGCTGCAGAAGAGATTCCACTTGCTGTAAGCAGTCGATGACAGAATGATAAATTCTGCTTGTTTGTTTCTGTACAGGGAAGAGATTTATACTTCTTGATCCCAATGTGTAATTTCTTGAGTCCAATAAAAAATATTAGTTAAAACAAAGCTGGGCATGGTATCTATTGTTGTTCCTAAGGTATGCATGCTTTACCCTTTCACTGCCAGGAGATTTTCATTTTTTTTTTGCGTTAACTGCCAGAAAGAATTTTCAGGTTTTTGTCTCTTAATCGCTTTGAGACAATTTACAGTAGGAAACCTTGCAGTAAATCAGGATAATATTACATTGTTTTTTTCAGCACAAAGTGTACTTTAACATGGTAACAAAATTTTGTAACTTTTCTGGAAATTTTACTGGAATTATGGGTAAAATATGTAAAAAAATGAAAATTAGCAAATTTTCATGATTTTTCCCATTTTTACTTATAGTTATCTTAAGTTACGCACAAAAATTTACTGTTTCTAAAAGCTCAGATACTCCCGAGTACAACGATACCAGATATATGTAGGTACCCGACTTTTCCTGTACAGGAGAACCCCCCAAAAAACTGCACCTCCTAGAATATTACAACCAATTAAAATGTGTAACCACTACAAACAGTTAACATAGATATCTACCAATATCTAAAATATCCCCACAAGTGAGATATTTTAGAAACTACACACTCGTAGGATTTTACGAGTGAGGTTATTTTCGATCAAAATCCGATACCCAGACGCAGCTCTTCGTCAAATTGTAGTTACTTTCTCACATTTTCCTTTTTTTTCCTCACTGTAAAATCAGAGACAAAATCAAATGCGAATTTCAGCTAAAAACTGTGGAGGAAAGTTCAAAACGCATCTCAATATGAAAGCCTAACCCCTCCCGAATAAAACGGTATGCCACATTCATGGGTGTACCCAGAGACATGGCTACCAACTAAACCGAGCGTGACCAGTGCCAAATGTTAGTAGCAGCAAAAAAAAATTAGCCAGTTTTGTATGAACAGTCTGCAGTTTTCCACAAAACACCCCCCCAACTCAAAAATACCCCCCACAAACTATATATTCCTGAAATCTACACACCTTCAGCTATGTAACGCTGTAGTTCGTTCATTCATATCATCAATGGTGTGGGGCAGTTTCTTCATAGAAATTTGCACTTTACCAGATTTTCAAAAAAAAAATGAACATCAAACAGCGTTCAAAAAGGTCGAAATCATGCCAAACCCCATGGAATGTAAAAAAAGGTACAAATATCAATCTCCCAAATGTCCTGAATCAAACGGTATGCCATATGTGTGGTAACACACGCAGACGTGGAAGCGAAAAGCCACATACCATCAATGGTGTGGGCGCAGTTCTTTGTAGAGGTTCGCATTTGTCTGAAAAAATGAACAAAAAACAACTTCAAAAGGTAAAAATCAGCCAAAACCTCATGGAATCTAAAAAAAAGTTACTAAATATAATCTCCCAAATGTCCTGAATCAAATGGTACTGCATATGTGTGGTTACAACACGCGGACGTGGAAGCGAAAAGCCCAAGTGAGACAATGCACGATGGCTCAGAAACAGCGAAAATATTTAGCCAACTCTGGAATTTGGACAGTCTGCAGTTTTTTCCACAAAACACCCCCGTAAACTTAGAATAACCCCCACAAACTATATATTCCTGAAATCTACACACCTCAGATGTAACACTGTAGTTTGTCATTCATACCATCAATGGTGTGGGCGCGAGTTCTTTGTAGAGGTTCGCATTTGTCTGAAAAAATGAACAAAAAACAACTTCACAAAGGTAAAAACCATGCCAAACTCATGGAATCTAAAAAAAAGATACTAAATCAATCTCCCAAATGTCCTGATCAAACGGTATGCCATAGTGTGGTTACACACGCGGACGTGGAAGCGAAAAGCCACAAAGTGAGACATGCACGATGGCTCAGAAACAGCGAAATATTTAGCCAACTCTGAATTTGGACAGTCTGCAGTTTTTTTCCACAAAACACCCCCGTAACTCAGAAATACCCCCCCACGAACTATATATTCCTGAAATCTAAACACCTTCAGCTATGTAGCACTGTAGTTCGTTCATTCATACCATCAATGGTGTGGGCGCAGTCTTCGTAGAAGTTCGCACTTTTCGAAAAAATGAACAAAAACAACTTACAAAGGTAGAAATCATTGCCAAAACCTGACGGAATGTAAAAAAAAGTTACTAATATCAATCTCCCAATGTCCTGAATCAAACGGTATGCCATATGTGTGGTTACACATGCGGACGGTGAAGCGAAAGCCACGAGGTGAGACATGCATGATGGTTGAGAAACAGCGAAAATATTTAGCCAACTCCGAATTGGACGATGAAGTTTTTTCCACAAAACCCCTGATAACTCAGAAATACCCCCCACAAACTATATATTCCTGAAATCTAAACACCTTCAGCTATGTAGCACTGTAGTTCGTTCATTCATACCATTAATGGTGTGGGGCGCAGTTCTTCATAGAATTTCGCATTTCTACACAATTTTCTGGAAAAATAGAGAAAAATACATTTCAAAGTTACAAAATCACACCAAAACCCCATGTAATGTAAAAAAACTTACCAAATATCAATCTCCTAAATGTCCTGAATCAAATGGTATGCCATATGTGTGGTTACACACACGGACGTGGAAGCGACTAGTCAAAATGTAAAACAATGCGCAGTGAGCCAATAACAGCATATTCCCAGATTTGAACACCCCTCTAACTTGGAAAAAACCCCGCAAAACTATATATTCTCAGAATCTACATACCTTCAGCTACGTAACGCTGTAGTTTGTTCATTCATACCATGAATGGTGTGGGCGCAGTTCTTCGTAGAAATTCGCATTTGTCTGAAAAAATGAACAAAAACAACTTCAAAGGTAGAAATCATGCCAAACACCCATGGAATGTAAAAAAAAGCTACTAAATATCAATCTCCCAAATGTCCGAATCAAACAGTATGCCATATGTGTGGTTACACACGTGACGTGGAAGCCAAAGACACAAAGTGAAACAAGCACAAGGTAGAAACAGACAAAATATTCAGTCAAATCTGAATTTGAACAGTCTGCAATTTTTCCCCCAAAACAACCCCCACAAACCATATATTTCTCGAACCACACACCTTTATCTACGAATTCTGTAGTTTGTTCATTCGTACCATCAATGGTGTGGGCGCAGTTCTTCGTAGAAGTTCACAGTTTTAGCAGATTTTCTAAAAAATTTAAAAAAAAAACACTCTCAAAGGTAGAAATCATGCCAAAATCCCAAGTAATGTAAAAAAAATTTACCAAATATCATCTCCCAATGTCCTGAATCAAACGGTATGCCCTATGTATGGTTCCACACGCAGACGTGGAATAACTAGCCACAAAGTGAGCCAATGAACATGGCCCAATTACAGCAACTTTTCAGATTTGGTCAGACAAACACCCCTCTAATTAGAAATACCCCCCCAAAACTATATATTCTGGACTCTACCACCTTCAGATACACAATGGTGTGATCTTTTATGCATACCACCCAAGGTGTGGGTGCAGTTTTGTGTACAATTTCGCTTTCTTACAGATTTTCAGGAAAAATTTATAAAAATACAATTCAAAGTTAAAAATCATGGCAAATTTCCATGTCATGTAAAAAAAACTGTGTCAATTATCAATCTTCCAAATGCCTTGAATCAAACGGTATGCCATATGCATGGAGCACACAGGGCGTGGCCAACAACTAGCTCAAATGGGACGCAGCACCCAGTGTAATTACAAGAAAAATATCAAAGTGCTCTGTAATTTCAACAGCCCCAAAACTTTGAAAGCCCCCCACCATAAAACCCCAACTAATATCAATCTCCCACATGTCTGAGTACAACGGTATGCCAATGCGTGGATGCACATAGAGACGTGGCCACTAACTAGCTCAATGGAACATATGCCCAAATGCAATTACAAGAAAAATCAAGTGCTCTGTAATTTGAACAGCCTACACTTTTTCTAAGAACGTCCGAAACATGAAAATTCCCCCCACAAACTATATATTTTTGGAAACTACACACCTTCAGCTACGTTACGGTGCATGCTTTCATACATACATGAAGAATTACAGACCAAGTGATCCAAGAACTCTGCGTTTTAGGAGGTTTTGTGAAAATAAAATAAGATGATTCAAGGATTGAAATCCTACCTAAACCCCTTGACAAGAAAAAAAACCCCACTAAATAGCAATCTCCCCAATCCTGTATCAAACGGTAGCCATATGTGTGGGTGCACACAGAGAAGTGAGACGTGCCACCCACTTGCTCAAATGGCACGAATGCACAAGTGTATTACAAGAAAAAAATGTGCTCAGTAATTTCAAATAGCCCCAAACTTGAAAATACCCCCCCGCAAATAAACCCCCCCACTAAATATCAATCTCCACATGTTCTGAATCAAACGGTATGCCATATGCGTGGATGACACAGAGATGTGGCACCAACTAGCTCAAATGGGACGCATGCACAAACTGCAATTACAAGAAAAATTCAACGTTCTCTGTAATTTGCACAGACTACCCTTTTTCTAAGGAACAGTCCCAAAACATGTAAATTCCCCCCACAAACTATATGTTTTTGGAATATTACACACCTTCAGCTACGTTACAGTGCCATGATTTCATACATACATGAAGAATTCCAGACCCAGTGAGCCAAAGAACTCTTGTGTTTTTAGGAGGTTTTGTGAAAAATAAAATAAGATGTCAAGGATTGAAATCCTACCTAAACCCACTTGACAAGCAAAAAAACCCACTAAATGTCAATCTCCCACATATCCTGCATCAAACGGTATGCCATATGTGTGGGTGCACACAGAGACGTGGCCACCAACTAGCTCAAAGGGACACATGCACAAGTGTAATTACAAAAAAAAATCAAAGCGCTCTGTAATTTCAAACAGCCCAAAACTTGTAAATGCCCCCCACAATAAAACCCCAACTAAATATCAATCTCCACCATGTTCTGAATCAAACGGTTGCTATATGGTGATGCACACAGAGACGTGGCCACCAACTAGCTCAAATGGGACGCATGCACAAATGCAATTACAAGAAAAAATCAAGTGCTCTGTAATTTGAACAGCCTACCCTTTTTCTAAGGAACAGTCCCGAAACATGGAGATTCCCCCCCAAACTATATATTTTTGGAATCTACACACCTTCAGCTACATTACGGTGCCATGCTTTCATGCATACATGAAGAATTCCAGACCCAGCGATCCAAAGAACTCCGTGTTTTTATGAGGTTTTGTGAAAAATAAAATGAGATGATTCAAGGATTGAAATCCTACCTAAACCCACTTGAAAAGCAAAAAAACCCACTAAATAGCAATCTTCCACATGTCCGAATCAAACAGTATGCCATATGCATGGATGCACACAGAGACGTGGCCACCAAAGCTCAAATGGGACGCATGCACAAATGCAATTACAAGAAAAAATCAAAGTGCTCTGTAATTTGAACAGCCTAACCCTTTTTCTAAGGAAACAGTCCCGAAACATGGAGATTCCCCCCACAAACTATATATTTTGGAATCTACACACCTTCAGCTACGTTACGGTGCCATGCTTTCATACATGCATGAAGAATTCCAGCCCAGCGATCCAAAGAACTCTGTGTTTTTACGAGATTTTGTGAAAAATAAAATGAGATGATTCAAGGGTTGAAATCCTACCTAAAACCCACTTGACAAGCAAAAAAACCCACTAAATACAATCTCCCACAGTCCTGAATCAATCGGTGTGCCATTTGCGTGGGTGCAAACAGAGACGAGGCCACCAACTAGCTCAAATGGACCATTTAGATGGGCAGTTACAAGAAATTTTTTTAAAAAACGCCACAACCCACCCCCCCACACACACTCTCCCCCTTTTAGTGGTATTTGTGAAATCGGTTAGTATGGAGAGTCACACAACGTTTTTGCACACTTTACTGATCCTAAAAATTCAATACGGTCTTATTTGGTACCTCTGCAAAATTTCCTTATAAAAAATAGGCTTAGTTTCCCTTGAAATCGTACAAATAAGTATCCGCGTTTACTTTACTGATATCATGGGGACATTGGGAGCTTGGAGAAGACAACTTTTTTTCTAATTTATAGTTTTAGGGTAAAAAAAAAAAGGGTGTTGTATCACTTTAAGAATTTTTTTGTGTGTATTTCCCCCTTTTTTTCCCCGATCTTTCCCAAAGATAATCAGATCATCTTAGGGAATGATACCGACTTGGAATACGGGCATAAATGCCCGTTTTCCAATTCGAAATCCGATCGGAAAAATCACTTCCCGGAAATCATTTTCCAGGAAGTGATTTTTCATTCATTGGCAAAGATCAATAATTTGGTGATCAGAAGTGATCACCAAATTTTGATCTCTGTCCCCATTTTTTTCTAAGTCTTCGCTAAGTAGCAAAGACTTAGAAAAAATCCTATTTGTGAATGGAACTTTGAGTTCCATTCACAAATGTATAGATACAGCTGTCAGCTTGACAGCTTGTACTATACTAGGTACTGCAGCATGATCTATGAGATCACGCTGCAGTACATCAACTAGACCACCAGGGGCAGTCTCCTACCACTTCAAGGGAGACCCCGGTGAAGGAGGAAGCTCCGTGACGTCACCGGGGTCTCCCTTTCCGCTTCCTCCTCTTCATCCACGTGGGACCAGAAGCTCCGCTGGACAAGGTAAGATAACTCCCGATCCCCCCCTCGGATTTGGACACACACGAGGGGGGTCGAGGGGGCTAGGGGGGCCAGCTGAATGCTGCCCCCGGGTCGGCAGTGCGCGGTGTTTTTTCCGATTTAAAGGGGAAGCCACAGATCGTATATTCACGATCTGTGGAGTTAAGCATTCTCTGCACAGATCGTGAATATACTATCTGTGGCAGGGAAAGGGTTAAACCATCATTTTTCTTTTTTATGCTGTACTGTATTTATACTACTTAACTTCCATTGTTTATATATGATTGTGAGCTGTTAAGCTAGGTACACACAGTACAGATTTCTGAAAATATGACAGACAGGATCTGCAAGATCCTGTCTGCCATCTTTCAAAGATGGTGCATACACACATTCCCGACGTTCTCCCATGAACATAATAGGGAGAACAGCTCGGAAATGTGTGTTTCCATCGGCTGCGCTAGACTTCTCTATAGCAAGTCTAGCGCGACCGATGGAAATTTCGGTTTTCCTGAATGCGCGTTCGGCAGCCTTGCTCGTCCGGGAATGAAGGTACACACATAACGATAAAGCCCCGATACCGTCTGATCCCAGGGTATCAGGGCTTTATCGTTACTGTGTGTACCCAGTTTAGCACTGCAATTTTTAACGAGTCCTGCAGTTATGGGAAAAAAACAAGCCCCCAAAAATAAACCTCCCAAATAAAACATAGTTGATACACACTTTCTCCAGTTCTGAGAAAAACATTATCAATATAAAAGTTTTAGGTGTTAGGTCAGAGGATTGCTGCATTGTCATTGAGGTTCTGATTTCCCTAAATATAATCAGAATGGAATACTCGGTTGGACGGCCTACTGGGAATAAGCCCCAACATTCCCAATGCACAAGAGTCACCGCACAAGTGGTTGGTGGCCCCTGTTGACAGACCCCTGGTGGATGGTGGGTGTCCTGTCTGACCATAAATGCATGTAAGTCTAGAATTTTAAGGATATTCAAACTGTTAAGAATTAGCTTGTTGGGGGAAATGTTAATTTAGCACAAACCAGTTTTTTGTAGTAACATTAAACAAAATAATTCTTCAGAAAAATATTATCATCAGGAAGCATGGCCTGTTGTTCATGCTTAAATATTATTATGGAACTCCTTAGTGACTAAATGATAATATATTTTACAAAAGGGGTGCATTATTCACGTTATAAAATACAATGGATTTACACTGCTCATACAGTAATTCTAACTAGAATATAATGGGCAATTCACTGTGATTATTGTTTTCTAACTGATGTTCCCCTAAACA
Source organism: Hymenochirus boettgeri (assembly GCA_019447015.1). Taxonomy (NCBI): domain Eukaryota; kingdom Metazoa; phylum Chordata; class Amphibia; order Anura; family Pipidae; genus Hymenochirus; species Hymenochirus boettgeri. Next base: position 222,108,228 of record CM033469.1, read on the forward strand.
AAGTCTTACAACACAAAATAGATACACAAAAACAGCTAAGCTCTGAGTACAGGGGTACAAGTATAGTGGTTTTGCTAATAACATATAAAAATACAATTTCAACAAAATGATACTATAGTTTTGTTTTTTTTTATATTTTAGTTGCTCGGTGTAGTTGGATTTGTAAAGGAAAAGATTCAGAATAGGAATTGTTCACATAATATAATAGAAGTAATAGACTTTCTATAATACCACAATTAGGACTCATTATGCTAACTTGACTAACGTGTCCTTTCATTAAATAGAACACGCAGGACTAATTCCTATTATATAAACCTAGGAAGGAATAAGAAGTAAAAGGAAGGAACTAAGAAGAGTGAAGGAGCTAGAAAAATAATTTCTACTGTTGGTCTGCATTTTTGTATAGGGGGTATAGGTTAGACATATTTAGTAGAAGCATTAAGGGACATGTCCACCCATAAACAAAAAAAGGTGACTAGTCAGTTATCTGCCACAACTCAAACTGCATTTTTATTACATGCATTTGTAACCAAATATTTAAGATAAGTTATTCCATCTGGCAAAAGTATTTGTGTCCTTTCTCTGCTCTAAGAGTTTTTTTATATTGCTTGAGCATGTGCAGAAGAAGCAGCAGGTGAAACAGCAGTCAATCATTGGCTGTGATGTCAATAAACAGCATTGATTGACTGCATGGAGGGAGGATCCAGCTTAATCTGCCAGAATTGGGACAAAATATCTGGTTAGTAATGCAGGTAATAAAGTGCAAATATAGGGCTGGGGGAGGTAACTAACATTGACCAGTTTTTTTGTAAGGGTTACATGCCCTTTAAAACCTGATGTGTATGATCCATGTCTGTAAAGTGCTACAGAGAGGTTGGTGCTATATAAAGCCACAATAATAATAATAATAATGACGCTTGTGCACCGTGGTGCAAGGAATTTAAATTTTGAGTTATGCTTGATTAAGTTTTTAATGGCAGCTGACAAACTTTTATACAATACAAACTGTGGAAATATGAAGCTGTCCAAGTCCTCTCTGGGCAAAACCTCTTGGATCCGATAGCAAAATTAGGACTTGTCTCTATTGACTCCTATCTAGTTTCACACGAGCGGCATGTTTTTACTCATTGGTTTGTTAAGCTGCTCATTGCGACTGTCACTGGTCACTGCCCCTTTGCATTTCTCAGTACATTATGATGGTGTGAGAAGGAATCACATCTCTAATATAATAGGCGATAGCAGTTCCTGCTGCATTGTGATTTGAGGTGTAAAAGTTTTATGTGCCAAAAAGCCATCTATTAGCTGGCATTAAAAATCTCTCCTTATTGAGTGTTTGGGATACCTGGGCAGCCACTGCAAACCCCATCTTACGGCAACCATATATTATTATTTTTTTATTATTTAGCTTAAGAGCCAGCAGTGCATTATTAGTGCCCAGCACCATCCATCATTACCCAATAACAATTCCCCCCCTGCCTGTTCACTGGAAAACAGAAAGATTCTACTTAATAATGAGCACTGCATTCTGAACCACAAATAGGTAATATTTATACAAAATGGTATAACCCATGTCCCAATGTAATAAATAAGTCTCCAATGTGAGGTAAAGGCAGGTCCATCCACTGCTTCCCCTTCTCCCTACATAGGAGGTGACAGTGTTGTAACCAGTTGGAAATAAGTTACTTTGTTTCTTTTCAATCCCTTGCAGGTTCAGCCTTTACCAGTGGTACATTTTACCTCTCTGCTTTTTCTTGGCTGGCTGCCCAGATGGTGGAAGATACATTTAAGAGATACATTGGGCCTCGTTTACCCATGCATAACAAGATAAACTCAATATTGAATTGGTTAGCACGAGTTTCACGCATAACAGGGATTAACCCTTTCCCTGCCACAGATCGTATATTCACGATCTGTGAGTGAAGCTCAACTGCCACAGATCGTGAATATCACGATGTGGTTCCCCCTCCCAAAAATTTTCCCCCCCTATAGGGCATATCGGGGGGCAGCATTCAAAGCTGCCCTAGCACCCTCCGACCCCCAGTTTTGGTGCAATTCGAGGGGGGGATCAGGAGCAATTTCATACCTTTTCCTGAGTCAGCCAGGTCCAGAGGAGGAAGTGAGGAGAGCTCTGTCAAAGAACTGAAAGGGAGACCACGGTGACTCACCAGATACGTCCTCCTTCACGGGGTCTTCCCATAGAGTGGGCAAGACTGACACCTAGGGTCTAGTGGAGACTGCATTTTAGATTATGCTGCCCTCCACTGGTATAGCAAAAGCTGTCAAGTGCAAGCTTTCTATACATTTGTGAATGGAACTCAAGTTCCATTCACAAATAGGATTTTTTCTAAGTCTTTGCTACTCCCCACACCTTAGCGAAGACATAGAAAAAAAACTGGGGAAGAGAGATAAAATTTGGTGATCACGTTCTGATCACCAAATTTTTTTTTTATTGGATCTTTGGCCAATGAATGAAAATCACTTCCTGAAAATGATTTCACGGAAGTGATTTTTCCGATCGGATTTCGATGGGAAAACGTGGCAGTTATCCCGGTATTCCAAGGTCGGTAATCATTCCCTAAGATGATTTGATGATCATCTGGGGAATGATCCCCAAAAACAAAACGGGGGAAAAGCACACAAAAAAAATCTAAGTGATACACACACCTTTTTTTTTTTTTTACCACTAAAACTATAAATAAGCACAAAAACTGAAAAAAAAGTTGTCTTCTCCAAGCTCCCCAATGTCCCCAGTGATATCGGTAAAGTAAACGCGGATACTTATTTGTACGATTTCAAGGGAAACTAAGCCTATTTTTTAGAAGGAAATTTTGCAGAGGTACCAAATAAAGACCGTATTGAATTTTTAGGATCAGTAAAGTGTGCAAAAACGTGTGTGACTCTCCATACTAACCGATTTCACTAAAATACCACTAAAAGGGGGAGAGTGTGTGTGTGGGGGGTGGGTTGTGGCGTTTTTAAAATTTTTTCTTGTAACTGCACTTCTAAATGCGTCCCATTTGAGCTAGTTGGTGGCCCCGTCTCTGTTTGCACCCACGCAAATGGCACACCGTTTGATTCAGGACATGTGGGAGATTGCTATTTAGTGGGTTTTTTTGCTTGTCAAGTGGGTTTAGGTAGGATTTCAACCCTTGAATCATCTTATTTTATTTTTCACAAAATCTCGTAAAAACACAGAGTTCTTTGGATTGCTGGGTCTGGAATTCTTCATGCATGTATGAAAGCATGGCACCGTAACGTAGCTGAAGGTGTGTAGATTCCAAAAATATATAGTTTGTGGGGGGAATTTCCATGTTTCGGGACTGTTTCCTCAGAAAAAGGGTAGGCTGTTCAAATTACAGAGCACTTTGATTTTTTCTTGTAATTGCATTTGTGCATGCGTCCCATTTGAGCTAGTTGGTGGCCACGTCTCTGTGTGCATCCATGCATATGGCATACTGTTTGATTCAGGACATGTGGAAGATTGCTATTTAGTGGGTTTTTTTGCTTGTCAAGTGGGTTTAGGTAGGATTTCAATCCTTGAATCATCTCATTTTATTTTTCACAAAACCTCATCAAAACACGGAGTTCTTTTGATCGCTGGGTCTGGAATTCTTCATGTATGCATGAAAGCATGGCACCGTAACGTAGCTGAAGGTGTGTAGATTCCAAAAACATATAGTTTGTGGGGGGGAATTTCCATGTTTTGGGACTGTTTCCTTAGAAAAAGGGTAGGCTGTGCAAATTACAGAGAACGTTGAATTTTTCTTGTAATTGCATTTGTGCATGCGTCCCATTTGAGCTAGTTGGTGGCCACATATCTGTGTACATCCACGCATATGGCATACCGTTTGACTCAGAACATGTGGGAGATTGATATTTAGTTGGGGGTTTTATTTGTGGGGGGCATTTCAAAGTTTTGGGGCTGTTTGAAATTACAGAGCACTTTGATATTTTTCTTGTAATTACACTGGTGCATGCGTCCCATTTGAGCTAGTTGGTGGCCACGCCACTGTGTGCATCCACGCATATGGCATACCGTTTGATTCAGGGTATTTGGGAGATTGATATTTAGTAGCTTTTTTTTACATTCCATGGGGTTTTGGCATGATTTTGGCATGACATGGAAATTTGCCATGATTTTTAACTTTGAATTGTATTTTTATAAATTTTTCCTGAAAATCTGGTAAGAAAGCGAAATTGTACACAAAACTGCACCCACACCATTGGTGGTATGCATAAAAGAATCACACCATTGTGTAGCTGAAGGTGTGTAGAGTCCAAGAATATATAGTTTTGGGGGGTATTTCTAATATAGAGGGGTGTTTAGTCTGACAAATCTGAAAAGTTGCTGTAATTGGGCCACTGTTCATTGGCTCACTTTGTGGCTAGTTGATTCCACGTCTGCGTGTGGAACCATACATAGGGCATACCGTTTGATTCAGGACATTTGGGAGATTGATATTTGGTAAAATTTTTTTACATTACTTGGGATTTTGGCATGATTTCTACCTTTGAGAGTGTTTTTTTTCAAGAAAATCTGCTAAAACTGTGAACTTCTACGAAGAACTGCGCCCACACCATTGATGGTACGAATGAACAAACTACAGAATTTCGTAGATAAAGGTGTGTGGATTCGAGAAATATATGGTTTGTGGGGGTTGTTTTGTGGGGAAAAATTGCAGACTGTTCAAATTCAGATTTGACTGAATATTTTTGCTGTTTCTGAGCCATTGTGCATTGTTTCCCTTTGTGTCTTTTGGCTTCCACGTCCACGTGTGTAACCACACATATGGCATACCGTTTGATTCAGGACATTTGGGAGATTGATATTTAGTAGCTTTTTTTACATTCCATGGGGTTTTGGCATGATTTCTACCTTTTGAAGTTGTTTTTGTTCATTTTTTCAGACAAATGCGAATTTCTACGAAGAACTGCGCCCACACCATTCATGGTATGAATGAACAAACTACAGCGTTACGTAGCTGAAGGTATGTAGATTCTGAGAATATATAGTTTTGCGGGGGTATTTCCAAGTTAGAGGGGTGTTCAGTTTGAAAAATCTGGGAAAATGCTGTTATTGGCTCACTGCGCATTGTTTTACATTTTGACTAGTCACTTCCACGTCCTTGTGTGTAACCACACATATGGCATACCATTTGATTCAGGACATTTAGGAGATTGATATTTGGTAAGTTTTTTTTACATTACATGGGGTTTTGGTGTGATTTTGTAACTTTGAAATGTATTTTTCTCTATTTTTCCAGAAAATTGTGTAGAAATGCGAAATTCTATGAAGAACTGCGCCCACACCATTGATGGTATGAATGAACGAACTACAGTGCTACATAGCTGAAGGTGTTTAGATTTCAGGAATATATAGTTTGTGGGGGGTATTTCTGAGTTATCAGGGTGTTTTGTGGAAAAAACTGCAAACTGTCCAAATTCGGAGTTGGCTAAATATTTTCGCTGTTTCTCAACCATCATGCATTGTCTCACATCGTGGCTTTTCACTTCCACGTCCGCATGTGTAACCACACATATGGCATACCGTTTGATTCAGGACATTTGGGAGATTGATATTTAGTAACTTTTTTTTACATTCCGTCAGGTTTTGGCATGATTTCTACCTTTTGAAGTTGTTTTTTGTTCATTTTTTCAGAAAAGTGCGAACTTCTACGAAGAACTGCGCCCACACCATTGATGGTATGAATGAACGAACTACAGTGCTACATAGCTGAAGGTGTTTAGATTTCAGGAATATATAGTTTGTGGGGGTTATTTCTAAGTTACGGGGGTGTTTTGTGGAAAAAACTGCAGACTGTCCAAATTCGGAGTTGGCTAAATATTTTCGCTGTTTCTGAGCCATCGTGCATTGTCTCACTTTGTGGCTTTTCGCTTCCACGTCCACATGTGTAACCACACATATGGCATACCGTTTGATTCAGGACATTTGGGAGATTGATATTTAGTAACGTTTTTTTAGATTCCATGAGGTTTTGGCATGATTTTTACCTTTTGAAGTTGTTTTATGTTCGTTTTTTCAGACAAATGCGAACTTCTACAAAGAACTGCACCCACACCATTGATGGTATGAATGAACAAACACAGTGTTACATAGCTGAAGGTGTGTAGATTTCAGGAATATATAGTTTGTGGGGGTATTTCTAAGTTACGGGGGTGGGTGTTGTGTGTGAAAAAACTGCAGACTGTCCAAATTCAGAGTTGGCTAATATTTTCGCTGTTTCTGAGCCATCGTGCATGTCTCCACTTGTGGCTTTTCGCTTCCACGTCCGCGTGTGTAACCACACATATGGCATACCATTTGATTCAGGACATTTGGGAGATTGATATTTAGTAACTTTTTTTTAGATTCCATGAGGTTTTGGCTTGATTTTTACCTTTTGAAGTTGTTTTTTGTTCATTTTTTCAGACAAATGCGAACCTCTACAAAGAACTGCGCCCACACCATTGATGGTATGTGGCTTTTCGCTTCCACGTCTGCGTGTGTTAACACACATATGGCATTACCGTTTGATTCAGGACATTTGGGAGATTGATATTTGTACCTTTTTTTACATTCCATGGGGTTTGGCATGATTTCGACCTTTTGAACGCTGTTTGATGTTATTCATTTTTTTTTGAAAATCGTTAAAAGTGCAAATTTCTATGAAGAACTGCGCCCACCACCATTGATGATATGAATGAACGAACTACAGCGTTACATAGCTGAAGGTGTGTGAATTCAGGAATATATAAGTTGTGGGGGGTATTTTTGAGTTGGGGGGGTGTTTTGTGGAAAAACTGCAGACTGTTCAAATACAAAACTGGCTAATTTTTTTTTGCTGCTACTAACATTTGGCACTGGTCACGCTCTGGGTTAGTTGGTAGCCATGTCTCTGGGTACACCCATGAATGTGGCATACCGTTTTATTCGGGAGGGGTTAGGCTTTCATATTTGAGATGCGTTTGAACTTTCCTCCACAGTTTTTAGCTGAAATTCGCATTTGATTTTGTCTCTGATTTTACAGTTGAGGAAAAAAAGGAAAATGTGAGAAAGTAACTTACAATTTGACGAAGAGCTGCGTCTGGGTATCTGGATTTTGATCGAAACTAACCTCACTCGTAAAATCCTACGAGTGTGTAGTTTCTAAAAATATCTCACTTGTGGGGATATTTTAGATAATTTGGTAGATATTCTATGTTAACTGTTTGTAGTGGTTACACATTTTAATTTGGTGTAATATTCTAGGAGGTGCAGTTTTAGTTTGGGGGGTTCTCCTGTACAGGAAAAGTCGGGTACCTACATATATCTGGTATCGTTGTACTCGGGAGTATCTGAGCTTTTAGAAACAGTAAGATTTTTGTGCGTAACCTTAAGATAACTATAAGTAAAAATGGGAAAAATACATGAAAATTTGCTAATTTTTCATTTTTTTTACATATTTTACCCATAATTCCAGTAAAATTTCCAGAAAAGTTACAAAATTTTGTTACCATGTTAAAGTACACTTTGTGCTGAAAAAAACAATGTATAATATTCCTGATTTACTGCAAGGTTTCCTACTGTAAAATTAGTCTAAAGCGATTAAGGACAAAATCCTGAAAATTCTTCTGGCAGTTAACGCAAAAAAAATGAAAATCTCCTGGCAGTGAAAGGGTTAAAGCATGCATACCTTAGGAACAAACAATAGATACCATGCCCAGCTTTGTTTTAACTAATATTTTTATTGGACTCAAGAAATTACACATTGGGATCAAGAAGTTATAAATCTCTTCCCTGTACAGAAACAAACAAGCATGAATTTATCATTCTTGTCATCTGACTGCTTGACAGCAAGTGGAATCTCTTCTGCAGCTGAATGACAAAGATAATTTCATTGCAATATCATTCTCTTTGATAAGCTTTCAGAGGAGATACAAAAACAACGTGCATACTGTCATAGTTGAATATTGTATATTTTAACATATCTGGAAATGGAATTGTTTTTAAACAGCCTTTAACCCTTATAAGCAGTCATACCCAGACATGGTCATATCTTCCAAATGTGAAAGCAGCTTTAAAAGAAAATGAAAGTCTAATACTAAAGTAAGCACTGAGAATTCCCCATGTAATATCTTCTATATATTTTCATTTTTGAATACATTAAAAAAAAGTCCAATTATAAATGCCTCCTTTCTTCCTGTTTCCTATGGTCATGTGAAGGTAGTGATGTAAGTCCCATTTAAGTCTAAGGGGATTGTGCCAAATAAGGATTTGGGTCACTGGGAGGTGCAGCCAGAAGCAGAGGAGCTAGTGGAGAATAAGAACAGTCAACACAATAACATCAATTGTTAGACATCTAATAGCATTTTGAAGGTAACAAATATAGCAGTGGGGACAATAAATAGTGGATACACAATAATTTAATGGAGAATTTCCTAAATTTAATTTATTATTAAACTTTAATTCTCCATTTTACTGTGGAGTAAAATCAGGGTATTGGTTACAGACCACCAGAGTTAGGGCTGATGCACATAGGCCAGTATTTCAGCATGCTCAAATGCCCTACTCAATGTTTTGGTCAGATTGGTCTGTTAATGGCTCTTAAATAGAGATGTCCGAACTTCGCAAAATCCGGTCCGCTCGAGGATCTGCGAATTTTCGAAAAAATTCGAAAATTCGAAAATCCACAAGCGGACCCATTAAAATGAAAAATACCCTCGAAATTACGAGATTTTTAGAAAATTTTCAAAATTAAGTGTTTTCTCGTATTTTTGAAAACTCGTAATTTCGAATATTTTCGAAAATACGAAAAATCCACGAATCGGATGTTCGGAAGGCAGAAAATCCGGAAAAATCCGCCGTTCGCGAACAGGATAAATCCGCGGCGGATCCGGGTTCGGATCCGCAAACCGGCCATCCCTACTCTTAAATATTATTGTGAGTTATTATCATTATTGCAACATATGCACCTCTGTCTTGTCAATTTCCATTTATTTGTGTATCTTTAAAATGCAACCTGATTCTAAACTCTCAAAGGTTGATTGTGTGTAATTAAAGGGACAGTTCAGTGGAAATTATTAATATTTGTTAAATTGTTAGTTTGTGTAATGCCTAGTCATTCTACATATTATCTCCCATTTTGAAAAATCAGTTGATTTCATACCCCTTGCTGTTCCCTGCTGTTGAAATTAGTGAGCTGACATTTCAGGTTCTAACTGTCCTTTTTCTTCCCAGAATGCACCACATCATTGGAATGTTCCTAACAGTAATTTCTACTGATTGGCTGTTGGATGGGTCAAACATGCTCAGATCTCTACTGAGCAACTGAATCAACCCAGGCACTGGGTCAAGGGCAAAACCATAATGGTCTTTACTAGGGGTCCTGCAAACAGGAAGTCAGTATTTCGGTTGCATTTATTTATACACAGACACAATGCTGAATTGGCAGATTAAGGTTATTGGGATAATAAAATATTGCTTTTTTTTCTAAAAAGTACATGTATTTGCACTGAACTTCCCCTTTAACCTGTCCTGTATGGATGTATTAGGTTGCAGCCCACTTAGTAAACTGCATATACTGTATAAAAGACAAAGAAAGTTCAGGGAGTTCTCACTTGCTCTCTCACCTGACACACACACACACACACATTTGTATACACACATTACTATACATAACTATATACACATAATTCATACTTCCTACATATTTTATCTGAAATAGTATAAGCTGTCAATTATATGTTTGTTTGTTTGTTTGTTTGTAATATTTTTGTATAATTAAAGACACTATACTGAAAAAATGACTTTGCCTCAATCTATGATTGAATACATGTCAGTAGCACTTACTCTGATTCGCATGTTTTGCTGCATGCCTTCAATCCAGCACACATTTTGTTTAGGAGCAGTATCCCCCCTCCCTCTTTTAACTACTCCCACTTCCATCTGACCTGACTTTTTTTCCCACAAACCAACAAGCCTGCATACAGCATTCCAACTGTCAAAACATTCCAGCTACAGTAAAACTATTCACAGAAGAACAGTTTTTGAGAGCAAGGAACTTGATTGACAGCTGAAATATAAGAAGTTTTAGATTGAATATCTGTCTGAATGCATCTGTGTATGTGTGGGTCTGCATGTATGTGTGTGTCTGTCTACATGCAAGTGTGTAAGTATGGCTCTGTATGCATGTGTGTCTGTGTGTCTTTATGCATATGTGTATGTGTGTATATGGATGCATGTGTGTGTTTGTATGCATAACACACATTTTGGCTTAATATCTAGCGGCTGTTAAAAGAGAACTAAACCCAAAATATGTAGGCAGCTCCACAGACTCTGTAACTGTCACCATTTGACTCTCACTTCTGAATTCAACCTCTTAGTGTAGAAATCATTTAAAGAACATTTCTGAGTACTGGCAATCTATGATGTCACGGGTGGCTTCTAGTGTTGCCTCTTCCTGGTGGTCCTGGACACAAAACTCCTTCTGCACATGTGAACTAGCTATCTTGTGTTTGTTTCCCACTCCCCTTATGCTAAGCTGCATGTTACAGTTGAACTCAGAGTCCCCACCTGCCAGTGTCTCCCAGCCAATTATCAGAGATAACAGTGAATATTATTAGCTGATTTTCCTGCTCAGAGTGAGGGAAGGTGTTAACCCTTTTCATATGTATTTAGGAAGCAATTTGTTAACCCTTTATATTTGGGAGCATTTCAGCAAGACTGTGTGTTTTTATGTATTTATTTCTGCACTCTACCATTTATATTAGCGTGTGTATTGCTGCAATGTACATTTAGGGCACAGCCACACTGCAACGAACCTGAATCGCACACACAATTGCACGCAATTAATATGCATTTTCACTTGCGATTTGTCTGTTTTCATTATGAAAACGCATGCGATTGCACAAAAAAGTCTGAATTACCAAATTAAAACAACTGGAAAATCACAATCGCCTTAAAAACACGCCTAGCCCTTAGAAGTGTAATGCAAACGCAATGGAAGGGAGAACACACATTCCCAATAATGTGGGATCAAGCATGGGTTAAGCTTCCACAATTGGACCCTAGCAGAGTGCATGCAATACAGACCAAAAATGGTGATCGGATGCACTCCAATAGCACAGGGAAACGCATTGCATGTAGTGGGGCTGGTCCCATAGGCTATTACATGCCTGTACTTCCACACAATCGGATCACAAACAGCAATCCAAAATGTGCTAGTGGGAGCTAGCCCTGTGTTTGAGTCTTAAAAGGAAAGGTGGCAACCCCAGTAGAATTGAACTGACCACTTTACAAGGTACGCTTATAAAAACAAAACAGCTCAGAACTGCAGATGCAGCATATTGAAGTGAACATGGTCTTAGCACAGCTCTGTGCAATGCATTTTAAAGAGGAATGTTGGAGCCTAGAAGTAGTGTAAAGGCAAAGGCCACCTTTGCCTTTGAGAACCAAACACATATAAAATCTACGTGTTGCAGTGCTAACTACCATTGCATTAAATACAAACCATCATGCTTCTAAAGAAAATACTAACAACCTTTTGTTGTGTAAATATTATCAGGCCTATGTTATAAAAGTTCTTATGCTAACATCTGATTGGTTGGGGCAAAATTTGCACCATTTTTAACTATAAGAACTTTTAATACATAGGCCTGTAAATGTCTTAAAGACAAAGGTGGGAACCCTAGTTGATTTTGTTTATGCAAAACTTCCCACAGGCAGCCCTCCTGCTGCATTTATTTTGCATTCCCTCTAATAGTACCCCTTTAATTGGCATTAAATGCCAATTAAAGGGGTAAATGTCTTAAATGTCTTAAAGACAAAGGTGGGAACCCTAGTTGATTTTGTTTATGCAAAACTTCCCACAGGCAGCCCTCCTGCTGCATTAATTTTGCATTCCCTCTAACAGTACCCCTTTAATTGGCATTCACTTCAATAATTCCTATTAATATGTACATTTATATAAATAACATGGTGCCGAGCTGAAAGTGGCATACCCTCCAACATTCCCCTTTAATACGTACACTTATAGAACATGGTGCAGTGCTGCAGGTGGAGGATGATATAATGACCCTGATCTTAGCACAGTTCTGTGCAATGCATTTCACTGTGTAATGCTTTTCTAAGCTTAGCTCTGTACTACAGTTTGTTGTTTTTATACAGACAGCTGAATTAAAAACACACTCTTCCTACTCTCCAACATTCCCTTTAATAAGGTACACTGATGAGAAATGCATTGCACAGAGCTGTACTAAGATCAAGTTCACTTCACTATCCTCCCCCTATAGTTCTGCACTGTGTGGTTTCTATAAAACACACTCTTCCTGCCCTCCAACATTCCCCATTAAGAAGCTACACTTTCCACTAATATTGCTGCAGCTGACAGGGAGAGCTAGAGACCTTCACACTACAGGCCATATTTATAAAGGTATTCTTTTTTTCTTTAGCGATCGTTATGTCGATCGTTAATTTATGATCACTATCGGAAATCTTGTAAATGTACGATAGCAAACGTAAATCTACGACCCCCTGTATAATTTCATTACGGTAGTTTTTTACCACATGGTATACAACTGCCACTGTCGTACAGTAACAAAAACCCGCGATATTGCAAGTTTTTAAATATGGCCCTCCAACACTTAAACAATACATTGCAGGTGAAACATACAAAGACACAGGTCTGTAACTATGAATAGTGCAGGTTTATTGCAAAACATGCGTGCTACATGTTTCTGACCCACTTGTCCTTCCTCAAGGGGGTCTGAAACTTGTAGCACGCATGTTTTGCAATAAACTTGCAATGTTCACAGCTACAGACCTGTGTATTTGTATGTTTCACCTGCAATTTATTGTATATATATTGGATTGCAGTGTATAATTGAAATCGCTGGGTGCTGCTCCAAAAACCATAGCCAATGGCAATAGTATCCAAACAAAAGCAATTCAGAGCGCACTCCAGTCTTAAATGTTCAAATTCATTTATTAAACATGTGACGTTTCGGGGTTCGTGCGACACCTTCCTCAGCCGTAGGTGAGACATACATTATTTCAGATCCGAAAACACTAGATACCCAGACCTATATACATCACACTACAACACTGCTACTAGTAAGTGTTAATCAGCTGCACCACCAATTTGGATATTGATGATTTAATATATTCCTACATCATAGGGGTTAAGAGGTGGGAGTGGAAATCACACAGGTGCTGAAAATGTAATCAAGGTAAAAGTACTGGAAGGCAAGGGAAAATGTCAGCTTCAGATTTGGGGAGCAAACAGAACTGAAAATGAGCCAATATGGGAAAAGGAAAGGCATCTGAGTGGGATCTTCCATGCTGAGAAGGATGTTGAGGCAAGTACTTTCTAACTCAAACTTTGATTTTTTGGGGTTTAGTTCTCCTTTAATAAAACGGGCTTAATTGTCTAGTTCTGAATAAAAGTCTATATGGAGGGTGGACTCTTTAAATAGTCTGATCGTAAGCCAAATTAGGATCACCTCAATTGCAATAAGGGAAATGTCTAGGAAATTAACAAGACATAACCATGATTAAAATATGTGTAAGGTGCTCTCCTAAACAGCACCTTATTGCCCTAGTATTGCAACTCCTGTATTGAAATTGCATACAGATACTGACTCAACCAAGGCCCTGTACAGTGATCAGCTGTTTTGAAACAGCAGAGTTTGCATATATAAGTAAAGTTGTACATGATCAGCTGTCTAAAACAATTGTTCCAGACCTGCAGCTGTTTTATTGGACGATACACAAAACGGTATTATGTTATCTATAGGGACACTATACTATGCAGTAACTGACTGCTCTAGGGCTTCTCCCCCATTCAGACCCATAGGGCTGTCAGTTACTGCACAAGTACTGTGTCCATTTAAGTACATGAATGGATAGTGACTGGATACTTACCTCTAGATGCGTTATTTTCCATCCCCCTGTCCACAATACATATATTTTTCATTTCACAGGAGTAAGTTAGTGAAATGTAAAACTGCAAAACAAACTGCAAAGTCCCTTTAAGAAAAAAACAAATTAAATGTAAAATAAATCTAGTGTAAAGGAATAATTTTTTCCTGGTAACAGTAGCGCTGCTATTTAAATTTCTCAATTAATTAAATCAAGAAATTATTACAAATTATAAAGGACAATATTTTCTTCAGCTTGGGAATTATGAATCTGCAGATGTTATTTTAAACAGTGAAAACTGATAGCAGCAATGAAACAGCGACATAAAGTAGCTGAGTGCTAATTACTAATTACGATTTCATTTTCACCAGTGGGAGAAATGGAAAACATTAATATGGAAGGGAAGCCTCAGAGGACATCGAGGGCAAGTGAAAAATCTAAGCAGTGTGTTATAAGGAAAATCTCTGATGTTTACTAGGTGGCCAAATTAGATTAGAGAATATCCAAATTCATGAAGCATTTTTAATGAATTCATTAATAAACTTATTATACTATGTAATGGAAAGTGCATTGAAGACATTCAGGTTTATTCAATAAAAGTTCTTATCGTTTAAAATGGTGCTAATTTTGCCCCAACCAATCAGATGTTAGCTTTCAAATGTTAAATAAGATCTGATTGGTTGGGGCAAAATTAGCAACCTTTTAAACAATAAGAACTTTTATTGAATAACCCTGCTAATGTCTTCAAATATAACAGGCTGATAAATACAACAAAAGTGATATACATGAAAAGGTGATGTACAATCAATAAGGAGCTGGTAGCCACATCTGTAATAATCACACACCACAAAGTACATGACTTAGGCATGGCCTATTTCCCGCTAAACATTAAACCGTCACCCTTACCTTTAAATAAGATCCACACACCGTTCCTTTTGTTGGATATTGATGGCCACAGCTTTTTATTATCAGTTATTTTTCTAAACATGTCACTTTAAATATCAATATTTTTCCAATAGCCGAATAATTATCCAAATTGTTAACAAAACTTTTTTGTTAATAAAAAACAAATTAATTGTTACAAATCTCGGCTTGAGGATCCCCACCAGTCTGCCCCTCAGCTTGTTCATGTACCAACTGCATTTCCCAGTTCGTACGCCAATGAATCCTCGTTAGGTAACTCCTTTCTAATCCCAACAAATAATAAAGCCTGTCTCATGTTAAAACTGTTTGACATCATGTCTATCATTTACCATTCTGGCCATCCCACCTTGAGGGTTAGACCAGGCCAAGTTGATTGACCCCATCTCCAATTTTTCGAACTTCTCAGCAGACTGGCGAGGAACCCCGCCAACACCTCCAGACAGTGAACTAGGGCTTTCACTTCTGGGAGGTGCCCCAAGCCGCCAATGCCCTTTCTGCCCCCTCCTGTAGGTTAAGGTTGAACATATCAAGGCCCACCTCATTTAGGTGCACCCCATCCGAGCGGAAAAGAGAACGCTGATGTTCAAGATCTCTGTGTCTTATTATTTCGCCTCCGTTCAAACCTATAAACTTTGTTACTGCCCTATTGGTTTTTATTCTGGCCCTTTCTATAGCCTCCCCTGATCTCGCTTCCTTCCAAAAAAATCTAGGTATTATTTCCGACCAGATAATACTAACCCCTGGGAACCTTGTCCACAATCTCAAACAATCCCTTTTTATGTCTTTGATCAGGAATTTCATGGGAGATTTAACTAAGTCGTTTCCTCCAATATGCAATAAAAGCACGTTGGGCGGGCCGTTTACCTTCGCATGTTCAATAATATTGGGAACTAGCTCCTCTCTCATCATCCCCCTTTTTCCCAACCAATGGACTAACGAATCTTCCTGATTTACCCCCAATTGTAACCTTTTGCCTCTTAGTGCAGCTCTCTTTTCCGCCCAGTACATAAACGAATGTCCTACCAACCAAACAGAAAGACATGCAGGCCCTGAAAGAAACAAAAGAAAACCACAACCAACTATTATTGTTCAATTTAACATATAAAACACCTTCAACATATTTTAACTCTTGACGGACGTATGTACAGCCTGAACCTATTAGACTCCCATCTACCTATTTTTTGGATGACTTCATCATTTAAACCCAACCTGGCTGCTTCAGTAGCCGCACCTATCGGAAATGAATACGAACTGTATTGCTCCTCTGACAGTTGCATCCCTTTTAAAGCCCTTTTAAAGACGGCCCTAAACTGGTATTGCGATAGGGCTATTCCGTCCTCATGTATTAACAAAACCCCACTATTTTGTGGCCTAACCTTCATAAATTGCTCAAAGCAGCAAACTGGACAGAGATTACCTGATGACGGGTAAAGAGGAATTGCTACTCACCCTTCCCCTTTGCTAGTTTTTGTGTTTCTTAAACTAATTAGTAAGCGTCTATCTTTGTAGCTAACATCTTCCATTAAAACACCCCCTTTTCCCGCTTTATTTTCACTGATCAGTTCAGATATCCTAAAAGCTCCGAAAAACGCCCATGAAAATGCTACATTAAAGAGTGTCAGCTCGTAAAACGATTTGCACACCTTCTTTAGTTGTTCGAATAGACCATTTAGTATAATAATTGTTATTGTGCGCCTCTTGTCAGGATGCTGTCTGCCTTTCTTAAAACCTTTACAGGCTTGTCTTACCAAAAAAAGGGCTGCTAGTGTTTTCTCAACTGTGCTGTTAGCCACTTTGCTCGCAAACATATCTAACACTTTCCATATCAATAGTTGCACGCTGGTCAATGTTTCGCCTGCTTCTCGTTCCAACTTTAACCAATCCACCCATATCCTTTCGTATCCTGCCCATGTAGATGGCGCTAATGATTTTTTGACCCACTGGGTAATGTCACTCAGATCAGCTTCCAAAGCCATTCTGGGCAGTCCCCTCCCCACCGCCGGGCTTCCGGTGCTAACCTCGAAAATTTGACCCACTGGAATCGAGAGAGAGCATCGGCGACATTATTTTCTAAACCTGGGATATGTCTAGCTTTCACCGTAATATTTAAATGTAGACACCTCAACACTAACTCTCTAAGTATTGTTACTACTGGTAGGGACCCCGAAGAACTACTGACAAGTTATCTGACCTGAAAACTACTAACTTGTTACTTAAACATTCCCCCCATAACATGACTGCCACTAAAACTGGAAAGATCTCTAAAAACGTTAGATTTTTCATTACCTCTAACGATTTCCACATTGTCGGCCAAGGTGCTGCACTCCATCTACCCTTAAAATAAGCCCCATAACCATGAGCTCCTGCTGCATCCGTGTATAATTGGCACTCCTCTTCCTCTGATAGGTGTACTTGCCAATAACATCTACCATTAAAGCTATCTATGAATCTAGACCAAATGTTAAGATCCTCTTTTAACTGCTTGGTAATTCTAATATAGTGGTGTTGTTTTTTAACTTTAGCTGTAGCAAATGCCAATCGCCTTGCGAAAATCCTGCCCATAGGGATTATTCTACAAGCGAAGTTCAGCTTTCCTATTAGGGATTGTAATTGCTTTAGCGTTATTTTGTTCGCTCCCAATGCCTGTTTTATAACTACCTTCAAGTCCTCCACTTTATCGCTTGGTAGCCTACATTCCCGTTCTTTGGAATCAATTTCGATCCCCAAGAACGTCAGATATGTTGTCAGCTTCACCGAGTTTTCAGGTGCCAATGGTATCCCAAACTCTCTAGCTACACTTTCCAATGTATGCAGTAAGTGTGAGCACTCATTTGTTCCTTTCTTACCCACCAGTAAAAAATCATCTAAATAGTGTACCATCGAGTCTAACCCAGATTTTTGCTTTACCACCCATTCAATAAACGTTCTAAATGTTTCGAATAAAGCACAAGAAATAGAACACCCCATAGGCAGTGCTCTATCTATGTAATAATTTCCTTCAAACCAACAACCCAAGAGGTGTTGGGAGTCTGGATGTATTGGCAAAAGCCTGAAAGCCGATTCGACATCGGCTTTAGCCATCCGAGCTTCTTTTCCTGCCTCTCTGATCACCGTGATGGCTGAATTAAAAGACTTGTATACCACCTTTGTTAGGGTTGCCTCTATTTCATCATTGACTGGCCCACCTTCTGGGAAAGAAAGATGGTGGATCAATCAAAATTTTCCGGGTTCTTTTTTGGGTACTAAACCTAATGGTGACACTACCAGATTAGAACAAGGTGGTTCTGTAAATGGGCCCGCCATTCTATCTAAACTAATCTCTTTCTCCAGTTTATCTTTAACAATTAAAGGAAAATCACGCGCTGATTTAAAATTTTTACAGATAATTCTTGGGCCTTCCAAAATTGAAGGGATCTTAAAACCTAGTCTAAACCCTAATTCTAGCATCATGGCTTTCTCTCTTAAGGGATACCTATTTAGCCAACCTACCATCTTGTAGACCATCACTGGTGTCGCCCCCTTTTTGATTGGGCTCCCTGAATCTTTGATTGGCTTGTCTACCCCTTTTAAAACACCTTGAGATGGGGTGTCATGTCTAAATCTGCAATTGTTGATCCACTTACAGCTGCCCTCGTTGTATTGCCAACAAACTCCTCTCTTCTGCAAACCCCCACCTCCTCCTGTGTTGTAGCCGGTTTGAAACCCTTGAAAGGACTGAACTGCTGGGAAGGTCTGCATCGTTGGTTTTGGGTAACTATGTGCGCTTTGAAACGATTTATTGTTCATTATGCGCATCCATAGCCCTATGTCCCGATGATCCCATGCAATCTCGCTGCGCACTGCCATTTTTTGTCTGAACGCCTCATCATACTTGATCCAGGCTAAACCACCATAAACCATGTGTGCCTCCCATATTGCGTCTAAATAACAAAAGAGAGGTGAACAAAGTTCTGGGTTCCTTTCCCCTATGATGCTACCTAAAATCACGAACGCCTGGAGCCAATTGCCAAACGTTCTCGGTATTAGTCTAATCTTCCTCTTTTCTTCTTCTTCTTCTTTTCTGACCTCTTTGTACTTGTCCCATTTATCATAATTAAATCTGCCTAAAGGTAATAATGAAAAAATATCTATGTATTCTCTTCTCCAGATCTTTTCTTTGACCTCTTGTTTCAGGTGCACTCCTAACGGTCCCTCAAAACAAATGTACGTGTTACCTTTCGACACGTCCGACATTTTCAAATGAGGTGTTCGCTCCTGTCCTATCCTTCAATGCCATCCCCTCCCCTGTTTGTGATACTGAGCTTAGGTCCTGTCCTACCATTGAGTTCCCTTTTTCCATAGTACTCCCTCCCCTTGCCTTTCTCTGCGTGTCCTTCAAACGCCCTAATAAATCCCTCAATTCTTCCATAATTCTACCCACCTCCCCGCCCTGTTGTTGTGAATTGGTTTGTGTTTCACTATGTGTTTGTGACAAATTGATTGTATTGATAAGGGTACCTGTAGGCCTGAAGCCTTGAAGCTGTAAAGTCGCATCACCTCCCGATCCATTCTCTGATCGCCTCTGATCGACGCTGCTAATTAGTCCCGATGTAGCGGACACTGCAGCGCTTTCCAAGTCCTCTCACTGCCTCACGACCAACGGCTCTCCCGTTCCTGACGATAGTTGTCTCATGTTTGGCAACACATCCTGCAATACATATAAAGGTGACTGCTGTTCTGTCTCTACATTTGCCCCCCAAGATCTATAAAGAATAGATAGGGAAAAGAGATTCCCTCTAGAGGAAAGATCCCTAATATAAGGCACAAAATACGTTGGCTGTAATAATATCAGAAAGGCGTTTATTAGTGATCGTAACACATATAAAACAGTTACTGAGCTTAACCCACTACTATCCCTGTAAATACAATATACTCTAATACAAAATTCTAAAAAACACCACCCAACAAACACCCCTAGCACCGCCAGGCGTCCCCGGCTATCACAAATGGGAGAAGGGAACAGGTATAGACAGTTAAAGTTCCATTCAGGTACACCGATGTTGCTTATCCAGCTAAATCACTGATTGCCTTGCTGGCCTAGGAAAAAATAATACGAAGCCGCATCCAGTAAATCAACAGTACTCACATCATCCGGGACATAGCATGAGAAGCCAGGACTGAGGTCAGGGAACATCCTCCTGTCCCTCAGACGGACCACACTCTTCACCCGTTCCTCGCAGAAATAGAACTTCTAGCATGGATTACGATTCCTCTCCGGTAAACGATCAAACGGCGCGAACTTCATCACATGGCTCAACTGCGCGTACCTGTTCCGTCCTCCTTACAAACAAACCGACACATGTTTCACCCTTAGCCAATAGCCTATTCTCCCATTTGTGATAGCTGGGGACGCCTGGCGGTGCTAGGTATGGGACTTCTATGGGACTTCTTTGTTTGTTATGGCACTGTTCTGAATAAAGCGTGTTGGATTGCAGAGTCCAAGTGTCCTACTTTCCGGTGTGCGCCGTATCCCATATTGGTATTTGTTGAGCATTACAGAGGACCTAAAGCGACGGGTCCGGGGCGTGCCGCACCCGGGCCACAGACCCAAGTGGGTAAGTTTAACCCTGTGGGGGTTTGTGTGCAATTTTGAACCTATATGTGTTAGGAAGAAGGAGCGTTTCCTGGTCGAGCGAAGGACCCAGGGCTTGCCTGCACCTGGGTCAATTTACTGACAGTGTAAGTCAGTTGATTTATATATAGCACTAATAGGTGCTTTACAAGTGGGTTCAATACTGCATATAAGGGGATTTTGAGCACTGTATTTTGTGGTTTTGTATACTCTTAGCCAATAGCCTATTCTCCTATTTGTGATAGCTGGGGACGCCTGGCGGTGCTAGGTATTGTATTTACAGGGATAGTAGTGGGTTAAGCTCAGTAACTGTTTTATATGTGTTACGATCACTAATAAACGCCTTTTTGATATTATTACAGCCAACGTATTTTGTGCCTTATATTAGGGATCTTTCCTCTAGAGGGAATCTCTTTTCCCTATCTATTCTTTATAATATTAGATATCCCTATTGTGCACCGCTGCATTACAGCGTTACGTGGCTTAGTCTGAAGTTGTGCACCGGCCCATATACTTTGGTTTAATCCCCCAAGATCTAGCAGCCTCTGCATCTGACAGGACAGACACGGGCTGCCTTATATCCCGTCCAACGCCCCTAGAGACGTTGCTTTGGTTTAACCTACCGGCTGTCACTAATTCATTTAACAGCCCACCGCCTCCACTCTGGTGAATGGGTTCTGTTGACATCTCCATATTTCTTTCTCCTTCCTGCCCCCCCCATATATCTTGCTGCCTCAGCTCTGCCGCCTGTGGTCCTCAATGTAGCTGTCTATGACCTCCGTGCCTGGCTGCCCCATGGTAGGTAAGGCCCCCCTCATTGCTCTCTCTGCTCTAATGTCATTCTTTCTCCCCCTTCTTCCTCCATCTCTCCGGCACTCTCTTTTTACTGCTTACTGATAGTCCGCTACGCCTGGACCCTTCCCCCACTTCACTCACCCCTGGCGCCGACTCTGCGTCCCGCCGCATGACCGCTTTCTCCACTCCTTGCCGTGTCCCCCGCCTTGTCCCTTGACCCTGCCCTCTCACCACCATAAGGTTTCCGCTGATTGGTATCTGCTTCTTCTCCTCTGTCGTGATGGCGGCGGCGACAAACTCAGCCTCTCTGGTGGGTGGCTCCTTCTGGCTCGCTGTGCTGCTCCTCTTCTCCTCTTCTTCCCATAAGCCTTTACCTCCCACCAATCTCCTGCTCACAAACTCCCCCCAAGTCATGCAGCCCCTCCTTCGAGTTTTCTCATTCACGGCTTCCTATCTATATACAACATTAAGTTTACCTTGCTAAATCTTATAAAAATGCTATCACTATTTTTAATAATTCTGCTTTATACTCTTTTAAAAATGCTTTGAATTCCTGTTTAATCTTACACAGATAATATGTAAAGTTGACTATATAATATGTCTCTAATGACGTGCCCTTTGAGGCATGAAACACTTAAGCTGTTCCGCTTATTTCACTGTGTTATTACAGTTGTAACAAAGATAAATTTCTGTAAGTCAACTATGTGGATTTGTATGTTTTTATACACTAAAATCCTAATATTTTCTCTTACTTCTTCAAAAATTATTGTCAGTTCCCTGTTTGATAGTGATTAGTATTCTGCTCTTGTGATTTTTTTGTCTCATCTTTTCCATGCTACAGAATTCATTGGCTAGAAGCCTTAGTTTACAGCACAATTGTAAACAACAGGACTCATATGCTGTGTTCATTGCTTTGGTGGAGCACGACTAAAGTCTCTATGGGAAACACTCTGCCATAAAAACAAAAGCATAATGCAGGTGTTGTTCAGAAGGATGTATCTTCACATCATAAGTCTGTAAGAAAGCAAATCCTCATTGTAACCTGAAAACTACTGTACTGTATCATTTGTTAGTAATTAAAGGGAGGTTGGGGGATGCTAACACTAGAGAGACAGAAATATACTTAAGAGCTGCACTTGTAGTTTTTTCTTTGGCATTCATATTTTTTGTGTACAAAATTTGGGACCCGAACTTGGTTTTGGGTTGAAACTCCAAGTAAAATATTGTTGACCAAAACTACAGATGAAATTTTGACCCAGAACACCAAGATTTTGACCATCAAAATTGAATTTCAAAGTCTAAATTTTATGTTTTTAACATGCAATGTGTATATGGGAGAGACTAAGCAGAAGCTACACCAGTGTATGGCCCAGCACAGAAGAGCCAATCCCTTGGGCCAGGACTCACCTGTGTACCTGCATAATAAAGGGCATCACTACCCTCTAACGAAAAAGGGAACACATTTAAAACATTTTTTTTCATCTATGGAATACTGAATACTACAAAGATAACATAGATTTTGGTTTCTACAGTACCAGTCCTGGCAGGTTTGTGCATCCCTAGTTAGGAGTACTTAATATTAAAGGGTAAGTGCCTAAGGCATGGAAGGCAGAGCAATGGTGCTGGTGATGTTACAGCTCACAGTGCTCAGCTGGAAACACCACCCTTTATACTGCTATAAATTTGCATAGATTGCAGATAGAAGCATGATTCTGGGGTCGTTTTAAGGTAGGAATGTGCTTTTTAAAAAAAAAAAAAACACTTGTATAGAGACCACAGTTACCCTTTAAGGGTAAATAAATTGTTGAATCTTTAAAAAACAAACATATTTTTTTTCAAATGAGAGACTAGAAAATACAGTTTACTATAGCATTACTTGCCAAATAATATTTTGCCTTCCAGAGCAAATAAGAACAATACATTTTGTTAAAACTGTTGAATTGTAAGACCCAGCTTAACCTTTCCTATCATTCAATCAAATCAGAAATTTGTGTATTATTTATATTAATCCTAAACTACATTTTTCATAAAAACCAACATATTAATCCCCATGGAGTTACAAATAGTCAGGAAAACCAGTTATTTGGCTAACTCTTTATACAGAAGGTAACTAAATGGAGAATTTATTTGCATAATGCATTAATTCCTGGACATAAAAAGGAAAAAATCCCATAAAGCAACTACAAGTACAGGGAAACAGCCCTTACAACAGCGCTTTCTCAAAAACATCCATTCCCCTTTAAAATGGAAACGTTAAACATATGACCATTCATGTAGGGTCTTTGTGCTTGTGGAAAGAAATAATTTCACTTGTTACCAGTAGACTTATAATGCAGATAGTTTGTTTAAGGTATTTGAATCTAAGTACTCACACTCTGTGTTGTTTATAACTCAAGGGACCAATGATGGATTAGCTATTTACTTTACTGTAACAAATAAATGACCGGTGTCTCCATTATTCTGTTACTGTACATCATTCATTTATATGTTTAGTCTGAAACAAACTTAAGAGAAAACATTGGGCCGTATTTATAAAAGAGCGGGATCACTAAATCACTAAGGCCCTACTCCTTTGTCACAGTCACAAAAAACCTGCTTGTTCTGGTATTCTGCTACTGTGTCGGTATTTTATGACCATGACACAAAATAATGACCGCAGTACAAAATTCTGAAACAGTGCAATATTTTGCAACCATGTAGTATGGTCCTATTGATTGCTGTAGTGTTATTTTACAATGCTGACTGAAAATATCTATGTGGTCAGAAAATATGTAACAATCATTATTTTCCTTACCTCTCAGCTCTAAATGGTTGTCCTGCAATGTCTGTCCAAAGTCCCAGAAAGTGACAACCAGCACTTTCACTACACTACAGCAAAAACTTGTTTTAGAGGTGGAGATACCCTTTATAACTCTTCGTCAAGAAACCTCAATCAGCAAGTTGAAATTTATCATTACATCCTACCAATCTCATCTTTTGAGGCTCATTCAATTCAGCTCTTGCACCCATTGTTGCTACGAGTACAGACCACCTCCTACAGCATCTCCGGCCGCATTCCTCTCTAACTTTGAAACTTGGCTTACTTTCCACCTTTCTGCTGACTGATCTGTTCTTATTCTGGGGGACATTAACTGTCACATTGACAACTCTTCCATCTCCTGGCCCTCCTGTTTCCTACACTTGTTCAAAGGCTGACTTTCTCCATTACAAGTTCATGCGGTGTTTGGCTCTGAGCTCTTGCTGGCAAAACAGAACTATTACCGGAAACATATAAATAACAACAAATCTAACCCACGTTGCCTGTTCTTCATCTTCAATTCCCTTCTGCGCCCCTCTCCCACTGACCCTCTCCTTTCTTCGCACTATCTCCAGGACTTTGCGCATTACTTTCAACATAAAATGGATGACTCTCAGATTAGCGATGACTCTCAGATTATGTTGCCCTCTCCTCCCTTGGCTATTCTTAGATCTTTTGTTCCTGTGATCCATTCAGAAGTCTCTCGCCTGTTTCTATCATGTCCGCTCACGACCTGTCCTCTTGATCCAATGCCCTCTGTATTATTGAGGTACTGTTATTATGTGCTTTCCCCCATATGCACCCACACCCTCCCTTGCATCTGGAAGTTTCCCTTCCATCTTTAAGCATGCTTATGTTAAGCCCATACTAAATAAGCCCTTGCCAGACTCCTCTTGTTTAGCTAACTACCGCCTGGTCTCTCTCTTACCGATAGCCTCTAAACTGCTAGAACGATTAGTCTTCGCCCGTATCACTACCTCCATGCCCATAACCTATTGGATCCTTTGCAATCTGGATTCCGTCCTGCGCATTCCACTGAATGATCTAGAGGTTGCAAAGGCCAATGGTCACTTTTCTATTCTTCACTATCTTTATCTCTTCTCTGCTTTCGATACAGCCAATCATTCCCTCCTAATGCAGATACTTCACTCCTTGGGCATTCAAAGTGAAGTGGCATCCTGGTTTCTATCCTATCTCTCTAACTGAACTTACTCTGTATCTTATGCAAACAACGCCTCTTCTCTGGTTCCTCTTAGTGTGGAGATGCCGCAGGGGTCTGTTCTTGGGCCCTTATTGTTTTCCCTGTACACAATTTCCATGGGAGAAGTCATTAGCTCTTTTGGCTTCTAGAATCATTTATTTGCAGATGATACATAAATCTACCTGTCCACACCTACGCTAACTCCTGACATCCAATCACGTGTCTCTGACTGCCTACTTTCCATCTCCTCTCAGATGTCTCAATGCTACCTCAAATTAAATCTTTCTAAAACTGAACTCATCATTTTCCCACCTAAACCTGGTCCTGTCCCATCTTTCTCGATCTCTGTTGACAATACCCCATTTTCCCCATCCAATTGGCACACTGCCTAGGGGTTATTATTGACTCCTCTCTCTCTTTTTCTAACCCCATTAACTATGTTGCGAAAACCTCCCGCTTTTTTCCTTCACAATATAGCGAAAATCTCCTGACCACCACTATGCTAATGCATGCTCTCATCCTTTTGCGCCTCGACTATTGCAATCTACTACTTACTGGTCTTCCTGCTTCCCACCTCTCTCCCCTTCTATACTCTATACTTAACTCTGCCACACATATTGTTCCACTCTCTAATAATCAGGATAACAAACCTCCTCTGTACCGGACAACAACCTGGCTCCGTTAAACAGTGCATTGTGTACAAAATCCTTCTCCTAACATTTAAATCCCTTCGCTCTGCTGTTCCTCCTTATATTTCCTCTCCAGTGTCAACATATGTTCCTGCTCGTGCCCTCCGAGTACTGCTTCCTCTCGCCTTAAACCTTTCTCTCTTGTAGCTCCCATCCTCTAGAATTCTATTGCCCTCTCTCTACGTCAATAAACCTATAATTTTTATAATTATTATGTACGCAACTATTTATGTAATTATATTTTTGTCCTCCGGTATGACTTTTTTTGTAATTTGATATTGTACAGCACCGCATCCCCAAGTGTCGCTATATAAATAAACATTCATACATACATCAGTGCTTGATGATGTCTGTTATGCACCTGTATGCACTCAATCGTTTAATGAATTAATTGTTTAGCATATCAAAGTCAATGAAGTGATTACTAGATGGTTAAATCATTTATACAGCCCATTTTACTAACACATTTTGGAAAAAGACTCCCAGTATAAAGGATCCCTCTAAGAAAGCACAATACATTGTACACCCAAAATAGATATAAATAACAAACTTTATTTATTATAAAACACATATATATATTTAATCATCATGTTAATAAACGTAAAACAGCTCTAAATAATTTAAAGGGGAAGTTGAGTTTAAATTAAAGGCCAGTGTCTTGCCTTTAAAACAAGCCATCTACCACCTCTCTACGTGCTCCACAGCCCAAGATATACAGAAATGACTGACCAGAAAGTTAATGGGTGGGAGGCTGACATGTGACATTCCTAAGGCTTCTCCTGCACAGTACCGCCAGCGAGCACAGCCTCAGACTCCCACAGTGTGTGAGGGAGACAGTAAGTCCCTCCTACTCTCTGCTGTGTGAAGTCCTGACAGAGTAGGTAATGGAATCTACAGCCCTTCTTTCTCACTATGTGAAAACAGCCTTTTCAGGCAGAGTTCTCACTCTGCAGAGTTTTCTGCAGGGGGGGTCTGAGTGGCCCATGGAACCCACGAGTGGGCAGGGCTTGTGCACCCACAAGTGGGCGGGGGTTATGCACCCATGAGTGGGTGGGCTTATGCATCCACGGGTGGGTGGGGCTTAGGCAACCACACGTGGGTGGGGCTAAGGCACCTGTGGGTGGGCGGGGCCATATGGGGCTGTAAGAGAATGGGCCATGGGAGGCCTGCAACTGGAGGGACCACGGGGTCCATGAGTGGGAGGGATCAGGGTGGCTGCAAAGGGGAGGAGGAGACACAGGGCAGATTGACTGACATGGTTTCAGAGCAGGAAGCAGGAAGTGCAGGGGACCTGGTGATGCTGCTGCCATATCACACACAAAAATGTAAATATTCTCAGGAGAGCAATTCCTATCAATTTACCTAAAGTCATTTTTGGACCACAGTTCCCCTTTAAAGGGATTGTTTAAGCCCAGTCTCCCAGTCCCCTGCCAGACTATCTGACTCTCTAAGAGGGCAAGAATGCTCAGTAATCCCAATGAGGCAGCATTGGGGTAGGGATTTTCCCACCATGCAGTTAATGTACCAACTGCCACCAGGTTTCAGGAAAATTATACATAACAGAAAAGTGTATGATGCTAAGGTACTTGATTGAAATGTAAGATGTTTCAGACTATATATCAAAAGAAATAGGAAACAGATTAACAACAAAAAAATGGTATAGATAGGAAGAATTATAGTTTCCAGTAATAGGCAAATACATTTTTTCCCCAGTGTACATATCCTTTAAGAAAAAAAAAAATTAAATACATAAACCTTATGTATAATAAGAAATAATGCATCCCAACACATTATAATATAAGGATCTTAAGTCACCTCGCAGTTCCCTGCCCTGAATAAAAGAAGGTCTGCGGTCTTGAATTTTTTTATGGTCGGGAATATCCTTATATTACACGGTAAGGGTCACATTATTCATCACAATATCCCTTATATCTAACATACAAACTCTTGAGGTTTATTTTATGATACTTTTTTTCTTCAGTCAGTGTCTATGATAGCTCAAATGAAAAAAAAAAATACAAGCCAGTGTCTTAACAGCAGGATACATGTGTAAACATGCTTTAACTAGAAAGGCTTTTGAACATTTTGTGGCTGGTTGTATTGCATTTGATTCGCTCTGTTAGCCTTAGTATTATGGCCACAGTTTAAACCCTTAGATAGTGTAATTGTGTAAAAGTTAATTTAGCACATAGACATATGCTTTTTTAAGGAAAAAAGTGGGTGTTGTGTCATTTCAATGACTATAATCAGCCCATCCAGCAATTTATCTGTGTATAAATAAATGCTTTCAAAATAGTGACTTCCTGTTTGCAGGACCCCTTATAGCCTCCATTAGGGTCTCAGTCCCTGTGATGATTTACTTGCACAGTAAAGGTTTGAGGATATTTTATTTGACTCATCTAACAGACATTCAGTAAAAATTACTGCTAGAGTGCATACTGGGAAGAATGATCATTGCAGAACCTTAAAGGGCCACTATCACTGAAACAACTTTACATTATCTAAAACTACAATTTGAGACAAGTAAAATGATGGTACTCACATATTTATCTGTGCTTGCTTTGTCATTAAATTATTAATGTTTAGTGAGTGCTCCTAATTCCACCCACCCTCCCTTACTCACTGCCTTCTTTTAGTGTCTGCGACACTTATATGTTCTGCACAGCCTCACCATGAACCCTGCTCTGCTTACACATCTCCCTCTCCCTGCATTTTTTTCTTTGCTGATTATAATTATTGTTGCAGAAAGTGTGCTGGCAGACAGCTGAAGATCCTAGTAAGAGGTCATTAATGGGTCACATATTCCAATTTCTGCTCCTGGAGTGACAGGTCTTTCCCTGTAAATGCTGTGATTAAAATGATGATTTCTCAGGATCTACAGCCCAGATTTAAAATCTGAAAAAAGTTTTGAAGCAGTGGGATCTTGCTGTATCTAATTTGTGAAAATTCGATTTTTTTAGAGTATAGATACCCTTTAAAGGGCATGTCCACGCCCAGGGGCGTGTTAAGGGGGGGATTCCTATTGCCTGGAATCCCCACTTTCTGCCTGCTCAGTACAGTCTGCTATTCTCCTTCTCCTGGTGTCCATAGACTGTTACATAGTTTGTTACATAGATTGTTTTCAATTGAGCTGTGAGTTAGAAACAGCATTTGTATGTTTCAAAAATGTATCCAGTCTGCCCTGTGATTGACAGCAGCATAACTAATCAAAATTGATACAAAACTGTATCAATATTAACCCTGCAGCTGCTTAAGGTGATTGCTGAGACTGGGTTTATAGTAAGCAGGAATCAAGAAATCCTGGAGGTGGTAGCTGACTATTAACATTTCATTATATATATTATATATACACAGGAGTGATTGTTCCATATACAGAATGATAGTTCAATGTGCCCATACATGATCCAATGTTATCAGCTTCCCCTACTGTAGTAAAGGGAACCGGAAATGGAAATTTTCTGTCTTGTCCGATAGGTCCCGATACCGACAACATCCATCAAATTCTGTCAGATCCACCACCAGTGTCACAGCTCTGACTTTGAAGGACACTAATGATATTGAAGGGCAAATATGGATTTCTCGGTAAAAGAGAACATTAGGCTGGGAACAAATGGCCAAATTTTTCATCTCGACCATTCGCCACTACGAGCATTCGGCCGGGACAAAGCACTGTTAGTCTTGGCAAATGCCTCCTATTGACCGGACAATCTGCGGTGATTTACTGACATTAGTCGCTGCCGCCACCGAAATCCCCTCAGATTTTTTAGACCAACCAACCGATACACATAAATATTGGCAGGTTGGGACGTAAAATCTGCTCGTATGTACCCAGCCTTAATGAAGATACTTTAAAACAAAAGTGATATTTGGCTAGCTGTGATTATAATTATGGCAAGTACAGAATATAGAATATTATTATATGATGCATATACTATATAATAGAATATATGGATGTATTTGGTCATGAACTTCCTTCTGGGGTTGTTTGGTGGTAACCCATTCAGGAATCCCCATCTTCAAAATCCTGTGCTTGCCCCTGCACCCCCAAAACTAAAATTTACCCCTCTACTGGCCCCACTGTGTAGTGGTAAAATAATCCTTACCTTACACCTCTGCTCCTTATTAGGGATGGATTAGAACTCGAACTTTATGAGTTTGAACAAACTCGAACTATTCAAACTTATATTTTTCCAGACTCCTGGCTGTACTTTGTTAATTAGCGAAAATTCGATAATTATCGAATTTACAGGCTGTTCGCTAACCCTAGAATGTATTGTTCACTAACCCTCGAAAGTATCGTTCAGTTTCGCTAACCCTCGAATATATTGTTCGCTAACCCTCGAAAGTATCGTTTTTTTTCGGTAACCCTCGAATGTATGGATCGTTTTTGCTAACCCTCAAAAGTATTGTTCGCTAACCTTCGAAGGTATTGTTCATTTTCGATAATCCTCAAATGTATCGTTCGATTTCGATAATCCTCAAATTTATGGTTCTATTTTCGGTAACCCTTGAAAGTTTCGTTCGGTAACCCTCGTATTGGCCGTAACCTGACAATTGCCCGCTCATTTTCATCAAGTGTTTTAACAAGTTTTGGTGATAGTGACATGTTCCCCAGACCATTTCACAGGTGACACAGTCATTTACAGTAAGTTACCATTGTTAGTTTGTCTGTAAATCACTTGGACTTTTTGAACTATCACTCTCCCATTGACTTGAATGGGTCCATTTTTGAACTTTCTCTGAAGTTCGAAAGTTTGAAAACGGGCCAAACTTTATGAAGTTCAGCCATCTCTACTCCTTATGATTCTCCTGCAGTGCTTGTCCAAAGTTCCAAAAAGTGAACAGTAGGAGCAGTTTCATCTGTTCTCTGCTATTTCCTTGTCCTCCTGGAGATCCCTCCCCCCTTCTTTCTTCCCAACCTCTGGATCCCTTCAGGTTGCTCCTTCCCCTAGCTATTAAACCATTTTCTGTAGTGTAGTATACCCCAGCCCACCCCCAACCGCTATATTAAGTTTTTTAAAACAATCCCCAGAAACAGACTGACAATCATTCGTTCCCTCAGCTCTCTGCATAACCAGCAGCTGCATCTGTGATTGGCTGACCCTCAGCCAATCACAGACGTGGCTGCCAGTCTGGCCCCTATTTGCAACTTTTGGCATGCAGAGAGCCAGGAGTAGAGAGCCGAGGGAATAAACGGTGGTATGTCTATTTCTGTTTTTTTTAAATAACATGGTGGTTGGGGGTGGGCTGGGGCACCCTACACTACAGAAAAAGTTGTTTGGGGTGTGGAGATACCCTTTAAATGGCAAACTAACTACTGACCAAATCAAAGCATATCAAAGGGTATGAAATCATTTGATTATTCCACAAATTAAAACATGTAAAATATCTAGTTATATAGATAAATATTTAATTCTTTTCCATGAAACTTTGTTTCACATATCCTTCTGTATTGCCCTTGAAATACATCCTAAATCTTACACTTGCAGTACATCCTCCTACAGTACGTGGCCCTGACACCCCTATTTTTGCCGATGGCAAGCATATATTAAAGGGGAAATTCAGTGCCAATACATATACTTTTAAGAAAAAAGAGCAGTAATTTTCCATCCCAATGACCTTAACCTGCCAATTCAGAATTGTGTCTGTGCATAAATAAATGCAACCTAAATACTGGCTCCCTGTGAACATGACCCCTAATAGAGACCATTATGGTTTTGCCCTTGACCCAGCGCCTGGGTTTATTCAGTTGCTCAGTAGAGATCTGAGCATGTTTGACCCATCCAACAGCCAATCAGTAGAAATTACTGTTAGGAACATTCCAAGGATGTGGTGCATCCTGGGAAGGAGAAGGACCGTTGGAACCTGAAATGGCAGCTCACTAATGTCAACAGCAGGGAATAGCAAGGGGTATGAAATCAACTGATTTTATAAAACGGGAGAGAATATGTAGAATAACTAGGTATGCATAATACAAATGAAGAATTTTTAAAATATTGATATTTTCCACAGAACTTTCCCTTTAATGAAGGGAAAAATGGAGGATTGGGAGAGTAGCAAGAAAAGCTGTGAATTTACTGGATGAATATAGTGTCATTTAAAAAATGGTGGGCTGACTAGAGGAGAAAATGCATTTTTAAATGACTAAAAAAATAATAGAAAAAAACAGTTGGGAGAATAAACCGAGACTTTTATTAAATTGAGCACAAATTTCATTTAAAAAAAAAAAAACAAGCAAATTTAAGGAAAAGCTTAACATTTCTATTGCTGCATAATACCAATATAAAAGTGGAGAAGTTACCCCTTTAAGCATTACTGTTTTACAACAGGAGGAGACACTCACCCAGTATGAACTGCAGTTTTACTGCACGAGTGTCTTCTCCTACTCTATTATAAAATAGAAATACTACCTGCAACTGCAGCTGTGGGAGCCGTGTATTTTGAGAATAGTAAAATGCGGCTCAGGATGTGCAAAAATTACTAGATATCAAATATCCCACAGTCACAGAAGCAGATGAGGAAAGGCCAGAGATGGCTGATTCAGAGACATCACAACCTACCATAAAGGGACTGTCCACCCCTCTACACAAAAATTTTACCTACTTCAAACCCCCCCAAAAGCAGGACCTTGTTATGTTTAATGACCAAATCTGCTCCCAGCCAGAGTTATTATACTTACAAGCTCCTCGTTCCACCACCGCTTCTGATCTCCTCACACTCACTGGTCTCCACTGCGGCTGCTGTGTTCTTTTTCTGTTCTTGAGCAGCCGCAGTGGAGACTGCTCCGGGAATGCTCAGTGATTGGCTGTGACATCACTGTCATGTCCGACACTTACTGCCTTACCCGGAAGTGGAGAGCCGCGGCGGTGGAGCGAGGAGGAGCATGTAAGTATAATAGCTCTGTGTGGGAGTGGAATTGGTCATTTTAAACATAATAAGGTCCTGCTTTTGGGGGGGGGGGGTTGTAACAGGTAAAGATTTGTGTGTGAAGGGGTGGACATTCCCTTTAAATACATTTATGTATAACAATAATGAGATCCAACGTATCATTGAAGAGGCCGAAAGGAACGTCCCAGTTGTACCAAGTAGCAGCCACACCTCTGAACCTGTTAAAGTATGGTTCAACTTACAGGAAAAAGAAGTTAGTCTGATACTCCACCGTCAAACTTTAGTCCCATATCTGAAGCAACAGGAAATACAGAGAGGTCTTAGGACAGAGCTGAGATGAGCACTGTGTAAAGACGATCCAACATACTTGGAGAAATAGCAAGAAATATCAAACATGTATAGTTTGGATTTAATTATCCTGACGATCGCTAGATTGCAACACAAAATCAATGACATACAAGCAAAGATTGCCACAGTGAAAACTGAGCTAGTTGGAATCTATAGTTAAGATCAGATGGAAGAGACAGAAAATAAACATGTATATATCCTACAAAGAATGAAAACTAGAATTATAGAAAGGAAAAAACACAAGATGCGGAGGGACTCGCAAGGGAGCGGGTCTTCCCATTGAAAGACTACCCACTGAGATTAAAGGGAAAATCATTCTAACAGTGCCAACAACACCGAAAATGAGCTGTACAAAGAGTGACCTATGAGTGGAGAAGAATCCTCTATGTACCATAATAATTAGCATTTTTGTCAGGACTAATTGACAGAGACACTGATGGAGGTGGAGCAGGAACAAATAGAGAGCCCAGAGCAGCTGTAATGGGTCTTCCAGAAAAGGCTTCTGAGATCCCCCCCCCGGACGCGGAATCTAAGTACCTGCTGGTCTTCCCCAAAACCTCTGATGGTAAGGAAGCCCTGGTTGCGCGGAAAGTATGCACCAGGTTGCGACTCCAGAGGTGAGCCCCACAAAAGCCAATCCCATAATGCGGAGAAGGCAGCAGAACAAGGAACTAAAACAAGACTGGCAGGTGGTAGTCAGGCAGCGGGTATGGAGAAAAGGACGTACCAGCAGCTGGAACAAACTGGTGGATATGGAAACTAAAGGGTAGAACTAGAATCTGCAGCAAACTGGAAGATATGGAGACCAAAGGGTTGAACTGAAAGCAGACTAGTGATGTGGAGACCATAGGGTTGAAATGGAAGCAGGAGCAGACTGGCATCAACACTGGCACGAGCACACACACCGGCCTGTTCGCGATGCACATGCCTGAGCATGAATGCCAGCGTGCACATACACAGAAGTTTCCAGGAGCTGGTACATTACGGGACATGACAGCGGCCCTACCTTGCAGACAGGTATACCCCAGGACAGCCAAGAAGAATAGGTAAATAAACTGGTAGTTTATTTCCAGCATTTTATAACAGAAATTAAAAATAATTTTCCAACTGTCATTTTCCAACTGCCATTTTCCAACTGTCTTTTTCCAACTGTTATTTTTTTAACTGTCATTTTCCAACTGCCATTTTCAAACTGTCATTTTCCATCTGCCATTTCCAACTGCCATTTTCAAACTGTCATTTTCCAACTGCTATTTCCAACTGTCATTTTCCAACTGCCATTTTCCCACTGTCATTTTCCAACTGTCATTTTTTACTGTCATTTCCCAACTGCCATTTCCCAACTGCCATTTCCCAACTGTCATTTCCCAACTGTCATTTCCCAACTGTCATTTCCCAACTGCCATTTCCAACTGTCATTTTCCAACTGCCATTTCCAACTGCTATTTTCCAACTGTCATTTTCCAACTGCCATTTCCAACTGTCATTTTACAACTGTCATTTTCCAACTGCCATTTCCAACTGTCATTTTTTAACTGTTATTTTCCAACTGCTATTTTCCAACTGTCATTTTCCAACTGTCATTTTCCAACTGTCATTTTCCAACTGCCATTTCCAACGGTCATTTTCCAACTGCCATTTTCAACTGCTATTTTCCAACTGTCATTTTCCAACTGTCATTTTCCAACTGCCATTTTCCAACTGTAATTTTCCAACTGTCATTTTTTAACTGTTATTTTCCAACTGTCATTTTCCAACTGTCATTTTCCAACTGCCATTTCCAACTGTCCAACTGTCATTTTCCAACTGCTATTTTCCAACTATCATTTCCCAACTGCTATTTTCCAACTGTCATTTTCCAACTGTCATTTTCCAACTGCCATTTCCAACTGTCATTTTCCAACTGTCATTTTCCAACTGCCATTTCCAACTTTCATTTCCCAACTGCCATTTCCCAACTGCCATTTCCCAACTGCCATTTTCCAACTGCCATTTTCCAACTGTCTTTTTCCAACTGTCATTTCCCAACTGCCATTTCCAATTGTCATTTTCCAACTGCCATTTTCCAACTGCCATTCCAACTGCTGTTTTCCAACTGTCGTTTTCCAACTGCCGTTTTTCAACTGTCGTTTTCCATCTGCCATTTCCCAACTGCCGTTTCCCAACTGTTGTTTTCCAACTGTCGTTTTTTAACTGTCATTTTTTAACTGTCATTTTCCAACTGCCATTTTCCAACTGCCATTTTCCAACTGCCATTTTCCAACTGTCATTTTCCAACTGTCATTTTCCAACTGTCATTTTTTAACTGTCATTTTCCAACTGTCATTTTTTGACTGTCATTTTCCAACTGCTATTTTCCAACTGTCATTTTCCAACTGTCATTTTCCAACTGCCATTTCCAACTGTCATTTTCCAACTGTCATTTTCCAACTGCTATTTTCCAACTGCTATTTTCCAACTGTCATTTTCCAACTGCCATTTTACAACTGTCATTTTCCAACTGCTATTTTCCAATGTCATTTTCCAACTGTCATTTTCCAACTGCCATTTTCCAACTGTCATTTTCCAACGGCCATTTTCCAACGGTCATTTCCCAAGTGTCATTTCCCAAGTGTCATTTTCCAACTGTCATTTTCCAACTGTCTTTTTTTAACTGTCATTTTTTAACTGCCATTTTCCAACTGTCATTTTCCAACTGCCATTTTCCAACTGTCATTTTCCAACTGCCATTTTCCAACTGTCATTTTCCAACTGCCATTTTCCAACTGCCATTTTCCAACTGCCATTTCCCAATTGTCATTTCCCAACTGCCATTTCCAACTGTTATTTCCAACTGTCATTTTTTAACTGTCATTTTCCAACTGCCATTTTCCAACTGTCATTTTCCAACTGCTATTTTCCAACTGCTATTTTCCAACTGTCATTTTCCAACTGTCAATTTTTAACTGTCATTTTCCAACTGTCATTTTCCAACTGTCATTTTCCAACTGCTATTTTCCAACTGTCATTTTCCAAATGTCATTTTTTAGCTGTCATTTTCCAACTGCCATTTTCCAACTGTCATTTTCCAACTGTTATTTCCAACTGTTATTTCCAACTGTCATTTTCCAACTGCCATTTTCCAACTGCCATTTCACAACTGCTATTTTCCAACTGCCATTTTCCAACTGCCATATTTTCCAACTGCAACTGCCATTTTCCAACTGTCATTTTCCAACTGCCATTTTCCAACTGCCATTTTCCAACTGCCATTTTCCAACAGTCATTTTCCAACAGTCATTTTCCAACTGCCATTTTCAAACTGTCATTTTCCAACTGTCATTTTCCAACTGCTATTTTCCAACTGTCATTTTCCAACTGTCATTTTTTAACTGTCATTTTTTAACTGTCATATTCCAACTGCCATTTTCCAACTGTCATTTTCCAACTGTTATTTCCAACTGTCATTTTCCAACTGCCATTTTCCAATTGTCGTTTTCTAACTGCCGTTTTCAACTGTCATTTTCCAACTGCCATTTTCTAACTGTCATTTTCCAACTGCCATTTTCCAACTGCAACTGCCATTTTCCAACTGCCATTTTCCAATTGTCATTTTCCAACTGCCATTTTCCAACTGCCATTTTCCAACTGCCATTTTCCAACAGTCCTTTTCAAACTGTCATTTTCCAACTGCCATTTTCCAACTGTCATTTTCCAACTGTCATTTTCCAACTGCTATTTTCCAACTGTCATTTTCCAACTGTCATTTTCCAACTGCCATTTCCAACTGTCATTTACCAACTGCCATTTTCAAACTGTCATTTTCCAACTGCCATTTCCAAGTGCTATTTTCCAACTGTCCTTTTCCAACTGCTATTTTCCAATTGCCATTTTCCAATTGTCGTTTTCAAACTGCCGTTTTCAACTGTCATTTTCCAACTGCCATTTTCTAACTGCCGTTTTTAACTGTCATTTTCCAACTGTCATTTTCCAACTGCCATTTTCCAACTGCAACTGCCATTTTCCAACTGCCATTTTCCAACTGTCATTTTGCAACTGTCATTTTCCAACTGTC
Source organism: Hymenochirus boettgeri (assembly GCA_019447015.1). Classification (NCBI taxonomy): domain Eukaryota; kingdom Metazoa; phylum Chordata; class Amphibia; order Anura; family Pipidae; genus Hymenochirus; species Hymenochirus boettgeri. The sequence continues at coordinate 222,145,432 of CM033469.1, forward strand.
ATTTTCCAACTGTCATTTTCCAACTGCCATTTTTAAACTGTCCTTTCCCAACTGTCATTTCCAACTGTCATTTTCCAACTGCCATTTTCAAACTGTCATTTTCCAACTGCCATTTCCAAGTGCTATTTTCCAACTGTCATTTTCCAACTGCTATTTTCCAATTGCCATTTTCCAACTGTCATTTTCCAACTGCCATTTCCAACTGTCATTTACCAACTGTCTTTTTCCAACTGTCATTTTTTTAACTGTCATTTTCCAACTGCCAAACACTTATAAATAAGATAGAGGGGTTGAAACAACATACAAAGAATTTGATTCAAATTGAAATGGAGGCCCCAAGGAATCTTAAGAACAACAGTAAACTGATAATTGGGGGGCGACAAGGGAGGGGGCGTAGTTGTAATGGACCTAGTAAAGTATGTGGCTGAAATTGTAGGACAGTTATTCATTTCAAAGTCTCCACGATTGACCCAACTTGGGCTATCAAAAGGTAGATGGAGTCCCTGTTAGAAGATGCAATTCTCTAATAAATAATTTCTGTATCTGAGGCAACATGTTTGTGGGTAGATCATCCATAATTCCCAGTACTCTTCACGTTGCCTAAGGTACATAAAGATTTGTGGAATCCCCCGGGAAGACCAATAGTACCCAGCATTGGTTCGATACTTAAAAATCTTTCCCAGTATCTTTCTACAGACTTAAGCACAATATATTCCTACATGACTTAAGGATACAACAGGTCTCCTAAATAGATTACAAGAAGTTGGCCCTATTTCCAGTAAGATATTATTATATGAGATTAACATACAGTCCTTATATACATAGATCCTTCAGTAGGAAGGACTCCAGTGTGTAGTAGAATTGTATTGATTTGCCAACAAAAAAAGTTTATTTTTTACTGAATTGCCTGCAGATGGTGTCAGGAAAGTGTGTAGTGACTTGGCAAGAATGGGTTATCTAGTGGTATTAGTTCTTTCAAAGGACCAATAAAAATGCCATTCCACCCTGGAACAGTCCTATTGTTTATATTACAATTAGTGAAGCATGGAACCAGATCTTCTTTTCCAGATATTGTGGGGCCGAACTGTGTATCTGGAATTCTCTTCAGTCAGGGGTCTGGTGGGTACCTTAAGAGGTCATTTTTAGGACAACCATACATGTAAAATAAATGTATTTCGGTATTGGAATATGTAAGACAGAAACCAATATTATACTTGTGAATAGAAAAGTAGGCCCATTAAAATGATACCCAGCATGGAGCCCTTATTCCCTTGCCAAGGCAAGTTATTAATATCTTGGAAAATATGGATTACACACAGGTCATGTTTGGTATTGGATGAATTGATAATTAATACAGGGGAGGAATATGTGGTCAATATCCCAGTACAATGTACATATCTACATTTATATGGAATCTGCCTAACTGAGGGGGAATGAATGCTTTTGGCTAGTTGTAAATCTGGACATTCCTAGACACTCCTACCTCCTGTATAGCCCAGAGAAGGGGGGGGGGTTTCATGAAATAGTTTAAAAATCCTTGTAGCCCCTATAACTTTGTTCATACTGAGGGGACATGCTAAAACCATGTGTATGGACCCAATGTTTATTCCTGCCCCGGGATACAGGACTTCTTCTAGTAAGTAGGGTCTGTGAATAGTTTTATTCTTTTTATTTTATATAACTGTTGTACCTATTGTATGTCATTTTATTATAACACCATTTTCTTTTATTTTTCTATTATATGCACTGTCCACCTTTTGGAATATTAAATCTAAAATTTAATAAGTTTTGTCTTTGATGCTCTAAAAGAACTCATAGCCTCTTATAAGTTTATATGTGGTTGAATTGAAATGTTTTGCAGTGTAAATGCTAATTAACTCTGTGACTGCTTGTGAAGAACTGATGCTAATTAACCAGTTAGTTGCTGGAGTGAATGGGGTAGTGTTAACCATTTAGCTGCCAGGACAGGGGTGTGCACAGTCAGTGAGAGTCAAGAGTGTTTTTTGGGCGTCTTTAAGGCCATAACTTAAAGTGATGTCAGCGAATACCGATTGATTGGTCAGATCACGTGCCCATCGAACTGGCATTTGTGACAGATGGTTTTAAAAAAAACAATGTCAAGTAGCTCCTTCATTGGCAAACATCTATGTACGCAATTTAGAAATAAAAATGTTCCTCCACACTGAACAATTTAAAGACCATATAAAACCATACTATCGCTTTGTGGGTGATATACTAGTAGTTTGGGAGGAACCCTTAGCCATGTTACATAAAATGGTTGACCAAGCTAATGAGATTCATTTGACCATAAAATATACTCATACTGGGTCAGGAGTATAAATAATCCAAAATAGATTTAGCCGGGGGCACACCAGTCTTGACAACCTGATTATTTTTATTACTGACGTTTTGGAACCTAACCGGTTCCTTCTTCAGACAAACTGTTATAATAAAATTATTATTATAATTATAATAATGTAATATTTTTTCTGAAAAAGGAACTAATAAAAATAATCGGTTTGTCAAGACTGGTGTGCCTGGCTAATCTTGGATTATTTATACTGCTGTCTGCAGTGCTGGAGAACCCAGCATATTTCTATTTTATCCTTCTTTATGGTTTAGGTGTGCAGGATCCTCTCCTTCTATTTTGGTACATACTATGTCAGGGGTTAGTCTCCCTTTCCAAGATAAAAATCCGAAGTCTGCTGTTTCATCCCAAAAGGTCAATTTATGAGGGCTAAGAGAATTACCTCAAGAGAGGACCAGTAATTAGGATAAAAAGAGAAGCCCTCCTAAAGAAAGCTGCTCAGAGAAAAGAGAAAGATTCACATTTGCACCCTAATATAGCATACATAGTAGGTCCATCGAACAGGTCATTAAAATACTGTCCAATATTACAAGTGGACACTAGAACAACCAAAATTCTGCTACAAAAGGGGTAGTAATATTAAATACAAACTATGCTTATAGGATATAACTATTATATCTAATAATACAAAAAATAATTGAAAAGGGACATATCCATGCTTAGAATGTAAATGTTTTAATGTGGTAATTAAAGGTGATAAGGTATGCTACCCTAAAAATGGAGCTGAGGTACTGATGAGACACTACTCCAGTGAGAATTAGAATACAAGAGCTCAAGAAAAATATCAGAAATATGGGCCAGTACACAGTTCAAGGTATTTTTAGGAAACGGGACATAAAGTAGCATAACTCAAATGGTGTGTCTTATAAACCAGTAATTTATAAACCAGTAAGAGGCAAGGATACAGTACTACTGGGTCTGGGGCGTAAGAGGTCCTGCAATCCCCGCACCAAAGACTCTGCGATCAGCTGTTTAAAAGTTCTGCTGGTTCGGTACTGCATATGCACAATCATGTGTTTAAACACAGCTGATGGTGGTGGAGAGGGGTGTGTGTGTGTCAGAAGGCCAAGCTTCTTTTTAAAAAGATTGTTATCACCTAGACAATCTAGACGAACAGCCAACCAAGATCAGTTGCATCTTCGTGCAACTACATCATAAAATATTTCAGCCAACAGTCCGTTACACTGTAATATCGGTCGGTTGGTCAAAAATATTGTATGGTGTTTACCCAGCCCTAGTTTTAGAGATGATGCACAAATTTTCACATTGTTTGTTGCCTACAGATCGGCTATAGATAACACTTACAAAGATGGAGTTGGTACAGAAAGTTTCAAGCACTATACATGGACTTGAATCACCAGTTTTGTGATTTGGACAGGATGAGAAACTGTAGGGTGAAGGTGGAGTCTGTTTACGTATTTAATACTATGTTGCAATGATGAAGTGATTTGCTTGAGAAAGGATGTGACATGATCTGAAATGTTGGAATAGAGTGTGTTTTGTAATTAAAAAAAAAGTAGTTTATACTGCTTGAGTGTCTATTTAAAAAAATAGTAATATTACCTTACTGCAATTGTTGGAACAATGGAGTTTGAGACCATAAAAACGTGGCCCAGATGTGCCATAGTTAAAGTGAACTGGATACCTCTTTAAGCATGTTAACAGTTGAAAGGTTGTCCTGTAAATGGTATGTGATCTAAAACTAAAATATATGCAGGATTTAAATAACATTCTAAAATGTGTGCTGAGCGACTAAACAAAATAAAAAATGTAGTCTTCTAGTAAACTCACCTGGGGCTATATTTTACACTCACTGCTTGCATTAAACAAATGGATAATCTACCCTTTGTAGGCCTTGGGCAATTTTCTTTGTTCTGTGAATTTCTCAAAGAATGTTATATTTCTTTTTAGAAATTCAGGTCATGGATAAAGGGATCTCATCTAAATACAATCACATTATTGGCTGTAGCAGGAAAGCGATACAGTGTATTCCCTTTGCAATGTAATATGCCACTACCACATACTAAAAGGCTATGGTTCATTACTGCTGCATATACAAGTATTTTGAAAATGAAACCAGCACAAATAATGCATATACTGTAGTAAAGCACTGCATATTAGACACTGCAGAACAAGAAGGACCCTCAACCTTTTTCAATAATGAAAGTCTAAAACTACAACTCCCAAAACCCTTAAGTCAAATGCCTGTTAGCATGCGCTATCAAACCTCTGAGGTCAAGTGGAAGAAAACAAGTTGTTCTTTGCACTATGTCCAATGATGGGTGCAGACAACGCTGAAAATCCAACCCTCACTCACTGGATAAGTATCAATACAGTAACAGATTGGTTGCACTCCACCAATAAAACTTTTATTAGTGACCACATTTCAAATCACAGCGTTTCTGAGGTCAAGTGCCCTTACTGACCTACCATGACTCTATCCAAATAATCTACAATATTTGCTTGATGGGGGTTTTTTTGGTTGTTATTTTTTATGCTTTGCATTGTATTGTGTTTTCTTAACACTGCTTAGTGCGATAATTCACTCAATGAAATTCTATGGGGGCCAGAATTTAAATGAAATACTTAAAAATGCACAAAAATGCATAAAACGCTCAGTTTTATGTGTTTTGTTGTCATTTCACACTATAACTCACCGCATAAAAATGCACAACAAAATGCATAGGCATAAAAACACACTGCAAAAAAATCTTGATGTGTTGTGTGGTGTGAACATAGCCCTTATGAAATACAATAAATAAGTAGCAAAGATGGTTTATATTGCAGTGATGTTGAACCTTGTCACCTCAGATGTTTAGAAACTACAACTCCCAGCATGCCTTGTTTCTAAATATCTGCAGGGAGATGCGATATCCTGTGCTAATGGGAAAATAAGTGAAAAACACACGCTAACCCATGTACTATCGGGTTTGCAAGCAATACAATAACTTTTGCAATTGTTTTTGTGCAAGTTTTTTTGCATGAAAATTGGCGACTTTTCAATTGTGTCTTTAAAGGGCATCTATACTGAAAAATAGGTTATTTTAAATTGACCATAACTGGAAACTATAATTCTTCCCAACCACCACTGTATCATTTTTTTGTTGATCTGCCCCCTATTTCTTAAGATATCCAATCTAAAACTTCATACATGTCAGCATTCAATCAAGTCCCTTGCTCTCAAAAACTATTCTTCTGTGAGCAGTTTTACTGTAGCTGGAATGGTGACAGAGTTTTGACAATTGGAATGCTGTATGCTGTGTGCAGGCTTGACAGTTGGTTTACTACTTGTAGGGAACAGCACCTGTATTTTTAAATCCCATAATGCATCTTACTTGATACCTCCAAGTAGTGCTGGGGTCCCCAACATTCTACAACCAATTATTGAATCATCTCCATAGACAGAGATGAAAGTGAAACAAGACCCCAAATAGCACCACGCATATATACCAGGACAATCCTAAAGTGAGCGGCTCTCAAACTAGTGCCAATCATCTAATATTACCTCTGTGGCCAGGTCAGAGCAACGAGACATCTCAATGTACCATAAAAACATACCTTTATTATATTTAACAATAAAACCTAAACCCCCCCCTTCCCACACAACATATACAAAACCCTGTTAAAAACAAATCTCTTATGGTGTCGTGACTCATCTGTAATCCTCAGAGATCGCTGTGGGAAAAAGAAGTTATTGAGTTCTCCAGGCTTGATTCCTGAGTCAGTATAAAGTTTGTATAAACAACATTAATGGTGGGATGATGAACACTGTATTCCAATTTATTAAGGTACTCCCGTTGCAAAAACTCCTAAGAGTGATCGTGCCGGGACTTACTGTGGCAGAGTCTTCACCCGACCCGATACACTTCCCAATAAGTTTGAGTCCTGGGTGTAGTTCCTGCTTCGTCCTGGTTACTTCCCAAACGTAGTATGTCTGTCCCACAAACTAGTATCCCACAGCGGTTATGCCTCCAACTTTTACTCGCGGTTCTGCATGCACCACGACTCCCAAACTAGGTCCAACACGCCAGTTGGACATTGACAATTGGTTTGTGGGAAAAACATCAGGTCGGATGGAAGTGGGAGTGGGGAGGGGGGATACTGCTCCTAAACAAAATGTGTGCTGGATTGAAGGCATGCAGCAACACACGCAAATCAGAGTAAGTGCTACTGACATGTATTCAATTATAGATTAAGATGAGGCAAAGCCATTTTTAAAGTATAGTGTCCCTTTAAAGCTTAGCAAAAACGTGCAGCTTACTGCTGGCATTTGTGCAATGTATGAATGGTTTCCAAGTGGTTAATACATCATGGGAACGAGTGCAGGTAGACTAGGATAAGTACATTTTTGCATCTCCCGCTGGAGTGCCAAACTCCATGGCACAGGTAAGACTGTGAGCCTTTACAGAACATCCTGAACTTCAGTGTATTAATACAGAACAGACATGATTTGTTGCAAGTGATAGAGATTTGTGCATTTCAAAATGAGTGTTAAGCAACATGGGCTGCTCACTGTCATCTACATATACCAGTAAGAACTATGAAGCCAATGGGGATCATGTTGGTTTCACTCTGCATGAATAATGAAAACCAACTGAATTCCTGTGACAGATTTCATCTGGATGGAGCTCACTGCTAAGGACAGGGAGCAGTCAGTTAATAGTGATACATATTAACACTGACACAGTCACCAGAGGAAAAGGAAGAAACTTTAGTTGCTAATAACCCAGATCACGGTTACATGTAAATTAACATATAAAAGCAAATGATTGACAAGTCTATTTTCTCTATCGCCCCACCCCCCTGTAGAGCGGCTCTACTTTTCAGCAGGATATTTGAAAAATTTCAGCTCATTACTGCAGTAGAATAGGAGGAGGGAATAAGCGAGGTGCACACTGGGACACGTAGTTCAAACATTCGCTGAGAATTCGATTACATAGGAGGACGTCGACTACAAGTCCCAGCGACCACCGCATCGCGAAGCGCCCCTAGGAAAAGAAGAAGCGGGTTTTTTTTTGGAGAGCAGTTTCTCCCCTTCAGTGGGATTTTAGCGCAGCCAAGCGACCGATCGGAACTAAACTGTATCAAATAGAAGGGAAAAACAAACCTCCAAGGCAGTGAGCAACTTTCCCCCTCTCACAAGGTGGTTGTTCCCTTTATGAATCTGCTGGCTGGAGAAGAAGGAAGATGAATGATGAGCAGATGGGGGGATCACTGAGTTACCACCTCAATGGAAATGCAGGACCGGGGGAATAGAGAAGAAACTCGATGGAAGTTGCCATGGGAAATAGGAAGTCCCCAGTTACTTGGATGGAGGCGGCTGCTGGGGGAAGTAATTGGCTGTAGTTGATCGTGCTGGTCTGGACGCTGCTCGCTCCCCCTCTTCCTAAGGGCAGAACCTTTCATACTGGGACCTTCCTAGTTCACATCTGTCGCTCCGATTTTGTTGCCCGTGTGTGTTGATGCCACTGAGACGTCCAGAGAGAAGCTGATAAGTTTTGTGAAGAGGATGGTGGTGAGTTTACCGGACCCAGTCGCTCCGTGCTGTTGATCAGACAACCGTAGAAGAAGGAGGAACCTTGTTAGTTGTTACTATTTCTCCCCATTTACGTCCCATGACATGCCAGCGATGGGGAGACTGAGTTGGTGGTGCCTGACGCTGGGCAGGATTTGCCTGTTCATCCCCTGTGCCCTGGTATTAGCCAGGGTCCCCGGGTCGTCCTCTCACCCCCAGCCCTGTCAGATCCTGAAGAGGATCGGTCACACAGTAAGGATCGGAGCAGTGCAGCTGCAGCCTTGGAGAACAAGGGGCATGTTCACTGCTCGCCACGACCGAGTTTGGCCTGAAAATGACACCGGACTTAAGACAGGCGCGGGTCGTGATCAAGTTGCAGATGAGGCTGGAAGGATGGTGGAGGGGGGCAGCAGAGGAAGGGAAAGAAGGAAACGGGAATTGGCCGGCTCAACTTTGGAAAGAAATGTCAACCCCGGTCCAAGGAGTTTTATTGGTTATAGAAAGGGAGACGATCTGTTATTTCCCAGGGAGGCTCTGCTACTGGCAGTGGATAACCTTAATCGTGTGCCAGGTCTCCTGCCCTATAATCTGTCATTGGAGGTGGTGATGGCTATAGAAGCGGGTCTTGGAGATCTGCCAATCCTTCCCTTCTCAGCCTCCAGTTCTTCTTGGAGTAGTGACCCGGTTTCCTTCCTTCACAGTGTTTGCCATACTGTGGTGGTCCAAGGGGTCAGTGCGATCATCGCCTTCCCGCAGAACAAAGGGGAACTGCTGGAACTGGAGTTTATATCGTCAGCTTTGCAGATCCCAGTGGTTAGTATCGTAAGGAGTGAGTTCCCCAGGCAAAGCGAGGTAAGAAAAAAAAACCTGTCCATTTCCGATATTATTATTATTATTAATAATAATATTATTAATATTATTATTAATAATAATAATAATAATATCCAACAGTGAACAGTAAAACAACTCCATGGACTTCTCTATAGAAAGAAAGTTGTGTTCATGTTACCACACATCCATGTTAATCAGTGATTCCACAAAACTCCCATACAGAATAACAGGCAGCACATTCAGCACTCTGGACAGCTCACAACTCTTTTCTAAGCAAGCATTATATTACTGTGCCAGGTGACAGCATTTCTCAATTGATGTTAGTGTTATATATTCCCAACTTGCTGGCATTGTAACAGTGGATTATCCTTGTCATTATTGCAACAGCAGTCTATATATATATGGGATAATGTTTTTCATTACCTAGTATGCATTTGCTTATGATGTGTCACCTTAAGGAAATAGTTATGAGTGGTAGAATCAGCTTGCATAAACATACTGTCATTGTAATAATCAATTAATTATAGTTAATAAGGTTTGATGTAAATAGGCAAGTAAATAAATAGATACAAGAAGAGCAAATAAAAAGTTAAGAGTAAGAAAGCTTTGCTGCACAGTAAAGCAGAGTTACTGTTATTATTTTCCTAGTGGTTGTCAATAATCCTTTAAAAATGTTTTTTCATGTACAGTGTATATAATAATTACCAACATAGTAAAACAACATAACTATACAATACCCCCCCCTTTCAAAAGCTAATCCTATAAATAGAGGTACTTGGTACATTGCTATATATTCCTTTCAATCTAGCCATGTTTAGCCTATTTTATGCACGCTTATTAGAATATCCACTCACACATGTTCATCTAACAGCATTTGTAAAGAGTATCAAAATATACCTAATATGAATGACTATCATATAAACAACCAATAAACAAAGCAATAACTATCTTATACTTCTGTGCTAATATGTGCATGTTTTTATATAGGGGTGCATTTTTTTTACTATTACTAAACACTTGTATTTTTCTTCTGGTTTATCTTTTTATTTGCAATATAAAAATATTAGGCAGATGTATCAAGTACAGTTTCTAGAGATAGGTCTTCCTCTGTCTCCTACTCTTACCAACCCACTGTTATGTATGTTTTTATTCTTTCTACATATCTGTCACTAACACTTTCCTAGTCTCTGTTAAACAGAATATCTCATAGACTCAAATAGGTTTTATATCTACCTAGCATATTCAATTCAATTTCCAGTTTATATACGTTCTAATTTTGTTAGATTATTTCATGTGGGATGTTTTCCAAAACATCTTTTGCATGTACCTTTCTTATGACAACCCACAGGTGTGTAGAAATCCAGGACATTTAAATCTGTTTATCCCCATCTAAATACTTTACCACCCACCCATTATTGTTGTCTAAATCATTTGCTAATTACCCAACAGCTTGTTTGATTTCATTAATAGCCACAAATCTGCTTCTTCTGTTGAAAGATAGGAGTCCAGATACAGTCTAGTTTAACAGAACATTGTATTTAACTGAATATGTTTGTTTTAGTGTTACTGGCAAAACAGCCTACACGAAACCACTATTGCTTTGCAGCACTGTATTTATAGGTCTCCACTGTATGGATTTTTTTCTTTCTGAGCCTGTGTGGGTTTCACTCTGGGAACTTAGTGGTTCAAGATACTCAGTACTCATACACTTCATGAAAATTACGATGTACACAATTAAAATGACAATTAAAGTTTACATATGCAACACAAAGCATTTATTGACCTAAGGGACAAGTAAAGTCTACAGTCAAGAATGTAATTAAAAATTAGGCCAGATGCAACTTGTTGGAAATATAAGTAGAGGTAAGTAGCCCAAAAATTACCAGACACCAACATCTTCTTTAATGGGCTTTTGTTGTGCTACAAACAACGTGTATCGACTAACAAGGGTCTTTGTCAAGTGACACGTGACAAAGACCCTTTTACTGTAGGTCTAAACATGTACAGTATGTAGCCCAATAAAAGCACAGCAAAGAAGACATTTGTGTCTGCTCATTTTCCCACTTCTACAGTACTTCCTATAGTGTATTACACAATGAGGCTGCAGTGTTTGGAGGTCTTAGTACCCACTGCATTACCTGGACAAGTGTAACCCCCTGTGTAAGCAACATCCTTGATAATTGCCTTTCACAAGTTCCTCTTAAAGTTAGTAATCTAATGTAAGATTGGGTTGAAAAGATGTCATTCTGGTTGCTCAACTTCTCCCCAGCCCTTCCACCATAAGATTTAACATCGGAATTAAGGAAGTAAAAAGTTGAATTCTTGTATTTACACTTTCATTCTCTTATAGCTACACATTATTTTACTGAAAATTAAAAGCAAGCATATAATTTATATATTTTTATTTAAATGTTGACATGTCAATAATGTGAATGTTAGTAGAATTTTGCACTTATAATGGTGAGATCAAAAATTTTGAAGCCTCAAAAATATTTTCCAGAAGGGTGGCATGAAAAAGTAGTCGGTAGGGCAGAAAGGGGAAATATGGTGGTGTAGAAAATTAAATGTGCTCTATTTATACTAGTTAATTATTATTACTTATTTCCCAATGCTTTTTGGTGTAACATGCCCTTTAAACTCCAATAACTAAATTGAAACCAATACATCCTGCTTCATATTATAATGAAAATACTGATTAGCCTTGCATTATGCTCATTATATAGGCCAGGGAGGTGTATCTTTTGTCCTAGTAGATGTTTGAAAACTACAACTCCCAGCGTTGTAGTTTTAAAACATCTGCAGGTAAGGCATCTCTGATATATGTAGCTGAGGGTCGCACTCCAAATCATAAAGAAATTTTTATTGTGAACCACACATATTCATGTCACAACGTTTCGGGGGGATACCCCCTTCTTCAGGTGAAGAAGGGGGGTATCCCCCCAAAACGTTGTGACGTGAATATGTGTGGTTCACAATAAAAATTTCTTTATGATTTGGAATGCGACCCTCAGCTACTCTTTTTTCCTGCGAAGCCACTGGTTCCTAAGGGAAGAACCTACAGAGGCGCCTGCACCCATAGTTGGGTAGAGTGCACCTCCACCATTGTTTATCCATCTCTGATATATGTGTTTAGGGCCATTTTAAAAAAACTGGTATCGTTAACTTCCGATACCTCAGGTTAGTCAAAGAAATTAAAGAGTATTACATTTATGGCCACGGTCGTACATCGCTATGTGATACCACGCTTTATAAATATGGCCACTAGTTTCTAGGTTTATTCAAAAATACAGTGAATCTTTTGCACCTTTTTGTTGTTAAAATTGTCTTTAAATTGAGTACTATATGTATTCTTGCATCCTCTTCCTTTTCTTGTAGTTGTAATTCACCTGTCAAACCTGCCTGACCTTGCTCATGTTATCTTATTCCAATTTTCAGTAGAAGACAAAAACAATTGCAGTCTCTTTACTAAACAGATCTGATTCTGATTTCTTCTGTGTTCCATGGAATAACTTCTATGCTATATACCTTTAAACAAGGTAGACTCGTAAATAAGTGGGTCAGGAAACAATTTTATTGTTTAAATCAGTCCAAAAAATGCAAATAATAAGATCACATAACTAATTTCATAACTAAAGCTGGCCATACACATACAGCCTCATTGAAGGGGAGGTGCTGGGCTCTTTCCCGTTAAAGTTGAGCTAACTGATTTAATATAGTTTAGCGTGACTTTAACTCCAGTTTAATATCAGGCTTGCGTTACGTCTAGCATGAGATTTTAACGTCCGCTAATATGAAATCCTTTTGAGATATACCCAGGACCGCAAAAACGATATTGAATCGCGTATGGGAGATTTACCCGAAGCAATAGTGTCTCTGGGTAAATGTCCCCCACATTTTTATCAATATCGGGATCAATATCAGGATGCCTAATAGGTGTAGAGATTTGTTGGTTTTGCAAAAATGTATTGAAATTCTGAAAATCAGATTCTAACCCAATTGAAGCAGAATTTTTTGATTGCAACTAACTTTTCTACTGCAGTTTTTGCTAAATTCCTACTTTTGAAATACCCAAAACTCTGCCGGTTGGGCGGATTTCCAAAACTGGCAGTTTAGAATCAGAACTAGGTTTGTTTCAAATACCGGAAACTCATCTATAATGAAAATGCCTGAGTGGTCATATCCATTTTCTTCCAATGAGTCCTTTAGGAGAAAAGCGCTTTACAAATGTTATTGTATTGTATTGTAAGTATAATTTTGTGGCTGGCAGGTGATTATCAAGCTGCCAATAAATGACTATTCCACCCAATAGACGTATGTGTGTGGCCACTTAGACAGCAGTGGTTTTCATTCAGTGTCAGCTATGCAGATTGCATGTGTGTCTTTAGGAAGCTAGAATTATGTTTGCACCTAAAAGGACAACCATATTTAATTTGCCTTTATAGTATGTAATTCCAAACCCCAGATATACCTGTTTATACTATAGGAAGCCATGCATTTATTCTCACTTACCCTAACATGGAAACACAGCGAGATACAAAACAGCTTGTTTAGCAACACCTTTCTTCTTACTTGCATAGTTTCTTCTAAACTGTGCACACAAACTCATTTTGACAAACCCAAACAAAGGTTAAAGTAGTGCCAATTCAGGTAGACATCAGGCACTGATGTATGTATACAAAACATTTATTAATACACATGCACAGATGATTTGTATTGGCACGCACAGCTAAGAGTAGGTTGGTAAGAACATTGTTTCAGGGGTATTGCCCAGGTGTATTTCTGATTAGGAATTGCTTAAAATAAAAAGTGATCCATCACTTAAATAAGCAATTTCTGGGCTAGACCTAGATATAAAATGTATATTTAGATGGAACCTTTTATTTAAATTACAGATTCTGTGAACTGTAATAAAGCACTGTTTGTACATTTCTAGTAGGAATTTGCATTATTATCCAAAGTGTGACTGGCATATGTGGTCTTGAGATTTTGGTCAAAATCCCACTTAGAAACTTCAGAAAGTTTATAAATTTACTCTTACACATTTTGAAATATTATATATGGCATTTTGGACAGTCTGGGCAGTCACCAGTATTCCTGAATGAAGATATTCTTTTTACGAAGTACACTGGTCCCTCTTTAGATTGTGTTTTGCTCCTGTTTTCATGGCTTTATGTGCTATTCACGTGTCTAGCAGACCTCATGGTAATTATCTTCTTTCAGGAATGCTAGGGAGCCAGGTTGAGCATTATAATACTAGGGGTTAAGGAGTTCCTGGTTGTGAGGAAAAAAAATGTCTGTGGGGTGGACATGCCCTATAAGTAATATCTCTGACAACTTAAATTATTTTATACTGTAAATAAGGGGATATAAGCCTCCCCCATAAAAATTCATGCCTACTTTACCCACCCCAAAAAACCCTGACATCACAAAAGTTACTTATCTGGCTGTATTTCCTGAATTGGCTTTATTATCCCAGAGTCTGATTGATTGTTGTACCATGAAGAAAAAGCAGACAGTGAACTCAGGGCTTTATATCTCTCTCTAGAGTTTTCAGGGGATGGGGAAGGTAAGTAAGAATGTTTATTGTGGGGGTGTCGATATGCCTCTAATAATTAATTTCTTTTCTTTCTGAGCAAAGTTTTGTTATATGGAATAAAGTTTACAAATCACTTTTCAATAAATAGTTTATTTCCTAGAACTTGTGCCAAAGGGTTTTATATAATGCAGAAGGAATTGATTTCATCTGACTGGTGATGGCTAATTAATTTTTATCTACAGCATGTGCTTTCAGTCTTCCAAATAAACAAGCTGCCTGATGCTCAAGAAAAGCAATGGAGCAATGATATCCATGGCATAAATGTAGGTGATCTGGTCTGTCATTGAAGTCTCAGTTGTAAACAGCCTAACAATGTCAATGAAGTGCAGTATTTGTATTGTTATGAAATATGTGCATGCTTCCCAGTTTAATTAATAAGATTGATAATTATTCATGCGGCAGCATACAGTAATTGTTAAAATCCCCAAATTCCTTGTGTTGGCACACAAAGAGTATTCTAAGTGTAGTGATTTTTCACTCAGTTTAATTAAGTGTCAGTGTACTGTAAATTTACTTAATGCTATTTTAGAGATTTAAGAATTGCAAAGGTTGGCATACCTATTATATATTTTTTTATTATTATATTTAATTACCCATAATGAAACTTAATTATTGATGATAAATAAATCGTTAATATATCCCTATCGTTTAAGGGTTATATAGGATGAGTCATTTTAAGAGTTTTTTAAGGTAACTTTGTTGTTACACAGAAATATTCCATAGTGCATAGTCTATAGATCAGTAATAGCTTATTAATTGCCATATGCCCCAGGCACATCAATCAGAACAGCAGATTGTAGTATAACTTGGATGATAGTATAAAAGACAAAGCAAAAAATATATTGTTTCTATTCAACTAATACAGTAGTACTAACTCAACGGTATGTTTTTGAAGCACCCTAATAAGATTATTGCTTAACTACTAGTATTATTGTTCTGATTATTGTGCTGAGTAAGTCAGTGTAAATCTGGTCCCAATAAGGCTATTGAAAAATAACTGCTGCAGAAGTATGTGTTTAATTTCACAAGTAGCAATGAGGAAAGATAAAAAAGCACAAGGAGAACATGTAAATTCCTTATATATGTAACCGAGGGTGGATTTTATCCCATGACTCAGTCCTACAAGGAACTATTCTGCTTTCTCTACTTGTATATATGCATCTGAACAAACTAATTCTATGCAGATAAATACCCAAATTACAAAACAAACAAACAAACTACATACTGATATGTAATCCGTACCGGCAGCTTTATATTAAAATGTATGTATGCTTCCTTGCAAAGTATTTTCAGAAACCAGAACCAGTGAAGACTGACGATAGACATTAGAAACCCTTTGATTTTTATTTAGGTAAATTCAGGTTTATCACATTCCTTGAAATCCGGTAACATTATTGACTTTAAAAGTTAATTTACATCAACATGCCTTATATCCTATTTATTTATTCAGCACAATTAGAGCTCAAAGCAACAGAGAGGTTAGGGACATTACATCACTGTCCAAGATTGTGCAGGTTATATTTGTGCAAGCCATAATTTATTTCAAGAGCAAGCTTATTATTAAAGTTGGAGAGGTCAGAACTTTTATTAAAAACAAACCCCAGCTTCAAATAGGCATTTAACAAATACTAAACACTTAATGCTACATACTGTGGCAAATGTCACGATGTGTCCTGCATTTGCTAGTGGTAATTGTTTCAACCCCAATCCATACACACAAATTAGGACCTTGTTTCTTTTTAAAGGCACATCTACTATTAAAAATGCTACCAATCTAGTAATTAGCTGGTAACTGTGCTCTTTTAACCCTTTACAATTTTTTTTTACATTTTTACACAATGCTAGGCATATTTCTTACTATATTCTCTGCTTACCAAGCTTATGAATAATGCATGGTTTCAATATATATATATATTTGCTATTAACCGCCTTATAGGGATTGCTTTCCACCATCACAGGGCAACATCGCAGCATTCTAAATTGAGTATTTTTTATTCTTTTGACAAAAGTGTGAGCTAATACACTCATGTCTTCTTATCTTGATCCTTCTTTTGGGTTGTGTATGGCTATGTTTCTACTACCCACCATGCCAAAACAGGAGAAAGCACAGTCATTTTACAGTGCATTATCCCCATTTGTGTGCATCTAAAGATGCAAATGTGTAGAGCAGTTTTAAAATGCATTGTACTGCATAGCACACAGAAAATGTTAGAAGAAACACTTTTATGGGTTCCCTACATACATTTTGTGGACTTAGTGTGAACAGGCACTAAAGTGATATTATAATGATAGTGGAGAATTGAAAAAAATAAACATTTTAATTGTGGTTAATATAAATGAAAATCTGCTTTAATCTTCTCAGTAGGCACATTTTTGATGACGATTTGACCACTAGAGGATACTTGGTGTGTAGATTTAATTAGAATAATGGAAACCCCAAGTAGTAATTCAAAAGCAATTCATGTAAAGGTGCAAAGGTGATGAAATAGCCTCATATTTCACAGAAAAAATTGAAAACATCTGTTTTCCTGTGCGCCCTAGCTCCTCTATACAGCTTCCAACCACTACAATTGCACTGCCCAACCTCCTTTCGTTGCTCACCCCCTCCGTCTCTACCCCTACCACTGCACTGTCTAGCCTCCCTTCATTGGTTAATCCCTTTACTTGCCCCCCTAACAAGCTTCACCACTATAACAAAACAGGGACTTTCATCTCTCCTATCCAGGACACGCCTCACCACCTGCCCCCTCAACCCCATTCCCTCTCATTTTATTCCCCCGCTCTCCTCTTCCTTCATTCCAGCCCTAACCTCTCTCTTTAACTTGTCCCTATCCACTGGTATTTTCCCCTCTATATTTAAACATGCCGTTGTATCCCCTATACCTAAAAAAAACCTCCCTTGACCCATCTGCTCTCTTTAGCTACCGGCCTGTCTCCCTTTTCCCTTTTGCTTCCAAACTACTTGAAAGACATGTCTATGCTGACCTGGTAAGTCACCTGTCTGCTAACTCTCTCTTTGGCCACCTCCAGTCAGGCTTCTGTCCTAACCACTCCACGGAAACTGCCCTCACTAAAGTGACCAATGATCTACTTAGTGGTAAATCTAAAGCACAGTACTCTTTACTCATTCTTCTTGATCTGTCCTCTGCATTTGATACTGTTGATCACCCTCTACTTCTTCAGATCCTGGCCTCCTTAGGTATCCAGGACACTGCACTTTCTTGGATATCCTCCTATCTCTCTGGTAGGACCTTTAGTGTTTTCTACTCTGGAATTAGCTCTACTCCTTGCCCCCTCCCTGTGGGGGTCCCGCAAGGCTCCATACTCTGTCCTCTTCTTTTCTCAATCTACTCCTATGGCCTTGAACAACTCATTAGTTCATTTGGGTTCCAGTATCACCTGTATGTGGAAAATACCCAAATTTACATCTCTGCTTCAGATCTCCCCAAGCTGACATCCCAGGTCCCCAACTGCCTTAGTGCCATCTCTGCCTTCCTGTCCTCCTGCTTCCTCAAACTAAACATGGAAAAGACTGAACTTGTCCTTTTCCCACCCTCAGGATCTGTTTCCCTCCCTAGTATTACTATTAATATTAACAACACACCCATATCCCCATCTCCTCATGTCCTCTGCCTGGGAATAACGCTAGATTCCGATCTTTCCTTCAAACCTCAAAACTCAACTCAAAAACATCTCCTGCATTCGACCCTTCCTCTCGAAGGAAGCTACAATAATCCTAGTACATGCCCTAATCATATCCCGGCTAGACTACTGCAACACACTCCTGTGTGGTTTACCAAACAACTGTCTGGCACTGCTTCAGTCCATTCTTAACTCTGCTGCCCGGCTCATTTTTCTTCAGGCTTCTCTAATGCCTCTCCTCTCTGTCAGTCCCTCCACTGGTTGCCCATCACGCAAAGGATCCAGTTCAAACTGCTTACTATAAAGCACTATCCAACATAGCCCCTCCATATATCTCAGAGCTGATCCAGCTATACCGTCCCAGGCGCAACCTCTGCTCCGCAAACGCAAACGTTACCCTCCTCTCATGCACCCTGGTCACCTCTTCCCATGCCCGCATTCAGGACTTTACTCAATCTGTCCCTCTGCTCTGGTACTCCCTTCCTCTGTCTGTCTGTCACTCACCATCCCTTAACACCTTTAAACATAACCTTAAAACCCACCTCTTTAGGCTAGCATATAACCTGGCCTAAGCATTACCCCTCTCACTACCCTATATGATCCAACCCACCTTTCACGCTCCACTGCCAATCTATTTACAGGTTACCGATTCCCGTCACCTTATGTCTCACCCCAATATCCTCTAGTCTGTAAGCTCTTTCGGCAGGGTCCTCTTTCCAAATTGTATCACGGTATTGCTCTAAGAAACTCCACACTCTGTTTACTTATGTATTACCTGCGTATGTAATAAGTATGACTTTGTATAACATGTATTACCCTTTATGTAATGTATGACTATGTAATTGTAAAGCGCCACGGAAGATGTTGGCGCTATATAAATCAATAATAATAATAATAACACAGTACTATTTGGTCAGCAGGTTTAATATTCAATGTCATTATTAATGTTCTTCTTCAAGTGTTTAATTCTTTCTGCCCATTATAATTTATATTTTAAGGAGGCATAAAGCTATAGTAGAATCACACGACATTAAAATATGCATAGTCATTAATATGTGCCCTGAAAGCTTACATTTTAAATTTCTTATTATGAATACCCACATTACCCGCCTGGCACTGCTTGCTACCTTTAAGTTTGTCATCCACCAAAACTCCCAAGATCATTTTCCAACAGTGATTTACTTAACACAGAGCCATTTATAGTATAAGCAGCACAAGGATTTTTTAGTCCAAAATGCATCACCTTACATTTATCAACATTGAATCTCATCTGCCACTTAGCAGCCCAATGTGACAATCTATCTAGATCCCCCTGCAATGATTGCACATCCTTTGAAGTTTTTAATGGTCGACAAAGTTTTGTGTCATCAGCAAACACAGAAACCTTGCTGACAATAAATATATAATATATATATATATACTATACTATACAATACCCAAATCCAAATAATTAATAAACAGATTTATTAGAAGCGGCCCCAACACAGAACCCTGTGGCACCCCTTTTAGAACTTTAGTCCAAACTGATGAAGCCCCATTAACAGATACTCTCTGTATCCTGTTGATCAACCAACTTTCTATCCGTGTACAAATGTGACTACCCAGCCCAACAGGCCTCATCTTAGACATTAGTCACCTATAGGGTACTGTATCAAAAGCCTTAGCAAAATCCAAGTATACTACATCTACTGCTAGCCAGAGTCTAAATTTCTACTTACTTCCTAATAAAAGCCAAGCAAGTTAGTTTGACAATATCTATTCCTTCTAAATCCATGTTGATTAAATTGAAACATACTCTAGAATATGCTCCCGTATCAAACTTTCTAGTGCATAGCTTTACCAAATCGCGTGTCAAAGAATAAAGCAACTGTAGCTCGATCTCGCTGGTCCTGATGAAGTTTACGTGCTCAAAATATAACACAGGAAAATCTCTCACCTTCCTCTCTTCCAAAAATCGGTAGAGGCGTGAGATTTCATTGTGTTATATCTTGGGTGTGATGATGTCATCAGGACCGGCGAGATTGCGCAACTTAAACAGTTGCTTTAAACAGTTGTCTATGTGCATCACTGGACGCACATAGACGTCACCGGGCATTGCGTGACTTAATCTGCTGCTATATTCTATTTAAAGCTCTAATTGCTTTCTTATAATCCTTGTTACGGCTTTTTAATTCCTAGAGGCCCTTTCTGTTCCCACTGACTTAAATGTTTTTAAAAGCCTTTTTCTTCCTTTCCATTTGCCTCTTTACATTAGAATTAAGCAACATGGGTGCGGACTTATTTTTTTTACATTTATTTCCCAAGGGTATAATTTTAAATGTAAAATGGCTTAAAATACCCTTAAAAACAGTCCGCTTCTGTTCACTATCTTTACCTGATAATGTATCATCCCTGTTGGCATGCTGAAGAGCTACTTTTAACCTGGGAAAATTTGCTTTCCTGAGTCTTTGTTAACAAGTCTCTGTTATCTCCAATTCTCCCATTTTGTCAGCCAAGCTTTTCGCATTTGCAAACATACATTTTAGATTATGATCCTGTAAATTATTTATACTCTTTAATACACATGCCTCCCTATCCCCTATGCTAGCTCCACCCACATTTCCACCCACCACTGGCCAATCTACACCCTGCTTACCCCCTGGGGTATCTATCCCAGTGAGACTGATATTACCCTCCCCCCAAACTTAGTTTAACATTTTCTCCAACCCTCTATCTGTCTTCTCCCCCAAAACAGCTCTACCACCAATAGTGAAGTGCAACCCATCACTACTAGCCTGTAGCCCAAAGAAAAACATGCCCAGTTCTCTAAAAACCTAAACCCTTCTTCCTTACACCAACCTCTTAGCCATGCATTTATACTCCTCGTTGTCTCTCTAGCCTAGTAAGTGGCTGTGATATTTCCAAAAACACTACCCTAGAGGTCCTTGCTTTTACCTTGGCCCCTAGCTCTTGGAAGTCATTCTTAAAGACCTATCCTCCTCTAACTTTGTCATTGGCATCAATGTGAACCAAGACCGCTGGGTCATACCCAGCCCCACCCAATAATCTGGGTCATACCCAGCCCCACCACATACTGAACCCTAGCACCAGACAGGCAACACACAGTTTGGCATGCATGGTCTAATGATCCTACCCACCTTTCTAATAATGGAGTCCCCTACCACAAACATCTGCCTAGTCTTCCTTCCTTGTATTAGAGATGACAGTCTCCAGGGCGCTCAAGGGATTAGTCCGCTCCATACACGCCAATTCTGAGCTGTCTTCCTCCACTTTATCACCTATGGCACCAATTTTTTTTAAATGACAACTCCACCCTCATAATAACATATTTTAGAAAAAATGGCCTCTTTAAAATATGTTGATATATCTTACTTTGTCTTCTGGATTCATTACTGTATGCCTGATATGCTTCTGGATGCTCCATGGAAACTGAGCAATTTAGTGACCAGTACTGAGCCTGAGCATGCTCAGAAGAGGCAGCTAGGGGATTAGCATTCAGTCATTTGCTGTGATTTGCTGTGATGTCAAGTGTCAAATCCATAACTGACAGTTGTTAACTGGAAGAACCAGGAAGCAGATACAGGGGAAACAGGACATTGTGCAGGATTTCAGGTTAAACTTATATATTTCAGATTTCAAACTATTACCGTTTAGGATTTTGGGGGGTTGGTTTACCTATAAATAACTATTTATTTGAGAGTTGGACTTGTCCTTTAAAAAAATGTATTTTGTCTCTGCTAATGTAGCTGTCATTTTAATTATATTTGACATTTCTTCTGCCTTTATACAGTAAAATAAAAATAGCATTTATTATATGTAATGTTTTACCTCAAATTCATTAGTTAATGAATTCCAACAATAGAGGATTTGCCATTATGTGTTATGTGTCTTGGGCCGGTGTTAATTTGTATTGTGTTGCTTGGCATCATGATCAGTATTTCTCCCTCCTGAATAAAATGAGGAAATGTATCTCAGATGGAAAGTATTTAATCACTGCGATGAAGACAGAAACAGAGGCCAGAAGTGGCTCTTAGAAAAGAATTTAGTTGAGCAGGCATGAAGTCTGTAATGGCCATATATAGGTATTAGTCCAAGGTGATAATAGATACTGATCTTAGTAAGAGCTGATAATAAGCAGAAAAATTACATAGTTTCATATATAAGAAAGTGAAGATGGAAACTATCCTTGTAGAGGTCAGATTCAGTGAGGCCAAATAGCTTTCTAGTAGTGCTTTTCAAATACTATGACATTTTCTTTCAGTTGTGTGTATGTTGGCTGGCATATACTTAAGGTCATCACTTGTAGTTGCGGGAAAATGTGACACATTTGAAGTGTGTTTATTTCTGTAGCTTCTGTCCTAGTTTTTAGATGCAGAGGGTGTGTGTGTGCGTGTGCATGTGTGTGCGTGCATGCGTCAGTGTACTACCTGCATGTGTATGTAAGATGATAAGTTTTAAAACCCCATGTGAAGCAGTCATCTATATGTTTGATATAGGGGTTTCATTTGTTATATACAGCCTTAACAAGAGTGTGTACCCCTCATATTTTTTTCTACATATTTTATCTTTTCATGGGACCTTACTAAAGATATGACACTTTGATACAATATTAAAGGATAACTGTATTGCCTCACTGCATTTTAAAAAAAAAATTGTATTAAAAAGAGTAAAGGTATGCAGC
Organism: Hymenochirus boettgeri; assembly: GCA_019447015.1. NCBI lineage: Eukaryota > Metazoa > Chordata > Amphibia > Anura > Pipidae > Hymenochirus > Hymenochirus boettgeri. Next base: position 222,168,065 of record CM033469.1, read on the forward strand.
CCTACCCATCCATTTTTTTTCCTGATTTCGAGCCTCTCTCTGCCTTCAGTTAGCCATGCTGTGAAGGGAGCGTAACAATTCTGTCTGTCTATAACTGTCATTCAAAGCTAGCATGTGAGAAAACACTCCTCCACCCACCATTGATCAGCTTGATTATGTAGACTGTATCCTTGCATCAGGACATTTCAAATTTGTTTGACTGGCAGCGGAGGAGGAGAGAGGTTGTAACAGACATTCCCACCAGCCAATTACAAGTGTTATGTTAATCATGGCCCTGGGCCATCTAGGAGGCAGGCTTTTAGCACTCACCTTTGCTGTGTGATATCTAAGCGAGGGCAGTCCAGTTGTAAATGTGAGTAAGTGATTTCAGCTGCTGGAAGTGTGGGCATGTTATGGGGGTGATGTTTGTTTTGATATTGTTGTCCTTTAAGTAGTCAGCGTACAGCTTGTATACACTGTCCATTCAAATTAACTTGACACACACCAATTAATATCTAAACCTCCGGCAGCCAATGTGAGTACAACCCTAAGTGAAAAATGTCCAAATTATGCTCAATAGGGTTTAGGCCTGGAGACATGCTTGGCCGGTCCAGCACATTTACGGTCAGTTTCTTTAGTGAGACTGGTGGTCTTCGATGTATGTTTGGTGTTGTTATCATGTTAGAATACTGCCCTACAGCCCAGTCTCTGAATAGAGGGGATTATTCTCTGCTTTAGTTTGTCACAGTACATGATGGCATTCTGTATGAGGGCTGTAGCTCTCCAGTGCCGCAGCCCTCATACAGTACCAAACCATCACACTCCCACCACCAAGCAAAAATGTAGGCAAGACACACTCGTCTTTTACTCCTCACCTGGTTGCCACCACACACGCTTGACTCTATCTCAACCAAATCAGTTTATCTTGTTTTCATTAAGAGGTTTCCTTCTGGGACAACAACTATGCAGACCTATTTTATGCAGTGTGCGGCATATGGTCTGAGCACAGAAAGAATGACTGTAACATCGTATAGAATACTGTACGTATGCTCAAAAAATGTAGAGTTGTTGTTTTGTTAAACTTTCATCAAAACAAACAACTAAATTATACTTGCAGATTGTGCTAATTTCACATTTATTATCACTCTAAGCTTTTTCCCTTCAGCCATGCATAATGTTATGTTTATAACCTTAGTAGGGATCGGCTACAGATTTGATACAAACTCAGTGACAGTTTTAAAGTTCTGACGGAACTTTTGAAGTTCTCAAATTTCTGATGTTTTTTTGTATTTTTGAGATCGTCAAATTCGAATTTTCTAGTTTTAATTGTATTTTCAATATTTGCAATTTTGAATTTTCGAGGGTTAGTAAATTTACAATAAATATCGAAAATACGATGCAGAAATGAGAAAACTATGTGGGGAAATTCCATTATAGATTAATTTTGTAAAAGATTGTGGGCATTGATACATGTTCTCCACACCATTTCCTAGATCCTTATGCCATTTGTACAAAGCTAATATTGATATTATATTAAAAAATGTAACCATTTTTATTTTAAAACTTTTTTGGAACGAAACTGGCCAGTATGGTTCATCTCTTCCCCTTAGATATGTAATGATGCATGTGAAAGGGCCACGCAAGAAAAGACCTACCATTACAACTTCTGGCACTAACAATGATGAGGTCTGCCTCCTTTAAGAAATGGCATACCTTTTGCCAACTAAAGCACGTCAAGTAAAATAGTTTAGCAGTTATGTACAAGACTTATCTGTTTAAATCAAGAAATGAAAAAAGGAGAAAAATGAATGCTATTTGATTGATTAGTTATTGCCACTAAGTTTCCATGCTTCACTTGCAGAGACAATGTATTTTTCATGTTTTTGTTTTGATGGTACTAAAGCAAAAAAGGTACAGAAGCTGCACTACTACTACCATGTTGGCATTTGTTGTACTAAAAGCATTGGTGATGATGATTATAATAATATATGTATTTAAAATTATAGGGAAATGTAGATATTTTTCAAAACAATTAAGTACCAACCCCAATTAAAGGGGAAGTTCAGTGCAAATACATATGCTTTTCAGAAAAAAGAAAGCAGTATTTTTTCATCCCAATGACCTTAATCTGCCAATTCAGAATGTTGTCTGTATATAAATAAATACAACCGAAATACTGACTTCCTGTTTGTAGGACCCCCTAATAGAGACCGTTATGGACTTTCCCTTGACCCAGCGCCTGGGTTAATTCAGTTGCTCAGTAGAGATCTGAGCATCTTTGACCTATCCAACAGCCAATCAGTAGAAATTACTGTTAGGAACATTCCAAGGATGTGGTGCATTCTGAAGAAGAAGAAGGACCGTTAGAACTTGAAATGTCAGCTCACTAATGTCAACAGCAGGGAACAGGGGGTATGAAGGGTATGAAATCAACTGATTTTTCAAAATGGGAGAGAATATGTAGAATAACTAAGTATGCATTACACAAACTAACAATTTACCAAATATAAGAATTTATTCAACATATTTTTTTAAACAAAATTATGTTTTACTTTAAAATCTTAAAAGATTTTAAAGGGTCACTATACTTAAACAACTTTTCATTTTCTAAAACTACAATGTGAGGGATGTAAAATGGTGGCACACACTTATTTATCTGTGCTTATTTTGTCATTAAACTATTCATGTTTAATGAGTGCTTCTAACTTCCCCCACCCTCCCTTTCTCACTGCCTTCTTGTAGTGTCTGTGACACTTATAAGTTCTCCTCCTTCCCCCCTCTTTCTTTTCTCTGCTGATTCTCTTAAATTTTGTAGAAAGTGTGTCAGCAGTCAGCCAAAGATCCTAGTAAGAGGTCAGGAATGGGACATATAACTTCTGCTTCTGGAGTGACAGCTTTTTCTTTATAAATGCTGTGATTTCAAATTATGATTTCTCAGAATCTACAGCTCAGATTTAAAATCTGAAAAATGTTTTTGAATATTGGGATCTTGTATGTAAAGGTAGAATTATTGCAAACTGGTCCCCATGCATAATCACAGAACGTTTGCCTACATTAACAGCATTCCCCACCTACTATATATGACAGTAGACTTAATGTCCCCTTGTAAATGTAAACACAAAGGATCTTCCATATCCCTTGGACCGCCTTCCTTTCATATACAGTACATAAATATTCATATCTGCCCACTTACCTACAATGTCTTGCCGTTTATGTCATAGTCTGTCACTTTGCTTATTCCTTCCTTTATTCATTCATTCTTCCTCTCCTATTTATTCATTTATAATAGGGTTTTTTCATGTGTTAGGATTTCTGAGTAATTTTCTCCTTTAATATTTTTCCACTCACTTTTGCCCTTTTAATTTCTCTTACTCTCTCTTTTACCCATCTTCCTATCTATTTTACTTGCAGACTCATTTTTATCACATCTGCTCTCCTACCTTTTTTCCTCCTGATTTTTTTCCCTCCTTGTTCCATTCTGCTTCAGTTCTGCCCCCTACTTCCTATTTAATTACCCCTTTTCCTTTTCTTTCTTGTGGTTTAGTAATAAAAGTATGGTTGCTAACTTCCCTAACTTATATAAATTCTGCATGCTGCAAGGCTAAGCACCAATTCAATAATGCAATGCTGTATGGTTACACTAAATTATATGCAGCCTGCATCACGCTTTACTCATCATTCTCACACTGTCCCCTTCCTGGCGAGCTGTCTCATAATGGGTCCCCCATCTGTCCCTTTTTCTCCTAGCATACCTTTTATAGCTTCATTGATTTCAGCCTGCAATTTCTTAAAATTCAGCTCACACTCCCTCCTGAAAGAATAATGAACAGTAAGGAGAACCACTGTCAGTTCTGTTGATATCTGCTGCCTTTAGTACTGCTTTATCCCTGCTCCTCTCCTGGAAGTCAGGTGTAAATCACTGCTAAGCTCTTAAAGGATATGTCCATCCCCCCAAAAACGCAATGTCTCAGCCAATCACAGGACACACTGCCGGTCCCCTTTTACTTGCTTCCATGCACAGAAAAGGCACAGAAGCAAGCAGAATGGAAAGAAGGCTGGTAAGTAATGTTAGCAGCATCTAATAATGTTAGAAACCTTGCAAGGTCGAGGCATGGGGGTGTTAACACAATATAAAAGTTTTTTTGGGGGAGTGGACATACCCTTTAATTAGAGTAGTAGTGCTGCTCGTATCTGGCTGTTTCCTACTCTGCTTCTCCCCCTCCTATGCAATGGCTGTAACACAAAACTTCACAGAGGAGAGGGAAATGCTCCACATTGCTGTCATGCCCCCTTACTATTTCTAAGACTACAGCCAATCCAGTACCCAGTTTAACAGACGACCAACAGCACCAATCAACAGGCAGAACATTTCTGACCAGAATGACCATCCCTCTTTCTCTCCTCTTGCTGGCAAATCAGCAGTTAAAATGCCACTCTAACCATAGACTACTAGGGAGTTAAAAAAAGAACATTAGCTCTTTTAGCAGATGCTGCTTGTAGGCTGTCTATAATCCCTGTACAAATCAGATACAGCTGTTTGGCTTGTACAGCGGCTGAAAAACTGTACTATACTGGCCAAAATTGTACAGTTGGGGCGTATGTAAATACTCAGATCATTTTAATTACGTTTTATTATTATGTTCCTAGCAAAAGATAAAGTGTATAAAACTTTTAGCAAGACACAGTACATGTGGTTGCAGGTTCAATTCTCCAGACTTAATTTTTACAGAAATTTAAATTTTCTTTTTCTTACATCCATGGTAGCTAAAAAATACACTACAAAGATAAATTTTCTTTTTATTTGTCTGTTTTATTGTGTTTCTGTGTTTCCCTGTTCTGTGACAGGGAAAGGGAGGGTCCCTGTGCTGTTATGTAATTGGCTTTCAGTTTCTAGGAAGCAAGGCTGCAACTTTTTTTTCACTTTTTGAACACTACAGAGCATTTGAAGTGTACTGTGTACCCCTAGAACCCACAGGATAATTTCATAAATCACCCAGCAGCCACAGCAAATGGTGAGGTAAATGATCTCTGTCTATTTTATGTATTGTATGTTTGTGAATGTGCTTTGTCTATTAGGACAATGTTGTCTGGAGAATTTAGTTCTACTGTAGTTCTAATTTAAATAAGAATACCTCTTTCTGAATAAGGATACTGGTCTTTAAATAAAAATAGCCTCCCTAAATAAGGATACCGGTCCATAAATAAAAACATGCAACATTCTTTATTTTTAGAAACTCATCCAGCTTTTATATTTGGAGTCAGCGTTATAGTTCTACCGTTCTCACAGTGAAAAAGCCTTTCTGACCTTTAAGACTTTTTCCAGGCTTAAGTGATATTTACATGTCCTTTAACATGCTCTGTTGGTGAAAAATGCACCAGATATCCTCCCAAACTCGCGAGAGGAAGGCGCGAGATCTGCCTGATTTTTTAGCTTTTGCGTGGTGACCTCACCATTCGGGTGTAAATGATCGAAATACTAAGGCCAACTGCATGATGCTGCTTTCAGAATCGCGTGGAAGGGGTCCTGACAAAGGAAGTTCTGCACTGAACAAACATAGCAACCTTTAACCACTGCAGGTAGGGTATGGGAGTGTGATAGACATAAATAAAGACCACCACATTAGCAACAGATACCCACTAACAGCAAGTTGTATAGATGGTGTACTTATCCTTTAACAACTACTCTCTGCTTTCTAGCAAAACACAATATTTCTAATTGTACCATCTTTGTGGTAGCTTTGTTGGCTCAACATACTGTGTTTTTAGAAACACATAGCCCATGAGGTACTTACTTGGCTTACTTTTGAAACAATACACAATAGTCAACATTCTATTGAGTAGCATGAGTTTTTTTACTTTTTGTTTGTTTGTTTCATTTACTATGTTTCTTAGAAAAGAACGTTTTTACATGTACTGTCTTTTTATAAAGTAGCTCTATTGGGATAGTAGTAAAATACTTTGCTTTTAGCAAAACAAAGTTTCAGGTTCAATTTCCCAGACTTCCTTTTATTTTTACTGAAATGATTGTTTCTGTTTCTTACATCCAAGCTAGCTAAGAAAATCTCTACTTTTTTGTATAAAATGAAAAGGACTATTTCCTTGACAGGGGCATTTAGAAATGTTTAAAATTAAATTTCACTGAAATCTCTGCTATATGTCAGAGGAAAGGAATGCCTCTGAGCTGTAACATTATTGTCACCTTTTAGGAAGAAAAGCTGCAGCTTCCTGTAAAGTGTACTGCGCACACTTAGCTGGGTTTCTGGGTCAGTATAGGAGCTGACCCCTAGTACCCACAGCTTCATTTCATAAATCACCCAGTAGCCACAGCAAAGGGAGAGCTTTTTGTATCTTTGTAAATGTGCTCTGTCTATTGGAACAATTAAAGGGCCACTGTGGTCTCAGAACAAGTCAGGGTAAAAAGGAAAACCTGCAGTATTTCCTTTAAAACGAACTGACAATCACATCTCTTGCTGGAGCCTGTGAAACATTACATTGGGGTGAATTTTCAAACTTCTTGCTTCCAGTAGGTTGAGTGACAGCACCTGCCCTGCCTGTCCGCCCCGGGGGAGAAGCATGCTCAGTTAAGACTTAATGCTGGGGAAATCAGGAAGTACCTAGGAAAAAAATTGACAGTTGAGAAAGGAGGCCTATTAATGCAGGCAGAGGCTGGTCACATGACTACAACCTGGTCACATGGCTGAAAACAGGAAGTGTTCAAGCAGGAAGTAATATTGCTAAACCTTTCCAGCAATAGCTTCTAACAAATTTTATCTAGAGATGCGATTGATGTTTTATTTTGAAGCTATGATGAAAGGCTTTTTATTAAATTCTTACTAGTTTGAATGAATTCGAGACAGTTACCCTTTAAATAGGATCCTTAAATATGAATGCCAATAAATTCATTTTGTTTTTATGCAAATATTTAATTTAAAACAGTGGAGGTTTGCTCTTTCTTAATTTCTCACTTTCTCCTCTTTAGTACTTCTCTAATGAGCCAAGGTTTTGTTTAACTTGGCAGTGGATCAGTCATTTGCACACATCTCTATAAATAGGCTGAAAAAGTGCTTACGAGTGCTTATTCACTTACAAGAAAAAGCCAACATTTTGTGCACCGTTATGTTATTTGTAATGCCTTTGGACAAGCCACTAGTTAAATAAGAACTTAAAGGAGAACAAAACTTAATTTTTTTTACCCTAAGGTGAACACTTATACATTGTAAGATACTTCTTTAGTAAGTTACATTTACGTACATGTAAGAAGTATGTTCTGTAACTAGATAGGCTACCATGTGTTTTATTTTTCTGCCTGAATTGCAGACAGCCTACCAGGATATCTGATTTTATTGCCATTTATTTATTTTAATTTGCTTGTTCCTAGTCTGTTCCTAGCAAAAGATTTTCTAAATGTTCTAAAGTTTCTAAATGTACCATTTTGTATCACTTTTAGCTCTATGTATGGATCACTTTAGCAACCAACCATAACAGTTGCTATGGGGCAGGAGCCAAAGAAAGCTCATCCAGGTCCCTTGCAGGCATGTCCACCTTCTTAGAGAAAATTTGCCTCACACATTTCAGCCCCACAAACCCTATTTTTGTTTTACTTAAACCTTTTAAAGATGCTCCCAGTTTTAATTAAAATGAAAATAGTGGGTTTGTGGGCCTGAACTTTTCTTAGGAGGGTGGACACACCCTGTTAAAACACATAACATCGCCGCGAAGGTTTAAAAGGGCTTAAACTTTTTAAATGGAGGGGGGGCCTATATAAAATCTTGCTATATGGGGCCTTGTGTTATCTAGGTATGCCCCAACTAATGCTCTATTTTTAAGATAAGATATTCAGGTTCAAATTATCATACTTATGAAAATGTAGGAAATGTATTATCTGCTATAACATGATCATTGTGTAACAGAGGTGAGTCTCTGTGCTGTAATTTGATTGGTAGGCAAGGCTGCAGTACCCTTGTTTTGATCTGCTGTACTCTAGAGAGCCTGTGAAGTGTACTGTAACCACTTAGAGTTCCCTAATACCCACAGGTTGGTTTTATAAATCAAGCAACAGCCACAGCAAATAGAAAGATGAGACACAGCTTGTTGTATCTGTGAATGCGTTATGTCTATTGGAACAATGGTGACTTTAGTTCAACCTTAGGTCTCCTTCTATAGTTATGCATAGTTGCTGAGAAATAAAGCATAAACTCCATGTTAGCAAGGTACATTTCCCTGCATCTAAATCAAAATGAGATGTGAGACACTGCTTACTACTTTTATGTCAAGGTGCTCATTTTTCTGATTCAGTATTGTTCTGAGGCTTTAGTTAATTGTTTCTTTGATCATTCACTAGAAAAATATTTGCATGCCTATGGAGAAAGAAAAACATGGCACCCGAGTAGAGATGAACTAAACTGGTGAGTTTCGGGCTGCCAGGGGTTCCACAGAATTTTCTGTAATTCCAAAAATCCTTATAGAATTTTCAACAATGGTTTTTGCCTTTCAGTCATGAGGATGTGTAGCCACATCATACTGAAAGTGTTCCCAGCCACAGGACACTAAGGAAATATGAGGAGGGGGGAGATTAATAATTCAATTTTGGTTTAGGTAAGTACTGTATGCTTTTTTTACTTTAGGACAATAACCTCAGGTTTCTTTTCCATTTTATGAAATAACCTACCGTATATACTCGAGTATAAACCGAGGTTTTCAGGCTTTAAAAAAAGCCTGAAAATCTTACCTCGGTTTATACTTGAGTCAGCCTATCTCCTACCTTGTCCGCCGGCCACGCGATCTGCATCCTCGATGCTCATCCGGATGATGTCACTACCCGGCGCCTCTCACTTTGCGGCGCCAAGTAGTGACATCATCCGGATGCGCACCGAGCATGCGGAGCGAGGAGCGAGCGTCCGCCGGACAAGGTAGGAGAAATATACACCAGTGGCAAATACAAAGAAGAGTAAAACCTTCTTTATTTTTGCATGTATGCACAAATAAAGGAGGATTAACCCCTATTTGCAAGTATTTGCCACTTAAGATGTTTGAAAACTACGACTCCCAGCAATAAAGCATGCTGGGAGTTGTAGTTTCCAAACATCTTAAGTGGCAAATACTACCCCCTCGGTTTATACTCGAGTCAATGTATTTTTCTTCCTGGGAGATTTTCCTAAAACAAGGTGCCTCGCTTTATACTCGAGACGGTTTATACTCGAGTATATACGGTAACTCTGCGTTAGAATGACTTTACTGAAAACATTTTAGCATGTATGATTTGACACGCTGTAGAATGGCTGGTGGGTGTTTTACTTAGTGGTGCACATGCATTTCAATGCATGTGCATCACTGAATGTTTTTTTTTTCATACAGGTTAAAGATAGTTAAATGTATATGAAAGGATTTTCTGGGATATTCTAGGTTTAGCTCATTTTTCCTTTATTTACACTGGTTTGACTGTTGTCTCAGTGGTCTTGTTAGTTTCTCTACATTAACTGTCCACTAATCCATGCTGTAAAAGAGCTAAAGGTAATAGACAAATTATTTTTACTTAATATTTTATCAAGAGACTTTAACAGTAAAAAAAATATAGCTCTATTAAAAGTGCCAGCAGTATGTCCTTGGCTAATAGTTTATGTCTTAAAGCAAATGGGTTAAGATACGGTAGATAAAATTAGCCCAGAATGCATACACCCATGGGTATTTAGGAAATGTTATTCAAAAATCATGCTACTTATATTTTAATTTTCAAGGACGCTGTTTCCTCTTACTCAGTACTATAGAAACCTTTTTTTTAAAATTAGTCCTGTGTCACTATTTAAAAGAATGCTCTAATTTCCAAACGGGAATTGTAGACCTTTTATCTTGACATCAAGAATACAAAATGTGTTTGAAGGTTTAGTAAGGGACAGCATTTATGAGTATATTTTGGACAGCATAATTATTTCTGTTATTCATCTTTGGTTTATAAGGAATAATTCATGTTACACTAAAGTATTTGGTCTCTATAGGAAAATAAATCAGATCTTAGACCAGGAATATACTTCATATTTAGATTTAGAGGAAGAAAAACACATTTAATATTTCAGCAGAGAACATAAATCAAATATCAAAATCATTGGTGAATGTGCATTTTACAAAACTGGGCACCAATTGCATACAAAGCAAATATTCTTGTTGAGTGTTATTTAGAATTTTCCCTTAATAGCCTACACCTGGTAACTGATCTGCAGTCTACAGTGTTCTGCCAAGGTAAAGCAGAAAGCAACTAGAAAGGGAAAGTTTAAGTATAAACTTTGAATTTGGCTTGAAGGGCTGCATTTTGGAAGGTAATATGTGTGTTTGCTGCAGATCTTAAAACTCAATAATTGGAATGATGAGTTTGTAGTGAACGCTTGTTTGGGACAAAAAAAACCTTTGTGTGTACCCAGCCCAAAGTGGTGCTAATTTTGATCCAATCAATCAGAAAGCTAACATCTGATTAGTTAGGGCAAAATTAGCGGCATTTTCAATGATAATCATTTTTGATCAAAATGTATTTTTTGACTTTAGTTACCCTTTAAGTATGTCTGCCACAGTAATGGATAAGTAGATCAGTAGGTTTGTGTACCTGTGTTGGGTTGGGGGTTAAAAAAACAAACTTTGTTCATGATTATTCAAATTTGTATTTTGACTATTGTTACCCTTTAAATATGGTTGCCATGAAAATGGAAGGGTAGGTCAGTAAGCATGTGTACCTGGATCAGGTTGGGGGTTAAAAAAACATTTTTTTTTTGATGATTGGTCAAAAACATTTTTTGACTTTAGTTACCCTTTAGGTATGGCTGCCACAGTAATGGATAAGTAGATCAGTGGTGGTGTGTACCTGTGTCGGGTTGGGGGTTAAAAAAACAAACTTTGTTCATGATTATTCAAACTTGTATTTTGACTATTGTTACCCTTTAAATATGGTGCCATGAAAATGGAAGGGTAGGTCAGAAGCATGTGTACCTGGATCAGGTTGGGGGTTAAAAAAACATTTTTTTTTGATGATTGGTCAAAAACATTTGACTTTAGTTACCCTTTAGGTATGGCTGCCACAGTAATGGATAAGTAGATCAGTAGGTGTGTGTACCTGTGTGGGTGGGGGGTAAAAAAAAACACTTTTTTGATCATTGGTCAAAAATTTTTTTTACTTTAGTTACCCTTTAGGTATGGCTGCCACAGTAATGTATAGTAGATCAGTAGGTGTATGCACCTGTGTCCAGTTGGGGGGTTAAAAAAAACTAACTTTTTTGATGATTGGTCAAAATTTGTTTTTTTTACTTTAGTTACCCTTTAGGTATGGCTGCAACAGTAATGGAGGGGTAGGTCAGTAGGTGTATGTAAACTCCCCCCCACATGGGGGTTAAAAAACAAACCTTTTTATTATTAATCAAAATTATTTTTTTGACTTTAGTATACCTTAAGTATGGCTGCCACAGTAATGGATAAGTAAATCAGTAGGTGTGTATTCCTGGGTCTGGTTGAGGGGGTTTGTCTTTTTTTATTACAAGCATAAAACTATATTTTATTGAGGACATATCTAAATTTGTTTTTTTGACTTTAGTTACCCTTTAAGTAGGCTACCCCCTAATGAATTAGTGATTAGTCGGTGGTGGTACCTGGGTCTGGTTGAGGGGGTATGTCTTTTTTGTGTTTACAACCATAAAAACTATCTTATTGAGGATAAATCTAAATTAGTTTTTTTGACTTAGTTACCCTTTAAGTATGGTACCCCCATAATGAATTAGTAGATTAGTCGGTGTGTGTACCTGGGTCTGGTTGAGGGGGTATGTCTTTTTTGTGTTTAAAACCATAAAACTATCTTTTATTAAGGATAAATCTAAATTTGTTTTTTTTACTTTAGTTACCCTTTAAGTTGGCTGCCACAGTAATGGATAAGTAGATTAGTAGGTGTGTGTACTGGGTCTGGTTGAGGGGGTATGTCTTTTTTGTGTTTATACCATAAAACTATCTTTTATTGAGGATAAATCTAAATTAGTTTTTTGACTTTAGTTACCCTTTAAAATGGCTTCCATGGGATGGAAAGTAGGTTAGTATGTGGGTGTACCTGGGTCTGTGTGGGGGTTGGGGTATCACCATTGTTTTATGACCATGAAACAAACTGTTTTGAAATATCTATAACGCCATAACGCTTCCACGGATTCCTTAGCTAGAAGATAGCACACTTCTCCATATGCCCCTCACGTCTGTACCGAATTTCACGTCTCTAGCTCAAAAACTGTGGGAGGAGATATGGTCCAAAAAAGCTGAAGAATAAAACGGAAAAAAAAGAAGAAGAAGAAGAAGAAGAAATAGAAAGAACAGTAATTTGGCTTTTCAAGCCAAATAATAGGAAAAGTTAATGCTTATCCAAGAATTCTGGGAGATTGCCTCAATACAGATGGCATTCATTCAGTTAGAAAATTTTTGTTCACTTTAGTTTAGTTCTTTTAGAATATTTGATCTTTGTATTCTGTGCCATATTATGAACTTGAGTCATGTCATAAAGTATACACTTTTCATGTGTTTCTGTGTTTAGTTTTAAAAGGAAGGGTGGCAAATCTGTAGTGTAGATCAATTTGTTTCCTGTCTAGCTTATCTGGATAAAACAATGGACAGTATTTTAAAAGATAATATTTTTTAAAGGAATAATTATTGTTACACTAAAGTATTTGGTCTCTGTAGGAAATAAATCAGATCTTAGACCAGGAATACACTTCATATTTAGATTTGAAGTAGGCCCTTAATCATATACTGATCTATGATTAAGGGCCTTTCGGCCTGAAAGTGTCGACATCCTTTTGGCCTGAAACGAGTCAGACGTTTCCCATCGTCCCCAGCATGAAGCTCTGTACACATGCTTTTTAGTTGGAGTGAATAAAGAAACATTTTGGAGAGTTACATTGAAAGAATAGCCGTGATATGCAGCGGTACTCTTTCTAAAAGCATTAGACACCCTAATCTTGTAGTATTTCATTAATCAAGGCTAGCTTGAAAATATTCAGGATCAATGTCCAACAAATACATTTCTTTTAATGTTCTCTACTTTGCCACAAGCACGTCTTGTTTGTTTCTTTGGCTTTACTTTGAGAAATCCAAATTAAGCCAAAAACGACTTGATTGATTACTTTTTTCCATATTGATGATTTGCAATTATATGGACAATAGCTACACTAAAGGTTCGTACACACGTATGATATTCAGCAGACCTCTGAGCCACAACCGACCCAATCACAATTACACCCGCAACGAAAACCTTTTCGGATGATAGTCACGCATGTGTATGTGTTCAGTTGTGGGGTGTAGTCATGATCTGGAGTCGGTCGGGTCTCGGAGTTTGCTGAATATCATACATGTGTATGGACTTTAGAGTACAAACACTTTATAATGGATTAAAGGGCATGTCCACACCTAAAACTGAAATTTAACCCATACGGGTCCACTGTGCAGTGTTAAAAAATCCTTACCTTTCATCTCTGCTCCAAATGGTTCCCCTGCAGTGACTGTTCAAATATGAATTAAGTGAAGACATCTTGGATATAAAGTAATACCTTTTATTGGCTAACTAAAATGATTGAAAATGCAAGCTTTCGAAGCACTAGGCTTCTTCCTCAGGCATGATACAATACTGAATCTTGTAAAGCACTCTATTTTATACAACTAGAACAAAGACTTCTGACAATTACACAGGTGTTATCTTTTGCAACCATGCCTGATTGGCAATGGCTGTGTAAATAAAACAGTAAATACACTTCAATGATCATAGGCAGTAATAAAGAATTAGCAGGGGTTAAATAAACAATTTGATACACTTCACCTCTAGTGTCCATGGAGGGTCTGGTATAAAGAGATATATTGGGTTTGGGTGGTTTAGAGGAATTTACTGATTAACTCCACATGACTTAAGATAGAAACATAGTGACACATAAAGTTAGATCTTTGTTGAGTCCAGAGTCCCAAATTTTGTTATAGTGTACATTCCCATTCTAACCTTTCCTTTTGGGATCTGAAATTTTCATAGCACTGGACTTTTAGGTCTTTCAGGCTGTGTCTTGGCTGCAGAAATGGGCACGCACAGGGATCTCGTTTATTTGTTATAATGTGAATCGATGAGAGTTCATCCTTTGCCTCAGAGTCTGTCCAGTCTCTCCTACCTAAAGTCCTGAGGGGCACCTAGAACATAAATCAGGTATACCACATTGGATGATTTGCAGGAGAAGGTTCCCTTTTTTCAAACCTATGTGGGTTCCTGGTATGGTATCCTGTCTCCGTGTGGATGTACTTGCAGGTTTCACACTTTTTCTGCAAACAGGGAGATGTTCCATTTTGTGTGGGGCCTGTTAGGGACTTTTACAAGCATTTGTTTTTAGTTGGCTGGTTGTCTGTAAGAGGGGGGTCTGGGAATATTTCTAGTAATCTGTTGTCCTTTTGTAAAATGGGTTGGAGTTTCTTGGCGATTTTTCGTAGTATTTCCACTACGTGTGGGTGGTTGTACCGTGGGGTACGGTCTTCCTTTTGGTTGTGTTGTGCGGTTGTTTCTGGGGCTGCTTTTGTTGCTCGTGTTTCTGTTGGCTGTTCTCCTTTTTTGTTCTTTTTTGGTGTTCGGTGCTTCTAGTGATCAGAGCTTGTGTTGCTGGTTTCTTCTGAGGCTGCTTGTTTCATTTGAAGGCTCAAGCTTTTTGTCTCAGCCTCTTTTACAGTTGCTTTTCCCTATGTGTCTTTTCTCGCTGTTCCTTATTGGCCCGGTCTTCCCTCTGTTCGTGAGTAGGGTTCGGTCTGAGTCACCTCGCCATGCTAGTCCAGGGAGACTTCTACGACCGCATCTCCTATCACCCGACTTTTTAGCCGGCAGCCACATCTGTGATTGGCTGCCTCTCAGCCAATCACAGACACGGCTGCCTGTCCTCCCCCCTGCTTGCAGTTCTGGCGCTAAACAAACATGGCAGTTGGGGGGTGCGCTTGGGGTGTTCTACACTACAGAAGAAAACTAATTCAGAGTAGAGATACACTTTAATTACAATCATAGTAGATTTAGATTATTAAACAATAGTTGTCATAGCAATATGGTTTTGTTCCAGAATAATGTGAGGCCCCAATAAAGCTCTGATAGTGAATAATATACGACATACTGTATTCAAAAATATGGTTCTATCACCTTCTATTTTACAGTAGACTGAGACATTTTTTCCCCTGTAATAATTGTGTGAGACATAGCACTGATTAATTAGATGTCACAGCTACTGTAAGTTTGTATATAAATGTTATTTACCAGATATTCATGGCCTTTATATAACATAGTAGTGATATGGTGTGGTAACATTAAGAAATTGAAACTGATATATAATAACATAAATAATTTGATCATTTTTGCAATGGATCTACTTTTTTGTTTATTTTCTGATGTGTCCTTGGGCACTACTAATTTATATGCTTGGATTGTGGTTGGCAGAGATGGGAAGGTGATAATATAGGGATGGATCAAGGATGAGTCAATGTGTGTATTATTCTGTGATATTACAAACTACAACCAAACTTGTCACGTATGCTCTCATTGGAATGTTAGCAGTGCCATTGTGTGACACCATCTGCCACCTTAACACATATATTATAGAAATAATATACTATACACATAGTCTGCTAGCTCAGGTACTTTGAATTCAGAGTAATGCATTTTCCTTTGTCAACAGCACCTAGACAGCATGTCCATCTGTAGCTGAGCCCCAGGGGGCTGCTAATACTGGCGTTTGGGTACTGAAATGTTCTTTAAAGTTAACAGTGATTTTTTGGGGGTATTCAGTGAATTAAAAATAACAAATTAGCTATTTCTAAATTGCCGCCTATATTTTATTTTACACCAGTATTATAGTGAACTAACACCTCTTAGTCCTACCCATATTAATCATTTGCCTTGTTCTATCTTATACCAGAGCTCAGTTGCCAGCAGAAATTCTCAAGGCACGTTAGTATTTACATTATTGTTCTTAAAATGACAAACAATGTAAAATACTAATTATCAGCAGCTGCATGGATATGCAACAAAACATATTAATTTTTCTACAAAATAACTCAGAGAAAAAGTATTTTAGTTTCTTAAAGAAATTGGGAGCCAATCCCTTCCTAACTAAATCAAGTCCTTTTTTTATTTTAGTCTAATTACAAACTGCTTGATATATGATGTCTGGTATCCTTTATATACAGTTTCCAGACTATTGTATCTACTATTGAACCAAAACCCAGTCTTTCCCAGAGACTTTATCCAGGGGTGGCAACACACCATGAACTGCAGAATATTTTGTTTGCCAGATGAAAAAGCCCTTGATCCTTGCTTTACTTCAGGTGCCTTATTTACCATTACTATAGGACCTATTCCAGTATGCCAAATTAAATTCTAGGGTCTTAACAAAACCAGTTCTAATGAAGAGGATTCATTTGATAACATTGCTGTTGTCTTAAATATCGGTGCCCGACCTCCCATCAATTTTTTTTGCCTCTCAAATTTTGCCACAATAGGCAGTATTTAAAGCAGGGGTATCCTTATGTAACATTTTAGTTTACTTAGTATTCCTATTTAAAGGAATGTCCAGTCAATTAAACAAATTTATAATATGTTTTTTTTTTGATGATTGGTCAAAAACATTTTTTGACTTTAGTTACCCTTTAGGTATGGCTGCCACAGTAATGGATAAGTAGATCAGTTGGTGTGTGTACCTGTGTCGGGTTGGGGGTTAAAAAAACAAACTTTGTTCATGATTATTCAAACTTGTATTTTGACTATTGTTACCCTTTAAATATGGTTGCCATGAAAATGGAAGGGTAGGTCAGTAAGCATGTGTACCTGGATCAGGTTGGGGGTTAAAAAAACATTTTTTTTTTGATGATTGGTCAAAAACATTTTTTGACTTTAGTTACCCTTTAGGTATGGCTGCCACAGTAATGGATAAGTAGATCAGTTGGTGTGTGTACCTGTGTCGGGTTGGGGGTTAAAAAAACAAACTTTGTTCATGATTATTCAAACTTGTATTTTGACTATTGTTACCCTTTAAATATGGTTGCCATGAAAATCCCAGTCTCTAAAAACCTAAACCCTTCTCCTACCACCTCTTAGCCATGCATTTTATACTCCCCTCGTTGTCTCTCTAGCCTAGTAAGTGGCTGTGATATTTCCAAAAAACACTACCTAGAGGGTCCTTGCTTTTACCTTGGCCCCTAGCTATTGGAAGTTTCTTAAAGACTATCCTTCCTCTCTAACTTGTCATTGGCACAATGTGAACAAGACCGCTGGGGTCATACCCAGCCCCACCCAATAATCTGGGTTCATACCCAGCCCCACCACATACTGAACCCTAGCACCAGACAGGCAACACCAGTTTGGCATGCATGGTCTAATGATCCTACCCACCCTTTCTAAATGGTATCCCCTACCACAAAACATCTGCCTAGTATTCCTTCCTTGTATTAGAGATGACAGTTCCAGGGGCTCAAGGGATTAGGTCCGCTCCATTACACGCCAATTTGAGCTGTCTTCCTCCACTTTATCACCTATGGCACCAATTTTTTTTTAAATGACAACTCCACCCCTATTAATAACATATTTAGAAAAAATGGCCTCTTTAAAAATTGTTGATATATTCGTACTTTGTCTTCTGGATTATTACTGTATGCATGAATGATTCTGGATGCTCCATGGAAAACTGAGCAATTTAGGTACCAGTACTGAGGCTGAGCATGCTCAGAAGAGGCAGCTAGGGGATTAGCATTCGTCATTGCTGTGATTTGACTGTGAGTCAAGTGTCAAATCATAAAAATGACAGTGTTAACTGGAAGAACCAGGAAGCAGATACAGGGGAAAAACAGGAATTGTGCAGGATTCAGGTTAAACTTATATATTTCAGATTTTCAAAATATTACCGTTTAGGATTTTGGGGGGTTGGTTTTACCTATAAATAACTATTTATTTGAGAGTTGGACTTGTCCTTTAAAAAAATGTATTTTGTCTTCTTGTAAGTAGCTGTCATTTTAATTATATTTGACATTTCTTCTGCCTTTATACAGTAAAATAAAATAGCATTTATGATATGTAATGTTTTACCTCAAATTCATTAGTTAATGAATTTCAACAATAGAGGATTTGGCCATTATGTGTTATGTGTCTTGGGGCGTGTTAATTTGATGTGTTGCTTGGCATCATGATCAGTATTTCTCCCTCTGAATAAAATGAGGAAATGTATCTCAGATGGAAAGTATTTAATCACTGCGATGAAGACAGGAAAACAGAGGCCAGAAGTGGCTCTTAGAAAAGGAATTTAGTTGAGCAGGCATGAAGTCTGTAATGGCCATATATAGGTATAGTCCAAGGTGATAATAGTATGATATTAGTAAGAGCTGATAATAAGCAGAAAATTACATAGTTTCTAATAAGAAAGTGAAGATGGAAACTATCCTTGTAGAGGTCAGATTCAGTGAGGCCAAATAGCTTTCTAGTAGTGCTTTTCAAATACTATGACATTTTCTTCAGTTGTGTGTATGTTGGCTGGCATATACTTAAGGTCATCACTTGTAGTTGCCGGGAAAATGTGACACATTGAAGTGGTTATTTCGTAGTCTTCTGTCTAGTTTTAGATGCAGAGGGTGTGTGTGTGCGTGTGGCATGTGTGCGTGGGCATGCGGTCAGTGTACTACCTGCATGTGTATGTAAGATGATAAGTTTTAAACCCCATGTGAAGCAGTCTCTATATGGTTGATAAGGGGTTTCATTTTGTTATATACAGCCTTAACAAGAGTGGGTACCCCTCATATTTTTTTCTTACATATTTATTCTTTTCATGGACCTTACTAAAGATATGACACTTTGATACAATTATTAAAAGGATAACTGTATTGCCTCATGCATTTAAAAAAAAAATTGTATATTAAAAAAGAGTAAAGGTATGAGCCCTACCCATCCATTTTTTTTCTGATTTCGAGCCTCTCTCTCCTTCAGTTAGCCATGCTGTGAAAGGGAGCGTAACAATTTCGTCTGTTATAACTGTCATTCAAAGCTAGCATGTGAGGAAAAACATCCTCCACCCACCATTGATCAAGCTTGATTATGTAGACTGGATCCTTGCATCAGGACATTTCAAATTTGTTTGATGGCAGCGGAGGAGGAGAGAGGTTGTTGTAACAGACATTCCCACAGGACAATTACCAGTGTTATGTAATCATGGCCCTGGGCCATCTAGGAGCAGGCTTTAGCACTCCACCTTTGCGTGTGTGATATCTAAGCGAGGGCAGTCCAGTTGTAAATGTGAGTAAGTGATTTCAGCTGCTGAAGTGAGGGGCATGTTATGGGGTGATGTTTGTTTTGATATTGTTTGTCCTTTAAGTAGTCAGCGTACAGCTTGTATACACTGTCCATTCAAATTAACTTGGACCACAAACCAATAAATCTAAAAACCCCCGGCAGCCAATGTGAGTACAACCTAAGTGAAAAATGTCAAATTATGCTCAATAGGGTTAGGCCATGGAGAACATGCTTGGCCGGTCCAGCACATTACGGTCAGTGTTTCTTAGTGAGACTGGTGGTCTTCGATGTTGTTGGTGTGTTATCATGTTAGAATCCTGCCCTACAGCCCAGTCCTTGAATAGAGGGATTATTCTCTGCTTTAGTTTGTCACAGTACATGATGGCATTCTGTATGAGGGCTGTAGCTCTCAGTGCCGCAGCCCTCATACAGTACCAAACCATCACACCCCACCACCAAGCAAAAATGTAGGCAAGACACACTCGTCTTTTACTCCTCACCTGGTTGCCACCACACACCGCTTGACTCTATCTCAACAAACAGTTTATCTTGTTTTCATTAGAGGTTTCCTTTGGGACAACAAACTATGCAGACCTATTTATGCAGTGTGCGGCATATGGTCTGAGCACAGAAAGAATGACTGTAACATCGTATAGAATACTGTACGTATGGCTCAAAAAAATGTAGAGTTGTTGTTTTTGTTAAACTTTCATCAAAACAAACAACTAAATTATACTTGCAGATTGTGCTAATTTCAATTTATTATCACTCTAAGCTTTTTCCTTCAGCCATGCATAATGTTATGTTTATAACCGTAGTAGGGATCGGTACAGATTTGATACAAAACCAGTGACAGTTTTAAGTTCTGACGGAACTTTTGAAGTTCTCAAAATTTCTGATGTTTTTTGTTATTTTTTGAGATCGTCAAATTCGAATTTTCTAGTTTTAATTGTATTTTCAATATTTGCAATTTTGAATTTTCGAGGGTTAGTAAAATTTACAATAAATATCGAAAATACGATGCAGAAATGGAAAAACTATGTGGGGAAATTCCATTATAGATAATTTTGTAAAAGATTGTGGGCATAGATTGATACATGTTCTCCACACCATTTCCTAGATCCTTATGCCATTTGTACAAGCTAATATTGATATTATATTAAAAAATGTAACCATTTTTATTTTAAAACTTTTTTGGAACGAAACTGGCCAGTATGGTTCATCTCTTCCCTAGATATGGTAATGATGCATGTGAGAAGGGCCACGCAAGAAAAGACGCCTACCATTACAACTTCTGGCCACTAAACAATGATGAGGTCGGCCTCCTTTAAGGAATGGCATACCTTTTGCCAACTAAAGCACGTCAAGTAAAATAGTTTAGCCAGTTATGTACAAGAATTATGTTTTAAATCAAGAAATGAAAAAAAAGGAGAAAAATGAATGCTATTTGATTGATTAGTTATTGCCACTAAGTTCCATGCTTCACTTGCAGAGGACAATGTATTTTTCATGTTTTTGTTTGATTGGTACTTAAAGCAAAAAAGGTACAGAAGCTGCATACTACTACCTGTTGGCATTTGTTGTACTAAAAGCATTGGTGATGATGATTATAATAATATATGTATTTAAAATTATAGGGAAATGTAGATATTTTTCAAAACAATTAAGTACAACCCCAATTAAAGGGGAAGTCAGTGCAAATATACATATGCTTTTCAGAAAAAAGAAAGCAGTATTTTTTCATCCCAATGACCTTAATCTGCCAATTCAGAATGTTGTCTGTATATACTAAATAAACAACCGAAATACTGACTTCCTGTTTGCTAGGACCCTAATAGAGACCGTTATGGACTTTCCCTTGACCCAGCGCCTGGGTAATTCAGTTGCTCAGTAGAGATCTGAGATCTTTGACCTATCCAACAGCCAAATCAGTAGAAATTACTGTTAGGAAAACATTCCAGGAGTGGGGTGCATTCTGAAGAGAAGAAAGGACGTTAGAACTTGAAATGTCAGCTCACTAATGTCAACAGCAGGGGAACAGGGGGTATGAAGGGTATGAAAATCAACGGATTTTTCAAAAGGGAGAGAATATGTAGATAACTAAGTATGCATCACAAACTAACAATTTACCCAAATATAAGAATTTATTCAACATATTTTTTTAACAAAATTATGTTTAATTTAAAAATCTTAAAAGATTTTAAAGGGTCACTATACTTAAACAACTTTTCATTTTCTAAAACTACAATGTGAGGGGATGTAAATGGTGGCACACACTTATTATCTGTGCTTATTTTGTTCATTAAAACTATTCATGTTAATGGTGCTTCTAACTTTCCCCCCACCCCCCTTTCTCACTGCCTTCTTGTAGTGTCTGTGACACTTATAAGTTCTCCTCCTTCCCCCCTCTTTCTTTTCTCTGCTGATTCTCTTAAATTTTGTAGAAAGTGGTCAGCAGTCAGCCAAAGCTCCTAAGTAAGAGGTCAGGGAATGGGACATATAACTTCGCTTCTGGAGTGACAGCTTTCTTCTATAAATGCGTGTGATTTCAATTATGATTTCTCAGAATCTACAGCTCAGATTTAAAATCTGAAAAAAATGTTTTGAAATTGGGATCTTGTATTGTAATGGTAGATTATTGCAAAACTGGTCCCCATGCATAATCACAGAACGTTTGCCTACATTAACAGCATTCCCCACCTACTATATATGACAGTAGACTTAATGTCCCCTTGTAAATGTAAAACACAAAGGATCTTCCTAATCCTTGGACCGCCTTCCTTTCAATATACAGTACATAAAATATTCATATCTGCCCACTTACCTACAATGTCTTGCCGTTTATGTCATAGTCTGTCACTTTGCTTATTCCTTCCTTTATTCAGTCATTCTTCCTATCCATTTATCATTTTAATAGGGTTTTTTCAGTGTTAGGGATTTCTGAGTAATTTCTCCTTTAATATTTTTCCACTCACTTTTGCCCTTTTATTTCTCTTACTCTCTCTTTTACCCATCTTCTATCTATTTTACTGCAGAACATTTTATACAGCCATAGCTTCCACCTATGTTTCCTCTGGTTCCAGCTGCTTCAGTTCTGCCCCTACTTCTATTAATTACCCCTTTTCCTTTTCTTTCTTTGGGTTTAGTAATAAAAGTATGGTTGCTAACTTCCCTAACTTATATAAAATTCTGCATGTGCAAGGCTAAGACCAATTCAATAATGCAAATGCTGTATGGTTACACTAAATTATATGCAGCTGCATCACGCTTTACTCATCATTCTCACACTGTCCCTTCGGCGGAGCTTGTCTCCATAATGGGTCCCCATCTGTCCCTTTTTCTCTAGCATACTTTTATGCTTCATTGAGTTCAGCTGCAATTTCTTAAAATTCAGCTCACACTCCCTCCTGAAAGAATAATGAAAACAGTAAGGAGAACCCACTGTCAGTTCTGTGATATCTGCTGCCTTTAGTATGCTTTATCCCTGCTCCTCTCCTGGAAGTCAGGTGTAAATCACTGCTAAGCTCTTAAAGGATATGTCCATCCCCCAAAAACGCAATGTCTCAGCCAATCACAGGACCACATGCCGGTCCCCTTTTACTTGCTTCCATGCACAGAAAGGCACAGAAGCAAGCAGAATGGAAAGAAGGTGGTAAGTAATTTAGCAGCATTATAATGTTAGAAACCTTGCAAGTCGAGGCATGGGGGTGTTACACAATATAAAGTTTTTTTGGGGGAGTGGACATTACCCTTTAATTAGAGTAGAGTGCTGTGCTCGTATCTGGCTGTTTCCTACTCTGCTTCTCCCCTCCTATGCAATGGCTGTAACACAAAAACTTCACAGAGGAGAGGGAAATGCTCACACATGCTGTCATGCCCCCTTACTATTTCTAAGACTACAGCCAATCCAGTACCCAGTTTAACAGACGACCAACAGCACAATCAACAGGCAGAACATTTCTGACCAGAATGACCATCCCTCTTTCTCTCCTCTTGCTGGGCAAAATCAGGCAGTTAAAATGCCACTCTAACCATAGACTACTAGGAGTTAAAAAAGAACATTAGTCTTTTAGCAGATGCTGCTTGTAGGCTGTCTATAATCCCTGTACAAATCAGATACAGAGCTTGGCTTGTACAGCGGCTGAAAAAAAACTGTACTACTGGCAAAATGTACAGTTGGGGCGTATGTAAAATACTCAGATCATTTTAATTACGTTTTATTATTATGTTCCTAGCAAAAGATAAGTGTATAAAACTTTTAGCACGGCACAGTACATGTGGTGCAGGTTCAATTCCCAGACTTAATTTTTACCAGATTTAAATTTTTTTTTTTACATCCATGGTAGCTAAAAAAAATACACTACAAAGATAAATTTTTTTTTATTGTCTGTTTTATTGTGTTTCTGTGTTTCCCTGTTCTGTGACAGGGGAAGGGAGGGTCCTGTGCTGTTATGTAATTGGCTTTCAGTTTCTAGGAACGCAGCTGCAACTTTTTTTTAACTTTTGAACACTACAGAGCATTGAAAGTGTACTGTGTACCCTAGAACCCACAGGATAATTTCATTAAATCACCAGCAGCACACAGCAAATGGTGAGGTAAATGATCTCGTCTATTTTATGTATTGTATGTTTGTGAATGTGCTTTGTCTATTAGGACAATGTGTCTGGAGAATTAGTTCTACTGTAGTTCTATTTAAATAAGAATACCTTTCTGAATAAGGATACTGGTCTTTAAATAAAAATAGCCTCCCTAAATAAGGATACCGGTCCATAAATAAAAAACATGCAACATTCTGTTATTTATGAAACTCATCCAGCTTTAATTTGGAGAGTCAGCGTTTAGTTTCTACCGTTTTAACAGGAAAAGCCTTTCTGAACTTTAAGACTTTTTCCAGGCTTAAGTGATATTTACATGTCCTTTAACAGCTCTGTTGGTGAAAAATGCACACCAGTATCCTCCCAAACTCGCGAGAGGAAGGCGCGAGATCTGCCTGATTTTTTTAGCTTTTGCGTGGTGACCTCACCATTGCGGGTTGTAAATGATCGAAATACTAAGGCCAACGCATGAGGCTGTTTCAGAATCGCGTGTGGAAGGGGTCCTGACAAGGAAGTTTCTGCACTGAACAAAACATAGCAACCTTTAACCATGCAGGTAGGGTATGGGGTGTGATAGACATAAATTAAAGACCCCACATTAGCAACAGATTACCACTAAAGCAAGTGTATAGATGGTGTACTATCTTTTAACAACTACTCTCTGCTTCTAGCAAAACACAATATTTCTAATTGTACCATCTTGTGGTAGCTTTGTTGGCTCAACATACTGTGTTTTAGAAACACATAGCCATGAGGGTACTTACTGTGCTACTTTTGAAACAATACACAATAGTCAACATTTCTTGAGTAGCATGAGTTGTTTTTACTTTTTGTTTGTTTGTTTCATTTACTATGTTTCGTTAGAAAAGAACAGTTTTTACATGTACTGTCTTTTATAAGTAGCCTCTATTGGGATAGTAGTAAAATACTTTGCTTTTAGCAAAAACAAAGTTTCAGGTTCAATTTCCCAGACTTCCTTTATTTTTATGAAATGATTGTTTCTGTTTCTACATCCAAGCTAGCTAAGAAATCTCTACTTTTTGTATAAATGAAAAGGACTATTTCCTTGGACAGGGGCATTTAGAAATGTTTTTTAAAATTAAATTTCACTGAAATCTATGCTATATGTCAGAGGAAAAGGAATGCCTCGAGCTGAACATTATTGTCACTTTTAGGAAGAAAAGCTGCAGCTTCCTGTAAAGTGTTACTGCGCACACTTAGCTGGGTTTCTGGGTCAGTATAGGAGCTGACCTAGTACCCACAGCTTCATTCATTAAATCACCCAGTAGCCACAGCAAAGGGAGAGGCTTTTTGTATCTTTGTAAATGTGCTCTGGTCTATTGGAACAATAAAGGGCCACTGTGGTCTCAGAAAAGTCAGGGTAAAAAGGAAAAACTGCAGTATTTCCTTTAAAACGAACTGACAATCACATCTCTTGCTGGAGCCTGTGAAACAATTACATTGGGGTGAATTTTCAATTCTTGCTCCAGTAGGTTGAGTGGACAGCACCTGCCCTGCCTGTCGCCCGGGGGAGAGAAGCATGCTCCAGTTAAGACTTAATGCTGGGGAAATCAGGAAGTACCTAGGAAAAAATTGACAGTTGAGAAAGGAGGCTATTAATGCAGGCAGAGGCTGGTCACATGACTAACAACTGGTCACATGGCTGAAAACAGGAAAGTGTTCAAGCAGGAAGTAATATTGCTAAACCTTTCCAGCAAGCTCTAAACAAATTTTATCTAGAGATGCGATTGATGTTTTATTTGAAGCTATGATGAAAGGCTTTTTATTAAATTCTTACTAGTTTGAATGAATTCGAGACAGTTACCCTTTAAATAGGATCCTAAATATGAATGCCAATAAATCATTTTGTTTTATGCCAAATATTTAATTTAAAACAGTGGAGGTTTGCTCTTTCTTAATTTCTCACTTTCTCCTCTTTAGTACTTCTCTAATGAGCCAAGGTTTGTTTAACTTGGCAGTGGATCAGTCATTTGCACACATCTCTATAAATAGGCTGAAAAAGTGCTTACGAGTGGCTTATTCACTTACAAAAAAGCCAACATTTTGTGCACCGTTATGTTATTTGTAATGCCTGGACAAGCCACTAGTTAAAAGAACTTAAAGGAGAACAAAACTTAATTTTTTAACCTAAGGTGAACAATTATACATTGTAAGATACTTCTTAGTAGTTACATTTACGTACATGTAGAAGTATGTTCTGTAACTAGATAGGCTACCATGTGTTTTATTTTTCTGCCTGAATTGCAGACAGCCTACCAGGATATCTGATTTTATTGCCACATTTATTATTTAATTGCTTGTTCCTAGTCGTTCCTAGCAAAAGATTTTCTAAATGTTCAAAGTTTCTAAATGTACCATTTGTATTCACTTTAGCTCATGTATGGATCACTTTAGCAACCAACCATAACAGTTGCTGGGGGCAGGAGCCAAAGAAAGCTCATCCAGGTCCCTGCAGGCATGTCCACCTTCTTAGAGAAAATTTGCCTCACACATTTCAGCCCCACAAACCCTATTTTTGTTTTACTTAAACCTTTTAAGATGCTCCCAGTTTAATTAAAATGAAAATAGTGGGTGTTGTGGGCCTGAACTTTCTTAGGAGGGTGGACACACCCTTTAAAAAAACCTTGCCTGGCCGGGAAGGGTTGAACTGCGCTAAACTGTTTAAATGCAGGGGGGCCTATCTAAAATCTTGCTATATGGGGCCTTGTGTATCTAGGTATGCCCCAACTAATGCTCTATTTTTAAGATAAGATATTCAGGTTCAAATTATCATACTTATGAAAATGTAGGAATGATTATTGCTATAACATGATCATGTGTGTAACAGAGGTGAGTCTCTGTGCTGTAATTGAATGGTAGGCAAGGCGCTGCAGTACCCTTGTTTTGATTGCTGGTACTCTAGAGAGCCTGTGAAGTGTACTGTAACCACTAGAGTTCCCTAATACCCACAGGTTGGTTTTATAAATCAAAGCAAAAGCCACAGCAAATAGAAAGATGAGACACAGCTTGTTGTATCTGTGAATGCGTTATGTCTATTGGAACAATGGTGACTTTAGTTCAACCTTAGGTCTCCTTCTATAGTTATGCATAGTTGTGAGAAATAAGCATAAAACTCCATGTTAGCAAGGTACATTTCCCTGCATCTTAAATCAAAATGAGATGTGAGACACTGCTTACTACTTTTATGTTCAAGGTGCTCATTTTTCTGATTCAGTATTGTTTGAGGCTTTAGTTAATTGTTTCTTTGATCATTCACTAGAAAAATATTTGGCTGCCTATGGAGAAAGAAAAACATGGCACCGAGTAAGAGATGAACAAACTGGTGAGTTTCGGGGCGCCAGGGGTTCCACAGAATTTCTGTAATTCCAAAAATCCTTATAGAATTTTCAACAATGGTTTTGCCTTTCAGTCATGAGGATGTGTAGCACATCATACTGAAAGGTTCCCAGCCACAGGACACTAAGGAATATGAGGAGGGGGGAGATTAATAATTCAATTTTGGTTTAGGTAAGTACTGTATGCTTTTTTACTTTAGGACAATAAACTCAGGTTTCTTTCCATTTTATGAAATAACCTACCGTATATACTCGAGTATTAAACCGAGGTTTTCAGGCTTTAAAAAAAAGCCTGCTGAAAATCTTACCTCGGTTTATACTTGAGTCAGCCTATCTCCTACCTTGTCCGCCGGGCCACGCGATTGCATCCTCGATGCTCATCCGGATGATGTCACTACCCGGCGCCTCTACTTTGCGGCGCCAAGTTAGTGACATTATCGGATGCGCACCGAGCATGCGGAGCGAGGAGCGAGCGTCCGCCGGACAAGGTAGGAGAAATATACACCAGTGGCAAATACAAAGAAGAGTAAAACCTTCTTTTTTTTGCATGTATGCACAAATAAAGGAGGATTAACCCCTATTTGCAAGTATTTGCCACTTAAGATGTTTGAAAACTACGACTCCCAGCAATAAAGCATGCGGGAGTTGTAGTTTCCAAACAATCTTAAGTGGCAAATACTACCCCTCGGTTTATCTCGAGTCAATGTATTTTTCTTCCTGGGAGATTTTCCTAAAACAAGGTGCCTCGCTTTATACTCGAGCGGTTTATACTCGAGTATATACGGTTAACTCTGCGTTAGAATGACTTTACTGAAAACATTTTAGCATGTATGATTTGACACGCTGTAGAATGGCTGGGGTGTTTTAATTGTGGGTGCACATGCATTTCAATGCATGTGCATCACTGAATGTTTTTTTTTTCATACAGGTTAAAGATAGTTTAAATGTATATGAAAGGATTTCTGGGATATTCTAGGTTTAGCTCATTTTCCTTTATTTACACTGGTTTGACTGTTTGTCTCAGTGGTTTGTTAGTTTCTCTACATTAACTGTCCACTAATCCATGCTTTGTAAAAGAGCTAAAGGTAATAGACAAATATTTTACTTAATATTTTATCAAGAGACTTTAACAGTAAAAAAAAATATAGCTCTATTAAAAGTGCCAGCAGTAGGTCCTTGGCTAATAGTTTATGTCTTAAAGCAAATGGTTGAAGATACGGTAGATAAAAATTAGCCCAGAATGCATACACCGTGGGTATTTAGGAAATGTTATTCAAAAATCATGCTACTTATATTTTAATTTTTCAAGGACGCTGTTTCCTCTTACTCAGTACTATAGAAACCTTTTTTTTAAAAATTAGTCCTGTGTCACTATTTAAAAGAATGCTCTAATTTCCAAACGGGAATTGTAGACCTTTTATCTTGACATCAGAATACAAATGTGTTTGAAGGTTTAGTAAGGGACAGCATTTTATGAGTATATTTGGACAGCATTAATTATTTCTGTTATTCATCTTTGGTTTATAAGGAATAATTCATGTTACACTAAGGTATTTGGTCTCTATAGGAAAATAAATCAGATCTTAGACCAGGAAATACTTTCATATTAGATTTAGAGGAAGAAAAAAACACATTTAATATTTCAGCAGAGAACATAAATCAAATATCAAAATCATTGGTGAATGTGCATTTTACAAAACTGGGCACCAATTGCATACAAAGCAAATATTCTGTTGAGTGTTATTAGAATTTTCCCTTAATAGCCTACACTGGTAAACTGATCTGCAGTCTACAGTGTTCTGCCAAGGTAAAGCAGAAAGCAACTAGAAAGGGAAAGTTTTAAGTATAAACTTTGAATTTGGCTTGAAGGGCTGCATTTTGGAAGGTAATATGTGTGTTTGCTGCAGATCTTAAAACTCAATAATTGGAATGATGAGTTTGTAGTGAACGCTTGTTTGGGACAAAAAAAACCTTTGGTGTTTACCCAGCCCAAAGTGGTGCTAATTTTGATCCAAAATCATCAGAAAGCTAAATCTGATTAGTTAGGGCAAAATTAGCGGCATTTTCAATGATAATCATTTTGATCAAAATGTATTTTTTGACTTTTGTAGTTACCCTTTAAGTATGTCTGCCACAGTAATGGATAAGTAGATCAGTAGGTTTGGTTTGTGTACTGTGTTGGGTTGGGGGTTAAAAAAACAAACTTTGTTCATGATTATTCAAATTTGTATTTTGACTATTGTTACCCTTTAAAATGGTTGCCATGGAAATGGAAGGGTAGGTCAGTAAGCATGTGTACCTGGATCAGGTTGGGGGTTTAAAAAAAACATTTTTTTTTTTGATGATTGGTCAAAAACATTTTTTGACTTTAGTTACCCTTTAGGTATGGCTGCCACAGTAATGGATAAGTAGATCAGTGGTGTGTGTACCTGGTGTCGGTTGGGGGTTAAAAAAACAAACTTTGTTTCTGATTATTCAAACTTGTATTTTGACTATTGTTACCCTTTAAATATGGTTGCCATGAAAAATGGAAGGGTTAGTAAGTAGCATGTGTACCTGGATAGGTTTGGGGGGGGGTTAAAAAAACATTTTTTTTTTGATGATTGGTCAAAAACATTTGACTTTAGTTACCCTTTAGGTATGGCTGCCACAGTAATGGATAAGTAGATCAGTAGGTGTGTGTACCTGTGTCGGGTTGGGGGTTAAAAAAAAACACTTTTTTGATCATTGGTCAAAAAATTTTTTTTACTTTAGTTACCCTTTAGGTATGGCTGCCACAGTAATGTATAAGTAGATCAGTAGGTGTATGCACCTGTGTCCAGTTGGGGGGTTAAAAAAAACTAACTTTTTTGATGATTGGTCAAAATTTGTTTTTTTTACTTTAGTTACCCTTTAGGTATGGCTGCAACAGTAATGGAGGGGTAGGTCAGTAGGTGTATGTAACTCCCCCCTCACATGGGGGTTAAAAAAACAAACCTTTTTTATTATTAATCAAAATTATTTTTTTTGACTTTAGTTACCCTTTAAGTATGGCTGCCACAGTAATGGATAAGTAAATCAGTAGGTGTGTATTCCTGGGTCTGGTTGAGGGGGTTTGTCTTTTTTGTATTTACAAGCATAAAACTATATTTTATTGAGGACATATCTAAATTTGTTTTTTTGACTTTAGTTACCCTTTAAGTAGGGCGTACCCCCTAATGAATTAGTGATTATCGGTGGTTGGTACCTGGGTCTGGGTTGAGGGGGTATGTCTTTTTTGTGTTTACAACCATAAAAACTATCTTATTGAGGATAAATCTAAATTAGTTTTTTTGACTTAGTTACCCTTTAAGTATGGTACCCCATAATGAATTAGTAGATTAGTCGGTGTGTGTACCTGGGTCTGGTTGAGGGGGTATGTCTTTTTTGTGTTTAACCATAAAACTATCTTTATAAGGATAAATCTAAATTTGTTTTTTTTACTTTAGTTACCCTTTAAGTTGGCTGCCACAGTAATGGATAAGTAGATTAGTAGGTGTGTGTACTGGGTCTGGTTGAGGGGGTATGTCTTTTTGTGTTTATACCATAAAAACTATCTTTTATGAGGATAATCTAAATTAGTTTTTTTGACTTTAGTTACCCTTTAAAAATGGCTTCCATGGGAATGGAAAGGTAGGTTAGTATGTGGGTGTACCTGGGTCTGTGTGGGGGTATCACCATTTGTATTTATGACCATGAAACAAACTGTTTTGAAATATCTATAACGCCATAACGCTTCCACGGATTCCTTAGCTAGAAGATAGCACACTTCTCCTATATGCCCCTCACGTCTGTACCGAATTTCACGTCTCTAGCTCAAAAACTGTGGGAGGAGATATGGTCCAAAAAAGCTGAAGAATAAAACGGAAAAAAAAGAAGAAGAAGAAGAAGAAATAGAAAGAACAGTAATTTGGCTTTTTCAAGCCAAATTAATAAGGAAAAGTTTAACTGCTTATCCAAGAATTCTGGGAGATTGCCTCAATACAGATTGGCATTCATTCAGTTAGAAAATTTTTGTTCACTTTAGTTTAGTTCTTTTAGAATATTTGATTCTTTGTATTCTGTTTGCCATATTATGAACTTGAGTCATGTCATAAAGTATACACTTTTCATGTGTTTCTGTGTTTAGTTTTAAAAGGAAGAGGTGGCAAATCTGTATGTAGATCAATTTGTTCTCCTGTCTAGCTTATCTGGATAAAACAATGGACAGTATTTTAAAAGATAATATTTTTTATAAGGAATAATTTATGTTACACTAAAGTATTTGGTCTCTGTAGGAAAATAAATCAGATCTTAGACCAGGAATACACTTCATATTTAGATTTGAAGTAGGCCCTTAATCATATACTGAGTCTATGATTAAGGGCCTTTCGGCCTGAAACGTGTCAGACATCCTTTTGGCCTGAAACGAGTCAGACGTTCTCCCATCGTCCCCAGCATGAAGCTCTGTACACATGCTTTTTAGTTTGGAGTGAATAAAGAAACATTTTGGAGAGTTACTTATTGAAAGAATAGCCGTGATATGCAGCGGTACTCTTTCTAAAAGCATTAGAACCCTTCAATCTTGTAGTATTTCATTAATCAAGGCTAGCTTGATAAATATTCAGGATCAATGTCCAACAAATACATTTTCTTTTAATTGTTCTCTACTTTGCCACATGCAGTCTTGTTTGTTTCTTTGGCTTTACTTTGAGAAATCCAAATTAAGCCAAAACAGACTTGATTGATTACTTTTTTCCATATTGATGATTTGCAATTATATGGACAATAGCTACACTAAAGGTTCGTACACACGTATGATATTCAGCAGACCTCTGAGCCACAACCGACCCCAATCACAAATTACACCCGCAACGAACAACCTTTTCGGATGATAGTCACGCATGTGTATGTGTTCAGTTGTGGGTGTGAGTCATGATCTGGAGTCGGTCGGGTCTCAGAGTTCTGCTGAATATCATACATGTGTATGGACTTTAGAGTACAAACACTTTTATAATGGATTAAAGGGCATGTCCACACCTAAAACTGAAATTTAACCCACTACTGGGTCCACTGTGCAGTGTTAAAAAATCCTTACCTTTCATCTCTGCTCCAAATGGTTCCCCTGCAGTG
Organism: Hymenochirus boettgeri; assembly: GCA_019447015.1. Lineage (NCBI taxonomy): Eukaryota > Metazoa > Chordata > Amphibia > Anura > Pipidae > Hymenochirus > Hymenochirus boettgeri. The sequence goes on from CM033469.1 coordinate 222,200,414, forward strand.
ACTGTTCAAATATGAATTAAGTGAAGACATCTTGGATATAAAGTAATACCTTTTATTGGCTAACTAAAATGATTGAAAATGCAAGCTTTCGAAGCACTAGGCTTCTTCCTCAGGCATGATACAATACTGAATCTTGTAAAGCACTCTATTTTATACATACTAGAACAAAGACTTTCTGACATTACACAGATGTTATCTTTTGCACCCATGCCTGATTGGCAATGGCTGTCGTAAATAAAACAGTAAATACACATTCAATGATCATAGGCAGTAATAAAAGAATTAGCAGGGGTTAAATAAACAATTAGATACACTTCACCTCTAGTGTCCATGGAGGGTCTGGTATAAATGAGATATTTATGGGTTTGGGTGGTTTAGAGGAATTTAGTCTGATTAACTCCACATGACATTAAGATTAGAAACATAGTGACACATAAAGTTTAGATCTTTGTTGAGTCCAGAGTCCCAAATGTTTGTATAAGTGTACATTCCCATTCTAACCTTTCCTTTTGGGATCTGAAATTTCCCATAAGCACTGTGACTTTTAGGTCTTTCAGGCTGTGTCCTTGGCTGCAGAAATGGGCACGCACAGGGACATCTCGTTTATTGTTATTAATTGTGAATCGATGAGAGTTCATCCTTTGCCTCAGAGTCTGTCCAGTCTCTCCTACATAAAGTCCTGAGGGGCACCTAGAACATAAAATCAGGTATACCACATTGGATGATTTGCAGGAGAAGGTTCCCTTTATTTCAAACCTATGTTGGGTTCCTGGTATTGGTATCCTGTCTCCAGTGTGGATGTACTTGCAGGTTTCACACTTTTTCTGCAAACAGGGAGATGTTCCATTTTGTGTGGGGCCTGTTAGGGAACTTTTTACAAGCATTTGTTTTTAGTTGGCTGGTTGTCTGTAAGAGGGGGGTCTGGGAATATTTCTAGTAATCTGTTGTCCTTTTGTAAAATGGGTTGGAGTTTCTTGGCGATTTTTCGTAGTATTTCCACTACGTGTGGGTGGTATGTAACAACCAGTGGGATACGGTCTTCCTTTTGGATATGTTTGTATTGTAGCAGGTTGTTTCTGGGGATGCTGGTTGCTTTCTTGATCTGTGTTTCTGTAATGGACTGACTGTATCCCTGTTTTGTAAAATCTTTTTTGAGCTGTTCCAGGTGCAGAGTTCTGTCTGTAGAATCAGAGCAAATCCTGTTGTATCTTATACCCTGGAAGAAGCCTAGTGCTTCGAAAGCTTGCATTTTCAATCATTTTAGTTAGCCAATAAAAGGTATTACTTTATATCCAAGATGTCTTCACTTTCATCTATGGCTAACACGGTACAATTCTCTACTACAATATGAATAAAGTGAAGAGTAGGAGCTGTCAGTGAGTCATCCGGTTCCTGCTTCCTCTATGTCCAGTGAAAGGACTCTCTACGACCACCACTTCATTCCACCAGCCTTTTTTATTGCCGGCAGCCACATCTGTGATTGGCTGCCTCTCAGCCAATCACAGACACGGCTGCCTGTCCTCCCCCCCTGCTTGCAGTTCTGGCGCTAAACAAACATGGCAGTTGGGGGTGCGCTTGGGTGTTCTACACTACAGAAGAAAACTAATTCAGAGTAGAGATACACTTTAATTACAATTCATAGTAGATTTAGATTATTATAACAATATGTTGTCATAGCACATATGGTTTTGTTCCAAGAAATAATTGTGAGGCCCCAATAAAGCTCTGTATAGTGAATAATATACGACATACTGTATTCAAAAATATGTGTTCTATCACCTTCTATTTTACAGTAGACTGAGACATTTTTTCCCCTGTAATATATTGTGTGATGACATAGCACTGATTATATTAGATGTCACAGCTACTGTAAGCTTTGTATATAACTGTTATTTACCAGATATTCATGGCCTTTATATAACATAGTAGTGATATTGGTTGGTAACATTAAGAAAATTGAAACTGATATATAATAAACATAAATAAATGTGATCATTTTTGCAATGGATCTACTTTTTGTTATGTTTCTGATGTGTCCTTTGGGCACTACTAATTTATATGCTTGGATCTGTGGTTGGCAGAGATGGGAAGGTGATATATATAGGGATTTGGATCAAGGATGAGTCATAATGTTTGTTATTATTCTGTGATATTACTAACTACAAACCAAACTTGTCACTGTATGCTCTCATTGGAATGTTAGCAGTGCCATTGTGTGACACCATCTGCCACCTTAACACATATTATTATAGAAATATAATATTACTATACACATAGTCTTGCTAGCTCAGGTACTTTGAATTCAGAGTAATGCATCTTTCCTTTGTCAACAGCACCTAGACAGCATGTCCATCTGTAGCTGAGCCCCAGGGGGCTGCTATACTGGCGTTTGGGTACTGAAATGTCTCTTTAAAGTTAACAGTGATTTTTTGGGGGTATTTCAGTGAATTAAAAATAACAAATTAGCTATTTCCTAAATTGCCGCCTATATTTTTATTTTACACAGTATTATAGTGAACATAACACTGCCTTTAGTCCTACCCATATTAATCGTTTGCCTTGTTCTATCTTATACCAGAGCTCAGTTGCCAGCAGAAATTCTCATAGGCACTGTTAGTATTTACATTATTGTTCTTAAAATGACAAACAATGTAAAATACTAATTATCAGCAGCTGCATGGATATGCAACAAAACATATTAATTTTTCTACAAAATAACTCAGAGACAAAGTATTTTAAGTTTCTATAAAGAAAATTGGGAGCCAAATCCCTTCCTAACTAAATCAAGTCCTTTTTTTTTTATTTTAGTCTAATTACAAACTGCTTGTATATATAGATGTCTGGTATCCTTTATATACAGTTTCCAGACTATTGTATCTACTATTGAACCAAAACCCAGTCTTTCCCAGAGACTTTATCCAGGTGTGGCAACACACCATGAACTGCAGAATATTTTGTTTGCCATTGATAAAAAGCCTCTGATCCTTTGCTTTACTTCAGGTGCCTTATTTACCATTACTATAGGACCTATTCCAGTATGCCAAATTAAAATTCTAGGGTCTTAACAAAACCAGTTCTAATGAAGAGGAATTCATTTGATAACATTTGCTGTTGTCTTAAATATCGGTGCCCGACCTCCCATCAATTTTTTTTGCCTCTCAAATTTTGCCACAATAGGCAGTATTTATAAAGCAGGGGTATCCTTATGTAACATTCTTAGTTACTTAGTATTCCTATTTAAAGGGCATGTCCAGTCATTAAACAAATGTTTATCATTAGGTTTAGTAAGCGATTTCAGCTGCTGGAAGTGTGGAAATGTAATGGGGGAGATGTTGTTTTTTTGGGTATTGTTGTCCTTTAAGGACAGATATCCTTATTTAGGGAGGGGTATTCTTATTTAAAGTGCACTTTTCTTATTTAAGGAGCTGTATTCCCATTTAAAGATCAATATTTATATATCATAATTTAGGAATGTTAGTTATTAATGCTATTTACCAACTAGTGCTATTAAAGCTTTTAATTTAGGAAAAACCCTGCTTTATAAATACTGTTTGCCTGAATATTGGCTTTGCTTTAAATCTATAAAATAGAATTATTGGCTTATTACTGATTTAATTCTGAAAGTGAGAGCAAAATGCTTTACATGAAAGCAAATATGCAAACAGTGCTGTCTTTGGCAGTGCTTAATGCACTTATATTAAATATAAATATTTTTTGCACTAGGTTTCTCCAATCATTGTTGTGTTTATGAGCTGCCCATTCTGTAAATTCATTGTTGTGCAGGACTCTGGTGGCATTAGTACTTCATGGCCAGTAGAGATGGTTTTGTTCCGTTTTCGGATTTACGGATCACTGGAAAATCCCGAAGATCCAAAAATCCAAAAACGGAACATACTTTCGGGACTTCGGGGCCCATTTTTGATAATTATTGAACGTTCTAGGCTATTTTCGAAAATAGCCTTGAATGTTAAATAATCATCAAAAATACAATCTGAAACTAATTTCAAGTTTCCAATCATATTTTCGAAGATTATCGAACGTTCAAGGCTATTTTCGAAAATCCTCGAACATTCGATAATTATAGAAAATAGTCAACGAAGTCCTGAAATCCGAATGATACAGACGGAACATTCGGATTTCAAAACCAAGGGTTTCCGTGTCTAATGGCCACACCTGCAACCAGATCAAAAAATACATTGGTGTGCAGAGAGCCAAAATTGTTAATTATAGTGTCAAAGTCCTTTGATTTGAAGTATCATAGGTTAGCGAGACTTTTACACTATAAATATAGCAATGTACAATTGTACCAACCAGATTGCGGCCCATTTGACCTAATGCTAGCAAATCGCATGTCAGAAGTCAGGATGTGGGAAGTGCTGCAATTGTTTGTGTACATCAGATATGTGAGGGCAATAGTGGCTATCTTATTGTTTTTTAATTTGTCCATATCACATTAATAAGATGTGCAAACTGAGCATTATCCTTCTGGTTTAGTTCATGTAGCTTGTTGGAATAAAATATTTTTTAAAATTCAGTGAGAGAGAGAATTTTCAGTGGACATTATGTGTTGAGTCACCTAAAGGATTTGTATGTATGTTATTATTTTCATTTTATTATATAGTAACTATGTACAATCATTCACAATATAATGTTACTAGAGCTTCCAATTTTAAAGATCACTTCATGGTATAATTCTATGTATATATACAGTTCCCTGGAGCCATCTAATATTCATATAAATTACATTAGGGATTGCATCAGTCACTATGTAATTCACTATCTGTGGCATCAGAACAAGTTGATTACAAAATTTCACAAGAAACATTGTATTTTCTGACATATCCACGCTCTTTATTTAAATTATTACTTATCTGGTACAAACTGACAGAAAAGGGAATTTTTCCTTATTCTTTTGTAGCTTTGTTCCTTAATATGTTGAGTGATTCCATTATATAATATAATTATATAATTGTACATTAAATTCTTTTACAAAAATGATAGATAGATAAATTGACATACAATATGGAACACACAACTCCCAACGGGTGATTAATGGCTACTTTGATCATGTGTGCCATTGAGAATGTGTACAGGTCTTTAGTCTTGGTACAGATTAGAAAACCTGAAAAAATTGACAGAGATAAGGAATCATATTGTATTTAGCTATGTATGGTTGACTTTTTGGGCCACCTTGTATTCACACTGAGTACAGAGTGATTTATTGAGCAGGATTAAGTATATCCTATCACTGCTGTGTATTCTTTGTGTAAATTACAAAGTGTTAAAAAAGCCATGATGATTATACCAAGTGTACATACGGAGAGGCTACAGCGAACAAGATCGGTAACTATGGCTGATTAGGATTCCTGTCTTGGAAATTAAAATTTGTAATGGTATTCTTCATCTTCTCAGTGCCCTAGCATTTGGCCTAAGTCAGTTATGCCTAGAAACAGCCCTACCAACTAGGTAGGATAAAAAAAGAGCGCAAAGTGTGGATGAATCTCTGATAGAAATGAGTCCTGGTAATCTGAAAACTGTAGTATACAGTTGAAAAATTGGCTTACAACAAATGAATTTTCAGTTATGCAGAATTTTAATTTGATCTGTTGAAGCACTGGTGTAATGAAACACACTAGTTTGGTTAATCGCTAATGTACCTGCTTTCTTATACAACTCTAAATTGTGTGCTGATATGTTCTTTGTAGAAGCATAGACCGGTATGATTATGTCAATTGGTACCAAGCCAGAGTAATGTCATTGCATCCAATTTTCCCTGTATCTGCAGTATAATCAGACCATCTATTTCCACAGTGCTGCCTGTTTAAAATGAATATTAAGGAAGCATTGGTTTAGAAATATATTGTAGTGTATATTGCTTAGAAACCCTAATGTGTCTATCAAGCATATTTTTTGCGGTGTTTCACCAGCCAACAATAAAAAGTAAATAAAAACATCAAAGTTTGAAATTATCCCTAACCGACCTACTTCCTGCAATTAATCATAGACAAAGGCTCATTACCCTAGTCACCAGCGAGTAATCAATCAAACAAAGCTGTTCGTTTCCCATTTTCCTTTGCTACAATTCCATATTAACACAAATATGACATAAGCCTAAAGTTAAATGCAGTGGCTAAATGATATGCAATTAGTTACATTATCCATTATATAAGGCAGAATTAATTGAAATGTCATTTGCACCACCAGCTACAAGCAATTAAATATTAATTAGCCAAAAAAGAGAAACATTATAAACACATTTGATAAATAAAAATGTACATTCTAAATGCACCATGCAGCCTTGAACATGAGTTTGTACTTGTGTTTGCATGTGTGTGCCTCATATATACCATAATTGCCTCAGGTGACTATCCTTTGCACAATTGTCTATCTGGCCTCTTACTGTTCTTTGAACTCCTTTGAAGCACAACCATATGGTCTGGTAGAAAGTAATACTACATAGACTGACTTCTACAGCATGTCTGGAAGAGGTTTTTGCATAAGTAAGAGAACAAGTATCCACTGGAGAATCTTTATCATGGAGAAAATTAGCAATAATGGGTGTCCAATATAGGCAAGGAGTTTGAGTTATTGCAAAGCCTGATCCATGCGAGCAAATGTGTTGTCAAGGAAATACAGCATTTAAATGTGTTGTTTACCATTAATCCTGATCCTTAGGGAGTCATACTAGAAGAATTGTGTTTCAGACTAACAGTTAAAGCACAACAGAGTTTGATATTGCTGATATTAAAATTCTAGTGTACTTTTAATTAAAATTAAAGTTACTTCATTTAAAGCCGTTATAAGTGTATTAGTATTGGATGCCTGCCTGTTCGGGCAGGTAAAAATAATCTTTATTAGTGGGTTTAAATAATAGACAGAAACTGAAGTTAAAACAATTAAAACTTTGGCATCCATGTAATTTGTCTATGTGACAATTACATTACCCATTGTTTAGTGGTATGCATTTTCAGAATAAAGAAACAGAAATGCTAAAAAGGGATAAGGCAGAGACACTTTTGGGAACATTTAAGTATGGTACACACCACCAAGCTCAATCTTGTGTGCGCGCGACGAGATTGACTTCCTATTGAGGCTTACCAATCAGGAGGAAGATGAAAATCTTGCAGGGGTGGAGCATATAAGGACATACAAGATGTCAGCAACTTTAAATGGAAAAAGGTAGGCTCTGGAGGGGCTTAGGGAAACAAGAAATATGCCAAAAGTATTTTTAAAGCTGCAGCTTGCAAGTAACCCTAACTTAATTTTACCGTGTACTTATCCTTTAAAGGGCATGTCCACTCTGAAAATCATGTTTTGTCATAAGGTAGGTGCCCCCTGCCCACCCCCAACCACTGAGATTTTTATTCAGATTTTTTTTATGATCGATACTTAAAGCTCTATCTCTCCCACAGCATCTCTGATCTGGCTCCCTGCTTGTGGTAGTTGCAAGCAGGGACTGGTTCAGCAGTCTGTGATTGACTGAGAGGCAGCTAAAACACAGACACAGCTGCTTTCAATGGAGACGCCATGGGAGAGAAGGGGCTGTAAGCATCAATCTAAACATTTTTTTGAAGAAATATTTTGGCAGTTGGGGGTGGGCAGGGGGTACCTACCTCATTGCAAAACGGTTTCACGCTAGGTGCCAGGGCTGTAGAGGATGGATCCAAATGGTGGAAGGGAGGGGGGCGGGGAAGGGCTCCTCTGCGCATGTCACAGTCCTTGTTGAGGTTAGGTAAGCAGCAGGGACTGGATGACTCACTGAAAGCTTCTACTCTTCACTTTCCTGGACTTTAAAAAGGCATTGCAGGAGAACCGTAAGGAGCAGAGGTGTAAGGTAAGGATTTTTTAAACTTCACAGTGGGGCTAGTATGGGTTTAAATTTGAGTTTTGGGGGGGACATTCCCTTTAAACTGCATTTAATTTTATCTAACCACAGAAACCCCATGAAAAGCTAACATCTGTTTGGTTTTTGCAAATTAATAGCACAGGCAGACTTTTGCACCTCAGTATTATTACATTTTTACAGGTAACAGTTAGTAACTGAAGAATAAGCATATATGCTTCTTTTAACAGTTCATTTATAGTGATCAAGGTCCTCAGAAAATCAGCCATTTTAGCACAAAACCAATATGCAACCTAGGGGGAGCTGGTTATACTGTACAAACAGACGTGTTAACCATTACCAAATCAAATTGGTTAGCATGGTTTAAACCCATGATCCCTACTGTGCGCTTCTGGATGAATAGGGCAGAATAGGTCCCAGGGGCATAAATGCTAGGGGAGCAGGGGAAGCAACCGCATGGGGCCCCATCTTAATTTTCCTATGACAGAAATAGCCTCCTCCCAGAAAGCCAGTGTGGATAAGTCAAAGATAGAGGTCCTAGTTTTGTAGGGGAGCCCTGTTACGCTACTGATAGGTCCCTCAAATTGTCAGATAAATGTAGCTAAGGCTAGGGATAAAATGTGTCTATAAATTTTAGAAACAAGCTGATATAGAAGCAGGCAGATTTGAAACACTTTTTGTCTACAGAAAGGGGCAGGACTGGCCATAGGCAATATTAGACTGAAAGGAATCAGTAATGCAGACGGTGATGAGAATGACCTGGGAGACAAAATATTGTAACAATGTTTTTTTTTACTTGTTTCATTACATTAATGTATAAGAAGCAAAATATTACACTTACTCTACTGACCAATCTGGGCCATCAAAGGCCATTGAACATGCAATAAATATGTATTTTGCAATATTAATTTATCTTATAAAACCAATCTGTATGTAACTTGCTAAATTTTCATGTCAAGTTTTAGCATTGATCAGGTTTATCTAGAGTCTAACAAAGAAGTGGCATATATGGTTTGTTAAGGATTTGATATAACTAAGTGTTTACTATTTGCTCAGATAAATGATTCATTAAATAGAATTTCCCAGTAACCTCTGGGATTTCTTAAAATCTGAAGAAAGTTTTGGGAGCTGGGTGGTATAGCATTCCTTAGTAGATTAAACTTTGATTTTTGGCAATATCCCCTTTTGTAAATAAACCAGTATTAATAAAATATTGATTGCTACTGCCTGCAGTTTTCAGTTATTATTGCCAGTCATGTCTTGTCTAAAATAAAGTAAAAAAAAAACATGTTACTTGACAAACTGATATATATCCTTTTAGAATAATTCATGTCAGAAGAGTACAGTATAAACCTTATTTATTAATTGCCTTTTGAATTTATTTTAGGTAATTTTTTCCAAAGTCAAAATTTGTACAAATTTATATAGCATACATTTAAAAAAACTATTAAAATATATATTAAAAGTATATTTGGATTTTGCAAAAGCCTTTGATACTGTGCCACATAGGCGACTAATGTATAAACTGAGGACTGTTGGCCTTGAAGAAAACATTTGTTCATGGATAGAGAACTGGTTATTGGACCGCAAACAGAGAGTGGTGGTTAATGGAGCTACATCTATGTGGGCTAAAGTTCTAAGCGGAGTTCCTCAGGGTTCTGAACTGGGGCCGCTTCTGTTTAATCTGTTTATAAATGACTTAGAAGGGGGCATTGAGAGCAAGGTCTCTGTGTTTGCTGATACACTAAATTATGCAGAGCTTTGGAAACTTCCAATGATGTGCAAGGGCTGCAAGCAGACCTAGATAGATTATCAAAATGGGCAGCAGAATGGCAGATGAGATTCAATGTTGATAAATGTAAGGTGATGCATTTGGGATTTAATAATCCCTGTGCCACCTACACCATAAATAACTCTGTGTTAAGTCATCTGAAATGGAAAAAGATTTGGGGGTTCTGGTAGATAACAGACTTACTGTAGCAAACAATGCCAGGTAGCAACAGCTAGAGCTAGCAAGATATTGTCTTGTAATAAGAGGGGAATGGAATCAAGAGAGAAAAATATTATTCTCCCTCTTTACAAGCACTGGTAAGGCCACATTTGGAATATGCAGTGCAGTTTTGGAATCCCATATACAAAAGGGACATCATAGAAATTGAGGCAGTTCAGAGAAGGGCAACTAAATTAATAAGGGAATGGAGGGGCTTGAATATGCAGGCAGATTAGACAAGTTAGGGCTTTTACATTGGAGAAGCGGCGGTTGCGTGGGGACATGATAACCTTATACAAATATATTAATGGCCCATACAGTGAACTCTCTGGTGCATTGTTCACTAATAGGTCATATCAGAGGACTCGTGGACATCCTTTAAGGTTGGAAGAAAAGAAGTTTCTCTTCAAGTTAGGAGAGGTTTCTTTACAGTGAAACGGTGAAACTGTGGAACTGTCTTCCAGCAGAGGTGGTAATGGCAAGTTCATTGAATAACTTTAAAAAAGGCCTGGATAAGTTTCTAAACTAAAAAATATTGAGAATTACTGGTATTAATGCAATAGATCTGGTTGATCCAGGGATACTTTCCGATTGCCGTTTGGAGTCAGGAAGGAATTTCCCCCCCCCCCTTTTTTAGCTGGGTTTTTTGCCTTCCTCTGGATCAACTTTTAGGTAGGGTTAAAAAAAAAAAAAAAAAAAATGGATAGGTTGGACTTGATGGACGAATGTCTTTATTCAACCTTATTACTATGTTACTATGTTACTATGTAAAATAAAATATTCAATTCATTCAAATTCAGCATCAAAGTAATGATGAAAATAACATTGCCAGTTACCTAAAAACTTATTTACCATGCTCAACATAATGAGATGCCATTATGGGCAAAACAAAGGTTAAATATATTTTAAATGCTTCAGTGGTTACATTTATATAATTTCTGATATACATGTCTTGTGTCAAGGGGTGTATTTATTAAAGAGGGACTGTGGTCCAAAAATGACTTTAGGTAAATTGATAGGAATTGCTCCCCTGGAATTTTTTGCAATGTATTTTCATTGTTTAATTTGCATAGTTTTGGAGATATTTACATTTTTGTGTGTGATATGGCAGCAGCATCACCAGGTCCCCTGCACTTCCTGCTTTCTGCTCTGAAACCTGTCAGTCAATCTGCCCTGTGCCTCCTCCCCTTTGCAGCCCCCCATGTCCCTCCCACTCATGGACCTCATGGTCCCTCGTGGGTGCCGTGGCCCTGCTCGCTCATGGGGGACGTGGCCCTGCCCACTCACGGGTGCCTAAGCCCCGCCCACTTGTGGGTGACATGGCCCCGCCCACTAGTGTGTGCCTAAGCCCTGCCCACTCATGGGTGCCTAAGCCCCAGCCGCTCACAGGTGCTGTGGGCCACTCTGACACCCCCCCTCTGCCTGAAAAGGCTGTTTTCACATAGTCAGAGAGAAGGGCTGTAGATTCCCTTACCTTCTCTGCAGCTGCAGGTCCTTCACACAGCAGAGAGGAGGAGGGAATTCCTGTCTCCCTCACACACTGAGGGAGTCCGAGGCTGTGCTCGCCGGCGGCACTGTGCAGGAGAAGCCTTAGGAATGTCACATGTCAGCCTCCCACCCATTAACTTTCTGGTCAGTCATTTCTTTATATCTTGGGCTGTGGAGCACGTAGAGAGGTGGTTGGTGGCTTGTTTTAAAGGTAAGAAACTTGCATTTCATTTAAACTCAACTTGTTTGGAGACCACAGTTCCCCTTTAACCTGCTTTAAAGTCGGTACTTTACGGGCACCATTTGGATCTGTATTTTGTATCGCAGTTGGTATGCATTTTCCACCTAAATTAGTGCAAAACCCATGCTGTTTTGAAAAATGTTCCAAAAAAGTGTGGTGCATGTGATATATTTTTAGCTATATATTTGCAATACTATTTAGCATAAAAATAAAATAAACTGTGATGCAAAGGAGGCCATCCAACACTATGCTTTACCCTCTTGGGGATCTACTAACAGACATTAGTGATAAGCTCCTCCCTGAGCATCTATAGCAGTACCATAAAGTTGTATAGTAACTATGGTACCCCTGTGTTTTTCTGCTGTAGCTCATTGTGGCAGTGCTTTGTAGTCCTTCCAGCTTTCACTTTGCACCTTAGTTCATCTTATCTAATGTTTGACTGAACACAGATTGATGACATTTTCAAATGCTTCACATGCATCATATAGCAATTGTGGAAATTTTACTTATAAACATTACTTAACACTTTAATAGAACCTTTTAACTCTTAGTATATGGCATTTTAGGAAGGTGGTAATACTACAATATTAAAGGTTTTGAATGGTACTGTTTATGGTAATCTGGGAGACCTCTCTTGTGTCAGTATATTGCATACAATTTCATTTCTTTCTACAGTAACTTAAAAAAGTTTTGCTTGCTAAACTTTTAATAGTCCCTTTCATAGCTTTTTTTAGCCATCTTTCATTGGATAAGGCCTACGCTTTTTGGCATTGATTACAAATATGTTCTTTTTTTGTAACAAAAATGAAAAATGGTGTTTTCTTCATTTTTACTTGAGTGTCCCTAAGCTAGTGATTTCATCAAAAAATTGAAACAATATAAAAGAGAAAACTATAACGGTATGTCTCCAGAATGACTGATGCACCTTCCAACATGAGAATTACTCTCTCTTAGCAGATATAGCACAGACATAAAGTGTCAAACAAAAGATGGCAGGTAGAAAAAGAGAATGGAAGAGATATAGAAGTAGAGAGAATGCCTAGGGATGGCAGAGTGTGTTCAGCTGAAAAAGAAAATGGGGAACAATAAAAAGGGGTTGAAAGATTCTGTATGGTGCCGGGTTTATTATAGGAGATTACAGAGAGTAATAAAACAATTGAATAAGTTTGTTTTCATTGCAAGTCAATTATCAACTGTATGTTTCTCCTAGATATATTAGGGCTATAGTCTAAACAAAATATGCAACAGTTTTGAATGAAATTCCATTAAAATAGACCGGGCTCTTGCTTTCATCCTGAGATTGAGGTGTTTGAACAGAATCTTGGGGTCACTTGATTTTTCAGCTAAATATTAAGATCAAACCTTCAAGTTACATTTTCATTACTTTTATGGCTACAAGAGATTTATATATGATTTCAATTCCTACTGGGAAAGCATGATTTATAATGTGTTCCACTGTGTAATTTAAAATATATATATGTTATTAATGATCATGTTTTTTTGACAGTATTCTGGATAAGTTAAAAGAACAACCTTTACTAACACCAAACTCTAGAGGATAATACTGTCAAGATATCATTCTAAGTTACACAATTCCCTAGATATACTATTGTCAAGTAAGAATAGCACTTGGTAAAACAAAACACAATACAGTTGTAATCCTATTACCAGTATGTTCACGTTTGGGCTTATATGCTTGTGCTGTTTTGCTCATGATAGGTGGTTTTGCTGTTGTCTTCATGACATGGATTCAGTAGAAAATGTGGAGTAAAACAGAATGAATCTGAAAGGACTGGGGCGGTAAGGGAAAGGAAGGCAAGGAACTATACAGTGACTCCAAGGCCTAAAGGAGAGGTATTCTATGTACAGCAATGTTTAACAGCTTTAAGCTTAACCTTTAGCTTCTCTAGATCTTGCTAAAACGTATTTCAGAATATTTCATGTAGTGCCATCAAGTAATTGGGAGAAAGAATGTCATTTTTACTTAGCAATTAAAGTGACAGTTTTTACAAAAACTAATTTAATTGTGCTGATTCTGTACCAATATTATTCAGCCTAACCTAAAATTGCTTAAATCAATTCATGAAATAAAAGTGTGACTTCCTTGTTCTCTTCTAACGCAGTTTTTTTAAGGAACACAGTAGGAACTGCCAAAGAGCGAAAGCCTAATAAAGTAAAAGATTGTTCTTTTCATTTAAATCAAACACCTTCGTTTTGGAAACAGTCAGACAAAGCTGGCAGTATAAGCTAGGAGAGCCTTAGAAGCTGGGGAAAGCTCTTCTGTGCATTCAAACGGTTTGAGAGATTTATGCACAGAAAGCAGCAGTTTTACTGAACAGAATATTCAGTGTCAGCGTTTAATTAATTGTCCTCCATCAACTGCAATGAGCAATGCCAGTAAAAAATAGTCAGGCATTTTAGAGTTTGAATAAATCAGTCCTATGAAATGTCCTTCGGATTTTTCCTAAAATCAACATTTAGATTATTCAGAAAAGTGTTTGTGGTTTTTACCTCCATATTATACAGTGATAATCTATTTCTTCATTTTTTCTTCGGTATAAATCCAATATCCCCCACAGCTCTGCAAAGTAAAAAGTAAACATAACTTTCATCTATTTTAAGATAATGCTGTTTGTGCATAGTTAGTCTTTAGTTTATATATATTTGCTACAGCACTTCACGCCCATGGATATACATTCATTGAGAAGAGTTTAGTTTTGCCTGGAAAGTTTCTTTTATCTTTATTTTTTTTAGCTTTCCAGCCAATTCACCAGTTTTCTTTTCCAGCCAATTACCAGTATCAGTTTACCAGCCAATTCACCAGTTTACACCACTCACTGTTTACCAGGCAATTATTAGAAATTAACTAAACTGGTGAGTTTCATTCTGCCACCAGTTTCACAGAACTTAATGGAATTCACAAAATTTGAAAAACCGATTCAAACCCAATTAAAGCAAAGTTTTTTCAGTCATAATATCTGTTGTATTCTATTAGATCAACTGGACTTGAAGTTTAGTTCTTGAAGATGTTTCGCTAGTCATCCGACTGGCTTTCTCAATTCAGAATGACTTGTACAAGAATCTGTGGCAATTATGTGCCCTGGAAAGTCCAAATTAGCATATGCTAATGCATGATTGCATAGTGGCTAAGAGGTGTTATAGGAAAAGCCCAGGGTAAGGTGTCAAAACAGCATTGTACATGGCAGACAGTTGATGTCGAACCCCCCATCTCTATTTAGGCTTGGTTTCTTTATTTTCACATAAATGGCCTCCTTGCCACCTCTCTTGGACCAGTCATGTTCCTTATGTTAACATTACAATATGTTAACATTACAATCTTCAAAGGTATGTCCTTTATCCTTAAGATGCAGGTACACGGCTGAGTCCTGACCCGAGGAATTTTGACAAATTACAATTTTGTAAAATTTTTGACTTTTGGAATTTTTTCAAAAATGTTGCCAATTTATCAATCTGTTTGTCAGTTTATTATCAGTTTTCCAGTCAAATTACCAGTCTATTTTCCAGCCAAATACCAGTATCAGTTTTCCAGACAATTTTATAATTTATCTTTTGGACTACATTGCCAACCTTATATTGAAGAGACATTATCATAAACCCAGTGTGGCAGATCGTGAATTTATTGAAATTATTAAAACCTGTATGTAATAAAAAGTGACAACGAAATTGAAACAGGAAAGTGAAAGAATCTGTACTATTAGGAGATCATTTTCTACATATATTCTCATTTGTCTGCCAGATTTCCCAAAACTACCTACATGTCCTGCAAATCTATTTGAGTGGAAAATCTAATAACACAAGTACCTTAAATAGTATAAGCTTTATGTACGTATATGATTTTATTTACAAAGCGACACTTGTGTACGCATCGATGTACAATATAAAATAAAGAATATAGAAAGAAAGGAAAGGTGCAACCAAATAAACAGATAAATTAAAATAACAAACATTGTTTCATACATAGTTTAGAAATACATATAAATAAATTATCGATGGTTAAATATAAGTGTGGTGTGCCTTGACACATTAGGACTGGAATTCCTGCCCCGAAAAGTTTACAATCTAATTGGGAAGACAACATACAGATACAAGTGGGGGGATTGATATAAGTGGAGGGTCCATAATTCATATTATAGTAGAAACAAGATGTCTCATTGACATACTCCAGACTACTATGTTAAACTCGATCCAAAATCTGATGTGTAAAATACGTGATTTTGTTTTAATTTGTTTTTTTGTCAGAAACAATAGACGGCCATAATGTGTTACTTGGTGTTACATAGCTATACAGACAAAAACCTGTAATGTTGTGTTGATGCATGGGGTACTCTTACATTACTTGTTAAAAAAATACATTCCTATTTCTCCTTTCTTCCGTTATTTTAAATTTGCAAGCTTGTATAGGTTTTCAATCTATTAAAATGTAATAGTTAAATTACTTCTGTGAAAACTCATAGTTACAAATAGAAGAAAGCCATTATCACCTACTACTTTTCCAGATTTCATTGATAAGATACAATTGGACCGTTTAACCTGCTAGTCTTGATTGTAACCAGCCCTGTTGTATGGTAACTTTTCTAGATGAAGTATAGATAGAAGATTTTTGTTTATTTTTTTTTAAATTTCTATCCTGCCACCATACTTGCATATGAAATGCTTAAGCAGTACTTTGATACTGGTCGTGGTGGCCTTTTGTTAACTGATTGGGTGGTTTTCTTGTAAAACCCCAGGCATAGTACCATAACTACATTTGACAACATCTGGACTTGCTTGCTTTTCTCTGCCCTGTGCTTGCTTTTTGCATGTTTTCCAGTGTTAGCATAGGAAGTAATTTAATATATAGCCAGATCATATTTTTGGTGAGATGTCAAGGAAAATGAAGTATATATGTAAAATAATTTCACTTTATGTTTTTGTTTCCAGAGAATAATATTGACTTCTTTATTTCTGATGTGCTGAATTTAAGTAAACATATAAATATCTTAACAAAAGTGCACCAAGATTAATTGCAATTCATGACCAGTGTTGCAAGAAATGATACAGTATTCTACCCTGTTTATTAAAAAAAGCTCATAAAGTTTAGAGCCAGTTCATTAGGTAAGATAATTAGAGATGAACTATTTATACTACCTTTATGTTGAATGAAGTGCAGTAAAAATGCAACCTGAAATCTTTTGTGGTTATAAATAAACATCAGTCAAAAAAAAAAATGATACCCCAAATCTATACAGATAATTCTTTTCTTTTTTTATAATTTATGTTTATTTTAGCTGTCTTCATTTTTGATCTTTTAAGGTACTAACGTGTAACTAATCAATGGTGGAGAACCCCTTAGACATCAAACAACCTCATAAGGCATTGCAATTAGCTCACATGTGTTTATTATAGTCTCGCATAACATGTTTTGGATGCTCAGTCTTGCTCTTGGTGGGAGGCAAGGCATGATGGGACACAAAATTGGACAATAGAGAGGCATGACCTTTAATGTTGTAATGTTAATATTAATATTTTTTTTATAATACAGTAGAAGAATGACTAGCCACTAGCTATAATTTTCAGCATAAATGTCTTTATTTAACTAGACTGATTAGGACTATGTAGAACAAGCCTGTATACTAGCAACCTGTTTTGTGATTTATGTACCTCTATTCTATTTGAGCCAGCTTGGATGGTTTAAATATTTTTAATCTCTACATTCCCAGAAGAATATAACGGAATTTTAAAAGGATTGCGCATCAAGAGCTTCTTTTCATGTGTTTTGAAAAGGCATCTGACAAGTGTTCTCAGGAACAGCCACTAACCAACCCTTCTTGCAGAGTAGTTTCTATCATAAAAAGCAGCAATTTCTGTTAATTATAACTGGAAATGTTATACTAAGTTCTAAAGTGCATACAGTCCTGGTATTAACTCTGGATTTTCCCAAAAACCTGTTTTTAGATGTTCTGTGTATTACCTACTGTTTATTATCACAATGGACAATGCCATGTTTTTTGTAATGTTTTTGACATGAGACAGTGACTTCCCCTGTCTCGCTTTTTTTTACTTACACTTTTTTGTACTTGCACTTTAAGATTTTTTTAGTGCAGTGCTTTCAGCTCCTCAACCTTTAACATGACCCTCCTAGAGATATTTATGTCTCTGTAGGTGTGCACCAAAGGGTGCACAACTGTTTTCTATATTTTTATACAGAAAACACATGCAACAAATGTACAGAAACGCAGCATGCACTGCCTTTCTTAAAGGCAATTTATTGGAACGCAAACAGACACAATCGGAAGGCAATAGTGTGAACTGTACTATTGAATTCTATTGGGGCGATTTACCCAGGAGCGCTGCCGGTGAGCAGTGCTCCAGCCCCTTCATAACGTTATGACGTTGCGACGTTAAGGCTTGCTTTGTGGCGGCTGCGCTAGATCCGCAACAGGAACTTGCGCAGCCGTCGCAAACCTATTTACCAGAGGCTGCGCGGCTCTTAAGACGTAAGTATTAGCTGGCGTTAAATACTCACGTTAGGGTGAGAATCACCCAGAGCCCCGCAGCCTCTGGTTAATCCCGTACGGGGAATCTCTGGGTGAATCTCCCTATATGTGTCATTGCATTTTTAAAAACAGTCCGTTGCATAAACGCACCAAAAAAAGACCTTAGGAATAGAGTAGGCTCCAGAGGTCAAAGGTAAAAATAGACTTTTAATAATAATACGTTTTTAAAAATGTACAGATTTGCAGAAATGCAAAATAGTTTTGCATTTTTCTAAGGTTATCACATCCAGTGCAAACTAAATATCCAAGGCAATTAGCATAATATTAGAATGTTATATATTTTCTTTTGCTGTCAAGAAGATCTGATATCCATATGCAAACAAATGGCTGGTCATTAATTGGACCAATGCTGCACTGAAAAGTCACTTGTCTTGTCACTTGTCTTTTAACACTAGTTAGAGATCAAGATTATGACATTTCCCTATCCCTGTGAACTGGAAAATATGCAGTTGTGTTACAAGATTTGAGCCTTGGTCTTTAATGTACTTAAGATGGATTTCTTACACTGTAGAGGTCCTGTCATACTTATTATTGCAGAGTGATGTATTAGGTCACAATGACATACCGTAAAAAATGGTTAAGTAAAAGTGACCCATGCCCCTAAGAGACTGAATCAGGCTTCCAATGGACTGCTAGAGGACTATTTAAAATAGAACTTGGCTATACCATTAATGATGAAGAGCCATTTAAACAAAGGCAATACCCTCACCCTTGGTTTGCATGACCGATTGGGATCTTGATGAATATTATAGATGAATTTCATTTGTTTTGGGTCATCTTTGAGGTCAGTTATCTTATGTATTTGCTTTGGAACATTTATGGAAGCTGGTAGTTTTATGCATTGAAGTCGTAATGAACATTGATTGGCATTTCATTAGAAAAGGTTATGCAAGGACCTTCAGGCTCTATGTTCTTTGTTAGTTAACTTATTAATACATTTTTAATTCGAACCAATGTAAAGATAAAAGAAAGTCATGAAAAACACCCTACATCTTACTTTTGTCTTTTTAGGTTTAGCAGTACACTAGCATGAGTTGCTTTCCTTTTTATGAAGATAAAATATCTTATTTTGTACACATAGACAGTACATTATGTAGCAGTAACATACCTTCTCAGGAGGAGATAAAGCAACGTGACTAAATAAGAAATGAATGATTGAGAAAAAGAAAACATGATGAGAATTCCACCCTTGAAACAAGGAAAACAAAAACATATAGCAGAGAGTCATTTAAATTCATCGTTTCTGTAGAACTATATACAAGCGCTGCACAAAATAATGGAAACACCATAAGAGTAAGATATAACAGTCCACATCTTTTTTAGATGATGTGGTGTAGAGCCAGCAACAGAGAATTTCAGAGTGCCATGATTCTTTCTCTTGTAGTTTTGTATATTGACCTTTTTATAAACACCTCACCTCATTGGGGGTTTATATATCGTATACACTAGAGAGTATACAGAGAGTTTGTCATCATATATAGGGTGACATATTTCTCATTACTAATTAGTTTGGGCATCTATAATAAAAACTGCAAATTGTTTGGTATATCTAAAGGGATCTGGCCAAGGGGCTATGCTACAAATAAATACCAACAGTTATTATACAAACAACCCAATCTTTCAATTATTAAAGGGGCATTGGCTGCTAATTGATTGCTCTCTGGCTCCTCCCACAGTCAGGGTTTCTGACACTTATTGAATCTGACAAAGGGAGCGTCACAGATAAAGAAAAAAATGTCAGCTACTGCACAAGCATAGGGGTAGATCAGTGCTCTCCTAATTCTGACCATGCACCAATAAGACATTTGATAGATTCAAGCAGCAAAAATGCCTCTGTAAATATACAATTCATCATCTCCCATATCCACTAAAGCAATTAAAGTGGTAAGTAATTTAGCTAATATGAACAGTTTGCAAATCTGACATGTAAAATATATTGCATTTTACCAATTATCAATGAAACAATAAAATTCCTCTTACAATAGTTTAGGGTTTATCTGAGTCTTGTCCATATAAATTACAGTCTTTATTAAGTGTCGAACTAGCACTTTATTAATTAATTCTTTTTTGTTGATTTCACTGCTATTTCCATTTTTCCACAATGCAATGAATTATTGTATATGGCATTGATTTTTGCTAGTGTTCAGCGTTATTGGGACTGTATGATGAAGGAGTGCGTTAAGCGAATAAAGGTTTTGGCATTGCAAGTAATGACACCGCATCATATTTTATGGGTGGCATTAGACAACCTCGTGTATATCAAGATTCCAGCATTAAAATCTGTCTTGATCAAAATACTTTAAGACAAGGTATTTTCATTCCTGGTCCAAAGCACTGTCTTGGTTTCTATACCCACTACTGATAAAAGAAATTTTTATGAATAGTTAAAAGAAACCCAATAATATGCTGAAAGCATTAAGAGGCTTACAATAGTTTTTATCAAATGTAGTTTCTAGAAAATTGAGTGAAAGGCAAATGATTCAATACTGGCGATAGGTCCAATATTTTCATTGTATTTTGTGTTTCGCTGCAGTGGTAAAGCAATGGTAAAGACAGACAGAGCTACATAATCAAAAGGATCTTGTTGTCCAAGAGTAGCACAGCTTTCTAATGTTTCTGCTGTTTTCTATCAAGAATTCCTTCAAAAAAGCAGGCGACATTTCACATTTGTATGTATGAAAGCAGAAATGCAGGCAAAAAATTGCCCTATGCAGACAATAAGCTAGCTAATAATACCTTGCTGTATATTTACTGGAAAGGAATGGAAATAAAAGAAAAACCTTACAAAGATATAAGGTTTAAGGTTATCATTTAACATTTAAAGTAAAGAGCCTGTCAAATGTATTGTTCACTGAGGTTAGGGTGTGTGGGTTGGGCAATTCAGTTTAATATTTGCATTGTATTCCTTTTAACCCATATATTGTACAGGGTCATTTATTTTGTAGCTGACAAGATTTCCAAATGACACAATAGAGAGCTGAATAATGTATGCATTGTAAAAGGAAAACAACATTTATTCTATTTTTCATGATATGCTACATTGGAGGATCTATAAGCTATTGCACAAAGTGACCTTTAATCTGACATTTGAAAAAAAATATATGAATGAATAAATCGATACCTAAATGTATACTTAATGTGCATTAGAACAGTAGTCGAGTTATGTAGCAGTAAATACTCTTTTTCCATTAAGATTCTCTTATTTTTAAGCTAGCACAGTGGAGTCGAAAAAAGAATTTTATATTCTTTCAGTAACATAATGAAATTTGTGGCCATATGCAATTTTAAACATTTATAATCTCTGTTTAATGTGATTATCGGACTGTAGAGGCTGCTTTAAGATTGCAAGACTTCTTATATTTAAACGGCTGTAAATGTGGGCACTTTGTGAAGGGAACACCATAATGATGTTTAATAAAAGTTGCATGTCTTTCATAAATTGCTTCTCTGGGTAGGTGTGTAATGCCGTCTATTGATCACATTAACCTAGTCAGCTGGGAAAAGTTCCATTCAGTGCCAGCAAAAGAAAAAAAATATGTACTTATAGTTTATAGCTTAAGTAAGGATGTACTGCCTTACGTTAATCATAAAACCCCAAAAGACTTAATGAAATATTATTTTAATCAAAGCAACATGTTAACTGCCTTGAAATATTGCTGAACCTCAGGCTCCAAAAAGAAACGCAGCACACTCATTTAATACTTTGTCAAGAGAAATTATTGCCTTCAATATTGAATGTCTTCAAGAAAGTTTTTTTGCACCTGTAATTGCAATAAAAAGAAATCACTAGTTTTCATAAACTGAAACATTTGTTACTAAAGCCTCAGAACCCACTGCACCTCACCAAAACATGCAATGAGCAGATGGTTTCGTTAGATGATTCCAATTTCCATCATTACAACTGAAAAGCATCAGGGCATGGGTACCAAAATTTCTATTGTTGCTTAAAAGACAATTATACTCAACTCAGTTGCTCTCCTCTTCTTCTCCAGATCAATTGTAGTCAATTTGAGGACCTAAACTCAACCCTGGGCTTAACTTTTATAATCAGAATGAAGCTTTTAAATTTCCTTTGTGTGGCCGCCTCGCTTTACATCCTGCTATAGTCCCCTGGCCTGACCAATATAAAGGTACAACTTCCTATTGGTGGTCCAGCCATGGGCCAAATTGGGGAGGAGCGAGGCGGCCATACAAAGGAAAGTTTTAAAGCTTAAGTTCGGGCCCTCACCTTGGGTACTTTCATTGGTAGGGTGGCAATAGTTGTCCTAATTTTGTAATTCTTATCTGTTTGTTTACCCTACACTACACTCCTACAGTGAAAATAAAATTGTTGTTCTTTCTTTTATCTCTTTTTTTAGCTTAACACATGAAATTTAGACAGAACATGTGGGACATATTGAAGAAGTATGCTACCTTTTAGCATATCATATGATCAGATTGGTCGGTAAAAATTCCTTTTTCAACAGGCCTGATAGAACAATTTATTATACGATCATCAGAAAATCATTCATCCGAGGATCGTACAATATTGAGAATATCCCAATATTGTACAACCAGTATTTTAGTATCTTTGGCCACCATAAGGAATTTGTGACAGTATTTCTAATAAAAATAATAATTGTTTTGCCGTATTAGTCCAATATATGTAGAGGCACGACCCCCGACAGCAGATGAGCGACCGTTTCGGGCAAGAATCGTTCGTCTGCCATCGGGGGTTGTGCCTCGCTCGAGGGTCGAGCGTGTGTACGAGCCCTTACTTTCTGTTAACCTTTGTTTCTATCAGTACTCGAAAGCTTGTCTACTAAAATAAACTGTTAGTCCATTAAAAGTATCACAGTACTCTACTTTTTACTTAAAGTAAATTAAGAGATCAATGAATTTTCACTTTCAATGGACAGGTTATTAAAGCCCACCTGCCACTTTCTTGATTAAATGAACCTGGTATGGCAGTGATTGCGAACCTTTTAGAGAGTTCCTAAACTGCAACCCAAAACCCACTTTCTTATTGCATAGTGACAACACAATAGTTTAAAGGGGAAGTTCAGTGCAAATACATGTGCTTTTAAGAAAAAAGAGTAATTTTCAATCCCAATGATCTTAACATGCCCTTTCTGTGTATAAATAAATGCAACCGAAATACTGACTTCCTGTTTGCAGGACCCCTAATACAGACCGTTATGGACTTGCCCTTGACCCAGCTCCTGGGTTGATTCAGTTGCTCAGTAGAGATCTGAGCATGTTTGACCCATTCAACAGCCAATCAGTAGAAATTACTGTTAGGAACATTCCAAGGATGTGGTACATTCTGGGAAGAAGAAGGACCGTTAGAACCTGAAATGTCAGCTCACTAATGTCAACAGCAGGGATTAGCAAAGGGTATGAAATCAACTGATTTTTCAAAATGGGAGAGAATATGTAGAATAGCTAAGTATGCATAATACAAACCAAGAATTTTTTAAATATTGATATTTTCCATTGAACTTGAATACTGAGGTTTTACTTTAGAAAAAAAACAACTCAAACGGATAGACACAGACAGATACAGTCGATAGAATTGTTAATAGATAATTATTATTGCTTATTAACCTCTAAATTAACACACATGAGTTTGAGATCTCAGACAGTGACCACTACATTATCAGACAAGAGACTGAGATCCCAAACATGGTTTTAAGCAAAGCCGAACTTTACACACAAACATAAAATAAATTTAATTTTATTTTGGGTAAGGAATCCCCTTTCCCCTGGCTTGTTTGGTGCCAGTGTGATTTGATGTGGGATTCTATCAACTTCAGGGTAGAGGGTGTTTAAATTTAAGCTTGTTGCCTTAAAAATGCGGCCTTTCAAGTTAAATTAAAAGTTTATACTTAACCTGCAACTTTTTCTCTTCTGAATATACCACATGTAACTTTTTAAACAAGTTTGTAGCTGGACTACTGTAATGTTTATGTTTATGCAATGATATGTTTACCAACCTATATATACGTTTTTTAAAGGCTCAATTCTAACCTTTACAGCATTCATTGGATGTGTTGAATGCCCATCACTCCCTGATATATCCAGGTGGACAAATGCTTAACAATGTTGGCAGATAACTCACTAAATTGCCAACTGTTTTGGCCCAACAATTATCTACCATGTATACACAGCTTTAGAAACAATTACAATATTAATTTACGTATTCCTAATACATAAAGTATATAAGATTATATGTCTCTGTGCCTTTAAAATATTAAATTATTGAAAAATAAAAGCATTATTATGTTTAAAAACTTCAGCTACTTTCTATCACAGTTTTATTGAGAAGAAAAATCATTAGTCGCTCACAGGGAAAAATGTCAGAAAGGTTATGGAGATAATTAATGTACTGCCTGAAGCCAAAAATCACCTGTGATGTTTTATTTGCTAAAACTAGTCTACACAGGTGGGAGCATTACAGTAAAGTTCAACTAAATAAATGACATCACCTTAGTAACAGGAGGCAATGAGATGTACAGGAGTATACAAAAGTATATACAATTTATATCTGTTAATCTATTATAAAATTGCCTGTGTATTAAATAGGGAACTAATATGCAAAAGCAAATGTGTTCTGGCATAATTGCTGTGATTTTAGTTTTTTTTTATAGTGTTCTGAAATACAAAAGATACCGTAATTGCATTATTGTCATCTATAATATTGTCACATTGAATGTTTCTTTACTGAAAAGATTAACAAAAAAGGGCCAGTCCACCCCCTAAAAAAACTTTGAGATTGCAAGGTTCTTACTCACACATACACAAATAGCAAGCGCTGCTTACATGTGCTTACTTGTTTTGATATTTTGTCAAGTGCCCCCCAAAACATTGAGTGTGTGCCTTTTCCATGCATGGAAGCAATTACAAGGGCCAGACCTGCAGTGGCGCCTGCAATTAGCTGAGACATTGTCTCAGACAATCAGGGCTGGTCTGGCCCCTTGAACTTGCTTCTATGCATGGAAAAGGCATGCAAGCAGAAGAACGTCGAAGGAACGAAAGGTGGTAAGTAGCATTACCGGCATTTTAGAAAGGCACATGACTAAATATCAAAACAAGTAGGCACAGGTAAGCGGCACTTGCTGTTTGTGTATGTGTGAGTTATTGCATGATTTTAATCTATTACTCCGTTTACTCAGCCTCAGTATCCCCTCTCTCTCAATCTGACTTTCTGTTACGTTGAGCATGCTCAGTAACCACGGTAATTAGCCAGAACTGAGGGAGGAGAATTCCCTATTATTAAATTTACACATACCAATAGAGATGAACAAAACTGCAAAGTTTTGATCTGCAGCAGTTCCATGGAACCTGTTGTAGTTCTGAGAATCCAAATTCAAACCTAATTCAATTAATTAAAGCTATTAAAATATGTTGTCTAAAATTTGGCTTTTCACATTGAAAACAGTTGGGTAGAAAGATGTGCTGTTGGAAATTTGATGGGAATGTGGAAAATATTTATTATATTAATTATTAATACTATTTTTAATATTAATTATTTAAAAAAAAATTGTTTGTTTGTATTATGGATACCTAGTTATTCTACATATTCTCTTCCATTTTGAAAAACATCAGTTGAATTTATACCCCTTGCTATTTCCTGCTGGTGACATTTCAGGTTCTGAAACAGTTCTTCTTCTTCCCAGAATGCACACTACCTTGGAATGTTCCTAACAGTAATTTCTACTGATTATCTTTTGGATGGGTAAACCATGCTCAGATCTCTACTGAGCAACTGAATCAACCCAGGCAATCAAAATGGTCCCTATTCGAGGTCCTGCAAACAGGATGTCAGTATTTCAGAAGCATTTATGTATACACAGACAAAATGCTGAATGCGCAGGTTGAGGGTCATTAGTATGGAAAATAATTCCGTTTTGGACTGAACTTCCCCTTTAACTTGGAACTCCTAAAATTTCTTTCTCAATACACAATTTCAGCTGTGACAGTCAAAATTCTGCTGTGAGACTTCTGACAGTTCAGAGAACCTGCAGCCAGAAAAAAACAGCAGATAAATTTCATTCGAAGACAGCAGATAAATTTCATTCGAAGAGCAATTATTGCATATTAGGGTAGGGGGATAATTTAGCTTTGTACAAATTTTAGTTTGGAGATTAAATTTGCCCTTTAACTTTTACTCCAGAAAGATAACATTTTCTTAGATTTAAGGATTCCAAAATTGTGATAATGAAATGCTACAAAAATAAATTATGCAGTCTGTCTCACTGATTGATCTAGGTCAATAAAAGAAGCAAATGTTTCAAAAATGTTTTGCTTTCATTAAATCTTTATTATGACATTATTTTACATTGACAGGAGTTTAGATCAGGAATTTCAATTCCTTGTCCTTTGAATAAATCCCAGCTTGCTTTTGGTAACTAATATCACTTTGACCGTACAGTACTGTACATAAAATTATTCAAAGCATATATATGGAATTTAACTCACACTGCAGCTAATGTCTCTACCATTGTCAGGATGTGCAAGAGGTAGAAATTGAGGTGAGGCAGATAGGGGGACAGTCACACAGCTTTAGCAGTAGAGATGGGATCCAGGTCCGACTCGGACCCGGATCTGACATGGATTCTAAAATCGGTTCCAAAATCCAAAAGTTTCAGATGGATTGTGCGATCATTCATGCCTTCTGAGCACGTTTTCGATTTTTATTGAACGATGTTCCTCGAAAATACGGTCGGAAACTCGAAAATACTTTACGATCGGATTTTCGAGGATTATCAAATGTTCGAGGATATTTCTGAGGATAGCTTGAACGTTTGATAAAAACCGAAAACGCACTGCAAAATCCCAAATTTAAGTTCTGTTTTCGAATCTTCAGGATTTTCCTGAGATCCGAGAACGGAAAGAAACTCAGCAGTTTTGGCCATCTCTATTTAGCAGCAGACTGAGCGTCTATGTTTAACACTAGCTCTTAAGTAAAAACAGGAGGTAGGAGTAGTCAAGCCTACCTCCCAGTAATAAATTGGGTATGAATAAATTGAATTTTAAAAATGTCATCACCCTCTTTAGTGTTTTTTTCAATTATAATTGATTCAGTTTACATGTTTATAATGGAACATATACATGAGACAATTAGTGTGGTGGTTAGTGTGGAAATTTGGGACAAATCTATAAAATAACAGGTTTGTCATCAGATTTTCATTTAAAACCAATTTCACCTATATTGATGCTTTTAAAATGGCATGTTTGGTTGTGCAACTTAAAGTAGATATAAAAAAAATGGATGCATTCGATTGCAGCTTATTATGAATCTGTGACATAAACAGTACTATGCTTGGTTCAGTTGGTACATCTGTTTGCCTTATTTACCGGTAATGTATTATGCTTTAGTGTTAATAGAAACGTGTTCGATTTTCAAATATTCCTTGTGCAAAAAGTGATAAAGAAACTAACGTAACTGTAGTTTTAAACCAATTTAAAAGAATATATTTTACACTGAGAAGTAAGTGCACAGTAAGAATGTGCATAGACCCAGACTGGAGGGAACCTAACCAAAGCTTGTACGTGGCTTGTATGTAAGCATGCAGAGGACCAAAACCAAGCTGAACTTTATGCATTATAGTAAATATCTGTGGTGTTCAGTTAGATGGCAAAGTTGTTATCAAAACTGCCCAGGGTAAGAAATCAAAACAACATTATAAATGGCAGGTGCCTTACCTGGGCAGTTTTGATAACACCTCCTAGCTAGAGATGTCCAAACTTCGCAAAATCCGGCCCGCTCGAGGATCCGCAAATTTTTGAAAAAATTCGAAAATCCGCGAGTGGACCCATTAAAATAAAAAATATCTTCGAAAATGAAAGAAATCCTCGTAATTTCGAAAATTTTCGAAAATATGTATCCGGGTTCGGATCCGCGAACCGGCCATCCCTAATCCTAGTAATGTATTTATGTAGTACTGCTTTGAGCTGGAGTAGTGTCGGATCCCTACAAATTTAACGGTCCAATATCTGACTTGAAGTGTGCATTCATCCTTTTGTAATTTCAGTTGATTTTTATTTTTGTATACAATAGTTATACACTTAAGCCTCATCCATGGATGCAAAGGAATGTATTTTTATTTAAAAGGAAATGAAGGAAAAGGCATTGAATTACAGCTTCTGAAGCATATTTTGTGCAGACCCAGCGGGCAATACATTTAGTATTTACTGTTTTAGTATTTTAAGTTTAAAGGGAAAGGCTGCCTTCCTAGATTAAATGAACTGTTAAAAGATTACTCATAAATGAAACAAGGGAGTTTTAAATAAAATGTAAACAAATGTGAAATTATATGAAAAATACACCATTGCAGAAATGTGCAGCTTCCAAGGGATTAGCTAAACTAAAAAAATGGAAATGTGATTGATTAACTGGATATATTGTGTTACTGCGTTATAATTATTTCAAATGTGAACCTCAAGATCCAATTCCTGTTTATCAACATAGGTTATATAGTAAATGACCTCCATCTATATGATAAGATGACCTACATCTGAGAGGTGAAGGGGGTTCAAGAGGTCACATCGTTTATAATTTCACTCTAAGGAAATCCTCATTGCTGCATTATAGATGAAATAATGGTTTTATCATAATCTCATAATACCAATTTTCTGTTTCATACATGTACTTTTAACATGCACCTTTACTGCTATTGTATGATATGTTTTATAAAAAACAATAGCATGTTCATAAAGACAACCAGGGAAATTTACCCAGAGACACTTGGGGTAGATTTCCCTTATGGGGAGTCAATAGAGGCTATTTGGCTCTGGAAAAATCCTGGAAGTGATATAAAGGGTATGTCCACTCACAATTAAAATTTTTAGACCCCCCCCCCCCGAGACCCAAACACTGTATTAGTTTTTAAAAAATTAAATCTGAATCACACTTACAGCCCTTCACTCCCACGGCACGCTCCTCCCATCTCCCTGTTTGCATAAAGTTGCTTTACCGACTCTAAAGTTTATATTTTTTTATTATTATTTAAGAGCAATTAAAATGAAACATTCTTTTTATTAGTGCTTTTAACTTTTACTTGTTTTATAAACTCTTATTTACCGGTATTAAACAGATAAATAGTATAACCACCCCTTGTGTCGTTTGAAAGAACCCAATAATGACATTCTGAAAAATGCTCAAAAGGAACCGTTTTTTTATGTCAATTTACATATGTTATCTAAGTGCCTAATTTAAAAGGGATGAGGTGGCAATAGCCTTATTACAAATTACTATAAATCACTAATGGACATAGATTGTACACAAAATGAAAAGGACTTTTACAGTACTCTCATTTATAGATGCATACACACGTCAACAAAAAAAGACAGAAAATATATATATATTTAATTCACAGTATAATAATGAAATGTACAGTATGCCATCAAAAATGCAAAGAATGCTAAAGCTAAAAAGGGTTTCATTCACACTGCATAATGTGTGCATCACCCCTTCAAATTTATGGGGTAAGAGGGGTGATGTTAAATGGAATGTTGCAGGGTTCAAGGAGTTGACTCAGTTGAGAGGGAATTATTGTGAAAAATAGGCAGTTCAACCCCAACCAAAATATTTTTCTTAATAAGAAGGAGTAGAATTAAGGAAGAAAAGCATACCGTATATACTCGAGTATAAGCCGACCCAAGTATAAGCCGAGGTACCCATTTTTACCTGAAAAATTAATAAAAATTGATTGACTCGAGTATAAGCCGAGGGTAGAAATTATCACCACTACTGCAAACCTGTAATTACCTAAAATGATTTACCTTTCCCAGGTAACTCTGAGGCTCTCCAGATGTTTGGAAACTACAACTCCCAGCAATCAAAGCATGCTGGGAGTTGTAGTTTCCTAACATTTGTATTGCCAGCAAATGTACTTGAAATGTGCATGGTTTGTTCCCCCAGTTCCACTAAACATTGGCTTTACAGTAAACAAGCAAAAAATTAATGTACAGTAACTTACCGGACCCATAGGACCGGTCAGGAGCATCGGAAAGCTCGCTCCTTCCCTGCTCCTCCATTCCGGCAGTACAGTAGAGGTACAGTATGTAATGGCGCGCCCCCGCCTAACGTGCCTGCGTGCACATTCCCTGGTTGTACCGGGAGTCTCACTGCAGCTGTTGTTCTGCAAGCTCACTACCGGTGTGCAAGCTCCCTCCCTCCCGATGTCCAAGGCGGCTGTGCAGATGGGCTGGAACCGGTAAGTAAAATCCCTTTTTTTTTTTTGCAGATTTGCGCTGTGACCCGAGTATAAGCCGAGGCAAGGTTTTTAGGTTTATTTTTAAACCTAAAAATCTCGGCTTATACTCGAGTATATACAGTAATTCTGCTGTTGTATAGATCCCTTGTAAGATGTAATCAGGCATGTATAAGTTTTAGTGCCAGACCACTGAAAGGATATCAACTAATTGGAAAGGATAAATTGTTAAACAACTATACTAGTAAGATAAATATAAAGATTAATACTGTTAAAAAGTAAGATTATCAAAGTCAATTTTATTTTCCCTGGTAATTATGCGTTTGTGGGGGTCTATAATAACCCTTTCCTTTACAAATATATTCGAGGGTATTAGAGTTGATTAGCGGGGATATTTTTAATACAAGGGTAAGCAAAAGGCAAGAGGCCACTGCTATTTACTTACAGATTTCAGCTTACTGTAAGTAAAATAAATTGTTCGTTATAGTGAGGACAGTAAGGCTGCCTAATGCTCTGCCTAATAATGTTGTGATGGCCTAACCTCTAAACTCATTTAAAACATGTTTGAATGCCATTTTGGACATGCAGAATATCCAGGATTATTGCCCCCACTTCACGATGCATAAGAATGACTATTTGCCCCATCAAATAAAGGTCTGCAGACAAACATATGTTTTTTAGTGAAAGGGAATACATAGTCCCATACACGTTTAAATTCTATTTCTTCTGTTTAAAATTAAAATGAATAATGTAGATGTAATATTTACACCTAAAATACTAAAGCCAAAAGCACACACATTTATAGTGAGTAAATTCTAACAATTAAGTACTATATTATGTTAGACATTAAAGTGTAAAAAGAAATTATTTTTGTAAACTATGTAAAACTATACTTTACTATTCATATTAAACATCACAATTAGTTTTTCACCACTGAGTATCTATTACTGAAAACTTTAAATGCAGGATGTGATTCAGCATCAGTTACTCCTATGACGCAAAACAACAAACTGGAAACTTTGGAGTTGCATTATGTTCTCCATTAATGTGCACAGTAAGATTCTAGATAGATACACATACGTTACAAGAATAAAATAATCTGTAAAAAAAAAAAAAAGCAAAGAAAAAAAAAGAAAAGATGAAAACCAGGTAATAATTCCTAAAAATAATTTCCAGGAGAACGTTTCTGCAGTAGCTAAATTGACATAATTACATAATTGTTGACTATTTCAATTCTATGAAAACTATTTTATTGTATCTTTCAACCAAAAATGTAGCTCTGTTCAGTACTTTTTTTAAAATCCATTCACAGTAGGGATGAGCCCTGGATTTGAAATGAACCTGGATTTGATTAAGAACTGCCTTTTTTTAAAAAAAGTGGTGGATCTGATGGAATTTTTAAAAAGGCATGTCCACCCTTATAATAAATTTTTCCCTTATGATAGTATACATTACCCCAGCCCCAACCGCTAGAAAATAATTTCAAGAAAGTGCCCCGATCTTTACTTATCTTCCCTCTCTCCTCCGCTGCACTGCCCGGCCTTCTGCTTGCAAGACACTGCAAGCAGGGGGTTGGGCCCAGCAGCCGCGATTGGCTGAGAGGCAGCCAATCACGTACGTGGCTGCCGGCTGCTCAGAAGGGGGAGAGAGGGAAGGTAAGTAGAGTTCGGGGGACTTTCTTAAAAAACATTTACAGCAGTTGGGGCTGGGGGAAGGAATACTAATATATGGCCAAGGGTTTTTATGGTAGGGGATATGGTAAGGGATCACGAAATGTGAGGGAGGGAGAGGGAGGGGGGAAGGCCTGCAGTGCGCATGCCAAACTTCTTCCGGAGGGGAGACATGAGGCCTATATGGACTCTGCTATCCTGCTGGTGGGCAGTTTTTGGGACTTTGGGGGGGATTACTGGAGAACCATTTGGAGCTGGGGTGTGAGGTAAAGATTTTATTACAATACAGAGTGGGGCCAGTAGTGGGGGGGAATTATAGTTTTGGGGGTGGACATGCCCTTAAACTTAAGGAAAATGTGATATTTCAATTCAAAAATTAAATGAAAAAAAAGTAAAATTACAATAAAAAATAGATTATGCGGAATCACTGTGGAAATGAAACTTGCCTGTTTTGTTCGTCTCTTCATAACAGTAGACTTGGTAGTTATGTACTTGTGCTCCTTCACAATCCTGTTTTTCATGTGGATCAAATATATTTCTTTCTATTTATTAGACATTTACTATTGTAATAGAAATCACGGACATCAGTGAATTTTTTTTATGATGCAAAGGTGCAATGTAGTGGGCCTTCTCTAAGAGATGTCTGTGAATGACCTACACCCAGAAAAACAAAATGAATCCATCTTGTCCATCTATTTTATTAAACCAAACGGTCCTGTCTGAAATCATCTATTTGCAAAACAATTACCAAACGCAAATGTGCAGAATACCTTCCAAATAAGAAAAAAGTCCATATGCACACTAACCCCAGGCGGGTGCAAACAGTCCAATATCCCTACTTCAAAGGGAACGAAATACTCAAAAATATCACGGTAGACTTGCACTCCAAACGGTGAATGTTTATTAACAGCCAAACATCAGCAAATCAAACAACGTTTCGGGGTAACAACCCCCTGATGAAGGGGTTGTTACCCCGAAACTTTGTTTGATTTGCTGACGTTTGGCTGTTAATAAACATTCACCGTTTGCAGAATACCTTCACCTAAAATGTGATATTGTAAGTCTACAGCGCTCTTTTAACATCTAATGCCATTCATTCAAGTACTGATAACGTTTAGATGACTAAATATCAAAATATCTCCCTGGGCCTGTGCTATTTGTCTATTACATCTATTGTGTTTAGGTATTTCAAGATAATGGATATGTAAAAACGTTTTTCTCTCTGGTTTTCTAAAAGCATGGAAATGTAATTATCTTTATTTACTTTTCTTTCTTTCAAGGTAATCATCTTTGTGGTAATTAAAATTCCATTTATTTTCATTTAAATCTGTCAATAACCCAGTGCGGAGATACCGTGGTTTTTGAAATAAATAAAGGCACATTAAAAAATGATAATAAAGACTATGCACCAAACAAATAAAGAAATAGTTTATGGTTACATACTACTCTACACATTTTATACAGGAATCAGGAAACGGACATCTATTTTACAGCACTGCTGTAATTAGGTAACAGAAAAAAATGTTTTATTATAAGATTGGGCTTATTTAGAGTGAAAACTGGACATAATTCTAATTGGTTCTAGCATTTGGAGAGATGTAATATTGGGTAAAATGAGTTAAATCCATGCATCTCAATGTAATATTGTGTTAGCATGCTTTTAACTCCGATTTACATTTTGTATTAAAGGCACAAGCACCCGATATAAAATGCCTTTACCTCGGTGCTCCCTACCTTCCAGGTTCCCATGATGCTGTAAATCAAGTGAATACTGTATCATGGGAACCCAGAAGGAAGAGGAGCTTGGAGGGTAAGTATTACATATCCCTACTCATTTCTTTTCCATGTATGAACCTCCCTCATTGGACAATAAAAAACATTTTTAAAAAGCCTTGGTTTTGGAGTGTTAGATATCTATATTTTTATATACAGTATAAACTGTTTATATTAATTTTCTGTCCTTTGAAATTTTCTTTTTTAAAACTATCATGTTGGAATTTCTCTTGCCAACTTGCCACCTGTACTCTGATCTATAAAAAGGATAGGGCAATCCACAAATGAATTGTTTTTTAAACTTTTTATTTTATATTTTATGGTGCCCAGAGAAAACCGAAACTGCAGTGTTTTGATGTGTCTAGAAGCTTTGGTTTTCTTTTATTAATATGTGAAGCTGATTGAAGCATAAATATGGGAAGCTGATTGAAAATCAAAAAATCCATTCGCTGTAAATTAATGCAGTAAATGCATTTAAAGCTAAAGATGCCAGGTGTAAAAATTGTATTTTTCTGAAGTGAGGCGTAAGGCGGTGCTCCCTACCTGTCGCTGTCTCTTGATGCAGCAAATCTTGCAGATTTGCATTATTTCATCTACCCTTATGTACCTTGTCATGCACAGCCGGTGTGTCTTTAAAAGTGTGGGGGAACTAAAGTACCAAAAAATACCATGGAAACACAGGGAGAACATACAAACTCATTACTGCAGGGAAACAGTAAAATCCACTGAACCAACATGCCGTAAGTTCTAGTACCTCTACCAAATATGCAAACATTTCTTGTCTTTTGTTAAAGGTCAAAAGTGGCTTAAAGAAAAAAGTTTAATTACTAAAAAATAAGTATTAGATGTTTTAACTTTTCAAGCATTATTTTGCCACTTGGGCTAGGGGTACAAATTGCAGACTAGGTTAACTTTTTACTGTTATGCACTTTTCAACATCAGCGTGTTTTAAGTCATAGATTAAAACATAGACCAATAGTTTTGTACACGGTGTATGCAAAACAAAAATGTTATCGCGTCCATATATTTATTGCATTGATTCATTTTTTTAAAATATCTTTTTAAGGAATGTAACAAAGGATGTCAGTTATAGACAAGCCTTTCGAATATACAGTTTAGACACCATAATGTCACCAAAATTACAGCTGTCCTACTTTAAAAGGATGCAATTTGTACATCATTTTTCATTTTGTTTATAGCAAGGACTTTAAAACTTCAAGTTTACTTTAAGAGGGATGCTTATGCCTCTTCCACCAGTATTGACAAACTGTCAACACTAAAAGGAAGCTTGCTATATTTAGCAAATAAGCCTTCTAATATTTAAACAGAAAACCCACCTAAAATATAAAATAAGGGTTGTTTAGTGTGTTAACTCACGTACAGCAAGTAATTCATTGTATAGCTTTGTCCCTTAATAATTAATTAGTTCTCAGCCCTCATCAATACAGAGGCAAAATATGTTTAGAAATGCACTGTAAATTGTATTTATTTTCTAGTACAGAGCGTTTTATACAGTGTTAGTGAATCCCTTTACATCAAGTCTTGTTTTATCCCTTTAGAGCAGACCCTGTTAGTTTTTCCCTTTACATCAGGCCCTGTTAGTTTATCCCTTTACATCAGGCCCAGTTAGTTTATCCCTTTACATCAGGCCCAGTTAGTTTATCCCTTTACATCAGGCCCTGTTAGTTTATGCCTTTACATCTGGCCGTGACTATGTCTTTCTATGGGAAAGACATAGTCATAGTCAAGAGGAACCACCACTGCAGAATTATTTTTAAACATTGCCGACACCATAGGTTTATAACGGCCGGTAATGATGTGGTCGTAAAATAACAACTGTTAGCAGGACTAAATAGCAGCTTCATTAGTTTTTGTTGTAAAATCCCTCCACCATGTATAGACACTGCTGCTGTATACTATGGCAGATAATGCGCATTATTGGTATTTTGCACCACAACATCATTTTCCGATGTTGGTATTTGATATACCCCCCTTTATAAATATGTCCCTTGGGGTGCTGTTAAATTTCACCTCACTTAACTCTAATAAACAAGCTGCTTTAAGTGTTTTTATTGACACATTTACATTTTCTTGTCTTTCTTGAGATGTGTTTATAATTTACATGCATCATGTAGTATAAATGTTCTATATCAAAGAACATGAACAGACATTATTGCTTATAAGTGCATAATCTGTTGTATTTAAAGGTTTTCTTGTAAACATATTTTTACAAATAGTTTTTGATGAAGTACAAAGGAATTTCACAAAGATGTGTTAAATTGTAAGTAGTTGAGAGTTTTATCCAAGATAATACTAAATGCCTGTTCGACCGGAGTGAAAGATTAGTCCTAAAATTCCCAAATGAAGAAATACTTCTGAAAGAGAAGTTAATGAACTCAAGTTCAGTTGATCCTTCCTTCCTCCACAGCTTACAATATAATGCGATTTGGGTTCCGTTTTAGCAAAGCGGTTTGTGAGCAATAGCAGTTTGTGCATCATTTATTTATTTATTGCACCTTGACATAATGTGACATAATTAGTTTGCTCTGTTATCAAAAATATTGAATTTAGAAAAGAAAGGAGACTTAAAGTAAAGTGGTCTGGTTTTTGTACTGCATCCATTTTGCACTCTGTATGGACACTGCCATAACATAAATCATGATGTTTATTCCCCAGTATGAGCATTCTTGTGTAGTTCATTTTCCTGACACACAAAACATCATCTTTTGTGTGAATTGCATAGCTTTTTTAGTTATTTTATTGGAAATAGATAACAGAGCATGCATGAAAAAATGCATTGCTTTTTATGTGGAAAAAGGTTAATGGAAGCGCACAATGTTTCTCAGAAGATATTCTGTTTATTGCATCACA
Organism: Hymenochirus boettgeri; assembly: GCA_019447015.1. NCBI lineage: Eukaryota > Metazoa > Chordata > Amphibia > Anura > Pipidae > Hymenochirus > Hymenochirus boettgeri. Next base: position 222,237,044 of record CM033469.1, read on the forward strand.
CAAATACACAACGTTTTAGAGAACGCTATGTCTCCTTCATCATGCTCCTTGATGCAATAAACAGAATATCTTCTGAGAAACAGTGTGCGCTTCCATCAACCTTTTTCTGCTTGTGCTATAGCTTGAAGTCCTTGAGGTAGAGGACTGAGGGAAGCAGCACCTGGAATACACTGGCACATTGCCTGAAGGAGTGCCTAGGCCCATATCTTTGTTATACGGACTATTGCTTTTTATGTGCCCTAAAGCTAAAATTGAACACATGTTCAAACAATATATCTCTATATTTATCTCCATATGAAATCCTTAAACAACGTAAAAATGTATTAAAAGACCACTTAAATTTGAACCTTGTTTATTTTGTGTATCTTGTTCTTCATTATTTACAGGATATTTAACACAAGAAAATGCTTTTGAGGCAGTAGAACTGACATGACCATGTCACATGTACAGTCTTGTGGTCCCTACTTCAAATCCTTTCATGATCTCAAATGGGAATCAGAAAGGGTCCCAAGATCAACCAGAACTAAATATAACACCAGAAATTTTCAATATTTTGAATTTTATAATTTCATCTAGCCCATGAAAGCTATCCAATAAACTTGCCTTTACCACATTTGCTGGAAGACCTTTCCTAACTAGAAGATGAAACTTATTTTTTTATAATTTTAAAGGATGTCAACAAGTCCCCTGAAATGTCCAACTGGCGTGCAATGCACCAGGAAGTTTGTTGTATGGTCCATTAATATATTTGTATAGTGATTATATCACCAACCTAACTATGGGATCCCAAAATGTTCCTGCATATTACCATTGCTTTATAAAGAGGGAGAATAGTTTATCTAGTATAAGTAATGAAAGAGGTAATGAAACTGGCAAGAGGCAGAATAACTGCTAATGACAGCATAACATAACATGTTTCGGGCCTTATGGACCCTTCCCTTGAAAAAGGGTATATGTATAGACTGAGGTAACTTATCTGCCTTAACCTGTGCTGTGGATTACCTGTTTTGTACTCAATAACATTTTTATCCCTTAAATATATACCCTTATACAAGACATTATCTTGCTATCTCTAGTTGTTGGCACTGTTTACTACACCTAGGTTGGTTTTTATACTAGAATCGCTTTTTCCTAAAGTTTTCCCAAGATTTACTTACAGTACTGAGCGCAAAACAATTTATAGTATAGGTAGCACAAGTATTGTTAAAACCTAAATGCATCACCTTACATTTATCCATATTTAATCTCATTTACTGGCTGTTGCCTGCTGCCTGCAGAAACATAATTTCAAGTTTCCATTGCGCAACATAGTTTTGTGTTATCACCAACATAGAGACCTTGCTCTCTATACCCACTTCTAAATCATTTATAAACAGATTAAATAGAAGTTTGTGCTGGCTTCTCATTCATCCAGGTCATGATGTATCTGTGGTATTCAGGAACAACTGGAAAGAATTGCGAAAGCCAGTCGGATAACTAGGGAAATGTCTTCAAGAACTTAAATAGTTAAATATAAGTGGCCCAGAACAAAACCCAGAGTCCACATAGATGAAGCTTCATTGACAACTACTCTGTACGTGAACTATCAACCAATTCTCTTTCCATGTACAAATATGTTGTTCAATGCCAACAGACCATAGTTCATACATAAGTTGCCTATGTGATGCACGAAAAATTAACACAGAGGATAAAAAAAACAACCCGTGTAGATGTAACTAGACAAATTTACATTGTAGTAGTAGAGGCAATGTATCATTCAGGCTGATACTTACATGCCATTACATGGTGGGCCGGGTGGACAAAACCCTGGACTCAGGTGGTTCAGCATGTAACTCAAATAATGTGAATGTGGTAGAAAAATACTCACACCCACAGTGTCTGGTCAAAGGAAATCAATAGCTATAACAGGCTATGGTATTTGCAAACAGGAAGCCTCAAAAAGGAACATGAACCAATCAAAAAAACAAAAAAAACAGGAGAATTTGCCACCAAACCAAGTAGCCAATGAAAAGATTAATTTCTGGGAATGACCGAACAAGCATTTTTGGAAACGACAAAAACAGCCAAGGATTTCCGAAGTTATGCGGAAACTGTGCGCGAGCAGGATGAAGCTTCAAACGGACCGACATGGGAGCGGAGGAAAGGCAGGTAAGTTTGGGGATATCTGACAATATCATTTTAATTCTACAGTACTACTACTCCTATTAGTACCCAGTTGCTCTTTAGTGTTTACAGGAAATAAAAAAAAAGGTTAAGCACATTTAACTTTTCGACATCCTCTATAACCATCATGTTCCCATTATTTAATGGTCCCACATTCTCTGTCCTCATCTTTTTACTAATGACATACATAAAAAAACATTTGGGGGTTGGTTTTGTTTTGTTTATCCATACATTTTTTATTTTAGCTAGCATAATTGGTTTCTGACAATCCTTATTACAGCTATTGTAATGTATTATAGCTTTTTATATTCCTACTGATGTAAAGATGTTAAAAGCCATTTTCTATCTTTCCACTTCCCTTTTACTTGAAAAGTAAAGTCACCAGTTGTTTTTTTAAGGGTGGACATGCCCTTTGTCACCCCATTAAAAGCAGTCCACAGCTCCACTCATATTGCTTTAGCATTACGATTTATACCAATTGTTGTTTCATATTTTAAATTTAGATTGACCACTTGTTTAACAGAAATATATATCACTTACTTTTTTACTTCATTATGTCTAAAGGAGACATGCAGAGTAATCTTTTAAATTTAAAGTAATGTTTTACATTTACTGCCCAGTCATATGGATCATTTGGCCATGTTTCGGCTATACCAATTACATCATACTTTCTATGTACATTATGTTTTCTTTTTGTTGCATTTATTATTATTTTGTTGCATTTAATATTATTTTACTTTTTCATTCTTTTTGCTCACTTGTCAGATGAAATAAATATTAGGGGACTTCTTTAGGTTTATTCTATGTCTTTGCTATAAATGAGTCTGTGTAAAATTAAAGGGATTCAGTCCAATTTGAGGCCACTCTAGTACACTGCCAATGGCTTTGGCCCAGTAGTCTGTTGGTGCAATCCTACACACCTCCTACCTAGAGTGCTAAGGTAATTCAGCAAATATAACAGCAAGAGGAGCACACTACTTCTTGTGAGCTTCACAGTTTATTAGGTGCAATAATTCCTCTGATTATTAATTCCTCAGGTATAATCAGTGTCTTAACCCATCAAAGACAGATAAGGGTATAAATGTTTGATTGTTGAAGACTGATTATACCTGAGGAAGAGGGCAGTAAGCTCCACGAAACATTGTAGTGGTTTTGTTTTGCACCTAATAAACCGTGAAGTTCACAAGAAGTAGTGTGCTGTTATATTTGCTGTAAAATTAAAGGGCAACTATTCCCCAAAAAACTTTTGAGCATCGATAGTGCCAAACCCATGGAAGGCTGCATATATGAGCGGTGGCTGAAAGCTCACTAGTAGCTTGCTTGTGAAGGTTCTCATTCATCCAGGTCATGGTATGTCTGTTGTATTCAATTAGATCAAATGGACTTGAAGTTTAATTCTTGAAGATATTTCGCTAGTCATCCAACTGGCTTTCTCAATTCAGAATGACTTCTAATATGACTGCTAATATGGGATATGCTAATTGGGATTTTCCAGGGTACATAATTGCCAAAGATTCTTGTACAAGTCATTCTGAATTGAGAAAGCCAGTCAGATGACTAGTGAAAAGTCTTCAAGAACTAAACTTCACGTCCAGTTGATCTAATTGAATACAACAGATATACTCACTAGTAGCTTCTTTGTGCTGCCAGTATGATTCCTTTAAAATTAAGGGAGATAGTTGCACATGCACAGTTTAAAAAAAAAACAAAACAAGCTGTCTGCTGCTGTATAAGCTTTATTTTGATAATATAGCTCACCATGTGTACATGGGTTATGCAGTATTGATTTCCAAAAGCTTTTCACTTTGGGACGGGATTGGTCCATAGTTAGTTGAGACCTAAGGGACTCAGAGGTGAACATTTTTGCCCATGCCCTTAAGTTGCAGCAAACAGTTAAATGCCAAATATTTAAAGGGATACTGGAGTTAGATAACAACAGATTGGTTGCTGCAGGTTATTATCATGGACAAAACCTGTTCACTAATAGATCAGATAATTTATTAAACAAGAACTAAACAGGGAAACCCAAATTCCCTCAAATCTATATGGTAAGGCTCTTACTTTTGCAGCATTTTGTAGTTAAGTTATCAAACCCATTTTCCTGCCTTTCTCCTAATTTTCCACCCATAAGCCTTGTACACATGTACAAATTGTCTAACATGGCAAATTCCAAAATTCGATTTTTTACACCTAATGATGCATTTTGTTAGCTGGTGGCATAACTATCATGATATTCATTAGATTTAAAATGGTTTCTCCATTTACAAGATATAAAAGGAATATCTGTCCAAAAAAGAACAAAGTAAAGTTAAAATAAATGACACACTGGAGATCTGACGCTGTTTTATTTCATTAGAAACGTTTATCGATATTACTAATTTTTTTATATATATACTGTAATTTACATTTAACTGCTGCAGGAAAAGGAAAAAAATCAATTTAAATATATAATTAGTTTAAGTGATATATCCTGACACAGATTGTTTATTTCATTTTACATTTTTTCACAAGAAGGCACATTTAATTGTAAAATGGGATATAGAGTGTGTTCCCTCATGGTGAATTATTTAGTGGAAACTACAAAATACATAAATAATCTCAGTAACCAATACACATTTAGAATTCTTTATGAACATTACCATCAGTTATCCTGGATTCATTCACCTATGGAGATATGCATGTATCACTATAATACAGCGATCTATCTATGTTTTGTACTCTGAAAAACCTTTCAATCATATAAGGAGAAAAGCTATTGAGCTAGAAGAAATGGAGTCCACACAGTATACCATAAAATATAAGCCTTTATTGTAAAATATGCCATGTGCTATTCTGCTACTTTCTTATTACCGGACAAATGCATTATTGGGAACATCCTATTTAATGCAAAACATTGCAATAAGGAGCTAGAATAGGTTTTGCAACAAATGTGCCTGGTATGTAAAAATTATAAAAGGAACACCTGAAAGACTTGACATTAATATTTGCCTGTTACAAAAAGGCATACTATGTTTACTGCAAGTAAAGGCTAGGCCCTACTAAGCTGTAGTGCACTGTGTTAGCGCAGCGTTCAGCACACACCAATAGAAGAAGATGGGGATGGCCCCACTATCTCTGCTGCACTGTCAACCATTTTCACGGTGCATTTGATCACCATTTTTGGTGCGCATCGCATGTGCTGCGATAGGGTTACATCAAAGGAATGGCAGCACATGCGCAGGGTAGCACACATGGATCGAACAACATTGTGATTTCTCTGCATCGCATGAGTCTTACGCGCTGCCTAGTGGGGCCTAGCCCTAAAGCTTTATGTTTGAGTATGCAAGTTCAAGGTTGCATTACTGCATAATAATTATTGCATAGTGACCCTTTTAGATTAATGAGGTATCAATAATATTATACTTTAATAGATTCACCAGTGCTAAAGAGGAAAGTCATTAATATCCTTTTTTAGCTATACATTTTTTTATTTTTGCGCATCAGGTTAAATTTTAATGTATGTGTGTTTGTGAAAATATTTTGGTCATTCACAGAGCTGATCATATTTACTCCTGGCAAAGATTAGGTGATCAATACTAATCTTAAATTTAAATCTAGATGCTGATTAAATAAAATGCTAATCTTAAATATATAGACAAGTGGCTCAATGTCAGTCTTTACCTAGTTTACACAATTGTTTGCCTCTCTTCAGATAGTAGCAACACAGACCTTAATAGATTCTTGTGGCATTTTTTCTCCTATGCATATGATTCTTTATTAAATTTGTTCCCACTGAGAATCAGTTCTCCATTCTAAAACCATTTTAGTTTTCAGTATCTGTAAAACTGGCCAGAATTGTGCACAGATTTGTACAGGATAATTAGCCTTTCATGTGTTGTGCCTAAGGACATTTATATAATATGGTATACATTGTTATTTCATCTTATTTTATGTGTATGTTAATTTTATCCTATGTTTTTGTATGTTTTTTTTATTTACAGATATTGGAAATAGGTTGAACATATTCAGAATGTTAAAAATAACGGTTTGTAAAATTCCAGAATCTTTTTGGTGATCATGACAGCAGCTTTGCAGAATTTCAACCTTGAAGCAACACAGAAAAATTAATCACGACTGCATATTGTTATCCAGCTGTCCAAACAGTGTCTGTCAAGCATTACCAGGTTCTCTAATGAACAATCATTGCACATAAACAAGACATTAAAGACACTATTTATAATCCTTCAAAATCCTTAGTTTTTTCATGGAATTTGAGTATTTAAAAATTGTTAAATTCAGAAATACTGCTTGACATACAATGCCCTTCAGGTTATTCCCATGCCTTTCGCCCTCTGTTGCATGTCCAATGGTTTTTCAAATTACAAACTGTGTTCAAAAGGCTAAATCACTAATGAGCCAAAATGAATCAAAGACAGATTGTCCACCTTTTCTCTTCAACAGTTCTTTCAAACTAGATTATCTCTTAATGTCCATGACCTTCTCAGTAATACAGGTTTGTCAAGTATTTTCTTTGTTCATGACAGACAACATGCATCTAATTAAAATTTATGATAATAAGTACTATAGATTTTTTCATTATCTGTGTTAGAATACAACAGACATTTCAGTGCATCTACAGTTAACTATTGGAAGGTGGAGACTTTATCACTTTGTTACAGTTACAGTGCATGTTTCAAAACGAATACAGTAAAAAGCATTATTTTGGTAATGTTAGTATGTTAATATGTCCCAATGAACCAAAGTTTGTCCCTCTTCATCTCAGAGACACTTCTAGAATGTCTCAAAGGTTAATTAGTCAACACACTAAATTGCTTAATCATTAATTCATATAGGAAGTAATTCTGACCTTCAAACAGATTGCTTATGTATGGGTGAGGGGCCGTACAATTCCTCATTTAAGTGATTTTTGGGGGGTTTACTATATCTAGTCAGTTTAAAGCTATGGTAGAGGTTTATAGCTTTAACAGAGGTTTACAACAAATTATACATTTTCCCTTCTTTAAAGAAGATATTACTGCACACCAGAAAGAGTGTGTTTGCTTATTAACTATAATTGTTTAGGCAAAAAAAAAAATCTTTAATACATTTTTACCTTGTGACAGCTGTGGAATCCATCAGCATTCATAAACTGTTGGCGTTTCAGTACCAAAAGCGTCCTTTTATGAGTTTCATTAATTTTAATTTCCCATATCTTATGTGTTATGAAGATGAATTTATTATAGTCTGTTCTAGTCCAGGTTGTCTCTGTATACAATAATATCTTTTTACTGGCAGCCTTCATCAGTATGTTGCGATGCTTCAGTATGAAACATTCATATTGGGAAATTAATAACAGCGTGTTAATATCATGATATATTTATCAGTCCATTCCTATTATTACCTGTTAACCAGATAACTACATTGTCTTGTGAGCAACGTGCATAATTTTGAAACTGGTAATATACACACAAAATGAGGTCAAAATTACACAATAAAATTCTATAACATAAAAGCCATATGATTGAATGTTGATAAATTTAAGTAGAATATAAATTTTCAAACAAAATACCTTTATTATTATTACTATTATTGAGGATTTATATAGCTCTAACATCTTCCATAGCCCTTTACAATTACATGTATACATTCACATCAGGCCCTACCCAAAGAGCTTACAATCTAAGCACATTTATTTGACATATCCAACCTGTAAGTCTTTATGATTGTGGGGGAAACTGCAGCGCCTAGAGTAAATCCACGCAAGCACGGGAAGAACATACAAACTTCTTGCAGATGTGTCCAAGGGTGGAATTGAACTCAGGACTTCAGCACTGCAAGGCATCAGTGCTAACCTTAGGATTCCTTAGGAGAAGTAATGCCCAAAAATAAATAAGGTTATCAATGCTGTTACTAACACTTACTAGAGTGATTACTGTACCAGTCTGGGGTCACAGTAGATATATGACGATGTCAATTTTCGATTTTCACTGTGGGGCACCATCTTTTTGTTTTTTTTCTTCACCTTATCTTTGCCTCATGAAAGTCCTAGGGAATGTGTGACAATACCTGAGAAAGAAGAAAAGGAAAAATGAAAAAAGGGTAGCTTGCTACCTCAGTTTTTATCTGCAAGGAATTTGTATGTTCTCCCTATGCTTGCGTGGGTTTCATCCCAGCACTCTATTTTACCCCACAATCATAAAAGACATACTGTTAGGTTGTATGTGTTACATAAAGTGATTAAAGTGTAAGCTCTTTGGGGCAGGGCCTGATGTGAAAGGATTAAATAGTTGTAAAGTGTTGCAGAATGTGACTGCTATATAAGAAATAAAATACATACAAAAAAATCAATAATTAAAGGGCAACTCCACCCTCATAAGAACATCTTTTAGAAAGAATGGCCTCTTTAAAATATGTTAATATATCATAGTTTGTCCTATGAATGCATTACTGTATGCCTGCTATGCTTCTGGAGGCCTCATGGAAACTGAGCAATTTTAAAACCTGTACTGAGTCTGTACTGAGCCTGGGCATGCTCAAAAGAGTCAGACGGGATTAACATTCAGTCATTGACTATGATGTCAAATGTCAATCCATAACTGACAGTGGCTAACTGGAAGAACCAGGAAGCAGAAATAGGGGCAACAGGACATTGAGCAGGATTTTAGGTTAGACTTACATATTTGAGATTTTAAACTATTACCGTTTAGGATTTTGGGAGGTGATTTACCTGCATGTAAGTTTTCATTTTGGGGCTGGACTTGCCCTTTAAGGACATGTAATCTGCTAGTTGAATAAGGTTTGATTGATAGAAACTGCTTTATTAAACCAGATACCTATGAAATAAAGAAAGGTGAAGGGTAAATTACACATCATTACCTTACATATCATAATGTTATAATCAGCAGATACAAGTTTATGTCAGAAGAAATTAGTTTGTCAGAAATTTTTCATTTTATTTGAGAGTTGCCGCATTCAGTGATTGTAATGATAATGGTTTCCATTATGCAAAGAAGTTAAACATTACATGATATAGCGTTTACTACTTTTTCATTTACACAACTCAATTTTAGCATATACGGTACTTCTGCTTGAAAATTAACAGAAGCACCAAGCAAATGAAAGCTATAAGCTTTTTTTTTTTAATTCGCTTTATTTAAGTCAGCACATACATTTTACTACAGTCATATTTATGTTTGTAGCATTGAAATAAATATATTATTTGCTGATTAATATATCATACATACAGTTTGGAATCATTAGTAGTTTATTTAAATATGCTCATAACAGGATGCCTAATAGACTTTACAATGTACATAGGACCAATACTTTACATGCATTTTTATAGTTTTATACATTTATATATCTTACATTTTGGGTGTTGTAGCCTTGTCAATGTTGTTATCTTTTACAATAATATCCTTGTTTTCCATAATTTTTTTTGAGCAACCTCTGTGTTTGTACATTACTTAGTGATATTGTAAAATACTGTTTACAAGTTCCATCCATTGTGTACTGTGAGTGACTCTGCAGACATCCATTTTAGAGTTCTGGCATAGAAAAGTGTCTCTCTGAGGAATGTGGCCAAATATCTTGTAGTTGTCTCTTCATTTATTATACCCAAGATCATTCATTTACTGTTCATTGCACCCAGAGAGCCCACCATGCTAGTTTGTAAGGAAGACACCTCTGGCCAAAAACATTGTACCCCTAGGCAGTCCCATATTAGGTGCCAAAAGTCAGCATTTTCTTGGTGACATTTTGGGCATTCGGTAGTATTATTCGAGTTTATACGGTCTTACTGGGTGCATATAAGCCTGGTGCAGTATATACATTTGAATCAATCTATTATTTGCTGCCCGGGGAAACTAGTTTATGTGAGGCCCCCATTTCATCCTAGTCAGTGTGTCCCAAATCTGTAATATACATACAGGGTTATTCAATAAAATTTCTTATCATTTCAAATGGTGCTAATTTTGCCCCAACCAATCAGATCTTATTCATTTGAAAGCTCATCAACATCTGATTGGTTGGGGCAAAATTTGCACCATTTTAAAAGATAAAATAACTTTTATTAAATAACCCTTATTGTGTGTATTTGGTTCTTCTGCACTTAAATAAATAGAGTGTGCCTGTCTTCTAAATTACATTTATACACATAGACCATTTATGTAAGAGGTTTTCTCTTTGAGCAGGCAATCTGCCGGATATTAGGCATGTATATAGCTTGGACATTAGCCCCTGTTTGCCCTGGGTTCTCAACACTCCAATAGCTGGATGTGATGCTAGGTATATAGTAGTGGTACTAAATTGAGCCTGAATATAATGCCTCAGTTGCAAATATCTGAGTCATACATTTGTTGGAGGTAATTAAAGGGTAACAACTGCCCATCTTATATAATTTAGCCAAATCTGGAGATTTCATCCCTTTTCCAGTCCTCCGCTCCCTGAAATGCTGCCATTTCTGGATATTCTAAATTGTTCCATAGTTTTTTCCAGTAATCCCTGTACACAAAATTCTGTTTTCACCACCCTCCACACTCTCCACATTTGTGTACGTAGGGAAGTACCACTCCCAATCATATGTTTTGTTGGGGCTTGTACGAATGTGAGCATATTGCCTCTTAAATACATATTGAGCATTTGTTCAGCATTATTCAATTCAAAGAGGTCACCATTCCAATTAATCATGTATCTCATATGTGCTGCAAGATAGTATGGTCTGGCATCAGGGACTGCCAATACACCACTGTCCTTAGGGCACTGAAGGGTTCTGATGCCTATTCATGCTCTACCTGATCCTCATATGAATGATGAGAACAGTCCATTTATTGTTGTAAATAATGTTTTAGGTATATAAAGCATTGTATGCTGTAATATATATAGATTTTTGGGCATTAATATTTTCATTAAATTTATACTGCCCATTACATTGATTGGTAGATCTCTCCAAATCGAGTTTTGTTTTCTTGATCATTGGTATGCCAATTCATGCAGAGTCCAGAGTGTGCACCATACATCTCTATAATGGAGAGGGCTACCTGTAGAGCGCGGGCTTCATTATATATATATAGTATTACGTTATTGGCATATAGGTCAATTTCCTCGTCCTGTGGTCCCAATTTAGATCCAATTGGACCATTAGCTGTATAGCTAGGAGCTTAATCATTGATGCAAATAAAAAGGGAGATATAGGACGGGTTTGTGTTTAAAGTTGCTCTTATTGGTGAGTGGTCCAATATAGCTCGGGGAAAATGTGAGATATTATGTGGGTCAGATAATGTAAATCCGTTTATTAACATTAAATCTATTCTGTAATGCATATGATGTGTCCCAGAGTAGCAAGTATACTCTTTTTTCAGATGTTTATGTCTCCAGGCGTCATATAGTCCTAGTTCTTGTACTTCCAATCTGGTGTTGTGCTCTGGAACTGGAGTATGTGATGTTGAGGGGAATCTATCATTTTCTAAGGACATAGCAAAGTTAAAGACCCCTATGTAAATAACTCGGGTCCCTGCAAGTCTAGCGAGAATGGAGAATGTTGCCGCCTTGTGGACAACATATAGATCTGTTAACGTTGGGTTGTATACATTGCAAATAACCTACTACCCTATATACTCGAATATAAATCAATCCGAGTATAAGTCGAGATACCTATATTTACCTGAAAAATTTGTAAAAATGATTGACTCGAGGGTAGAAAATGACTACTACTGACTTCTGATTCAGTATTGTTTTGAGGCTTTAGTTAAAGCTATTTAAATGGACAGCAGAATTCACATATATTAGTCCCATACAGTAATAGCCAAATCCAGTATGGTTATTACTGTATGGGAATTCTGCTGTCTAAAAGGCAACTAAAGCCTCAAAATAATACAGAATCAGAAGGCAGTCTTAAACAATAGATACCATCCTCCTGATTCTGTTTTGTTTTAAAGTATTAGTTGCCCTTTGAATGGTAATCCCACACAGTAATCATAATCCCACTCAGTAACCCCCAATTCAGTGCCACTCCAGATGTTTGGAAACTACAACTCCCATCATGCTTTTGTAGCTGGGAGTTGTAGTTTCTAAACATCTCTAGTGGCAAGTTCAACAAAAAAAATTCCCCTTGCCCAACCTTTTTTGTGTTGTTTTGATGCACTACAGATGTTTGGAAACTACAACTCCCAGCAACCAAAGCATGCTAGGAGTTGTTGTTTCCAATCATCTGTATTGCATGTTAAAAAAAAGTGGTTTGCCCAACTCTGTACCCCCAAAGAAGAACTCACTCCTTCCCTGCTCCTCCATTGTGGCAGTGCCTATGTAACGACGCATACCCGCGGCGAGCGTGCGCATGCATAACCGTGCCGAGCGTGCGCGCGCATACCCACTATGTCTCTGTATGGAGCGCTATTCTCCCTATGCAGTGGTTTTGCAAGCATATCTGGCAGCATAATGGACGTAAGTAAAATACATAATTTCCATTTCTTCGGTGTCATTTGCGTTGTGACTCGAGTAGAAGCCAAGGCAAGGTTTTTAGGTTTATTTTTAAACCTAAAAACCTTGGCTTATACTCTAGTATATACGGTATATGTTTTTTAGCATAATTGTCAATAATATATTACAAAACTCTGTACAGAGTTTTAGTATTTTGTAACATACTGTTTTCTTTATTAGAATTGAGACCATTCTAGAGTATGTGGAGTGGTTACTATGAGCTGCCCAGCCAACCCATCTCTTCTGGAGAAAACGCATTCTGGTTTTAATCAAAATGTGCCTCTTGTAGACATAAGAAAGGGTTATAGTGTTTCCCATAGTCAAACACCAGGATAAGTTTAATTTTGTCATTCATACCCATAACATTCTAGGACAGAATGCGTAACTGTTCTGACATTAACTTATGTAACATTTTTCTTCTAGTATACTTATGTTGACATACGATTCTAATATAAGGTCAAACAAAACAATAACTGTCAAAAACATTCCCTATACCCCCCTCCTCCCTCCATGGAGGTATTCCAATATCTCACACATCCCAGTAACAAACTTAATGTAATTAACTTATAGTTAAAAGAACATAACCATTCGAGGATCACTTAATGTGCTTATAACGTAACAGTAGGTAAGTAACATGCCTGGAGCTCCAGGCTTCCCTCAGCTGAGGAAGTTATAGAGTATAATGGAAATTAACAACCATTGTAAGTTTTAGGTTTGGTTTGATATTAGGTCTTCAGCTCAAGATTTAAATTCCAAATTTGCATTAGTTTTTATATTGATTGATTAACTTATTTCTAGAATGGGGTGCACAGCCACCCCTCTAGATATATCTCTGGTCTAGGGCCCTCCACCCCCTTCAGCACTCCACCAAACCTTAAGTTCTGCCTCCTAGGACTCTTGGGCCGAAGTCTTCTGGACTTTAGCCAGTTTGTCTGCCATCCTGAGGTTTAGGTTTTCCGGAGCAGGCACAATGGTTTTGCGCATTAGCCTCTTGGTGCTGGGGTAAATTTAGCGGCTGTAATCTGTATGTAGGATAGTGAATGGATTAATAGAGCTCCTCTCTTAGGCGTCCGTTTATTCCTCTATCTTGCCACGCCCCTCCGAAAGCTGTAAGCTTGCATATAAAAACAAGGAAAAGTACTGAAATTAGTTTTCTATCGCAGTGTGCTATTGTATTTAAATTCTAAAATTATATTATTTTCAGATTTCCAAAAAAATTTCTGCCCCGAACTGCTAAATTGCTTCACATTCTCTTCTACTTCTACCCTAGCTACTCTGCTGTTAGAACAGGTTAGGGTTGATATTACCAGCTGCAGCAGACTATATATAACCCGACTGGCTAACATGGTACATATATATATATATATATATATATATATATATATATATATATATATATACTAGCAAAAGTGTGCCCGTTGGTGCACAGTGGGAAATATGTGGGTGTATTTTTAGCTATATGTGGATACAGCTGATATAAAATCTTTATACATTTCGGGATTTGTACAAAAAGATTAAAGGGCAAAAAAATTTTAAAAATAAAAGAAATCCTATGAAATCCTGGTTCTATTAGTGTCACATCCCTTAAATGAATATTTTACACAATATTACAGTGGCAGAAAGGAACCTATTGGGTGTACCCCAATAGGTATTAGAGGGACATATATACACACATCTTTTGGATTATACTGGAAGTGCTTTAGAAATACATGTTAAATCTACATAAAGTGCAGACTAACATCTAGATAAGACAGACATTATCCACCTTATATTTGTTGTATAACACTACAGATTTTTCAGTTTTGTTTATCGATTTGTTTTGATAAATCTATTCAGGAAGATATTTTAATCCAGGGTTTTGAGAGATGGGCAAAATTGCTAAAATCCGTTCCGCCTGTGGACATGAAAAATGGTCTGGGGAAAACGTATATACATCCAGAAGCTTAAAAAAAATAACTTTCCTCACGATCAAACTGTTTTTCGAGATTACAAATTCTATTTTGGAGGGTCAGCAAAATTTTAGAAAATTAGAATTTTTAAACATTTTGTAAAAATGATACAGTAACTTACTGTAAATGGCTCTGGGACCTGGGAAATGGTCAGCTTATTTCTAAAAGGATCTGATTGTAACTAGAGATGTCCGAACTTAGAAAAATCCGGTCCGCGCGAGGATCCGCGGATTTTCGGAAAAACCCGAAATTCGAAAATCCGCGACGGACCCGTTAAACATATTAAAATGAAAAGTACAGTCCGCTAGCGTACGGTATTTTTCGAAAATACGAGGATTCCCGTAAAACGAGGATTTCCGTAAAAAAAAGAGGCTTTCCGTACTATGATAGCTGCCATTGGCTAATTTGGATCATGTGGTTTGCTCCGTCTTGAAAAATTTACACGAATTACTCGTTTTTACGAGTATTCTCGTAATTACGGGAATACTCGTAATTACGTTAATCCTCGTAATTACGCGAATCCTCGTAATTACGCGAATCCTCGTAATTACGAGGATCATCGTTTTTCCGGATCCCGAAAGTATCGTAATCCTGGTAATTAGGAGATACTCGTATTTTCGAAAATTTTCGTAAAAAAAAAAAAATCTGCAGTTCGGAAGTCCGGAAAGTTACAATCAGATTCTTCCAGAAAGCATACCAATAAAATTATTTTTGAAATTATCTGATTGTAACCAGAAAGAAACTGATTGGTACACTAACCATTAGATTCGAAATATCAATTGTAACCAATCTAATTGGAAAATAATCTGATTGGTATACTAACCAAACAGAACGTTTCTGAAGAAATTTGAATGTTACAAATTCTGTTTAGAAAAGAATCTTTTGGTTATTACCAGTCAGATTCTTTCTGGAAGAATCTGATTGTACCAATCAGATGAATCAGATACTTAATTTGGTATCTCAAGAATCTAGATTCGATGTTCAATCAGATTCTTTAGAAATGATCTGATTGGTATACTAACCAATTAGACTCTTTCTGAAATAAGCTGATTGAAACCAAATCTGATTTGTTAGTATTGCAATCAGATACTTCCTGAAAGAATCTGATTGTATCTAATCAGAATTGGTTTGATCAAATACTTTTAGAAATATTTTTATTGGTATGCTTTCTGGAAGAATCTGATTGTAACCAATTGTGATTGGTAAAGAATCTGATTGGTAAACTAACCAATCAGATTCTTTCTGAAAGAATCTGATTGTAACCAATTGTGATTGGAAAATAATCTGATTGGTATACCAATAAGATTCTTTCTAAAAAAATATAAAAAAGATGCTGATTGTAACCAATCAAAATTAGTTACAATCAGATTCTTTTAAGGGGCCCATACACGTTGCAATTTTGTTGTACGACTGTTGTACAAACTCCACGATTGTGCATCAATTGTATCGTTAATGTATAAGATAAAGTCTGGTGCATTAAATTGAGAAGATCTGATTGAATCTGAAGGTGATCGGTCAGGACGGAAAATTTTTATCTGCTACAACGAAATTGTTTATGTGTATGGATGATTGTCCAACAAATGTCTTCTAACTCAATCCTGAAGTATCAAATAACAACTTCCTGGAAAACAGAGCTCACAGTCTGGAAGGTGTGAGACATAGAGTGTATATTTGGTTCATGATGGCAATGTTTGATGCGGTCACACATGACAACAACAGGCACATAATTGATGTCAAAACACACATCGACATTCGTTCACAAATAAAATTGAAAGAAAAACCAGCAACACAATCGCAAATTACTTCATCTTCTTCATTACCATTCGAGATCTCAACCCCAAATGTGCTTTGTACATTCATCATTTCCGCCATATTACACTATCAGCAACAATTAAATCTGCCCATATATGGTGAATTGGTTGCTTTCTAGTGGCACATTCTATTCTGCAACTTACATCTTACACAATAATACTGCCTATTAATGCCAGATTGTGCACAGCAAATAGCAACAATTTTATTGTGTTCGTTTATGTCCGATTGTATGACGATTGTTTCCAATTTAAATCTGATCGGTAGTTCATAGACCAATTTCATTGCATCGTGTATGGGCCCCTTTAGAAGTAATCTGATTGGTATAGTAACCAATCAGATTATTTTCTAATCAGAATGGGTTACAATCAGATTCTTTCAGAAAGAATGTAATTGTTTTTTCCCAGACCGTTATCCAGGTCCCAAAACTATTTACAGTAAGTTACTGTATAATTTTTATAAAATTTTCAAAAAATCCTTGATATTTTGTTAGAATTTTCAAAGCGGATTTCCCGCAAAATCCGTGAATCACAGAAATCCGTTGTGGAACTGGGTTCAGATCAGCGATCCAGTTCATATTTATTCTTGATCTATTTATTGTAACATTGTATAGAGTGTTATAGTTCAGTAGAAACACCAGTGAAATACAACTGTTGTGCAGTGCTTGAATCAATCTTCCCCCTTAAATTTCCAACCAATAATAGATCAATAGGAGATCCATTGGATCATTCTATAATTAAAGTTATCTGTCTTTCAATACTCACCCTCCCCATTAACTCACAGCTGTCACCAGGGATTCTGTTAAAGAGAGATCACTATTGGTAAATGTGAGGTCCTATAAAGAGCCCAGACTATCCTGTCATGTTTCAGTCTTATTACATTTATCAGTTGATTCGTTAACACTGCTATCAATCTAATATTAAGCACCCCATTGGATACAACACTAATAAGTGATACATATGTTCCTTTTTAAGCTTACATTGCCTCTATGTAAAACTTCCTGAGGTGTGGCTAAACACTCCATTTTGAAGATTCCATTACAAACCAGGTGTGGGGACTATGCAAGTACTTTTATTTATTTATATATTTTACCTTATTTACTACTTATTTCTATATACTTTAATGTCATTACTACATATTTGTTAAAAGGTATGTCCACCCAAAAAAAACCCTTTTTATATGTTTTTTATATAATAGCACCAACCTCAAACGCCATGTTCATTTTTCGAAAAATCATTTGCTTTGCCCGATATTTAATGATATAGCTGCAGCTACAGCTTAGAAAAAAAAAAGAAAATTCTTCCTTGCCGGACCGAACCCAGCATTCACGGAGAGGGTGTGTGTGTGTGTGTGTGTGTGTGTGTCTCTCGAAGTCAGCTGGCTGCAGAATGTTGATCCTGGATTTCTTCCATACACATAACTTTACAGCTGCGATTGGTTGAGAGGGAAAAGAGGGCGGGATCCAGGGGTCAGATCATTACTGATGCAACTTCTCTGTTCTCACTGCTGGATGTTAACAGACATGCTCAAGAACATGAAAAGAACAGAGGCAAGGTAATGTAACCTGTCTCTGTTCTCACGTATTGGTCCATGCTGCAGGATTAAGCCAGCTACAAAGGTCTGTAACTTTTCAACCACTGGACCGATTTACATGCTGTAATTTTGTTTTGGAGCACTTATTTGGGCCAAATAAATATAGAATGTTAGTTTTGGGGGTGGACATGCCCTTTAATATTGATATAACTATTTAGTGCTTGAACAACAAATAAACACTGTCCCTATGTATATTACTTTTTCCCACCCCCACCAACATAGTACCTCCGAAAACCCCAATGTATTCCCCATGAATTTATAAATTTATTTTTTAGAATATAAGGGATAATCACATCAGGAAAGCTTTTTTTTTTTTTTAATATATAGAACAAGCCTACTCTAATTTTTTTTTAGACTTTTATTCTCCTTTAAAGAGAAAGACACGCTTGGTGTAATTATGCTAGAAATAGGGATATTTGAGTGATATTTATTGTGTTGATATGCTGGAGTTACAAGAACTCACTGGGTTCCATTCTGTGCAAATGTTCGCAGAACAAAGAACAGTTTAGAATCATACAGGGCTATGCACTGAGAGACGCTATTGGCTATTTCCTGACAAGCAAAAGAAGGAGAACCTGCAAATCAAGGAGGGCGGAGCTAAGAAGACTTGAAAGATGATCTAAGATGTTAGGAACTTTCCTTTCAGCTCAGGAGGGAGCTAGGTAAAAAAAGGGGGGGAATGATTAGTTTAAGCTGCTGCTTCAAATTACATTGAATTTATTTTTAGATAAATTTTAGGTAAAATATGAATGATGCAAATGGTGAAACAAAATGAGAGAAGTAATATCAAATAGATTGTAGTAAAGTAGAGAAGCATAATAGGATGACAAAGATCATAAAATCACCATAGGAAAAAACACAAACAAGAATAAACCCCCAACTGACATTTTATGAAGCAGTTCAATAATGATAAAACAAAATAACAATTGCCTTAAAACTTATCACAATTCATAATTAATATTGAAATTATTAGGCACATAAAGGATTTAGAATAAAACTCTTATAAGCCTATTTTAATATTATAGTGATTTTATGTGTGTATGTATTTCACTTTTAATACTGTTAATGTCTAAATAGTTTCCTATTAGAAGCAATTTAATATTTTTATACATGTGCTGCGCTTCTTATGAAAGCAACCACGAACAATTATGCTAATGCATTTGTTTTGTAGTGGAATTCTATAAAAAAAAAATAAAATGAATAGTGCCTATCAAATAAATAGGGTCACAAGCGACTAGGGACCATCACAATTTAAGAAACATAAATAAAAATATCCTGTACCAGATAAATCAAACATTTTTGGAGAATCCTACTTTATTAAGGGAATAATAACAAAGGCTAACCAGCCTATCATAAAATACTTACAATATATAGCATTCAATGTGTCATACATCAAGCAATACATCAAAGTAATGAGTACCAGTGAATACCACAGAGGGCCATGAATGACTCTATTGGCACTTTTAGTAGAATTTCTGAGTGCTTTGTGTCTAAATCATATGCCACAAGGGCTGTTGTCTAGAGGGACCCCTGTCCTTAATATAATATAATATATGCACCTGTCCCTGGACTTTCCATCTCAGGAGTTGTGCTTTATGTATATGTATATCTGGAACTGATTTAACTGGGGCATGAGTTAATGCGTGTGTCGTATAATTATTTATTGTTCGATGTATGATGTTTTATGCTACTGTATATATTATATGTATTTTATAATGGGGTGTTCAGCCTTTTTTTCTTAAATATTTTCGGTATTAGCCCTCATTTTTCCTTAAATAAAGCAGAATTTTCTGGATAATTTGATTTATTGGTCACAGTATTTTTTAATTTCTATTATGAAAAGATATATTTTTATTGATCAGTTTATAATGTTTTTAAGATTTTACTTACAGGTTGAACGTTTCTTAACATTTTCACAACAATTCAAAATATTATTTGTCCTAAGATGCAATGTATTGAGCATAAAAGAAAGTTTATATCTTTAATATATTCTTTGAGTCTGAAGAAGAAATATTATATCTCCTTAGTGTTATTCAAATACATTTAACCAATTTCCAATTTAACTGTTTGGAACAGCCCTCATTTCCTGGGTTTAAAATAAATTCACTACTCCTGCTGCAGATTTGGATTAATTTGCATCAAATGCCCACTAGAGGATGACAGTAAGTAATATGACAACCAGAATGCATCATTGTTTGTGAGAGCAACAGGGAGCAGTCATGCGTACATCACTTGACAGCAGGCTGAGAGGATTCTTTAACTGTCACAGAAATAGAACAGGTCTACATAATCAAAAAAGGAGGGTCAGATAGCCCTTTTGAATATTTAATTTATACTGTGATACAGAAACATATTCCACAGAGACACAATTTATTATAATCAAAAGCTACCTAAAATACATAGAATATTTATACAAATTTATTGAAGAAGTATTGTCAGAGGTTTTAAAAGCATTTAAATACTGGCAACAAAGAGGAGTGCTGTTGATCCCTTTCTGTTACATCTAATTAGCATTAGTGAGGTATAATTTGCTGAGCTGAGTCTTTTACCTTCAGATGTTATCATATGCAGAAAGGTTGTATGGCTCCTCACATAAATGCAGCAAACTCTGTCAGTTATCGGTTTACCGCTGGGCTCTTAGTATATCAAGATTGATGGATATAGAAAGAAGGATCTGAACTAAGATTGTCCTACCTTAACAATATTGTGGCTGCACAGCTATCGCAATAACATATCTCATAGTATAGTATTTGACACATTCATTTGCCTTCAGAGCAATATGCCTTACAAAAAAATTTAAGTAGGGAATCACTTATTTTTGTTCATTTTCTTTTATAATTTGGGTTTCCATTTCTCTACCTGTGAAAAGTATGGTGTAAAATAAATATAAAAGGAGCTAAGATTAAATTCCTTCTTTGTTCAATCTGTGAGACTGAAATGAAGAAATATGCTGTATATAGCATCATAGTTAAATATATTAGTTCAAATAATTCAAATATATTCAATAAAACTTACAAATAGCTTACAATAGCTCCATAGTTGCCAGAAGTCTGGAATTTACTTGACATTTACATATTGTCCTGCTCCACTTACTCCAAGGCAAATAAAGGCATTTTAAATGCTATACTGTAGTTTACTAGAGATGTTTTAAAACAATGAGTTTTGTTCCAAAATCAGATTTTTAAAATGTTTTGAATATTCTAAAACTAATAATAGTCAATGGGAGCCAAAGTTCCAATCGAATATTTGATGTTCAGTGATCAATATTCGATGTTCAATATTGAATATTGGAAGTTCGATATAGAATATTTTCAATATAGAATATTTTAGATTTAATAATCGATAAACCCATTGAATATTTGAAGCTCTGAAAAGTTTCAAAAGTTCTGCAGAACTTTGAAACCGACTGTTTTCAAATTTATTTTAGAAATAAACCAAAACCCATCCCTATACATTATCCATAAATTATTAGTTTTACAATAAATCGTTTTAGAGCATCATTATCTATTTAAGAAAATTGGTGTCCTAATCTGCAAATTAGGTCAGATGAGAGCCATCATTGAATTTGGCTGTATTCACGCAGACCTCAGACTGTCTGAGACAAAACCTTCGAGAAAAAATAACACAGGAACAAGATGGGGAATAGTAGTGTGTGGTTTATTGATATGTCACATATGACAACATAAAACATCCAGAAGTCAAATGCAGATGCAAGGGAATAATCTAGGTTTGTGATAAATGTTGCAAAATATCACCTGGGCTGGGAATCCGTCAGATTGAAGGAAATTTCACCTATAAATGCAGCTTCCATTTTTTCTGGTCCCTCTTCATCCAATAGGCAGACAGGCAGGTCAGTGGGATGATATGCTTTGCAAGGAGCAGTGCATCTACCGTATATACTCGAGTATAAGCCGACCCGAGTATAAGCCGAGGTACCTATTTTTACCTCAAAAAGTAAGAACCCATGATTGACTCGAGTATAAGCCGAGGGTTGAAATTATGGGAACTCTGCTGTCCATAAAAAAGCCTCATTCCTTGGCACTCCAGATGTTTTGGAAACTACAACTCCCAGCATGCTTTATTAGCTGGGAGTTGTAGTTTCCAAACCCCTTTAGTGCCAAGGAATGAGGCTTTTTTTATGGACAGCACCCCCCAGGAAAGGCCCAAAAACATTCACATGGTAAATCAGGGTAAATCTGCAAAATATGCTGCTGCTTACCGGTACCGTACTTCTCTATGTAACCAGCTACAGGTAACTTAATTCTCTGGATCCTGCTGCGCTGCATGTCCGTACTTGGCGGCTGTACTGTCCGGCGCCGAGTAGTGGATCCTGCGCTGGCACTCTGCACGCTGCTCTGCATGTCCGCTACTCGCCGGCTGTCTAACTTACTGCCCGGCGCCGAGTAGTGACGTCACTACTCGGCGCCGGGCATAAGTTAGACAGCCGCGAGTACGGACATGCAGAGCAGCGTGTAGAGTGCCAGCAGATCCACTACTCGGCGCCGGACAGTACAGCCGCAGAGTACAGACATGCAGCGCAGCGCAGCAGGATCCAAGAATTAAGTTACACTAGCTGGTTCATAGAGAAGTACCGGTAAGCAGCACAAATGGTGAAAATTTACCATGACCCGAGTAAAGCCGAGGTCGGGTTTTGAGGCTATTTTTTAAAGCCTGAAAACCTCGGCTTATACTCGTGTATATACGGTAGTAGTTTTCTAGCACAGAGGAACATTTTAGGTCTTCACCCTTGGTACAGCAAAAAAGATGTGTGTGTGTTTTAACCCTTCAGTTGCAATTTAATATATTTGGGAAATCTATTTTATTTTTTGTTGCTGTATTGCTAAATTGGCAATTTACAATTTTCTCTACACTTATCTGTTTTGACATTAAAGGACATATGTAGATTTTCCTCCAGCCTCTTAAACTCTCATTACTTTAAATATTGACATGGGTTTTAGTTAAAACTGCATGGGATACATTCAGTGAAATGTTGAAATACAGCAGGTGAAATCTTTAATTGGAGATTCACAAAGATCAATACTTGTCTAGTACTTTCCAACTTTTTAAAATCACCTTGTCAATGGTGTAGACAATAAAGTGTCACATAACAGTAACTCAGTAAAGCTGTGAGATTATCTTTGAATTTTAGCATGACAGATGAATGCCACTGTCACTGTGCATAAAAATGACAACAGTTATAGACTCTACATATTACAAATAAGATTTGATTTAGCTCAAATTCAGTAATAATTGATAGTAACTTGAAGGAACATGTACTTAAATCAAGTGCACTAGTGCACTAAAAGTTATCATTCATTCAATTCTAGTCAGTGTTTGTAAATTAGACTTAATGGCATATTGTTAAAATAGAAAATGTGCTGTTATAGTTATAAATTCAATTATAAAAAGATAAATTAATAGTGTTTTAAACCAGGGAGGCCAAAATGTTTTAGGTTGCACAAACTATCTTTGAGCTGAATGGCTATTGTGCATCATACTGCAGACCAGAGTTGCCTGTTCTATGCTGAAAAGACCCAATGGATGAAAAATGTTTACATGCTCTCTATTAAAGCTTGTGTTAATACTTAATTCAGAGCTGCAATAAAAAAAACTCTAAGCCATATTTACCAGGAGGCGCCGCGCAGGTTTCTGGAGTTAAATTTAATAATAATCAAAATATATGGAAACAACAAAATTAAAAGCAATAGCACTGCATTTTTGTGCCAGCCATTTGCCTTTAAAAGTCTATTCTCTTTCCCAGCAGCTATTTTGTAGGAGTGTTATGAAGAGCTGACTGTTGGAGCAGGGAAAAGCAGACAGTGCTGTATATAGATATTGTATGTGAATTTCAGTAGCCACCTGTTGACATTTAGTAGGCTAAACACGGCCAAATGAAAGCAATCATTTTATCCATCCAAAAGTATATCCATCAAAAGTAAGTAGATCAACATAAGTCTGCTATAATTTGCTTATAGGACTTTTCTTCGTTTATAAGACTTTTTAAAATTGTATTTTGAATGATATTCTGATTTAGGCAAACGGGTTTATGGGGGGGTTAACATTTATTGGATAGTTATTAACTGCATTTTGAAACAGTTATTTGTACTTTGAAATGACTTTATCACACTATTAGGTACCATATCACTCATTAAATGAAGAAGATTTGTGTAATTATATTTTTAAAGAAAATATATAATAGGAAATTACTTGAAAATGCAATTTAATTAATTAATTAATTAGGGTAGGGTTTTAATATTCCTACACCTTCAGTATATTCATTGGCAACATTGTTACGATAAATGGTGAGCTAAGTTCAGGCTCTTTACTCACTACAATGTTGCAAATTAAAACAGCTGAACAAGGAGAGCAGCAGTAAAACAACAGACTGAGAGATGCTAGGGAGAACATGGTGCCCTAGCTCTTTGGAACACAGTGCCCTAGTTCTTTGCCTAAGTGGCCTGCGCCTAGAAATGGCTCTACAATCCGCAAAGTTTTGAAACCAGCAGTTCTGCCTTTAAACCCGGTTTGGTTTTGGGATTCATCACTAAAGGTTACAGATGCATAGGACTGAACAAAGAACCTGTAATGTACAAAGATAGTACAAAAAGCAGCAGGTGTCTCATTGAAACCGAGACAGCAAGTAACCGAAGGCTTACCATACTAAAGCTTAATCTATAAAAGATATAACAAACACACACCCAACCTCATTTTCACAATCAATACTTACCTTAGTCTGACTGTACTAAAAGCTAATTATTACTTTTATCAATCTACACATTTTAATTTAAACTTTCCTTATTCTATTAATCTTAATACATTTTTACGAGTTAATTTTTCCAGTTTTATTTATATGGAGCACCAGGGCACTACTAATTTTTTAATTGTTTGTTTCTAACTGCCTTTCCACTTACAAGAAAAGCTAATGTGCATTCAAGATCATTCACAACCATTGATATTTGTTAAAGTAGAAGTCTAGACAACATATAGATAGAGCACATTCGCAAAGATACAAAAAGCTGTGTCTTACCGCTCCTTTCCCTGTGGCTGCTGTGTGATTTATAAAATTATAAATTAATAAAGGTTCTGAGTGCACAGTTTTAAAGGATATGTACACTGGAAAATGTTGTTTTTTTAAATTGACCATTACTGGAAACTATAATTCTCACTGTAACATTTCTTTGTTGATCTGTCCCCTATTTCTTTAGATATCCAGTCTGAAACATCTTACATTTCATCTGTCAATCAAGTGCCTTAGTATCATAAACTCTTCTGATATACTTTTAATGTAGCTGGAATGGTGACAGTTGGTACGTGAACTGCATGGTGGGAAATTTCCTCATCCCAATGCTACCGCATAGGGATTACTGAGCATGTTTGCCCTCACAGAGAGTCAGATAGCCTGGCAGGGGGCTGGGAGACAGAGGGACTTAAAGTCATGCAGCAACACACACACACACACATCAGAGTGAGTGCTGCTTACATGTATTCATTTATAGATTGAAATGGGGCAAAGTAATTTTTTTCAGTGTACCTTTAATTAATGACATGGCTGAGTTATCCTTAAAATAAGGATGGTGCTAGGGGATAATAATAGAACAAATCATAACTAATACACAAAGCCAAAAGAGAGAAAGACAGAGAACCTTCCGTTAAAACCCCTCTATAGCACTCATACACTTGTACCACTCAAAAGTCACAAAACGAACCTTTGCTAATGCAAAAGAAAAAACAGCCTTTCATACCTATTGAATACACATGTATATATCCTTGTATTATCAAAAAAAATCCCATATCCATAGAGCAATGAATCTTATACACACCAAGGTTGATAAGATGTAGCATAAGCTTCTTTGAATATAATAAAGTGCATCAATTAAGCTTCATAAAGTGCCACTTAAAGTTTGATCAAAGTTGCCAAAAATGTCCTCTGAGGATATTATGATATATATATATATATATATATATATATATATATAATTTATGTACTTACAGCACTCCACCAATCAGTCCAATGGTCCGGTGCTATGCCAAAGGGAATATGGCTGTACTGTTCCCTAAACACATATATATCTGAAAGGCAGCACGCAGGACACTTTAATCCAATAACCTGGGTTTTATTAGTTCAACATCACCAGATTGAGCGACGTTTCGGGAGCCACATTCTCCCTTCTTCAGGCTCAAGAAAAAGAGTATAATATATACAATTACATCATTCAAATTTAAATGCACAAACAGGAAGTGACATATTCCAAACTGACCAATCATAGCACACAATTGTCTTCAAGCCATTTTTAAACCCTTCATATATCCCAAAAGGCTTAAGAGTTAATGACATGTAAATCATGTCACACATATTAACAATTAATATCATATACCAACAGAGTTGGAGTTAGAGTTCACTCCATATACCTATTTCAGCCATAACCTGGTCTATATCTACCTATTTATAGGAGGATGGATCTGGATCCAACTATAAGAACAAATAAGATCGTAATCCTTATTTAGACCCGATGGGGCCAATGTATTTAACTTCTTGACCCACCAGACTTCCCGTTGTTTTAGTTTAAGTTCCCCATCTCCCCTCTCACTGGGATGGTACCATCCCAGTACCATGAACCATAGTTCTGATCACTATGGCCTGTTTCCCAAAGTGCTTTGACACTGCAGCTTCTTATCCTTAAGTCTAATACTGGAACGGTGCTGGATATATACCATCTGAGTGGTCTCCCCCACGTATAACAAATTGCATGGACACCACAACACATATACAACAAATTTTGTGTACCATGGTGGTAGCCCCTGTTAGAAAAATATCCTCACTAGCCCCGGACTCTGATTGATGCTGTCAGACCCATTTAGGGACCTTCAGCGCTGGGAGAAAGGATCACACAACACGCATGGTGTAGTAGAACCCAGTTTCTCGGTTTATTCACAGTTTACATTGGGTTTTCACAAAAGAAAAAGTGGGCGTGGCCAGACACAGTGTCTGCCGATGACGTTCTAAAACCTTGGAATGTAGGAGGCAAAAGACCTTGAGCTCATGGGAAGCTCAAGTGTTATCAAATGAGAAAGAACATTTGGAAACAAAACATCTGCAAAACACGACAATATGTAAGACAAAATGGAGTCAGAGAACAAAATGGCTGCTATTAGGCTAAGTGATAAAGAGAATATATAAAAACCTAACAGCCCCAATTTCAAATACATGAGAAGAGTGTGGTCTCTAAACTGTGTCCCCTTGTTTACACACATACATTGAGTACAATGCAGAAAGGGTACATACCTGCCTTTTGGATCCTAGAAATGTTCCTTACGTGGTTTCTCAGACAGAACGGAACTCGACCGCACCAACTATTTTCCCAATGTCTTTCCTTTCTATATGATATCAGTGGAGGTTCCAGAAATTCTTGCACACCGGATACGCTTTACTTAGTATGTGCCAATTTTTTTATCAATGGAATTTTACGGTTAGAACCAGATAATTTCTTTTTAGCTGGAGTCTATTCTGAACTTTATGTAATGCCCCTTCTAAAACATGCTTGGGATAACCCCTATATTGAAATTTCTTTGACATATCTTCCAACTGGGTACATGTGGTTTCAGATCACTTACTATATTATTTACTCTTGAAAATTGCCCCACTGGAATAGCCCTCCGTACAGATGGAGGGTGAAAACTTTGAAGACAGTAATTGGTTTCTAACAGTTTCTTTGTATACAATTTAGTTGTAAGATTTCCATCCAACACTACCAGTACATCTAAAAGCAGATCTTATTTTTATCATAATGTAGTGTATACTTAATACAGTCATGTACATTGTTAAGCTCCCAGAAGCTCAACAAGGATCCAATGTGGCCCCGCCACAGTAGAAAGACGTTATCTATATAACGCCACCAAGA
The DNA here is from genome assembly GCA_019447015.1 of Hymenochirus boettgeri. NCBI lineage: Eukaryota > Metazoa > Chordata > Amphibia > Anura > Pipidae > Hymenochirus > Hymenochirus boettgeri. The sequence continues at coordinate 222,264,912 of CM033469.1, forward strand.
CAAACAATTTCTGGTGAAAGATGGTAAAGTATAGATGACGTCTTCCTCAAGCCAAGCCATAAAGGCATTGGCATATGCCGGGGCTACATTGGATCCATGGCGTCCCTCAATTGTTTGTAGAACTTGCCATCAAAGAGAAATAATTCTCATAAGTATAATTTCCAAACAACATTTAAAGAATTCAATTTGCATGACATTATACATATTGCACTGTCTCAACTTCTGTTCTACTGCCTTTTTCCCTCTATATGTGGAATGGAGGTGTATAGTGATGACACGTCCAGGGTGACCAACCATACATCTTCCCAATTATCTATTTTCAATGACCTTAATTTATGAAGAAAATCTCCTGTATCTCTCAAATATGACTGTACACCCTGTATCAGGGGGCCAGAATCCTGTCCAGCATGGTGCAGGGCAGGGGCAAAAGATAGAAACCTACCCCAGCAACAAAGGCCTCCCAGGAGGGGACAGGATTCTTGTGCACCTTCGGAGGGTGTACAGCACCGGAGTAATGGGATGCATCACAGTCAGGTAACTTCTAACCTCCTTAGTAATAATACCTTTATTTACAGTTTTTGTAACACATATCATGCATACACACATCCCTAACGGGATCCCTAGGTACCTCCTTATATACATCCCCATCTGCCAAGTGTTTTTATCTCATTAACATAATATGCGTGTCAGGCACCACGATCGAGCCCCCTTTATCTGAGGGCTTGATCGTGATGTCCGACCGTTTTTCCAACATATCAAGTGCAACATATTCCTCAGTGGTAAGATTGTAATGAATACCCTTAGTAGCAATATCTAGTAATCCTTATCACATTGCTCTTCAGCTTTATTCACAAAGTCCCAAGTCCTTCAATGTAAATCCATTATCTTCCACAGCCTTTTCCAAAAACACAGGCCTCTGGAAAAAGTGGGCCTTAAGTCTTACTTTTCTGAAAAAGAGTACAAATCAATATCCATTGCAGAGGTTCAATTTTAACAGTAGGACAAAATCCCAGCCCCCGATTAAGAAGGGACTTTTCAACATCAGTCAGTGTTAACTTGGACAAGTTCATAACTATATCTTGCCGCGCCGCTTCAGGGCTCGCTGTGATCGGGGATCCAGAGTTGTGGCTTCTCTGGCACCTCCGTCCACCCCTTCTGCCCGGATGTTTCCAGCGCCTAATAAAATCGGTTCTTGCCTCTTACCCTCCATTTTGCTCAACTCCGGATTAGATTTCCAGGTATGGAGTCGTAGCCGCTCCCGGCCACTCCGTTCACGTGATATAAGGGGGTGGACCAATTGTAAGGTTCCAGAAATGGAGGGTATGTACCCTTGTCTGCATTGTACTTAATGTATGTGTGTACACAAGGGGACACAGTTTAGAGACCCACACTCTTCTCGTGTATTTGAAATTAGGGGCTACCACACATGTGACACAAAATTTGTTGTATATGTGTTGTGGTGTCCATGCAATTTGTTATACGTGGGGGAGACCACTCAGATGGTCAAGTCATGTATATCCCAGCACCGTTCCAGTATTAGACTTAAGGATAAGAAGCTGCCAGTGTCAAAGCACTTTGTGTAAGCAGGCCATAGTGATCAGGAACTACGGTTCATGGTACTGGAGATGGTACCCATCCCAGTGAGAGGGGGAGATAGGGAACTTAAATTAAAACAACGGGAAGTCTGATGGGTCAAGAAGTTAAATACATTGGCCCCATCGGGTCTAAATAAGGATTACGATCTATATTTGTTCTTATAGTTGGATCCAGATCCATCCTCCTATAAAGAGGTAGATATAGACCAGGTTATGGCTGAAATGGGTACATGGAGTGAACTCTAACTCCAACTCTGTTTGGTATATGATATTAATTGTTAATATGTGTGACAATATTTACATGTCATTAACTTCTTAAGCCTTTTTGGGATATATGAAGGGTTAAAAATGGATTGAGACATTGTGTGCTAAGATTGGTCAGTTTGAAATATGTCACTTCCTGTTTGTGCATTTAACTATGAATGATGTCATTGTATATATTATACTCTTTTTCTTGAGCCTGAAGAAGGGAGCATGTGGCTCCCGAAACATCACTCAATCAGGTGATATTTAACTAATAAAACCCAAGTTATTGGATTAAAGTGTCCTGTGTGCTGCCTTTCAGATATATATATATCTATATATATATATATCACATAATCACATAAATAATAAAACCACATAAAGAGCTATTTTACAAAAAAATGGGGATAATCAATGGTAGTTTTTTTACCAATATCCCAAATCTCTAAATTTAAGAGGTAAAATATGCCTGCTACTGGGCGGCCCCAGTGCAGATACAAATGGTTGGATGGCGCAGAAGCGGCCAAAGAAGGGACTCACAATCCTCTTGCTGTAAATACAGTTAAGCCCTCACCTGAGCACTCAGGATTAGGCAAACCAAATTTGGAAAACAACATAGAGATTTCTCACCCAACGACGGTGTCATGAGCCTAATTGCGTGCTCCCTTCTCTGTATTCGTTTACAGCAGCCAATTGCAGATGGTTCGTATCACCAAACTTAATAGGCCCCTTAATGGACTTAACTCTGCTCCTCCTGCAATGCTAATGCAACTTTTCACCTGCATGTTTAAACACAGGCTTCATAGTATGGCATACTCAACTAATTGTACATAGTACAATTCACATAAAGCTGCAGCCTTGCTTCCTAGAAGCTGACATAAAATTATAGCTCAGAGATCATTCCTGACACAGAGCAGAGATTTCAGTGAAGTTTTGGTGTATACTTATATAAATACTTCTGTCCCTAACAATAATAAATTCCTTTTATACAAAAAAGAAAAGTTTGCAGTTTATTTCTTGGGTAGCATGGACGTAAAAAACATATTAAAATTTTAATAAAAAACAAAAATAAGTCTGGGGAATCGAACCTGCAACATCATGTAGTCTGTCTTGCTAAAAGTAAACATTTCTACCACTATTCCATTACTGCTACTATATGTAAAGTCTGTAAAAGTATAAACTTTATATTTTCCTAGAAAAATAATGGAAACAAAAAAAAAGCAGTCAACTCGGTCAGTTTACTATTTTATATTTTATAAGTAAGCAAGGGGATTTGAACCTAAATTTCTAAAAATATGGTATAAACATGTAGCGCCTCAAAAGCGGCAACAATGTATACAGGTACATTCACAAACTAATAGAAAATAGTAAATCAATGTGGAAGCAGCAGCCAAAAGCTTCTGCTTATTTTCTATCTTTTTCTCTTAATATCAACTACACAATATTTGTTTACAAAGCACAAGCATAGGATTAGAATATGTGGTTTATTCTGGCATTGCAAACTTCAAATAGGCTCAACTGAGAGGCAGCCAATCAGACGTGGCTGCCGGCTTTGCTGAACTCTGGGGGAATGAAGGATTATAAGTACCATTCTGATCTTTTTTTTGACAATCAAACCTGTCGTTCAGGGGTAGGATGGGGGGCCCCGCATTACAGAAAAATAGTTTAAAGCTAGGGCACCATTTAACAAAGATAGCTTGGGCAGGAGAGAGGGAATGGGGGGGAGCTCTCTGTGCATGTCACAGACCTTGTTGCGATAAGGGAAATAGCAGAAGCTTTTGGTGACTCACAGACAGCTCCTACACTACACTTTCCTGGACTTTGAAAAGGTACTGCCAGAGAACCATTTGGAGCAATGATATAAGGAAAGGATTTTTAAACACTACATAGTGGGGCTAGTGGTGGGTTAAATTTTAGTTTTGGGGGTGGACATGCCCTTTATAGGGCAAGTCCAGCCCTAAAATGAAAACTTACATACAGGTAAATCACCCCCCAAAACCCTGAACGGTAAAAGTTTGAAATCTGAAATATATAATTCTAACCTGAAATCCTGCACAATGTCCTGTTGCCCCTGTTTCTGCTTCCAGGTTCTTCCAGTTAGCAACTGTCAGTTATGGATTTGACAGTTGACATCACAGCCAATGACTGAATGTTAATCCCCTATCGGCCTCTTCTGAGCATGCCAAAGCTCAGTACAGGTTTCAAAATGCTTAGTTTCCATAAGGCTTCCAGAAGCATAGCAGGCATACAGTAATGAATTCATAGGACAAAGAATGATATATTAACATATTTTAAAGAGGCCATTCTTTCTAAAAGATGTTCTTATGAGAGTGGAGTTGTCCTTTAAATACATTTTGGATTGTGTTCATCCTGTGATTTTGCATCTATTAAGGCTTTGGAGAGTCATGTACATCTTTCTTTGATTTTACCTCTTTTTTCCAAATTTATCAACAGTTTACATGCAGTGACGTAACTAGGAATCACTGCCGCCCCCCCCTCCAGCAAAATTATGATGGGGCCCCTATCTGTGCTTTATCTGCAGTGGTTTTCTGGGTGGAGGCTATATCTGACATAGGAAAAATGAGAAGATGGGGCCCCCTTGGCTTCTGCCGCTCCCCCCCTGCTGTTGCTTCCCCTGCTCCCTGGTAATTACGCCCTTCTTTACATGCCATATTTTTGGAGAAAATGGCACAATAATAGATACAATTCAGTTATTTAGTGAAGTAAGACATGAACATCTTTCAACATCACTAGGCATTAACTGCCTTTTACTTTCTTATGATGTGCACTTTAATACATTTTCTGCGCAGTTACAAAAATGAAAACGATTTGTATTCATAGATCACAGAAGTACATATAACAGAAACATAAATATGCATTGTTTGTTCTAACGGATCATGTAAACAAAATTCTTTCTACCGATGTAAAGCAGAGGTCAGAAACCTTTCCAAGAAGCTATTTCTTTGTGCCTTCTTACTTGCATCAAAACATTTCAAAGAATACTATAGAATATCGATAAAACTCCTCTATGCATGCAGAGTACATGTAGCAGTGCTGATAGAAATGCAATGAAATCTAAAAATGTACAATAAAACAATTTAATTACAAATTACAAAAATGTAAGAAAAAAAAGGGGGCTAAAATTAATCAGAAAATAGAATTTGCTTTCCCTTTGATATTAATCCAATAACTTAAAATTTGAAAATGTAAACAATATCAATGCTAATAATATCCAAATATGCAGGTATGTACCTGCAGGTCCTGGGGACCCTGCAAGATTGGAGGCTGGGGCCCTTACCCACCCCTCTCCCCGGAGCTGTTTTTTAAACAGCTGATCTGACATATCTTTGCTGCATACGTGTGATTAGCTGGTTGCGGATGCTCTGTGAAGGGGATCACAGAGTGGACGGGCCCTATAGTTACACCACTGTAAACATGTTTATGCCAATCAGGGTTAGAAACTGTAATCTGTACTGCTTGTACCTCTTGACTTTAATACTGTAACATGGATTTGTATATCAGTTATCCCAGAAGAATCTACAATCGAAATTTTAGGCCACGCCATTTTAGTTTTCAGAATCTAATACTTCGCAAATACTTTAATTAAATTACTTTTTGTTTTTAATTAATTCCCTGTTATATGACACAGACATTTTCTTTCCAAAGACATCTATTCTAGTTGCTTTTATAATTACACTGATATTCCTCATTTGATGAGTGAGATGGTGCCTAATGGGGTGATAAAATGATTTTAAACTATAGATCGTTGTTTCACTATGCATTTCAGAAATGCTGAATTACAGTAGAGTTTAGCCCTCCCTTAACTATTATAAAAATTTATGGTTCAAGATCTTTATAACCGTGATTACTAAAATGATCACGCCATACCTTACAACAGCCGCTGACATACTTTACACTATTTTGCTATACGGTCTGCCACATTGTTGCTTTTAAATATTGTCTTAGGCATAATTGACATCATCTGTAAAATAAACTTGCCTATAAATATAAATGTACAGTTACATTACAAGATAAATAAAACAACATTGAATCTAAAGAATCAGGTGCTTTGAGGTACTGTGTGATACCAGCTTAGTAGTTAATTATACTATATTAAAAATAACAGCACTGGCTTTACTTGCTGCTTTAAAGGTGTAAATCCTATTCCAAATTACACATCTATATTAATAAAAATTGCCTAATGTCATTGTTTAAAAGATCCATGCTAATTGGTCTTATGATGGATATCTGATTGTAATATTCCTACAATTGCTTGTGTTGGTTCCAGCAATATTTCATTGTACAACAGATCTCTATCATTTTAATATAGTCTGTTTGATCTTGTCTTTGGTCTGCAGTCTGCTTATTTCTTACAATGCTGCAATTCTTTCTGTCCTCCGAAGCCAGAAGAAACAGAAAGTTATTTGAAATCCTCTGCTAATGTGTATGAGATTTTGGACTGGAAGATACACACACTAGAATTGTTGATTGACTGTATATAAATATAAATATATCCTGTTTCCTACTAACTAAAGTAGCAGTAGAAGGTTGTAGATGCTAGCTATTAATGAAAACAAAGTGATTTTGTAATTAAAATGATAACTTTTATTGGCTAATCAAGATTATTGAAAAAGCAAGTTTTTAAACACTCTCAGGCAAATTTACCCAAAGCTCCAATTGCTGGGCTTGAGGTGATTCAATATTGCAGTTATTGTTCTAGGTATCTTGCGATTGTGTTGCCCTCAATTCTTAACTTTGATCCTCGATATTAGCTGGCAGTATAAAGTCATGCAAAACTGGCCACAATAATCAACCACTTGTGGCAACCGTGCAGTATACATGCATAATACCCCCAGGCAAATAGCCCAACATGACTAAACCAAAAACACTGTGCTGTGACTCTCTGTAAATTTGCCCATGTTTTCTGTATTATGACTGAAGAAACAAAGAAGTGTACGTTTGCAGTGAGACACCATTGCTCTCCTTTGGACCTAATCCCACAATGTTTTAATAATCTTGCTGGTCTTGGCATATTGCAATTCAATGTTAGCTTTTGCATGACTTTAAGCTATGTTCTGGCATTATAAAAGCCACACAAAATTTAAACAGAATGATTGGTACATTGCATGTGGGACAATTGCTTGTGCCTATAAAGAACCCACAGCACATTCTGTCCTAAATTCACACCGACCCCATGGCACATCGCCTCTAAATGGGTTAGTGTGAACATCTGCAGTTGTGGCTATTAAATCTCAGACATCTTAAAGAATATAATTTTATTTCTTAAATGTTATTTCTGTATTAAACAAGCACTGTCCTATAATTTTAGTGTCACAAATGCAGCTAGATCTGAGTTTCAATCACTTATTTATTATCAGACTCAATGATGACAAAATGTAAAAACTCTAAAATATCTGTGAAACATTAACTGTTTGGGATGCCATGTTCCACGAGACTGTGAAACTTACAAAATGTTACAGAACATTGGACATGCCTTAATGTCAATCTTTTCTTTCACTGCAGAATCCACTTCACCTTCAGCTCAGCGTAGAAAATGCATTAACTTCGAATGCTGATGTGACTTTTTCAATCTTAACCATGAACAGCTGGTACAATTATAGCATTCTGTTATGTCAAGAAGATTGGAATATAACAGATTTTCTCACCTTAACCCAAAACAATTCAAAATTCCACCTAGGGCTTATCATAAACATTACAGTAAACTTGACATTAAACAATTATATCAATTACCTGCAGTTAAACCTTGAAAGCATAAAGGATACCACATCTACAATTGTTATATTTGGATGTGACATGGAAAACATAAGAAGAATTTTTGAAATGGCTATACAGTTTGGAATAACATTACCGGATTTTCATTGGATATTTGGGGATTCACAAAATGTTGAGCAGTTAAGGACTGAAGGTTTGCCTTTGGGGCTTATAGCTCATGGAAAAACAACTGAGTCATCTTTTGAACATTATGTACAAGATGCAATGGAATTAATTGCCAGAGCTGTTGCGACAGCAACAATGGATGAACCAGAGCTTGCACTTATTCCAAGCACAACAAACTGTATGAGCAGTGGCAGCATGAATATTACCTCTGGGCAGTATTTATCAAGGTAAGATTTAAAAGTTTTAGGAATAGCCATATAGGAAAATATATATTTCCAGCTGTATTAGCTTTTACATTGTCAAATTTGAAGTGTTTCATTATTTGTTACTGAATTAAGGGAGGACATTTTCTATACATATTATAATAAATATGTAAATTATCTCCGGGGCCTGTAAAAACTTTTCTTAATAGTTTTTCTCCTGCGTTTTTGGATTTTTTTAGGAAACAATATAAGAGATTTTAGATATTGTCTCATTGTTGGACACCGACTCTTTTTAGACTTTTTGTCCAGACCTTCTGTCGTAAGAAAGAAAATCGTCACTTTGAAATTGGACAGCATTACCCAAACTAGGCCTTATTATGTATCCTTAACTACAATATGATATTGCTCATTCATCGATGTGTAAACTATAAAGCCAACAAATGAGCACATTTCGAGTTAATTAAAACATGGATCATTTCTGTTGTTTTACTTGTATTGTATTGTTGTGCAACAACAAACTAGGTTTTGATGCAACAATTAATTTGAAGTTAGTTACTATCAGATTGATTGGTTGCTGCAGATTAAATGACCATTAGGTTGGGTACACACCATCCAATTTTTCAGACAGATATTGTGTAATCTTGTGTGGCTGCGTCTGATCTTGGTCAATATTTCATTTGAACTGGACGAATGAATGATTGGGTGTGTTCCCTATGGACCGCACGGTCGGTTGTGACTGAAAATTTTGCCAGATTCCGGCCTGCCACTGGTCATAACAGAGAGGTGGGTAGACTGGAGTGGTGAGGGAAACTTCATGTAAATATAACAGCAGATTACCCAGTGTTAAGGAATTAGTAGTTTAGGTCCTCACCCTGGGTACTATTCTATTATGTAGAGCGGGTGAAAGGTGGATATTATTGTCCTGTTATAGCACAGGCAAATTTTTGCTCCTTTTATTGCTTAAGCCTCAGTCTTTTAGGATGTTTGCAGGAAAGAAATATGACATGCTTTTATTGGTTAGAACAATAGATAGAACCTCCCGCACCTCCTGGAAAACTATTGAGTATATGATTGACATTCATGTAATTTCTACAAAATTTCCAACTTAACATCCAACTCATTCCAACTAAAGATTTTATAGTGTAAAGCCATCCCTGCTTTCATTTGACACTCTTTTTCCCTAAGAGGAAGCTCAATAAATATAACTCTCTCATTGGGTGATGTGAGAGGAGTATGTTAAGGAAGTAAACATTTTACTGATTCTCTGTGCATTTTAGACCATAGTTTTCCAAACAACAGCGAGCAAGACACTAGATAAGGTTGCCATTTATCTGCCACAACCCATATTTGCCCATGGACAGTTAAATGTTGCAGTGTACGCAAGTCAGCAACTTAACTTTTTAGCTGTTTTGCAAATGGCGGAGCTACAGATCTATGGGCCCTGATTCAGAATTTGGCCCCCATATGCATCCTTGTCCCACCACCTCCACTGCTACCACAATAATATTATAATAATATTATAAATATAATTTATAGATAGACAGAAATAGATATATAGACATACAGACAAATAGCTAGCTATATAGATAGATAGTTATATAGACAGACAGACAGACAGATAGATAGATAGATAGATAGATAGATAGATAGATAGATAGATAGATAGATAGATAGATATATAGATAGACAGACAGACAGATAGACAGATAGATAGATAGACAGAGACACACAGACAGATGAATCCAGCTTGAAACTGCTGAGGCAAAAGCAGCTCAAAACACTCACATTCTTCTCTCCCAGATCTTCCATTAATAGCAACATTGCATCCTCTGCGCCAGATGCTGATCAGCACAAAACAAAATGTTGCTATTACCAGCAGATCTGGGAGAGATGAATGTGAGAGCTTTGAGATGCTTTTGCCTCATGCAGTTTCGTGCTGGATAATCATTGGAAAACTTCCTTGTGTTAGGCCAGAAACACGGGCGTGGTCACATCCTGCGACCCCTATTCCTACGCCACTGTATATCACCATTACTTTTGCCTGCTTTAGCAGGATTTTTAACTGTTAAATTATAAAAAAATTAATCTTTGAGGAGTTCTGTGACCATATAAAAGCACGGGTGCAGGAGGAGTCCAAAATCCAAGGTGACTTCTAATATCCTTATTATTGATTTACTCCAACTGACTGGTCTTTTCTAGTTATGCACCTTAACATTTTTAAAAAAAATATCTTTAAAAAATGTGACATAAACTTTTTAGAAGTCTTTCCCTTTAAGTTTTACTAACAGAAAAAGACAGAGCAGAATCTTAAAAATTAGTTGTGCAACTTTTGCGTGACTGAGAGTCAGTTCAAGCAATAAGCGCATCCATCTTTTTAACACACACACCTGACTACGATTTAGAAGAATAATTACTTCCTGTACTCTGACAACTTTCAATCATTCTTAATGTAATCCTGAGTTTCCTTTACAACCACTCCAATTTTTCTCCATCAGTGAATTCATTTGCAACAAACTGTTTTTGTCGACACGCATGGTAAAACTTTCAAGCTTTTCCTGTATTTTGACTTGATGGCATTCTACATTTCTTTCTTTATTCAGCTTCCCATCTGAAGTACACAGAGCACCTAATAGGAGAATATTAAGACCTCTGTGTACTGGGAATAAAAAGCTCACTTGGAACATCATTGACACTTAATTTAAAAGCACAATCATAAATTAGAGTTTTAGAACAAACGGTTTCTTCAAAAAGCAGAAATGTGATATAAAACCAGGCATTGGTTCGGTGATATTGAGGAACGTTATATAGCAAACACAAACAATGATTTTTCCTTTAAAACCACAATTATCCATGGGTACGCTACCTTTTACCATGCCTACAACTGCAGTTGGCTTTATAGGCAGCATTTTTAGCCTGGTAGTAATAATAAAGGAAATGGGAAATTGTAAAATACCCCTTCCCTCAGATTGTATTATTTTAGGCAATGCTTCGTCTGTCCTTCTTATTTGCCAATATAGAATCATTCTGCTATCATCTTTATTTCTTCTTTCCTCCCTTCTTTGTACCCACTGGTCAGCCTAGATCAGCACAGGCACCCATTACAAAGCCAGAGTACACTGGGATTTGGCAGCTGAGGTTTCCCTAAGCTCCCTCTAAAATGAGATCTATGCTGGAACTTTGATAGAAGAATAATTCTAACAAACCAATGCAAGTAAGAGTGACAATAGTAATGTTAGCTTGTACAATCCAGTACTGGGATTTCCTCATTTACCATTTTTTAGCATGCTTTTTCTGATTTCAATTTCATCTAAGCCAGCTTTTACATCTGGGACAGGGAAGATCATTTTATGATTGGAAACAAATGTATAGAGCATATTCAATTTTACTTATTTTCTCCCCCATCTGATATCACAGTAGGCAGAAAACAGAGGGAGCGGGTCTACGTGTGCCAATGTGCACCAGCTCTTCCTCACTGCATATGATATAATAGTGAGTAAGAAGACTATAAACAAGGATGGTAGCATATGTTTATATGATCCCAAGAAATATAGAACTACAAGACAAACAAGAAAAAGATCCAGGGCAATGAATTGCCTTAAATCTTAAAGGGGGTTTGGGTTTCTGTACAGGTGTCCTTCATTAAAAAGATCAGGATCATGTTTTTGCTGCAATCTATCCAAAATGACAACAGTATAAGGAGTAGTGCTTCCTGCTTACACCATCAGCTGGGACCTACCAGCACCCATTTCCCTGCCCCTTTTACTGGTAGATTTAGCATGCCTACTTGATTCTAACTGCTAGGAAAGTGGTAGAATGCATACACAACTTAACATACTGCTGCATCTGCGTGGCTGTATCATAAGCCCTAGACCTAAATTTTTTTGGATTACTAACCATTCAGCTAAGCAGAAACAAGAAGTCAGCAACTTTCAAGCTGCAAAGCTAGGCTCTGAAGGGGCATAGGGAAAAAATGACAGTATTTTTAAAGCTGCAGCTTCCAAATGAACATAACTTGATTTTACAGTGTACTTATCCTTTAACAAAGTTTCCAGCACCTTCCCTACCACTGATGTTAGGCTTACAGATCTATAATTACCAGGCTGGGAATGACTACCTTTTTTGAATATTGGTATTATACTAGCTTTTTTTCTAATCCAGGGGCACATCACCAGACAAAAGTGAATCTGAAAAGATAAGAAACAGTCATCTAGATAAATGAAATAACCATATTTCATCTTGTCCTGGGGCTTTATTGATATTAACTTTGTAAAAAAATTTCCGTACCATATCCTCTGTCAGCCAGAGTGAATATTCCTCATTTATACCCTTCATATTATTACAGTCCCTGTTATAAGGACTAGGATTCTCTATAGTGAATATAGAGGGAGGGGGAAAGGGTTTAGCACATTAGCCTTTTTGGCATCCGCTATAACCATCTCGGTCCCACATTCTAAGTCCTCATCTTTTTACTATTGATACACTTTAAAAACATTTCGGGGTTAAAATTTCTTTGTTCTGCTATCCGTATTTAATTTTCTATTTTAGCTAGTTGCTTTCTTGCACTCCTTATTACAGCTTTTATACTCCCCTGTAAGCCTGTTCCCATTTTCCTTTTTACCTGAGCATTAAGCCATGCCGGAGTGGACCTCATTTTTATTTTACACTTGTTCCCTACAGGTATAAATTAGAAATGTTATAGTTTAATACCCCCTTTTAAAGCAGTCCACTTCTGCTCAGTATCTATACCTAGGAACAAATCCCTCCAAATCTATGAACAGGAGTGGTTTCTTTAACAACATAAAATTAGCTTTCCTAAAGTTAAGATTTTGTTAACCCAGTGCACTTTTGTTTTTTGCAACCTATATTAAATGACACTATTTCCTAAGCTTCCAATTACCTTCATCTCCAAAATGAGCTCAGGGTTATTAGATATCACCAAATCCAGCGCATCCTGTCTAGTAGGAACTGTTACCATCCGTGAAAGAAAATGCTCATATAGAAAATTTACGAACTTGATACCTTTGAAGATGCTGGCAGTTCCCTTACTCCAATCAATGTTCAGGGTAATTGAAATCTCCCATGGCCAGAACATGCCCCATACCAGCAGCCTTCGGCAATTACATATGGAGATTAATTTGCACCTCCTGACTGGCATTTGGCGGCTTATAACATACACCAACAATTCATTTACCCACCTTCTTGCTTCCTGTACATAGCTCCATCCATATTGTTTCTGCCTTATCGTTTATACCCCCATCTATCTCATCTTTTAAATTTGTCTTCAATTCTTGTTTAACATACAAACATACTCAACCTCTTTTCTTATTAACTCTGTAATGTCTAAATAAGGAGTATCCTTTAATATTTACTGTCCAGTCATGTAAATCATTTAGCCATGTTTCTGCAATACCGATCACATTATACCGTTCCTTTATAGCTATTATTTCTAGTTCCCCAGTTTTTCCAGCCAGACTTCTTGCATTTGTAAACATACATTTTAGATTATTAATCAATTTACATCCATACTTGGATGGACATGTTTCCTTCTCCTCTATGTTCCCCCCATCTCCTCCATCCATTATCTCATTAGCCCCCTGATGTCTAACCCCTCTATCTACCCCTGTGTGGTCCAATGTACCCTACCCCCATACCTAATTTAAAATCTCCTCCAATCCCCTAGCCATCTTTTCCCCCAGGCAACACACTGTTCGGCATGTAGGGTATAGGTGTCAGATTACCCTATCTACCTTTCTAGTAATGGAGTCCATTACCACCTGCCTATTCTTCCTTGCACCCAATTCTGCCTCCCTTATATTAGAGATGATGGTCCCCTGGGTGCTCAAGGGAATGGCCTGCTCCATACATGTAACTTAAGAGCTGTCATCCTCCACATTTTCACCTAAAATGGCAAATCTGTTGGGATCGACTAGCTGGGAAGAATCGACCCTACCCTTCTGGGATTGACTAGCTGGGAAGAATTGACCCTACTTTCCCTGATGACCACCCTTACAAATCTAGTTTAAGGGCATGTTCACCCCTCAAATTAAAAATTATATTCATGCAAATCACAAATCAGGAATATATATATAAAATTAGAAATAATTATATTAGAAACAATAACACAGTATAACCCCCATATGTTGCTGAGTTAAAAATGTATATACGATATAAGGGGAAGGGAAAACATCAAATAAATGTACCCAACGTTTGAGCTTACTTTTATATACAGGTGACCCAAGCTTATAGACCCCAGCACTTGTTCACAGTATACCGTAACTCAGCAAAATGCTCAATACTAGTTAGTATACATACCTGCTGATGATACACACCTAGCCCACCCTACATTTCTATTTTCATGGCAACCACAAGTAATTTTTATTAAAAATGTATATAAGGTCAAAAAAGCAAAAAAAACATACCACCCAACTTCATTGGTGCACCCTTATATCCACTCTCCTTTCCATATACTTGACAACCGTACATACATCATAAAAAAGTAATCTTTACAGTGCTACGTGTAATAGTATCAATGGAAACCATATTTAAATCATGAAAAATTGTTAGTTTTAATGTCATGAATGTAATAGAATACCATACACACAACAGCTGATGCACCCCGGCACCCATTTAAAATTGATTAGTTTTATTGTAATAACCACAAAAACATACCGCCCAACCCCATGCAGAAACAGGTACATGCCTACTGGTGTACTCCTACACCAATCTTTCTGTTAACATGCCTATTATACCCATTTTTTATTTTTTAAAAAAGGTAGTTTTAAGGTTATGAATACAAAAACATACCTCTTTACTGTATACAGACACAAGCACACAAACCTGCTGATTCACCCCTTTGATGGTAACCATATTTAAGTTATTAAATATTTTAATTTTATGGTCATACCCCCCATTATTGTGCAGGTACTCGCACCCACTGATGTACCCTACCTACTTCCAGTTCTATGGCAACCATACACTCAGTGATAAAAATATATGTAGTTAATCTAAATGATTAATACGTTTATACATCCACTTTTATTGCCATAGCAATAATATTGGGTTTTACAACAAATAGCGCACACAGACACGCATTCTTTTTTGAAATTTAGCTTTTTCAAGCCAAGTATAAAGTAATACTTCTATGTTAGTATTTGAACTATTTTACAGCAGCTATTTATCATTCAAATGAACACCCTCTATTTTAGGCTTATTAAACAAGCCTGAAATCCTGCATTGGTCTGCAAGGGGACTTGAATATTCTACGAAGGCTCCAGTGGCCCTAGCAGTGATGTTTAAAGTACACATCTTTTAAAAGATGGAATTGAAAAACTTGAAGGTCCTGCCAAACCTTATTTTGAAACCTCAATCACAAAACATAAAATGGGTGGACAGTAGCTAAAGCAGGTTTGGCAAAAACAACATGTTAACTCAATATTTACCATACCAGAAACCAAAAACAAGATTCCGAAATGAATCTACTTGTAATGCAATTTTCTTGCTTTAATTTATTTAAATGGTAAGCTTTACTCTAGAAATAAATTTTAAAAAGAAAAAAAAAAGCAGATGGTCTCACTTTATGTCTGATCTAGTTCGAAAGGTATGCACAGGGAAAATAACAGTAAGAAGCACTCACTAAGTTCTGCCTATTCTTGCTGTGTGAATGTGTTTGAGAGCGATAGCGGTTTAACACAATAAAGACAAGAAATAAGTTAGGGACACATTCATCTGAAATTTGCATAGTGTGCAAGAGATTGTCTACATAGTAACATAGTAATTGAGGTTAAATAAAAACATTTGTCCATCTAGACAACCTTTAAAGGGCATCTATACCGAAAAATAGGTTATTTTAAAATGACCATAATTGGAAATTATAATTCTTCCCAACCACCACTGTATCATTTTTTTGTTGATCTGCCCCCTATTTCTTTAGATAGCCAATTTAAAACTTCTTATATTTCAGCTGTCAATCAAGTTCCTTGTCACAAAAACTATTCTTCTGTGAGTAGTTTTACTGTAGCTGGAATGGTGTCAGAGTTTTGACAGTTGGAATGCTGTGTGCTGTGTGCAGGCTTGACAGTTGGCTTGTGGGGGAAAAGTCAGGTCAGGTGGAAGTGGGAAGTGGTTAAAAGAGGGAGGGGGTGATACTGCTCCTAAACTAAATGTGTACTGGATTGAAGTCATGCAACAACACATGCAACAACACACGCAAATCAGAGTAAGTGCTACTTACATGTATTCAATTATAGATTATAGTGTCCCATAAAACCCCACTCTGTAACCCTACCTAATAGTTGATCCAGAGGATGGGGGAAAAAAACTGTTAAAAATGGGGGGGGAGGGAATCCTTCCTGACTCCAAATGGCAATCGGAAAGTATCCCTGGATCAATCAGAACTGCAGTATATGTATTAATACCAGTAATTCTCAATATTATTTAGTTTTAGAAACTTATCCAGCCCACTTTTAAAACTATTCAATGAACTTACCATTACCACATCTGCTGGAAGACTGTTTCAGGAATTTTGCTGGCTTTAGGAAGATTATGATTTGATATAAAGTTACAGTATATTTTTCTTTTCTCTCCACCTTAATCTGTTTTTCCAGCATTAGACGCAAGCTAAAATGAAAAGAGATATTTTCCCCTCTTCTCTATTTTTGTGTAGGTTAGGTTAAAGCAAATACTTGTAATAATCTGCTCTTAAACAAAAGTGTAGACTCTTAAAAGTGTTAAGTTACAGTTGCACAGTAAAAAAACGTAATGCTGTTTAATTGCCCAGTACTGCACGGTATTGATATTATACACCACATATAAATACAGGTGTGATTGGAACTGTGGTGGTATTTTATGATAACACATTTATAACTATGCCTCAAAAAAAAATGTGGAAGAAAGGTGCAGCCCCTCCTCTCCTTCCAAAGTTCTTCTGTTTCTGGCAGCACTTCTGAAACCAATCTTTTTTTGGCACCATCACCATAGACTTGAATGGAACTTAAAGGATAAGTGCACTGTAAAATCAAGTTATGTTCATTTGGAAGCTGCAGCTTTAAAAATACTGTTGCCATATTTTTTTTACCTATGCCCCTCTATAGCCTACCTTTGTGCCTTGGAAGTTGCTGATATCTTTTTACTGGTCTGCTAAATGTTAAGCCACGCCTCTCTGAGATTTTCTCTGCTTTCTCCTGCTTGAGCCTCAAACAGTAATGCCTGTGAGTTCCGTGCACACGCACGTGCACGGAACTCACGGGCATTACTGTTTGAGGCTCAAGCAGGAGAGTGCACAGAACTCACAGGCATTACTGTTTGAGGCTCAAGCAGGAGTGTGCATGGAACTCCCAGGCATTACTGTTTGAGGCTCAAGCAGGAGAGTGCACAGAACTCACAGGCATTACTGTTTGAGGCTCAATCAGGAGAGTGCACGGAACTCACAGGCATTACTGTTTGAGGCTCAAGCAGGAGAGTGCCGGAACTAACAGGCCAGTACGTTTGAGGCTCAAGCAGGAGAGTGCACGGAACTCACAGGCATTACTGTTTGAGGGTCAAGCCGGAGAGTGCACGGAACTCACAGGCATTATCGTTTGAGGCTCAAGCAGGAGAGTTTACGGAACTCAGGCATTACTGTTTGAGGCTCAAGCAGGAGGGTACACGGAACTCACAGACATTACTGTTTGAGGCTCAAGCAGGAGAGTGCACGGAACTCACAGGCATTACTGTTTGAGTCTCATGCAGGAGAAAGCAGAGGAAATCTCGGAGGGGCGGGGCTTAACATTCAGCAAACCAGTAACAAGATGTCAGCAATTTTCAAGGCATAAAGGTAGGCTCTGGAGGAGCATAGGTAAAAAAAAAACGGCAACAGTATTTTTAAAGCTGCAGCTTCCAAATGAACATAACTTGATTTTACAGTGCACTTATCCTTTAAAATTACCAAAAGCAAAGGACCATGGAAAACATGAAGAAAAGTCATGTCAATTATTCGAATAATTCTAAGGTATTTAATTGCAAGTTTCTATATTATTTCTTTTAAAATCTCTTTGTTAGACAGTATGATCTACTGGTATCCATTTTTAATGTGCATCTGTACGTGCAGTGGCACCACATACATGGAGCTCAGACATACAAGGCCATGGGAAGCACTTACCATGGTAGCAGCACCAAAGCCACATTAGGTGTTGGTACTCCTCATGGCACCACTGTACGCATGCAAATATTTACTGGTCACAGAGCACACAATATAGTACACTATGTATTTGCATACACATACAGTAAATGGAAAATAATTGATGGAGAATATTGTATAATAAACAAATTTAACAATCAAAATGAATTCCAAGATTTGTAAAAGTGCATTATAAATGCAATAAAACCTTTTCATTCTTACTCTTAAAGTATTTTTAAGAAAATGAAATTTGTTCTTATGTGGTTAAATTAATGATTGAAACTTCTGGCCAGTGGTTCAGCAGAACTTCCAAAAAAACAACCTAATTGAGCAAAATTTTCGACAACGATTTTTGACTTTTCAATCTCAATTTTTGAATTTTAACTTTCTCATTAGAGATACATCCCCCAGTGTCTAGTATAAAAATTAAACGGGAGATTCAATAAAAGTTCTTATTGTAAAAAGAATTAAATTAATTTTGCCCCAAATCAGAGTTAGCTTTCTGATTGGTTGGGGCAAAATAAGCACCATTTAAAGATCTGATTGGTTGGGGCAAATTAAGCACCATTTAAACAATAAGAACTTTTGTTCTTATGTGGTTAAATTAATGATTGAAACTTTCTGCCAGTGGTTCAGCAGAACTTCCAAAAAACAAACCTAATTGAAGCAAAATTTTTCGACCACGATTTTTGACTTTTCAATCTCAATTTTTGAATTTTAACTTTCCTCATTAGAGATACATCCCCCAGTGTCTAGTATAAAAATTAACAGGGAGATTCAATAAAAGTTCTTATTGTTAAAAAGAATTAAAAATTAATTTTGCCCCAAATCAGATGTTAGCTTTCTGATTGGTTGGGGCAAAATAAGCACCATTTAAAGATCTGATTGGTTGGGGCAAATTAAGCACCATTTAAACAATAAGAACTTTTATTGAATCCCCCTGTAAGTATTATAACATGCATTAGTAATGTTACACATGTAGAAATATCAGATTATGCACAAAAGCTTATACAAACTATAACACTTTTGGAATCATTTTTTGTAGCTAATACGAACAGAAACTTAATTTATGCAGCTTAAATGTAAGTATATATTGTATTAGCTGCAGTAAATTAATTAATCTTACTGTATATTTTAACCTTAAAGTGGTAAGCTCTGTACATAATTATTTATATTTAAACACAATAATTATTAATAGTAGTGCATAATATGGTTGGATTGTTTTTAAATAGTGACTATGATGTACAGGTCTCATAATTAATTTTTTTTTTGTTTTGTACCAAATGCACAATTTAAACTGTGTGCAGAAGATTTCATTTACAAGAAAGGATTATGTAATATGAACTGTGACACATTTCATATTGTCAGTACTAGGTCATGTTGGTAGAAAGAATTCATCAGCCTACCTTGAACAGATTAATTAAGAATAGCACCTTATGAATGTATTTACTGGGTTTTTTTATATTTACAACCTGCTTATAAAGAACATTAAAAAGGATACAAATACTTCTGCATGTACACTTTTCAACATGTTTGGGAAAACAATGTAATGTGTCCGACGACTGTAGATTCTTGTTAAAGTACAGATTCCTTTTAAATCTGTCCTCTAATGTTTACTGAAATAAACAAAGAACATTGAGTAATTAAAATATACAGCTGAGGGCTTTGTAGAGGTTACAGTTATTTGAATATTATTTAACTAAAGCAGAATTATGTTTTCTATAATAAGTTTAATTAACACTTACACTGCATGTTTCCTTTGAGCAAACACAGTTCCACACCAATAAACCTCTAAATATCTGAACCACAAAAAGACTTTGAGTTTTATTGTGAATTATTTAACTATAATATCTGTATGGATTTGGGGAGAATGTTGTAATGGCAATATGGCTGTTTTTGATGTCAGAGGAAAGGTTAGGCCTAGTAGTTGAGAGGGTGGCCTTTACAAAATCCATAAACACCACTGCCATAGAAATATTGTGTTCTGGCTGCCTTAGCTATAGAGTGCACCTCACCCCTGTACATTTAGGAAAAGTCTGCCAATTAGATATTGATTCCCTTAATAGGGACTCTTAGACACTATTTAAGAAAGTTAATTAAAGTTAATAAAAATAAGCTAATAAATATGTTAAAGGACAACTGATAGCAAACATATGTTTGATAGAAATAATGTGCTGTTCATTATGTACATTGGCTACTATGAAATGTCAGAGTCACAGCAGACAAATCACAACAATGGTTTGTGTTTTTTTAAAGTTGCCTATTGGGCTTTTATTTTTTGATATTATTTGTGGCCACATTTCCACATTGACTGTGCCACTGTGTTTCAGTTTTAAATTCATAGATCATTAAAATTATTGTTATACCAGGAATTAACCTCCTGTATTCTCTGCATGCAGGTTTTTAATCAACACAACGTTTAGTGGTGTAAGTGGTCATATCAAAGTGAAAGAATTTGCTGTTATCAACTCAGAAAACCATTACTTTATTTGGAATATGCAGCATGATCCTGTTGGAAATCCAATGTGGACACGACTTGGAAGCTGGCAAGATGAGAGGATCATAATGGATTATGGACTATGGCCAGATCAGGCACAAAGGCACAAAAGTCATTATCAGCAGCCTGCAAGATTACACCTTAGAGTTGTGACCCTCATTGAACCCCCATTTGTATTCACAAGAAATGTTGATGATGATGGAAAATGCCCAGCAGGACGATTGTGTTTAGATCCAATGACAAATGACCCCAGGGTTCTTGATAGTCTCTTCGAAAGCCTACAAGGGGATAATGATTCCATGCCGATTGAGTTCAAAAAATGCTGCTATGGTTATTGCATTGACCTTTTAGAAAAGTTGGCAGAAGACATGAATTTTGACTTTGACTTGTATGTTGTTGGTGATGGAAAATACGGAGCGTGGAAAAATGGTCACTGGACAGGCCTTGTGGGTGACCTTCTCAGTGGTACAGCCCACTTAGCAGTGACATCGTTTAGTATTAACACAGCTAGAAGTCAAGTAATTGATTTCACAATCCCATTCTTTTCAACCAGTTTGGGTATTTTAGTGAGGTCAAAAGATACGGCTGCTCCTATTGGTGCTTTTATGTGGCCACTTCACTGGACTATGTGGCTGGGGATATTTGTATCCCTTCATATCACAGCTATTTTTCTTACATTATATGAATGGAAAAGTCCTTTTGGAATGACACCAAATGGAAGAAATAGAAGCAAAGTTTTCTCCTTTTCCTCTGCCTTAAATGTCTGTTATGCCATTTTATTTGGTAGAACTGCTGCTATCAAAACCCCAAAATGTTGGACTGGACGTTTCCTAATGAACCTCTGGGCAATTTTTTGCTTGTTTTGTTTGTCAACATACACTGCTAACTTGGCAGCAGTTATGGTTGGGGAGAAAATTTATGAGGAGCTCTCTGGCATACATGATCCTAAGGTAAGGAAACATTTACATTTATAGAATATGTACACTTATCTATGCTGTTATTTATTTACTTCTATTACTTTAATAGCTATTCCCTTGCCCTGAGGGCAGATTAGATAAGTTTAAACTTTATTGCATCGAGTGCGCTGCCTGAGCTATTTCTAAACAGTCTTGGAAATGCCTCACACTCCATAAGATGAGTTTAAAACACAGTCATTTGGCAGATGCAACCATATATTGCATTTCCCTGAAAATGCTTTCTTTTCCAGGTAGTCAGGTAAAACATCATGATTGGACATTTTCTGCAAGACAAGGAGGGGGCAAGTAACTTTGCAGTAACTGGTCAAACACCAAGCTAACTAACTACTCCCAAAGGATGCTGTATTGTGATGAATTATAATAAATAATGCAACCCCTACTAAATATTATACGAATATTAGGAGTCCCCTCGGAGTTCCATGCACTCAGCCTGCGGCCTTGTGCTTTTCAATGGTCACAGAAGTCCTTCATGACTTCTAATTTCCTTATAATTTACAGTAGGTGTATCTGGTGCTCACATAATCTCCATAATCCCTATCCCCCTACACCATTAATATCTACATGGGCATGCAAGGCATACGAGTACAAACAAACAAACGTACACAGAACTTAGTACACAGAGTAAGGAGACAATCTTATGAGCGGGCCATGTCAGGGAAGAAAAAATATGGCGACACCGGTTTGTTCACAAAATTATCATACACGTACATGTGATTGTTCTATAGTATTGTGGCAATTGTGGAAATCCAGACGCTATTTGTTACAGTCCCATGTTTGTCTCTATGCAACAGAGCCTCGTTCATCAAATAAAGTTTCCCTAGTGTATATCAGTATATAGGTATATATATATATATATATATATACACTTATACCCATCAACGCATACATTACCATCAAGAGCAAACAGGACATCTCGATCTAGCACAGTCCCCGGATTACCGAATCCTATTGTTTCAAAGTGTCCAGCCTTTTCCCACTGGCCTTCGGTCTTCTGAACTCCCACTGAAACGCAACACGCGTTTCATCACACACCATGTGACTTTGTAAGGAGGTAATTTGGTTATCCTATCGCCATGTTAAATAGGGCAAATGTATTGTGTACCATGATCCTCTATCAAAAACAAAAAGCGTTATTAACGTCAAGTGAGTTTCTACACCCATAAAAAAAAGCTGTTATAAATATAAAGAAAATAATAAAAACAAACAATATCCCTTATATACGTTGTTCTTTTTATATGTATTACTCTTATTGTTTCAGCACTCTTTATTTCAATCTTACATCTTTTATGGCATATTTTAAAATACAATACTTTTATGGCCCTCCACTGATTGTTATTGTTCCTATTGCTTATCACCTATCTTTAAATGAAATATTTATATATTAGATAGAAGTGGGGTGTTTCTATCCAGATGGGGAAGACCTCTGTTTTATAAAAAAAAATTTAAAACTCGCTTCCTCATTTATCCCACTTTTGTACCCAATTGGAAAATCCATCTCAGTTCTCTTTGCAGTAGGGTTTTGCTAACTCTCGTATTCCTAAACATACCTGTTCTATCCTTCCAAAAGTTATCATATATGGGTTACCCCCATGCATCTCCAATACATGTTTTGCTATACTGCTTCTTAGGGGTTCATTGTTCTTTATAGCTCTTAAATGTTCTTGGAAGCATGTATTTAGTGAACTTTTTGTTGAATCACATACAGTAAATGACATTATTTGTTTGACAGGTAATCAGGCTCTTTACTTTGAAAGTCTTTCCCCCATTACCCTGATAATAGCCTACCTGTGAGTTATATTTACAGCTGTTACATTTCCCACATTTTCTGTTGCCTGTTGTCTTTTTTATACCCATTCATTCTTCCATCCCTTTGGTATTTTCTTCTTTAAAATGACTTTTACAGAGGATGTCATATGTGGACATTTCTGTATCTTCACATAGGAGGTACCAATGTTTGCGCATGACTTTCGCTTGTAGCCTGCCACACAGCTTTAACGGCTGTTGGTTTGGTATATGTTTCTGTTTCTATCTTTCCATCTACTATTTTGATTAAGATTCAGAAGTCCAAAAAATCTATCTGGGTTTTCTGTATGTTTATGGTTAGCTGTATATTAAAGGGCATCTATAGTGGGAAAATGAACTTTTTGTTATTTCTTTCCATGAGTTCTATAATTCTCCCCAACCCCCAGAGTGTCATCACTTTGTTCAGATTCCCTCTCTGTCCTGAGATACACAAGTTAGAAGAATACGTGATTGCATTCCTCTACTCCTACTTGGACTGTCAATCAAATCCCTGTGACGTGATCTTCTTCCCTGCTCAAGTCCCTCCCTCCTTCATGCTCTGTAATAAACATAGAGATAAGAGCATTAGCAGGGGAGAGAGGTAGCTCTGACTGCAGAGATAAGGATGCACTTGACCTCCCTTCATGATAGACTTCACTGATTGATGATGGGTCACAAAGAGAGAGATCAGGACACGGAGAGATCCGTGTCTCCAGGACAGCTTGCTTTCTATTGGCCACTGTGCATGGGTGTGTTTTTCAGGATACTGCACATGAGAAGCTTGTCGCTTAGCCGAGTTGAGACATGGAGAATGTAACAGAGGGGAGGGGAAAGGGGGGAGTGTTGCACAGAGATCTGACACCATGGAAAAAAGTCACTGACAGAGATAGGATAAAGGCAGAACAGAGTACATGAATTTAACTTTGCAATGGGCCAATGTGTTTTTTTTCACTATAGATGCCCTTTAAGGCCATTGATATTAAGGTCTTTTATAAGCTCTTGTGCTTCTCCTTCTGAGCCTTTCCACAAAACCATGATGTGGTCTACATTTCGGATCCAGATCAATATTTTCTCTTCTCGTTCTTTACTCATGCGTACCTCCGTCATCTCCCATTTTCCCAGGGTTCTGTGTTGGGGACACTTCTATTTAATCTATTTATTAGTGATTTGAAAGTAGGTATTGTCAGCAAGGTCTCATGTTTGAAGATGAAACAAAACTTTGTTGACCAATAAAAGTAACAGAAGATGCGTAATTGTAGCAGGGAAAACGAAATAGATCGTCACATTGAGCTGCATTATGGCAGATGAAATTTAATGTTGATAAATGTAAGGTGTCACGAACGCCAGTTTCCTGGACACGTGATCTGACTAATCAATCAGTAAAAGCTGCCACCACTTTAAGTTATGGACTTAAAGACGCCCCAAAAACACTCTTGACTCTCACTGACTATGCACACCCCGGTCCTGGCAGCTAAATGGTTAAAACTACACCATTCACTCCAGCAACTAACTGGTTAATTAGCATCAGTCCTTCACAAGCAGTCACAGAGTTAATTAGCATTTAAACTGCAAAACATTCCATTCAACCACATAGAAACTTATCAGAGGCTAACTAAGTCCTTTTAGAGCATCAAAGACAAAACTTATTAAATTTTAATTTATATTCCAAAAGGTGGACAGTGCTATAATATAAACAAAAGTAAAAGAAAATGGGTGTTACAATAAAATTACATACAAAGGTACAACAGTTGTATAAATAAAAAGGATAAAATATTCACAGAACCCTACTCACTAGAATAAGTCCTGTATTCCAGGGCAGGAAGAAACACCGGGGCCATACACACAGTTTTAGCATGTCCCCTCAGTATGAACAAAGTTATAGGGGCTACAAGGATTTTTAAAGCCTTTGTTGAACCACCCCCCTCCTGGGCTATGCAAGAGGTGGGAGTTTCTAGGAACGTCCGGATTGTAGGACTAGCTAAAAGCATTCATTCCCCCTCAGATTCCATATAAATGTAGATATGTACATTGTACTGGGATATTGACCACTATTTCCTCTGCTGTATTAATTATTACCGTATATACTCGAGTATAAACCGAGTTTTTCAGGCTGAAAAATCAGCCTGAAAACTTGGACTCGGTTATACTCGAGTCCAAGCTTACCTTACCATTCCGCGAGCCGCACGATCTTTCTCTGCACTGGCGCGCCGGCCTGACGTCACAGCCCGGCGGCAAGCCCGGCGCCGGAAGTGACGTCAGCCGGCGCGCCAGTGCAGAGAAAGATCGTGCGGCTGCCGGAATGTGATACGAGAGACTTCAATGCAATGTGATACAGAGGAGACTGTTTTCTTCAAGGATTCTTCAATGCTGGCCCTTGCTTGGATGGAGAGAAGCCCACAGGTACTGAACTTATGGAGGGGGAGGGTGAGGGTGGCATTCAATGTTTGGGAACACAACTCCCAGCATGCTTTATTAGCTGGGAGTTGTAGTTCCAACATCTTGAATGCCAAGTGAGGATGGCATTCAAATGTTTGGAACATACAACTCCCAGCTAATAAAGCATGCTGGAAGTTGTAGTTCCCAAACATCTTGTATGCCCCTCACTGGAATTCAAGATGTTTGGAAACTACAACTCCCAGCTAATAGCATGCTGGGGTTGTAGTTTCCAAACATCTGAATGCCACCCTCACTTGGCATTCAACTGTTTGGAAACTACAACTCCCAGCATGCTTTATTAGCTGGGAGTTGTAGTTTCCACACATCTTGAATGCCAAGTTTCTACCCTCGGTTTATACTCGAGTCAACAACTTTATTAGGATTTTTAGCTGAAATTGGGTACCTCGGTTTATACTCGGGTCGGTTTATACTCGAGTATATACGGTAATTCCTCCAATACCAAAAATGACCTGTGTGTAATACATATTTCCCAAGATATCGCCTTGGCAAGGGAATAAGGTCTATCATTTAGGTATCATTTTAATGGCCTACCTTCCCATTCACAAATATAATATTTGTTCCCATATCACATATTCCCATACACAAATATATTTATTTTATACATATGGTTGCCCTCAAAGTCACCTCAATATATCCAACAGACCTCTAGCTGCAGAGAATTCCAGATACACGGTTCAGCCCCACATTGTCTGGAAAAGGAGATCTGGTTCCATGCTTCACTAATGGTAATATAAACAATAGGACTGTTTCCAGGGTGGAATGGCATTTTTATTGGTCCTTTGCAAGAACTAATACCAGTAGTTAACCCATTCTTGCCAAGTCACAACACACTTTCCTGACATAAGGTGATGCATTTTGTGCTTAGAAATACGTGTGCTGCTTACAGTATAAATGGGTCTGTGTTAAGCCTGGAAGATATTTTCTTGTATAAAAGATATTTTCTTGTATAAAGAGTGGTATGGATTCAAGGGGAAAAAATGTTATTCCCCCTCTTTTCAAAGCACTTGAAAGGCCTCATTTGAAATATGTGGTGCGGTTTAGTAATCCTGTACACAAAAATTAATAAGAGGACTGGGGGAGCGTGTATATGTAGACAAATTGGGAAATTTACAATTATGCACAATAGAGAAAAGGCCTTTGCATGGGTATATAATCGCTGTGTAGAAATGCATTACTGGACAATACAAATTACAATCTGGTGCTTGTTCACCATTAAAAAAACTGTCAGACATCTCTTAACTGGAAGAAAAGAAGTTTAGTTTTTCAATACGGAAGGGGATTTCACTAAAGGAAATGGTAAAACTATGGAACTGGTTTTCATTGACATGGTGAGGGCAGGTTCATTGGATAGTTTCAAAAATAAGGTAATAAAGAATATCCTTTTAGGCACTGATAATTCCTTTTGTAACCCACTGGCAAATATTCAGCAATATATACGAATCGTTAAATCCATAACTACAAATCGTTAAATCCATAAGTGTTTCCGTGTTATCTGCAATTTGTTTACACTTACAGGAGATTCAATAAAAGGTCTTATTGTTTAAAATGGTTCTAATTTTGCCCAACCAATCAGATCTTACTTAACATTTGAAAGCTAACATCTGGTTGGTTGGGGCAAAATTACACCATTTTAAACGATAATTGTTTATTGAATAACCCTGTTAGACTTAATGGTCCACGCTGCGCAGAAGCACTCAATACCTGCCTCTTAATTGCATACAGCTGTGAGCAGACATAATCAGTGACGATTAGATCGCTTTAGATTGTATTCAGCTGTGTCACACTCCTTATTAGTGCTGTTTACCTGTCTTGATTGTCTGTGTCACAGGTGCAGACACTCACATTATAAGAGCTTTGTTCAACCTTTCAAGCTAAATGATTTCGTTTAAAGGGTATGTACACTGGTCTATTACCACCCTGATAAATATAGTTTAATATTGGGAAATGTAATGTGGTGAGTATTGTTGCCCTCCACATGCAGAACTATCAAATTTGTTAGGGTGAATAGTATGACTCCCCCCCCCCCCCCCCAAAATAATAGCGGAATGACTACCAGTGTGTGACTTCTGTAGTAAATAATATTATTTCAAAGTGACAATTGCCTAAAGGGCAATTGTTAACAATTCTATTACTCTTAAATAACAAAATGCCATGAGCTACAGTAGGCCACCCACCAGGAGCAGAAATTAAAATAGCGATACGGAGTTTATGATTTAACTCCGTAACCTTGTTTCACACTTCATTATAAAGCTCTTTGCAATTCTGTGCTGAATTGTGCCTACATTTCTAGTTAAAAAGCAAACATTCAGCACTTCCTAAGTTTATATGCATAAAGTTGTTTATTTTGTTTTCTGGGTTGACTGCTTTCACAAAACGCATGCTTTTAGTGAAATATGTTGTTGCTTTGCTGCTTTTAAACATTTTAAGTGTCTCTATATCTTCTGTTTATAGTCATTAGAAAACCTGATGTGGCAAAGTGACTCTTAAAATCCTCCTGAAAAGTTTTTTAAAACTGTGCTTGGCATATACATGTGACAACGAGACTTACTACTGACACAAATATCAATATAGCTCCAAGAGGTGTTCAGCTAAAACAACTTGTTTTAACGCACCATTAAAAATGTTGTTTTCCCTGTTGTGTGCGTTTTTAAAGGGATTATTCTTTTTGTAGTTATTTCTTTGTGGGAAAATCAGCTGAGAACAAGGTTTTTGCAGTTTAGTTTAAGAATTATTTTATCCCAACAATTATACATTTTTGGAAAGCAGACATCCTATTTTTTAATGATCTGTTTTCTATACTAAATATCAAAATGATGATACATTGCTAAATAAATGGGTATAAATAAACCCCAGCATTTAAAATGCAAAAAAGTGTTCTATACTTTGGTACTTATCTCACTTATGGGAGTTTGTTACCACATATGTATAGCTGAACCCAATATATGGCTTCCAGAAAACCACACATAAAAATTGCTAAGGTAAATTGTAAATGTTATGACTATATGTCCAATTATATACAATACACCCTAAGCAGTAGTTCTTAAAAGCTTGTTCAAACATGTGCTTGCCATTTTCTCCACATAGTGAATGCATTTTAGCCTTTCCCCTAGCTGTGTTGCAGCCCATTCCTTTATTTAAACGCACTGCTGCATGCAGTTCTATGAGGGAATGGAAACACAAGGGGGAACCAGAATTAATTGCACAGTGAGTTTTCCCCTGGATTTAAATCCAGAAGTGGTTAGAGGGTAACCCTTTTGAAATAAAAAAGTGTTAAGGTGGCCATACACCAGCACGATATTACTTACCCGACCGACCGCTTACGCGACGTTCCTGCGATCCTGCCGGAACCACCTCTCCCGATCTTATATACGTCCGACATGCGATCGCAAAATGAATGGGATTTTGTCTATGAAAAATAACATTTTGCAATTAACAGGATTTATTTTAAATGTGAATAACATTGTTAAAAGTCTACAAATAGCATAGGGAGCAAGACAATGACATGGGGAACATGTACAGCACCAATTTAATTTTTTTAAAAATATTATTTTAAGGTCCAAGAGAAACAGAAGCAGCACACACCTAGATGTATAAAATATACACATATTTATTTAAAGAAATCAAGATGCAATGTATTCAGCTCTCTCTAACAGGTTATTTGAAGTGGGAACAGTGATTTTTAAAGTCAGGTGGTAAGCACATAATAAATGTCCATGATTAGTTATTCTAGTCCTGCTGACTGTCAGTTAATTGTAACACAGGGTTATCATAACTATAAGAGAATAAATAGATTGCATGATTTACCAGTGTAAATGTCACCATTTTCATACACTTGCAATAGGAACGTTGTAGCGAAATTTGGTCCATCTCTTATTCTCTTATTGTCAGCAGTACTAACCCTATGGGTAAGTCATTATCCAAAAGCCTTCTGATTGGTAGCCAAAGCACACCATAGAATCCATTGGTTAAAAAAAGAGAACCCACTTGTATTCACTGGTCATAAGAAATAGAAGAAGCAATGGACTATCCCAACTAGAGTTCTATAATCTATAATCTCACAGGCTTATTTTGAAATTGAATGAAACACACAAAATATTTCAATAGGAGTGATTGCTTTTAGGTAAAAAATACATGGTAATGGTGTATCCTGCTATGTCTGTTTAACAGCAATGAACAAAAACACCTTTTATCCTTGATATATTATTATGCTGCAAAATAAAAATTCACTTATAAAAGGGTTTATTTGAAGCTATCTTCAGATTTCTGAAATATTTGGCTATGTTTTCTTCGTAATATGCAAATCAAACTTTGAAAATAATGTATAATTTTCACTGCAGATCTTTTGTGATTACAAAACAATCCAATGAGCTTTTAGAGAACTGCACAAGTTACAGTATGTACAAAAGCAAAGTGCCATTAGTAGAATGTTTAGAACTGCATGAAAGCCATCTCAGATAATAAAAGCTATTGGTTTTGCTATCTTCCCAATATGCAAATCAGCTTCTTAGCTGTATAGGCTTTGGTTGTAATTTATGTTTTATATCAGATATTTTGTCAATTCTATACCACCTTCAACTTAACTTAAAAGTGATTTGCATATTAGAGACCACACGCACAGTGTGTATGCAAGGCCATTTCAGGCAATAATCGTGCCGTGTACTGGAACTTTGTCAGCCGAAGTGGCCGTTCTGTTGAAAATCCGCACGGCCGGATCACTGTCAGAAAGGCCATTTCGTCCAACAAAGTGCCCATACACGACACTATCAATGGGTGTTCATACACATCATGTGTCGTGGGTCGGCCCCTAGTGATCACATGTGCGTATGAAACTTAAGACCTTCCTACCTAAGATGGCTTTAATGGGATGTCAATCTGTAAAGTATCAATACATTCTTGTGCACAATTTTTTTTAAAGTGTGGGACAGACGATTTACCAACGTGATTAGTTTAAACATTTTTCTTGTGTACAGACAAAATTGCAGACAATAAAATAAACAGCTAGTAAAACATATTAGGCTGACTACAGCCTTTAGAATCAGTGGCGTAACTACCTCCCCCGCCACCCCTGCGACCGTGGGGGGGGGCCCGGACGGTAGTAGGCTCGCCACAAGCCCAAATCCCGCAGTATTCACCCTTTTAAAAAGCTGATCGCACGTATGAAGAAAACATACGCGCAATCAGCTCTTTAAAACCGGACCCGAACCTGAACCAGAAGTTCGGGTCCGGTTTTAAGAGCTGATCGCGCTTATGTTTTCTTCTTATGCGCGATCAGCTCTTAAGAAGGGTGAATACTGCAGGGACCTGCGAGGAGGAAGGAGGGAGTCAGGGGCCTAGCCCCCAAACTCGCCGGGGGGCCAGGGGCCCTTCAGGTATGCCCCTGTTTACAATATTTTATTTGTAGGGAAAAATTAACTTGTGTGGGGATTTTTTGTGTATCATGAGTGACAAAGTCCTATATTAATTTAATTAAAACCAGTCCTGATGGATGTACAGTTGTACAGTGCCCTTAGGGGTAGGCCCCACTAGGCAGCGCACAAGAATTGCGTGATGCTGCGAAATTGCAATGTTGCGCGATTCATGTACTCCACACTGTGAGTGCGCTTTGATCGCACCATAAAATCCTAGTGGGGCCTAGCCCTGACTGAAAATATATATATATTAATATATATAATGAGGTGGGAACACAACACTGCAATTAAAAAATGTTTATTCAGACAATCAATGTCCTGCTCATCATCCAGCAACATTTCTAGGGCGATTCTTCCTCTTTGTCAAGCTAGAGCAGTTTGAAAAACCACAAACCACACCCATCAGATGTGACTTATTTAAAAATTTAATGCACCAATCCTAGCACAGCAAAGCTCCAGATAGCTGCTCTCTGGTCTACTAAACTGCTTATAGTCTGAGGCCCCTTGTATTTCAATTTTTTTTTGATTGATGAATGCCTGGTATTGGTATGAAAATGAACAGGATTTGGGAGCTATGCCAACAGGCATCACAAGGCTATATCATCACATCCAGCTGCTGCTTTAGTTTAGGTGGAATTCCTGAAATCTTGTTGAGTGAGTAACGTACATTGTCAATTAAGTGTCAATTAATTAGAATTATATGGAGATGCTTGCACTCAGTCATTCGCGTGTTACACAGAACAAGGATGCTTCAATCCGTAGTAAATCAATGTTTAAAGGTAAGTTCTAAGAACTCCTTATCATATTTACATTTTGGTTCGTAGGGGAATGTTCCCATGCAGGTCTTGCAAGCAATGTTGTCATGTGTTTAAAACTAAAGCATTTATCCACGCATGCACTAAGAAAGTATTTCCATTACGTGGATATTTCACGTGCAACACCAAATTTGTTGTTTATGCACTGCTTTGCCCTTGTAATAGACTTTATATTGGAGAGACTACTCAGTCTATTAAAGGTGAACTGTGGTCTCCAAAGAAGTTAAGTTTAAATGAAAGGCCAGTTTCCTATCTTTAAAACGAGCCATCAACCACCTCTCTACCTGCTCCAGAAAGTTAATGGGTAGGAGGCTGACATGTGACATTCCTGAGGCTTCTCCTACAATGCCGCCAGCGAGCACAGCCTCAGACTCCCTCCGTGTGTGAGGGAGACAGGAAGTCCCTCCTCCTTTCTGCTGTGTGAAGTCCTGACAGAGAAGGTAAGGGGGGTCTGAATAACCCACGGTACCCACGAGTGGGCGGGGCTTAGACAACTGCAAGCGGGCGGGGCTTAGACACCGCTAGTGGGGGGGGCTTAGACACCCATGAGTGGGAGGGGCCACATGGGGTTGTAAGATAATGGGCAATGGGGGGCCTGCAACTGGAGGGACCATGGGGTCCATGAGTGGGAGAGACCAGGGGGGCTGCAAAGTGGAGGAGGAGACACAGGACAGATTGACTGACAGTTTCAGAGCAGGAAGTGCAGGGGCCCTGGTGATGCTGCTGCCATATCACACACAAAAATGTAAATATCTTCAAAACTGTGCAAAATAAACAATGGAAATAAATTGCAAAAATTCCCCGGGGGAGCAATTTGGACCACAGTTCCCCTTTAAGAGTAGAATATCCCAACATTAATCCAGTATATGGCTGAAGAACAGTAAATTACCTGTCCCTACACATTTCAATGAGGCCCATCACAGGGAATCGGATTTACGTTATTTGGTATTGGGATCTGTTCCTCGACCTTAACTTGGTGGTGATAGGGAGTTAATTCTTCGGAAAAGGGAAGCATGGTGGGTGTATCGTCTGAAGATGCTGCACCCACTTGGACTTAATTGTGAATATGACCTGTCTTCCTATGGTTTTAGTGAGAGAATCTTATCTCTATAAATATATTTATTTGGGTTTTACAATTCTTTACATGTATCTATTATAAAAATAATTTATGTATGATACAACAATATATATCATATTCAAAATGAATATAAAATATGTTATATATCATGTGACACTTGAGATGTCATTGTTTTTTTCAGTATGTTATGGTCGTGATACTGCAGGCTTGATAAAGGGGAGGTGATATCCCCTTAATGTTGCCTATATGCAGTGAGCCACATAATAAAGTATTGCATGTAATTTTGGAGTGCGGTGCACCATATTTTTCTATGTATTTTGGGACATGTGGCTGATGTTCCACTAAACACCTGGGACTTGTTCCTACTATTGAGATATATATATATATATATATATATCTCAATAGTAGGAACATATATATATGTATACTGAGTATAAGTCGAGGTTTTAAGGCTTAAGTACTCCGGCAGCCGCACGCTTCCGCTCTCTTCTGCATCCACTGTGCTAGTGGCTGATGCCGAGTAGTGATGTCAGACGCTTGAACAGTGGATGCGAAACAGGATTGCAGAGGGATTGACTGCGGCAGCCGGATCCCTTAAGAATGCAAAGAACATAAAGGCAAGTCCTCTCCTCTATGGGAGAGGTGTGTGTGTGTGTGTACAGTGCAACTAAAGTATGCTTGGAGTTGTAGTTTCCAAACATCTGGAGAGGCAGGGAATTGGGTGTTAGTGTGTGGGATTCCTCTGCATATGGTTATAGCCATACTGGATTTAGCTATAACTGTATGGGACAGCTGTATGGGAATTCTGCTGTCCATTTAAAGGGCAACTAAAGCCTCAAAACAATACATAATCAGAAGGCAGTAGGGGTCATCATTTCTACCCTCGGCATGTACTAGTGCCAATCAGGTTAACTCATTTTTCAGGTAAAAATGGGTACCTCAACTTATACTCGGATTGACTTACACTCCAGTATATGTGGTGTATATAATATATATATTTATATATAATATATATATAGAAAAGAAGAAAAAGCTTCAGTGCACGCAAAGGTCTTTATCAAAACATATAAAGTGCTTTTATTTATAAACGCATACTGGCAACTTTTTGGTCCAGTGTCTAGGACCTTTCTCAAGCCACACTAGTGCCAATATTATATATATATATATATATATACTTATATACCTATATCATAAACAAAGCAAATGCTATGGATATGGGCTGGGCTACTTAGGAAAGGAGAATTTTCCTTCTTTTCCTTACTGAGATGACTTTTACAAAGTCTAGGCTCTTTTAAGAAGCCAATATCAAAGTTATAACAATTTTTAACAATATTTTCCATATTGCTACAATAGTGGGTTATTGATCTGGGACCCTACATATAATTTTTTGTGTGTTTAGTTTCCATTTTGAGCCATTAGCTTAGCTCGCTATCAGTTGATAACCAGAAAATATATTTCCAAGGTATTTGACTAATCTATTGAATGCATTATTTAAAATAAGTTTTAGCTTCATATTATTGATTATAAAAAGCATTAGAGGAATACAAACACACATCTTTTTGTGAAAGCTCAATAATCATTAAATGCATAGTACTCTAATAAGCCAACACGGTCTTTTAAATAAATGAGCTTAGATTATTTTTACTCTTGCATAAACTTTGATTGTCACAAAAATTATTTAGTTTATTACTGTCATTTTTATACAGTATAGGTGTAATGTCAGTGGATTTATTTGTTTAATATATACTTATAATATATTTTGGGTAATCATAAACAAAGATAGGGTAAAACATGCCAAAGATCCTAAAAATGTAGGGAATCATATCCTAAGTATTGTAATATTTGCACAAACATTTTCAGTTTTATTGATATTATAAAGCACATTTTAGATCAACCCCATTATACAACCTTTATATGACTTTACCCCCTCTCTGAGCCTGGTAAACAATAGCACAAACAGTCAATAATTAAGCAGTTTATTTACTGTGTAGCTTTGACAACCCACCACTGACAATTTGACCAATGGGAGAGCTGCAGAATCAGATGTAAAGAGCAAAGCTATTCATTTTAAGTGTGCTTTGAATGAAGCTTGAACATCACACAGGACTTCCGATGATAATACACAATACTGCGTTATTATTGAATCCATATTCTTTTAAAGTGGGATCCCAATAACAATGAGACAGTAATTTTCCAGCAGTAACTCCCAATCACATGCTTACAAGAGATGTCCGAACTTCGCAAAATCCGGTCCGCTCGAAGATCCGCGAATTTTAGAAAAAAATCGAAAATTCTAAAATCCGCGAGCGGACCCGTTAAAATGAAAAATATTCTCAAAATTACAAAATTTCTCGTATTTTCGAATTTTCGAAAATACGAGTAATCCTCGTAATTTCGAAAATACGTATTTACGAAAATGAGATACATCCTCAGAATTTCGAAAATACGTATTGACGAAATTACGAGAAATCTCGTA
Source organism: Hymenochirus boettgeri (assembly GCA_019447015.1). NCBI lineage: Eukaryota > Metazoa > Chordata > Amphibia > Anura > Pipidae > Hymenochirus > Hymenochirus boettgeri. Next base: position 222,300,494 of record CM033469.1, read on the forward strand.
ATTTCGGAAATTTTCAAAAATCCTAAAAAATCCGCCGTTCGCGAACGGGATAAATCCGCGGCAGGTTCGGATCCGCGAACCGGCCATCCCTAATGCTTACTTGTCTTAATGCAGAAATTAGGGGGAAGAAGTTTTAGCTAAAGGGGTAAAATGAGGTTTAAAAAAAATTGCGTAAAAATTACACTTTTTACCTAATTGACCCAAATTTCACCTTTAAAATACCTGAAGAAGGGTGCTTGGTCTCTAACATATTTCTTTTGGCCACTTGGTGCAAAATATGAGCTCTGTATATGTATAAATAACAACCTGAACAAGAAATGTTATTGTGGCGATTTTTCAGTGCATTATTTAAAGGGTATATAAATCCCTTCTTCTGTCTATTAAATCAACAATGTGAAAAAAATTGATATCAATATATTCAATATTCTCAAATAGATTTTCATTTTGTTGCATTTCGTTTGTGGCAGTTGCTGCCTTCTCTCTTTCTTTTGTTGTTTAGTATCACTATCAGCATCAGCATGACCTTCTCACATCATCAGGCAGGGAAGAAGGCTTGTTCTGGTTTTCTAAAACAAGGCTCCTCTGCACATGGCCCAAGTTTGTTGAGATTGGAGTGGAAATGGGCTACAAATAGGAGTCTCTTGACAGTGAGAGTGGTTTTCAAAAATATTCTTGGGATACATATATGATTCTTTTTGAAGGGAAAGTTTAGTGGAAAATATTATTTTTTAAATTCTTAGTTTGTTTTATGCATACCTAATTATTCTACATAATCTCTTTCATTTTGAAAAATCAGTTGAATTTATACCCCTTGCTATTACCTGCTTTTGACATAAGTGAGGTGCCATTTCAGGTTCTTACAGTGCTTCTTCTTCCCAGAATGCACCATTTCCTTGGAATGTTCCTAAAAGTAATTTCTACTGATTGGCTGTTGGATAGGTCAAACATGCTCAGATCTCTACTGAGCAACTGAATCAACCCAGACACTGGGTCAAGGGCAAGACCATGACAGTCTCTATTAGGGGTCATGTTCACAGGGAGTCAGTATTTCGGAAGCATTTATTTATATACAGACAAAATGCTGAATGGGCAGGGTAAGGTCATTGGGATGGGAACATACTGCTCTTTTTCGTAAAAGCATATGTATTTGCACTGAACTTCCTGTATTAATTGTTGCCAATGCTATCTAAAAGTATGGTTTTGTGGATGTACATGCATTAATACATTGTCACCAACATCAGTTCGATGGGCACGTGATCTGACCAATCAATCGATAAAAGTTGCCACCACAGAAAGCCCAATCAATCTTGACTCTCCCTGACTATGCACACATCTGTCCTGGAAGCTTAATGGTTAACACTACACCATTCGCTCCAGCCACTAACTGGTTAATTAGCATCATTCACAAGCAGTCACAGAGTTAATTAGCATTTACACTAGCCAAGCATTCCTAATCTAAACACATATAAACTTATCAGAGACTAACTGAGTTCTTTTAGAGCATCAAAGACAAAACTTACTAAATTTTAGATTTAATATTCCAAAAGGTGGACAGTGTATGTAATACAAAAATAAAAGAAAATGGTGTTACAATAAAATGACATACAATAGGTACAACAGTTATAAAAAATAAAAAGGATAAAAATATTCACAGACCCTAACTACTCACTAGAAAAAGTCCTGTGTCCCGGGGGGAGAAGGAAACATATGATCTATACCCATTTAGCATGTCCCCTCAGTATGAACAAAGTTATAGGGGTTACAGTGACTTTTTAAGCCTATTGATAACCCATCCCCGCATGAGGTGGGAGCATTCAGGAATGTTCAGATTTACGACTTGTCACAATCCTTCATATACTTTAGATATTTACATTGTACTGGGATATTGACCACATATTCCTCTCCTGTATTAATTATCAATTCCCACAATACCAAACATGACCTGTGTGTAATACATGTTTCCCAAGATATTAATAACGCCCCTTGGCAAGAGAATAAGGCCTCCATGTTGGGTATCATTTTAATGGGCCTACCTTCCCATTTACAAATATAATATTGGTTTCTGTCTTACATATTCCAATACCAAAATATATTTATTTAACATGTATGGCTGTCCTTAAAGTGACCTATTAAGGTATTCTCTAGCTGTAGAGAATTCCAGATACATGGTTGTGTTTGATGTTTTTGACAATTTTTTTTTCATGATGAGACTATCTCTGTAATGCTGACCTAACATTTTACAGCACATAAAAGTAGCAATGCCATCTGTGAGCTTGCTTAAGTACCTATGCAATAGCAGGCATATGTAAATCTATATTGTGTATAATATTATATGAGTTTTAAAAATTGTGCTTTCTTCTACTAAATGCAGAGAAACTCATGTTTGAACATGACATACCAAAGCATTGTTTACACAGTTCTATTTTAGTTTTGTCTCAGTTTTTAGTTTAGTTTTGTCTTTTTCCCAACTACATTTCCTAAGCAGTGTAAAAGAATGAAAACCTATATAAAATATTAACTGACACAAAAGGCTGGTTTATATCCACTCTTACTTTCCTTATAGTCACGGATGCAGCGTTAGAAATATCATTGTAACATGATTCAGTCATACTTTATCATTATATTATCTCCTGCTTTAATTTTTTATTTGACATCAGGAAATGTTATCTGATTTACAGTATGAATGTGTAGAGAGCTTTTTTAGTGCTTTCTTGCTATCTTATAGGATCTGTATACATTATATATATATATATAATATATATATAAATAAAGATTTGCTACTTCTTTTTGTATCGTAACTACAAATGTAAAATTAAGAGAGAATTGTGGAAGAGATATATGTAACTATAATGTTCCCAATTAGAAAAGGTGAACTAATAGCACACCTAATACTTACAATTCGCCAGCTGGTAAACATAAGACTGAAACGTTACAATTTCATGCACGTTTGCAATAAACATTTTGGGGTTTCGATACAAAAATTTTGGTTTCAACTGTCAAAATTGTGCGTCATAATCTGGGTCTCTTCTGGTTACCTGCTGGCAGTACGAACCCTGGGCTGATTTGCACATCCTCAAATATAAACAATTTTTGTTTACTTTTCTAAAATTAATGACACGGAGGTCATTGCAGCTGCAAGCTCTATGAAACAGTGTTATTACTCTTTATATAAAATATTTCAGAACAAGAAAACCTTTTTCAGGGGATAGGTATCTTCTTACAATTCATCAGCTGGTAAACATAAATTTGGGCAATGCTTATTTTATATATTGAATTTCTAAGCACTGGGAATCCTCACAGTAGGAAAGAGGCTTATTAGACATGGGATTGTCAAACATGATTCATGTAATTGCTTTGCCCAGGTTAATGCTTTTCGAGTTGGAAAAAGATTTATTGTCTTGAAGCTTGAATGTTTTCTATTAAGAACTAAGATAATAGGATGTGATGGAAACACTATGCCAAATGGGAAAAGGTGTTTATGTGTTCTTTATAATGCAACTTTTCTCTTTAAATCATGTCTGAACTAATAAACCTCAATGGTATCCTAAAATGTAGCATTTGTTTAACCCAAGACACTGTATTGTTTTAGCTGCTAGATCTAATATGCTAGAAATTGATGCTAATCTGAAGTAAAATACCCATTCATTTATGTAACCCAGGGTTGAACAAAAAGTTATAGACATTAGAAGATAGTCAGACAATCATTGGAGCCAACCTAGAATTTTTAGCAAGTTTCATCAATTAAAAAAACATTTAAAATGTTATAGTAGTCACCAGGAGTGAATGCCTAGGAACACTGGCTACCTGGCTTCTGGGTTTGTCCAGCCCTAATATAACCACTGAATAGACTTAAAGGGCAACCATGGTCTTTAAACAAGTTTAAAAAGTCTGCAGTATTTTCTTTACAATGAGTCAACAATCACATCTCTGGTCGAAGCCTGTGAGAAATTATATTTGTTGAGTGACATTACTTCTTTAAATGTTCAAAAACGAACCCATTTAAGTCGATGGGAGTCAAATACCGTAGTTAAAAAAGTGTGGATAAAATACGGTTGAAATATCAATGGTAAATTACTGTACATGGCTCTGGGACCTGAGAAATAGTCTGGGGAACAGTAAATCAAAGAACACAAAAATCAAATTCCTTCTCATGCACGCTACTTTCAAGCTTAGATTAAAGGGTTACCGAACCCTCAAATTGTGAGTTTGAGGGTTACCCTTTGAATCATTGGATCAAGGGTTACCGAAATCAATCTCTACTGGGGAACACGTACATATAAGTAGAACTTGTTCATGATCGCTTTGTTTTCGAGCTTTCACATTCAAGGGTTATTGAATGCCGAAGTAGAGGGTTATGGAACGCCATATTCGAAAATCTTCAAATCTTCGAAAATCTTTGAAAAACTTTGCTAGTTTGAAATATCCAAACTAGTAGTTCGGATAGTTCGTATACTTCAGATTCATACAAACTCATAAAGTTCGACCCAAACTTGGGTTGAAGTTCAGGCCCATCACTAACTATGATTATTTTACTGTAGATGGACTCAAAATCCTCTTACCAGCTATACTTTCATACCAGTGAAACAAGCTTTGGTCTCATGCAGCTACATAATGGAAGTACATGGTTTGCTCTTCTTATTGAGAAGAATAAATTTGTGTGTTTGGCAACATGACATAAAACACTCAACACTGCTTGTTTTGTTTACCCTGAGCTATACTGGACTCACAAAACCAACAATATGTAAAACATTTTATGAACAAGGCTTCTGATTGGAGAAAAGCATGATATATTAACTGTTTTGCAGAGCTTTTACAGTTACAGTGTGAATAATAGTAACTGGTTTGTAAAAGTCATTAGGACAATGTATCAAGAGCAACTGATAACCCTTAAACAGGGATTTGTCACAGCACTTAAAAAATAAAAATAACAAGTCTTCATGTTGCAATGTGCCAAATTTATAATGGCACTTTTGTGTGTGTTTTCAGCAAATGTTTTGTATTAACTTCTCACTAAGATGGATTCAGAATGTAGTATAAGCCCCTGTGGCTTTGTTATAGCTGAAAAGCAGGGTCAGCGCCAAGTAATCACAGCTCCCATTACATTGAAGAAATAATTTTTGAAACTTTAAGCTATAATTAATACTTACAGGGAGATTCAATAAAAGTTCTTATTGTTTAAAATGGTTCTAATTTTGCCCCAACCAATCAGATTTTATTTAACATCTGAAAGCTAACATCTAATTGGTTGGGGCAAAATTAGCACCATTTTAAACAATAAGAACTTTTATTGAATAACCCTGTTAATGTCATATTACCTTTCTCAGAGATAAACCTACGTATTCAGCAGAGTTTCGGTTGAGGGGTTTGGCCCGGGGGTTGTATTCCACGCATGATCCAATTGGCTGCTCCGCGTGGACCCTGATTGGCCTTTTCTTTCACTCCAGAAGCAGTCCCAGGTGGTCCCCTAAATCCATCACTGTGGCATGCACCCTGGTTGGCTGCTTCTTTCACCTAGGACTGCATCTGGAGTGAAAGAAGAAGCCAGAGGACATTGGTGGAATGTTCCAATGCCTCACTGACACCAATGTCTAGACACTATGTCTCTGTGTGAGTGTGTGTAAATGCTATATTTCTGTGTGTGTCAATGCCTTGTCTGTCTGGGTGTGTGAAGGCCTTGTCTGTCTATGTGAATGCCTTGTGTGATTGTGAATGTCTGCCTGTCTCTGTGTGAATACCTGTAAGTCTGTGTGTGTGTGAATGCCTTGTCTGTCTGTGTGTGAATGTCTGTTTCTGTGAAAATGCCTTTCTGTCTGTGTGTGAGAATGCCTTGTCTGTCTTAAATGTATGTCTGTTTGAGAATATCTGTCCGTCTGTGTGTTAATGTCTTGTGTGTGTGTGTGTGTGTATGAATGCCTTGACTGTATGTTGGTGCATGCCTTGTATGTCTCTGTGTGTGAATGCCCTGTCTGTGTGTGTGTGTGTGCATGCCTTGTCTGTCTGTCTGTGTGTGTGTGTGAATGTCTTGTTTGTATGTCTGTGTGTGAATGACTTGTCTGTATGTCTGTGTGTGAATGTCTTGTCTGTCTGTGTTTGAATGCCTTATCTGTATGTCTGTGTGTGTGACTGCCTTGTCTGTATGTGTTGGAATGCCTTGTCTGTATGCCTGTGTATGTGAATGCCTTGTCTGTATGTCTGTGTGTGTGAATGCCCTGTCTGTCTGTCTGTCTGTGTGTGTGAATGCCTTGTCTGTCTGTGTGCGAATGCCTTGAATGTCTGTGTGTGTATGAATGTCTTGTCTATCGGTCTGTGTGTGTGAATGCCCTGTCTGTCTGTGTGTGAATGCCTTGTCTGTCTGTGTGTGTATGAATGCCTTGTCTGTCAGTCTGTGCGTGCGAATGCCTTGTCTGTTTGTTGGTGCATGCATTGTCTGTCGATCTGTGTGTGTGAATGCCTTGCCTGTATGTGTGTGCATGCCTTGTCTGTCGTGTGTGTGAATATGCCTGTGTGTTTGTGTGTGAATGCCTTGTGTGTTTGTGTGTGAATGCCTTGTCTGTGTGTGAATGTCTTGTCTGTGTGTGAATTCCTTGTTGTGCTGTGTGTGAATGCCTTGATTGTCTGTCGATCTGTGTGTGTGAATGCCTTGCCTGTATGTGTGTGCATGCCTTGTCTGTCTGTGTGTGTGAATGCCTTGTGTGTTTGTGTGTGAATGCCCTGTCTGTGTGTGAATGTCTTGTCTGTGTGTGAATGCATTTTCTGTGCTGTGTGTGAATGCCTTGTCTGTCTGTGTGAGTGTGAATGCTTTGTCTGTGCTGTGTGTGAATGCCTGTATGTGTGTGCGAATGCCTTGTCTGTCTCCGTGTGTGAATGCCTTGTCTGTCTGTGTGTGTGTGAATGCTTTGTCTGTGCTGTGTGTGAATGCCTGTCTGTGTGTGTGACTGCCTTGTCTGTCTGTGTTGGAATGCCTTGTCTGTATGCCTGTGTATGTGAATGCCTTGTCTGTATGTCTGTGTGTGTGAATGCCCTGTCTGTCTGTCTGTCTGTCTGTGTGTGTGAATGCGTTGTCTGTCTGTGGTGCGAATGCCTTGAATGTCTGTGTGTGGTATGATGCGTCTGTGTCTGTCTGTCTGTCTGTGTGTGTGAATGCGTTGTCTGTCTGTGTGCGAATGCCTTGAATGTCTGTGTGTGTATGAAATGTCTTGTCTGTCGGTCTGTGCGTGCGAATGCCTTGTCTGTTTGTTGGTGCATGCATTGTCTGTCGATCTTGTGTGGTGAATGCCTTGCCTGTATGTGTGTGCATGCCTTGTCCCTGTCTGTGTGTGTGAATGCCTTGTGTGTTTGTGTGTGAATGCCTTGTGTGTTTGTGTGTGAATGCCTTGTCTGTGTGTGAATGTCTTGTCTGTGTGTGAATTCCTTGTCTGTGCTGTGTGTGAATGCCTTGTTTGTCTGTGTGTGTGTGAATGCCCTGCTTGCCTGTATGTGTGTGCATGCCTTGTCTATCTGTGTGTGTGAATGCCTTGTGTGTTTGTGTGTGAATGCCTTGTCTGTGTGTGAATGCATTTTCTGTGCTGTGTGTGAATGCATTGTCTGTCTGTGTGAGTGTGAATGCTTTGTCTGTGCTGTGTGTGAATGCCTGTATGTGTGTGCGAATTCCTTGTCTGTCTGTCTGTGTGAAAGCCTTGTCTGTCTGTGTGTGTGAATGCCTATCTTTTGGAGACCCGTGGGGGAAGAGTGCACCTGGAACATGCAGCTGCCTGCTGAAGGTATTAAGAGCCACATGGCACTTAAAAATATATTAAATGGCATGTCCACCCACAAACTAAAATGTAACCAACTACTCTGCTCCTTATGGTTCTCCTGCAGTGCTTTTCCAAAGTCAAGGAAACAGTAGGAGCTGTATTCCTCTCCAAAGATTTCTGCCTCTATTCTAGCCTCCCAGATGGTAGTGTGACATGCGCAGTGGAGCCCTTCCTTGCCCTCCCTCTCACCCTCCGGATCCCTCCCTTCCACCAAACATTAAAACTTTTTTCTGTAGTTTAGGGCAAATTACTAAAAAAAGAATCAGAACTCTACTTACAGCCCTTCACTCCTGTGTCGCTCTGCATTGCCGGCAGTGGGGTCTCTGATTAGCTGCCTGTCAGCCAATCACAGATGCGGCTGCCGGTCCAGCCTGTTTGCTAGTTGCGGCAATCAGGGAATCGGATCAGAGCGCTGCAGGAGCAACTGGCTGTGAGTTTTAATTCTTTTTTAATTGTCTGATATAGCAGTTGGGGGTGGGCAGTTGGGGTTGGGACCTCTCTTTATTTAGTATGACCTCTTTCAAGGACTCATGTGAGCTTACAGAGCTTATATACCTTCTTTCTATCTTGTCTGCCTTAAAGGGGCGGAGAATACATTTATACAGTGAGCAAAGCATATAATAGGGCTTTGGCCACACTGCCCTCAGTTAAATACAAATATAAGGATATGCTGCTCAAACTTCTATATATATATAAAGTTATTTAAATCAGTAGCACACCACCAGATAATTGCCTGGTGCAAGTATATATATAAAGTTATTTAAATCAGTAGCACACCAACAGATAATTGCCTGGTGCAAGTATACCGGGAGACTCACTGTATCGCTCCTACCAAATGCAGTCCGTAGTATATACAGCACACAGGTCTTTAATCCAATTCACTTCTTTATTGTATTAATGTGCCATGGACAATAACAAGCATAAGTGAAGTTTCGGAGCTACTAGCCCCTTTCTCAAGCTCATACACAAAAAATGGCATCAAACGGGGAGAACGCTTCCACTCAAATACCCATGTGACATGATTCCATGCACAAATTACAATATCACATGTTGTTAGTATATATTAAAGGGCATGTCCCCTTTTAACATTTTTGCATATGTAATAGCTCTATCCTCCCCCAGCCCCAACCGCTAGAATAGATTTTCCAGAAACTCTCCCAATGTTTACTTACCTTCCCTCTTTCCTTCGCTGTACTGCCGGCCCTCTGCTTGCATGAAACTGGACGTGGCTGCCAGCTGCACAGAATGCCAGGGAGTGAGGTAAGGTAAGTAAAGATCGGGGGAGTCTCGGGAAAATCTATTATAGCTATTGGGGCTGGGGGACGATAGAGCTATTACATATCAAAGGGTTTTTACACTAGGGGGAGGGAGAGCAAAATGGGAGGGAGAGGGGGGGTGGCTGCTCTGAGCAAGACAAAAACATCTGAGAGGAAGCCTCAGAAGCGGAAACAATTTCCCTCCCTACAGTGCTCCTGGTGGTCAGGGGGTGGACATGCTCTTTAATTATCCACATTAGCATTACACATCCCTAGATACTTCATCCACTTTGTTATCCCAAAATATCCTTTACATCCCAACTCCCCATCAGAAAACGCAGAACCTAGAAAAGGAAAAAAGACTGGTCCGTCTCACATAATCACTTATTTTAAAAAAGAAGTAAGAAATTACTTCTTGTTTTTTAGGTTTTGTGGGCAATGCTATTCATATAGCATGAGACTGCAAGATGCGTTCTGTTATAAGAAGGTGTTTCTCTGCTTTTATGCTCAGTGAAGGGCTTTTTGCTTCTTTTGGCCCCTCTCTCCCATCTCTCCTAAGCTTTCTATCTGTCTCCTTCTACTGTAGCACCCCATTCCTACCCTCTTAGAGGAGCCATGGAAGCTTAGCTTGCACTGATGAGATCTAACAAGATCAAAACACGTCTTGTCTGCAGGTCAGATGATTGGCTCTATATATTAAGCTTTATTGCATGTTTATAGCCCCAAGCGGTTCTGACACATGCATTAGCTAAGGGACATAAAGGAGTGTTTTGCATATCTCTGCTCCCTTAATCAGGGAAACATGGGAGTAAGAAATTACTTCTTGTTTTGTGGGCAATGCTATTCATATAGCATGAGACTGCAAGATGCCTTCTGTTATAAGAAGGTGTTTCTCTGCTTTTATGCTCAGTGAAGGGCTTTTTGCTTCTTTTGGCCCCTCTCTCCCTAAGCTTTCTAGCTGTCTCTTCTACTGTACACCCAAGTCTCTGTTTTTTTTTCTTCTTCTTCAATCAGCGTGTAAATGAGAAGTAGAGGAGAAAACACAAAGAGAGACTTGGCTAGAGGGAATCACTTTTAATATTTAGATATGAAATGCCACTTAAAAAACATTTCTGTTCTAAGCTGTAAAATACAATGATTTCAGTCTTTATTATAAAGTTTTCCTTTTTATTAGAAATCATTCACTACAGCATGATATTAGGCACAGAAAAGTTTTGTGTTATTAGGAAAGAACTAGTTTCTCTGTACATTTAGATGATAACACCTCTGAGTACTTCTCAGCACAGTTGTTCCCTTCGTGGCAATAAATCCTTCTTAACCGGAACAGAATAGTGCTGGGAAGAGCAATTATATAATCATGCCTGAGCTCCCTTGTCTAATAAGCTTCCTCCCCATTGTTCTCTCTGTTGCTTAGAGAAAGATTGTGAAAAGAGAAGCAATTCTCTGCCCAAGTTCTCTTTAAGTGGTGGTGTAATAGATGTGATCATATTATTAGAATGTGGGATTAATGAAGGTGTGATTAAATCTCATTGAGCTTAAAAAAAAAGGCACAACACAAATTACAAACTGAAAACAAATAGTGGCACGTATGTTATTTGAAAGAAATGTGGGGTAGAGAAGGAAACAAGATATTACTTGGGTATACTGCAAGTGTCACTATCATAAAGAAGAAGACACTTTCACGCTATTGGATGGCTGATTGAGGAGCATGGTAATAACATGCCTAATGCTGACAAGATATAGCTCTAACATCAGGTATCTCCAATAGTTAGCCAAGAAGATAAATTTAAAAATACCCTCTATCTGCATCTCTGCACTGTGTTGTTTCTATAAATGTACCATTAACGGTATAATGTGGAGTTTTGCACAATGTTCTTCATAGTTTAAGGGCATGTCCAGCCTCTAAATAAACAGTGTTTATATGAAACAGTGTTTTATTTTAAAAATAAGTTAAATCCTCTTACCCCGACTTCCAGATTCAATCTGCAACTGACATTACAATCCTGTGCATTTCTGAGATTTCAGGGCTAGGAGGGGAATGACGTCACCACAAAACCTTCCCATCTCTTCTTTTTGAGCCTGTTACAACCAAAAGGATGCGTGATTGTTTCAGATGAGAAGCTCTCCCCCCTCCTTTCCAGGAAGAGCATATCCTGCCGTGACCCCACACAGAAACCCTGCAGCCAATCGGAACACTTAAAATGTGAACTAATCAGAATGCTTAAAACCGCCAGCCAATCGGTAGATGCAAGAATTGTCTTACTTTCCATTCTTCAATCAATGCATGTGGAACCAAGAACAAAGAAAGAATAACCTTTCCATTCACACGATCATCCGCTATCACATCAAATTCCCGGACGGTTACTGGTTCGGATTAACTATAGAGCACAATTATTGCGCATGTGCTCTATAGTTAATCGGAACCAGGAAGTGGTTGGTACCTGTCAGGATCGTGTGCAAGATTAACTTTTATTCACACACACAGTGGGCCGGAAAAGTTTCTAAAATTCAAAAAGAGTGAAAATAACTGGCATTACTAAATATAGTTCTTGCTGATCCAAGGATCCTTTCTGTTGCTTTGTAGTGGGAAGGGTTTCAAATTTTTTTAACTTCATTTGTATCATCTATTAGGTAGGATTAATTAGTAGGCTAAAAAGGTTGGTCAAGATGGACGTATGTCTTTACTAAACCTTCAATACTCCAATGCAGATAAAACAAACTAAATGCTTTAAATGAAAACATGTATGTTTCACTCATATATAGCAGCTATTACTTGTACACTAAATTAACTTTACATTTGGACTTTGGAACCATTAGAACTTTTACTTATGGACTCTGTAGACGTAGTACAGTAGATCTTGTACATATACTTTGTGGACTTTGCCCTTAAACATGTATAACAATTGTATACACTTTTGTGTATAGGGGTTATTACCTGGGTTTTTTCTCTGCCCGTGTCTCCTCCTCTGGGGTTGGTAATGTCACTTTTTCCTTTTTTAAACCTTTTGCTTATACACTCAAAACATAGTGATTTCACATCAATTAATTGCACTTGAAAAACACTGTTGGCCTTGTGGTCTTCTTCTTTAATACCTGGTTATTTACCTTATTTCTTATAATTAACTTCCTGAGTATAGGAATTTACCAGGAAAACAAGTACTCACTCAGAGCAAGGTGTGTCAATTCTTTATTGCAAATATATTAGGTAACTATTGTTTCCCGCACCGCTCACTCGATCAATAAATGGTAGCCGAACTCCCATTAAAATGCAGTCTATTTTCCAGCATCGTTAAAAATAACAGCACACATGGAGTAGGTAAGTGCACAGAATATACAATCAGGGAGATTCAAAAAAGTTCTTATCGTTAAAAATTGTGCTAATTTTGCCCCAACCAAACATCTTATTTAACATTTGAAAGCTAACATCTGATTGATTGGGGCAAAATTAGCACCATTTTATATCGATAAGAACTTTTATTGAACAACCCTGATAGTCTAAAACATTTCAGGCTACATGGCCCTTGAATAAATAGCTGCAAGAATTGAAAAACTTTTAAATTTAATACTTTTAATGAAAGCAGAACAGGTTGTGGAATACTTGCTCTTGTTAAAGGAGGGTTTAGAGAGACTTTCTTGATGAGGCTGTGATTTGGTAGGTTAGAGCTACATCTAATGTTAGCTACCATAAAATTAATTATGTTTTATTTATATTTTTGCTTTAGTTCTCCTTTAAAAGTTATTAGTTATCAAAAACATACATTTATACGTGTGAAAAAAGCAATACAAACAGATTGATTCACATGCATCGTAGAGGGTAAATTATATTTATAACCTGAAGGTAAAGGGCAAAATCATCATGTATAAATTCTTAAGGAGACAATCATTTTTCCTGTCACTGTCACATTTCATATACAATGAATAATTCAACAATATATTCACAACTTTGTCCTCTGTCCATCCAGTCTCAATGAGATTCTGAAATGGGCAGTGGCACAGGAGATATAATGGACAGTTATTTAGGGATATGTTAGGCAGCTTCCCTTTTATTGATAAATATCCTTATTTTGAGTTGCTGGGAGGGTTATACTGTATAAAGGGTATATGATGCCCAAACCCAACGGGTTTTGTCTGCAATTGGTTAGCAGGGGTGGAGGTTGACCTTTTGATAGGGCTATGAGGGAAGAGGCCATCTTACCTCATTTTAAAAAGCCAAAGGGCTAGGGGGTAAGGGAGGAGCCTGTTATATGGACCAGTGCACAACTATGAGAAATGCACATTGATTATCTTTTCTATGGTAATAGCACCCCCAACACGCCCCTTTTATGGGAGGTCCTATGCCTTTAATAAAGCAATGGGTGGCCTCTTCCCTATTTAAAAGCCAAAGGGCTAGGGGGTAAGTGAGAGAGCCTGTTATATGGATCCAGTGCACAACTATGAGAAATGCAAAAGTTTGCTAATGGTAATTGAAGAGAAAAAGGTTAGAGTTAGGACCTTCCAGACTGGGGTTACCTTAACGTGGTTTGGACGGCTTTTCATTCATGTGATCACAGTAATGTATACTAAAACCCTTTGTTTATAAAGTATGCCAGTGTGCAGATAACTGATATGTATGGGCCTAGGAATGTGTATTGATTATGATATATATATATCTTATATATATATATATCTATAGATAATATTATAATAGATATATATATATACACACACAAAATGGCATCAAACTGGGAGAACTCCCCACTCAACTCAATACCATGGAGAGGGAATTACATCATTCCATGGACAAAATACAATATCACATTTATTAGCATATATTAATATCCACATTAGCATCACACATCCCTAGATAGACTTTGTTATTCCAAAATATCCTTTACATCCCAACTCCATCAGAAAACACAGAACCTAGAGAAGGAAAAGAGACTGGTCTATTTCGCATAATCACATATTATAACAAAAGAAACAGGTCATAGGGCCCTATTTTAAAGATCGGTATCGTTATCGTAAAATACCGATCGTTACATAAAATAACGAGGGTTTTTACCGATAACGACCGTTATTTACCGATAACGACGTTTATTCCGATATCGTTAAATGCCGGCCGTTATCGGTGATAACGGTCGTTTTACGAAACGGTCGTTATTTACCGATATGACCGGTATTACCGATATCGGTAAATACCGGTTTATCGGTAAATAACGACCGGTATCGGTAAATAACGGGTCGTTATCGGTAGATAACGGTCGTATCGGTAAAACCCGGTCGTTATTTTACGATAACGATCGGTATTTTACGATAACGATACCGATTTTTATTAAATAGGGCCATAGTCTCATTGGGACCAAGAGGTTCAAGTGTGTTCAGCCGTGAACCCACCAGACCTCCCTCCGTTTAAATTTTTGATACGATCCCCTCCCGATGTGGCATGGGAAAAAAATCCAATGCCATATATTTCAAGTCAAAGTCACTGTGACCCTCAGACAAGGGGTATCAATAGTAGTCCTAGATGCGGCATATTATCAACAAGAGATCCTTAATCAATTATCAGTTGGGAGGTGTAGAAAAGACGTATGCTGTGATCCCATGTCAGACATTAAGCGCAAAAGGATAGTTTCATTTCTGAATGTATAAGAAATGGATATTGCTGAAGACATTAGGAGATACCTCACAGAAGAACACCCAAGAACACCGACTTTATACACCCTGGCCAAGGTGCACAAGAACCCTGTCCAACTGACGGGAGGCCTATGTTTAAGTGTAAGTTATATCGTTACCCCTATGGCCATTATGTTGGACAGAGTTCTTGTGCCATTAGTTCATGTTAGAGCTTTTATTTTGAGCACCTCTGATCTTTTGGAAAAGGTTAGGGTGTCCAAGTGGAAAATTGGGAAAATATTTTGTTGGTTACCCTTGATGTTACATTTCTGTAAACCTCAATCCCCACGAACAGGGGATAGAGGCAACGGTGAGACATTTACAATGAGTGGATATATTATGAAAGTACTTTTACATCGATGTCTTAATAATATTATTTAATATCTATTTTTCATTTAATGGAAAGTAACTCAATGTCATGGGATCCAAAGTTGCTCCATCATATGCCAATTCCTTTATGGCTTGGTTTAGGATAACTTCATCATGTGTCTCCACCCTTTCGCAGACCTTGTCTGGTATGGAGATACATAGACAATGTCTTCCTATTGTGGTGGGGCAGCATTGGACCCTTGGAAAGTTTTTTTGTATTATTAAATGGCATGTTTCCATGTCTCCATTATGCACAGAGCAAATTTTTGCACATGGGGGCAGGAAATTATACATCCACGTACTGGAGAAAGCTTTAAAATTATATGCGACATCTCCCATGTGATAAATGGCTGTGGTGTCCTTGCCAGAAGTAATATGTGGGGGAAACTACACAGCCCCCGAAGGCAAGGATATCACAGCACAAGTAAAGCAAGTATTCATCTTAAAGAAGACGAAAGAAGGTTGCCAGTGTCTAAAAATTATAAACAGGAGGGTCACGTGACTCTGATTGAAATATATGGCTTTGAAATTTGTTTCCATGCCACATCGGGGAGGTGTACATTCAAAAATTGAAACAGAGGGAGGTCTGGTGGGTTCACAGGCTGAACACACTAGTACCTCATGGTCTCAATTGAGTCTATGACCTTTTTTTTTTAAAATAAGAGAGAGAAACACCTTCTTATAACAGAAGGATCTGCAGTCTCATGCTATATGAATAGCATTGCCCACAAAACAAGAAGCATTTCTTACTCCCATGTTTTCCTGATTAAGGGGGCAGAGATATGCAAAACACCTTTATGTCCCTTAGCTAATGCATGTGTCCAGAACCGCTGGCTAAAACATGCAAAAAGCTTATATATAGAGAATCATCTGACCTGCAGACACAAAGTGTTTCGATCTTGTTAGGTCTCATCAGTGCAAGATACAGATTCATGCTCTATGGGGTAGGACTTGGGGTAGTACAGAGAAGAGACAGCTAGAAAGCTTAGGGAGAGATGGGCCAAAAGAAGAAAAAGCCCTTCACTGAGCATAAAGCAGAGAAACACCTTCTTATAAAGAAGGCATTTACAGTCTCATGCTATATGAATAGCCTTGCCCACAAAACAAGAAGCAATTTCTTACTCCCATGTTTCCCTGATTAAGGGGGCAGAGATATGCAAAACACTCCTTTATGTCCCTTAGCTAATGCATGTGTCCAGAACCGCTGGCTAATAACATGCAATAAAGCTTAATATATAGAGCCAATCATCTGACCTGCAGACAAGACGTGTTTTGATCTTGTTAGATCTCATCAGTGCAAGATACAGATTCATGGCTCTAAGGGGTAGGACTTGGGTGTACAGTAGAAGAGACAGCTATGAAGCTTAGGGAGAGAGGGCCAAAAGAAGCAAAAAGCCCTTCACTGAGCAAAAAGCAGAGAAACACCTTCTTATAACAGAAGGCATCTTACAGTCTCATGCTATATGAATAGCTTGCCCACAAAAACAAGAAGCAATTTCTTACTCCCATGTTTCCCTGATTAGGGGGCCGAGATATGCAAACACTCCTTTATGTCCCTTAGCTAATGCCTGTGTCCAGAACCGTGGCTAATAACATGCAATAAAGCTTAAATAGAGCCAATCATCTGACCTGCAGACAAGACGTGTTTTGATCTTGTTAGATCTCATCAGTGCAAGATACAGATTCATGGCTCTAAGGGGTAGGACTGGGTGTACAGTAGAAGAGACAGCTAGAAAGTTAGGGGAGAGGGGCCAAAAAGAAGCAAAAAGCCCTTCACTGAGCATAAAAGCAGAGAAACACCTTCTTATAACAGAAGGCGATCTTGCAGTCTCATGCTATATGAATAGCATTGCCCACAAAACAAGAAGTAATTTCTATCTCCCATGTTTCCCTGATTAAGGGGAGCAGAGATATGCAAAACACTCCTTTATGTCCCTTAGCTAATGCATGTGCCAGAACCGCTGGCTAATAACATGCAATAAAGCTAATATATAGAGCCAATCATCTGACCTGCAGACAAGACGTGTTTTGATCTTGTTAGATCTATCAGTGCAAGATACAGATTCATGGCTCTAAGGGTAGGACTTGGGTGTACAGTAGAAGAGACAGCTAGAAAGCATAGGGAGAGATGGGAGAGAGGGGCCAAAAGAAGCAAAAAGCCCTTCACTGAGCATAAAGCAGAGAAACACCTTTTATAACAGAAACGCATCTTGCAGTCTCATGCTATATGAATAGCCTTGCCCACAAAACAAGAACAATTTCTTACTCCCATGTTTCCTGATTAAGGGGGCAGAGATATGCAAAAACACTCCTTTATGTCCCTTAGTAAGCATGTGTCCAGAACCGCTGGCTAATAACATGCAATAAAGCTTAATATTAGAGCCAATCATCGGACCTGCAGACAAGACGTGTTTTGATCTTGTTAGCATCTATCAGTGCAAGATACAGATTCATGGCTCTAAGGGGTAGGACTGGGGGTACCAAATATCAGCAATATAGAAACGAATTCGTTAAATCCATAACTACAAATCGTTAAATCCATAAGTGTTTCCGTGTTATCTGCAATTGTTTACACTTACAGGGAGATTCAATAAAAGGTCTTATTGTTTAAAATGGTTCTAATTTTGCCCCAACCAATCAGATCTTACTAACATTTTGAAAGCTAACATCTTGGTTGGTTGGGGCAATTAGCACCATTTTAAACGTAGATTGTTTATTGAATAACCTGTTAGACTTGAATGGTCACGCGTCGGCAGAAGCAATCAATACCTGCCTCTTAATTGCATACAGCTGTGAGCAGACATAATCAGTGACGATTAGATCGCTTTAGATTGTATTCAGCTGTGTCACACTCCTTTTAGTGCTGTTTACCTGCTGCTTGATTGTCTGTGGTCACAGGTGCAGACCTCCACATTATACAGCTTTGTTCAACCTTTCAAGCTAAATGATTTCGTTTAAAGGGTTATGTACACTGGTCTATTACCACCCTGAAAATATAGTTTAATATTGGGAAATGTAAGTGGTGAGTATTGTTGCCCTCCACATGCAGAACTATCAAATTTTGTTAGGGTGATAGTATGACTCCCCCCCCCCCAAATAATAGCGGAATGACTACCAGTGTGTGACTCTTAGTAAATAATATTAGTTCAAAGTGACAATTGCCTAAAGGGCAATTGTTAACAATTCTATTACTCTAAATAACAAAATGCCATGAGCTCAGTAAGGCACCAAGAGCAGAAATTAAAATAGCGATACGGAGTTTATGATTTAACTCCGTAACCTTGTTTCACACTTCATTATAAAGCTCTTGCAATTCTGTGCTGAATTGTGCCTACATTCTAGTTAAAAAGCAAACATTCAGCACTCCTAAGTTATATGCAAAAGTTGTTTATTTTGTTTTCTGGGTTGACTGCTTTCACAAAACGCATGCTTTTTAGTGAAATATGTTGTTGCTCTGCTTTTTAACATTTTAAGTGTCTCTATATCTTCTGTTTATAGTCATTAGAAAACCTGATGTGGCAAAGTGACTCTTAAAATCCTCCTGAAAAGTTTTTAAAACTGTGCTTGGCATATACAGTGACACGAGACTTACTACTGACACAAATATCAATATAGCTCCAGAGGTGTTCAGCTAACACTTGTTTTAACGCAACCATTAAAAATGTTGTTTTCCCTGTTGTGTGCGTTTTAAAGGGATTAATTCTTTTTTGTAGTTATTTCTTTGTGGGACAAAATTCAGCTGAGAACAAGGTTTTTGCAGTTTAGTTAAGAATTATTGTTATCCCAAACAATTATACATTTTTTGGAAAGCAGACATCCTATTTTTTAATGATCTGTTTTCTATACTAAATATCAAAATGAGATACATTGCTAAATAAATGGGTAATAAACCCCAGCATATAAATGCAAAAAAGTGTTCTATACTTTTGGTACTTATCTCACTTATGGGAGTTGTTACCACATATGTATAGCTGAACCCAATATATGGCTTCCAAAACCCACATAAAAATTGTTAAGGTAAATTGTAAATGTTATGACTATATGTCCAATTATATACAATACACCCTAAGCAGTAGTTCTTAAAAGCTTGTTCAAACATGTGTCTTCCATTTTCTCCACATAGTGAATGCATTTTAGCCTTTCCCCTAGCTGTGTTGCAGCCCATTCCTTATTTAAACGCACTGCTGCATGCAGTTCTATGAGGGAATGGAAACAAGGGGAACCAGAATTAATTGCACAGTGAGTTTTCCCCTGGATTTAAATCCAGAGTGTTAGAGGGTAACCCTTTTGAATAAAAAGTGTTAAGGTGGCCATACACCAGCACGATATTATTACCGCACGACCGCTTACGCAGACGTTCCTGCGATCCTGCCGGAACCACCTTCCCGATCTTATATACTCCGACATGCGATCGCAAAATGAATGGGATTTTGTCTATGAAAAATAACATTTTGCAATTAACAGATTTATTTTAAATGTGATAACATTGTTAAAAGTCTACAAATAGCATAGGGAGCAAGACAATGACATGGGAACATGTACAGCACCAATTTAATTTTTTTAAAAATTTATTTTAGGTTCCAAAGAAAGAAGCAGCAACACCTAGATGTATAAAATATACACATATTTATTTAAAGAAATCAAGATGCAATGTATTCACTCTCTCTAACAGTTATTTGAAGTGGAACAGTGATTTTTAAGTCAGGTGGTAAGCAACATAATAAATGTCCATGATTAGTTATTCTAGTCCCTGCTGACTGTCAGTTAATTGTAACACAGGGTTATAACTTAAGAGATAATAATAGATTGCATGATTTACCAGTGAATGTTCACCATTTTCATACACTTGCAATAGAACGTTGTAGCGAAATTTGGTCCATCTCTTATTCTTATTGTCAGCATACTAACCCTATGGTAAGTCATATCCAAAAGCCTTCTGATTGGTAGCCAAGCACACCATAGAATCCATTGGTTAAAAAAAAGAGAACCCACTTGTATCACTGGTCATAAAATAGAAGAAGCAATGGACTATCCCACTAGAGTTCTATAATCTATAATCTCACAGGCTTTTTGAAATTGAATGAAACACACAAATATTTCAATAGGAGTGATTGCTTTTAGGTAAAAAATACTGTAATGGTGTATCCTGCTATGTCTGTTTAACAGCAATGAACAAAACACCTTTATCCTTGATATATTATTATGCTGCAAAATAAAATTCACTGATAAAAGGGTTTATTTGAAGCTATCTCAGATTTCGTGAAATATTTGGCTAGTTTTCTTCGTAATATGCAAATCAAACTTTGAAAATAATGTATAATTTTCACTGCAGATCTTGTTGATTAAAAACAATCCAATGAGCTTTAGAGAACTGCAACAAGTTACAGTATGTACAAAAGCAAAGTGCCATTAGTAGAAGTTTTAGAACTGCATGAAAGCCATCTCAGATAATAAAAGCTATTGGTTTTGCTATCTTCCCAATATGCAATCAGCTTCTTAGCTGTATGCTTTGGTTGTAATTTATGTTTTATATCAGATATTTTGTCAATTCTAATACACCTTCAACTTACTAAAAGTGATTTGCATATTAGAAACCACACGCAGTGTGTATGCAGGCCATGTCATTTCAGGCAATAATCGTGCCGTGTACTGGAACTTTGTCAGCCGAAGTGGCCGTTCTGTTGAAAATCCGCACGGCGGTCGGGCGATCACTGTCAGAAAGGCCATTTCTCCAACAAAGTGCCCATACACACACTATCATGGCGTTCATACACATCATGTGTCGTGGTCGGCCCCTAGTGATCACATGTGCGTATGAAACTTAAGACCTTCCTACCTAAGATGGCTTTAATGGGATGTCAATCTGTAAAGTATCAATACATTCTTGTGCACAATTTTTTTTTAAAGTGGGGACAGACGATTTACCAACGTGATTAGTTTAAACATTTTCTTTGTACAGACAAAATTGCAGACAAAAATAAACAGCTAGTAAAACATATTGGCTGACTACAGCCTTTAGAATCAGTGGCGTAATACCTCCCCTGCCACCCCTGCGACCGTGGGGGGGGGCCCGGACGGTAGTAGGGCTCGCCACAAGCCCAAATCCCCGCAGTATTCACCCTTTTTAAAAAGCTGATCGCACGTATGAAGAAAACATACGCGCAATCAGCTCTTTAAAAACCGGACCCGAACCTGAACCAGAAGTTCGGGTCCGGTTTTAAAGAGCTGATCGCGCTTATGTTTTCTTCTTATGCGCGATCAGCTCTTTAAGAAGGGTGAATACTGCAGGGACCTGCGAGGAGGAAGGAGGGAGTCAGGGGCCTAGCCCCCAAACTCCGGGGGGCCAGGGCCCTTCAGGTATGCCCCTGTTTACAATTTTATTTAGGAAAAATTAACTTGTGTGGGATTTTTTGTGTATAATGAGTGACAAAGTCCTATATTAATTTAATTAAAACCATCCTGATGGATGTACAGTGCCTTAGGGGTAGGCCCCACTAGGCAGCGCACAAGATTGCGTGATGCGCGAAATTGCAATGTTGCGCGATTCATGTACTCCACACTGTGAGTGCGCTTTGATCGCACCATAAAATCCTAGTGGGCCTAGCCCTGACTGAAAATATATATAAATATATATAAATGAGGTGGGAAACACAACACTGCAATTAAAAAATGTTTATTCAGACAATCAATGTCCTGCTCATCATCCAGCAACATTTCTAGGGCGATTTTTCTCTTTGTCAAGCTAGAGCAGTTTGAAAACCACAAAACCACACCCATCAGATGTGACTTATTTAAAAATTTAATGCACCACCCTAACAGCACAAGCTCCAGATAGCTGCTCTCTGGTCTACTAAACTGCTTATAGTCTGAGGCCCCTTGTATTTCCATTTTTTTTTTTTGATTGAGAATGCCTGGTATTGGTATGAAAATGAACAGGATTTGGGAGCTATGCCAACAGGCATCACAAGCTATATCATCACATCCAGCTGCTGCTTTAGTTTAGGTGGAATTCCTGAAATCTTGTTGAGTGAGTAAACGTACATGTCAATTAAGTGTCAATTAATTAGAATTATATGGAGATGCTTGCACTCAGTCATTCGCGTGTTACACAGAACAAGGATGCTTCATCCGTAGTAAATCAATGTTAAAGGTAAGTTCTAAGAAACTCCTTATCATATTTACATTTGGTTCGTAGGGAATGTTCCCATGCAGGTCTTGCAAGCAATGTTGTCATTGTGTTTAAAACTAAAGCATTTATCCACGCATGCACTAAGAAGTATTTCCATTACGTGGATATTTCACGTGCAACACCAAATTTGTTGTTTATGCACTGCTTTGCCCTTGTAATAGACTTTATATTGGAGAGACTACTCAGTCTATTAAAGGTGAACTGTGGTCTCCAAAGAAGTTAAGTTTAAATGAAAGGCCAGTTTCCTATCTTTTAAAACGAGCCATCAACCCACCTCTCTACCTGCTCCAGAAAGTTAATGGGTAGGAGGCTGACATGTGACATTCCGAGGCTTCTCCTACAATGCCGCCAGCGAGCACAGCCTCAGACTCCCTCCGTGTGTGAGGGAGACGGAAGTCCCTCCTCCTTTCTGTGTGTGAAGTCCTGACAGAGAAGGTAAGGGGGGTCTGAATAACCCACGGTACCCATGAGTGGGCGGGGCTTAGCAACTGCAAGCGGCGGGCTTAGACACTGCTAGTGGGGGGGCTTAGACACCCATGATGGGAGGGGCCACATGGGGGTGTAAGATAATGGGCAATGGGGGCCTGCAACTGGAGGGACCATGGGGTCCATGAGTGGGAGAGACCAGGGGGGCTGCAAAGTGGAGGAGGAGACACAGGACAAGATTGACTGACAGTTTCAGAGCAGGAAGTGCAGGGCCCTGGTGATGCTGCTGCCATATCACACCACAAATGTAAATATCTTCAAAAACTGTGCAAATAAACAATGAAATAATTGCAAAAATTCCGGGGAGCAATTTTGGACACAGTTCCCCTTTAAGAGTAGAAAATCCCAACATTAATCCAGTATATGGCTGAAGAACAGTAAATTACCTGTCCCTACACATTTCAATGAGGCCCATCAAGGGAATCGGATTTAGTTATTTGGTATTGGGATCTGTTCCTCGACCTTAATTGGTGGTGATAGGGAGTTAATTCTTCGAAAAGGGAAGCATGGTGGGTGTATCGTCTGAAGATGCTGCACCCACTTGGACTTAATTGTGAATATGACCTGTTTCCTATGGTTTTAGTGAGAGAATCTTATCTCTATAAATATATTTATTTTGGGTTTTACAATTCTTTACATGGATCTATTATAAAATATTTATGTATGATAAACAATATATATCATATTCAAAATGAATATAAAATATGTTTATATATCATGTGACACTTGAGATGTCATTGTTTTTTTCAGTATGTTATGGTCGTGATACTGCAGGCTCTTGATAAAGGGGAGGTGATATCCCTTAATGTTGCCTATTGCAGTGAGCCACATAAAAAGTATTGCATGTAATTTTGGAGTGCGGCTGCCACCATATTTTTCTATGTATTTTGGGGACATGTGTGATGTTCCACTAAACACCTGGGACTTGTTCCTACTATTGAGTATAATATATATATATATATATCTCAATAGTAGGAACATATATATATGTATACTGAGTATAAGTCGAGGTTTTTAAGGCTTAGTACTCCGGCAGCCGCACGCTTCCGCTCTCTTCTGCATCCACTGTGCTATGGTGATGCCGAGTAGTGATGTCAGACGCTTGAACAGTGGATGCGAAACAGGATTGCAGAGGGATTGACTGCAGCAGCGGATCCCTTAAGAATGCAAAGAACATAAAGGCAGTCCTCTCCTCTATGGGAGAGGTGTGTGTGTGTGTGTGTACAGTGCAACTAAGTATGCTTGGAG
The DNA here is from genome assembly GCA_019447015.1 of Hymenochirus boettgeri. NCBI lineage: Eukaryota > Metazoa > Chordata > Amphibia > Anura > Pipidae > Hymenochirus > Hymenochirus boettgeri. The sequence continues at coordinate 222,324,490 of CM033469.1, forward strand.
TTGTAGTTTCCAAACATCTGGAGAGGCAGGGAATGGGTGTTAGTGTGTGGGATTCCTCGCATATGGTTATAGCCATACTGGATTTAGCTATAACTGTATGGGACAGCTGTATGGGAATTCTGCTTGTCCATTTAAAGGGCAACTAAAGCCTCAAAACAATACTAATCAGAAGGCAGTAGGGGTCACATTTACCCGGCATGTACTAGTGCCAATCAGGTTAACTCATTTTTCAGGTAAAATGGGTACCTCAACTTATACTCGGATTGACTTACACTCCAGTATATGGTGTTATATAATATATATATTTATATATATAATATAGAAAAGGAAGAAAGCTTCAGTGCACGCAAAGGTCTTTATCAAAACATATAAAGTGCTTTTATTTATAAACGCATACTGGCAACTTTTGGTCCAGTGTCTAGGACCTTTCTCAAGCCACACTAGTGCCAATATTATATATAATATATATATACTTATAACAATATCATAAACAAAGCAAATGCTAGGATATGGCTGGGCTACTTAGGAAAGGAGAATTTTCCTTCTTTCCTTACTGAGATGACTTTTACAAAGTCTAGGCTCTTTAAGAAGCCAATATCAAAGTTATAACAATTTTTAACAATATTTTCCATATTGCTACATAGTGGGTTTTGATCTGGGACCCTACATATAATTTTTGTGTGTTTAGTTTCCATTTTGAGCATTAGCTTAGCTCGCTATCAGTTGATAACCAGAAAATATATTTCCAAGGTATTTGACTAATCTATTGAATGCATTATTTAAATAAGTTTTAGCTTCATATTATTGATTATAAAAAGCATTAGAGGAATACAAACACACATCTTTTTGTGAAAGCTCATAATCATTAAATGCATAGTACTCTAATAAGCCAACACGGTCTTTTAAATAAATGAGCTTAGTATTTTTACTCTTGCATAAACTTTGTGTCACAAAAATTATTTAGTTTATTACTGTCATTTTATACAGTATAGGTGTAATGTCAGTGGATTTATTTGTTTAATATATACTTATAATATATTTTGGGTATCATAAACAAAGATAGGGTAAAACATGCCAAAGATCCTAAAAATGTAGGGAATCATATCCTAAGTATTGTAATATTTGCACAACATTTTCAGTTTTATTGATATTATAAAGCACATTTAGATCAACCCCATTATACAACCTTTATATGACTTTACCCCCTCTCTGAGCCTGGTAACACAACAATACACAAAGTCAATAATTAAGCAGTTTATTTACTGTGTAGCTTTGACAACCCACCACTGACAATTTGACCATGGGAGAGCTGCAGAATCAGATGTAAAGAGCAAAGCTATTCATTTTAAGTGTGCTTTGAATGAAGCTTGACATCACACAGGACTTCCGATGATAATACACAATACTGCGTTATATTGAATCCATATTCTTTAAAGTGGGATCCCAATAACAATGAGACAGTAATTTCCAGCAGTAACTCCCAATCACATGCTTACAGAGATGTCCGAACTTCGCAAAATCCGGTCCGCTCGAAGATCCGCGAATTTTAGAAAAAAATCGAAAATTCTAAAATCCGCGAGCGGACCCGTTAAAATGAAAAATATTCTCAAAATTACAAAATTTCTCGTATTTTCGAATTTTCGAAAATACGAGTAATCCTCGTAATTTCGAAAATACGTATTTACGAAAATGAGATACATCCTCAGAATTTCGAAATACGTATGACGAAATTACGAGAAATCTCGTAATTTCGAAAATTTCAAAAATCCGAAAAAATCCGCCGTTCGCGAATGGGATAATCGCGGCAGGTTCGGATCCGCGAACCGGCCATCCCTAATGCTTACTTGTCTTAATGCAGAAATTAGGGGGAAGAATTTTAGCTAAAGGGGTAAATGAGGTTTAAAAAAAATTGCGTAAAAATTACACTTTTTACCTAATTGACCCAAATTCACCTTTAAAATACCTGAAGAAGGGTGCTTGGTCTAACATATTTCTTTTGGCCACTTGGTGCAAAATATGAGCTCTGTATATGTATAAATAACAACCTGAACAAGAATGTTATTGTGGCGATTTTTCAGTGCATTATTTAAAGGGTATATAAATCCCTCTTTCTGTCTATAAATCAACAATGTGAAAAAAATTGATATCATATATTCAATATTCTCAAATAGATTTTCATTGTTGCATTTCGTTTGTGGCAGTTGCTGCCTTCTCTCTTTCTTTTGTTGTTTAGTATCACTATCAGCATCAGCATGACCTTCTCACATCATCAGGCAGGGAAGAAGGCTTGTTCTGGTTTCTAAAACAAGGCTCCTCTGCACATGGCCCAAGTTTGTTGAGATTGGAGTGAAATGGGCTACAAATAGGAGTCTCTTGACAGTGAGAGTGGTTTTCAAAAATATCTTGGGATACATATATGATTCTTTTTGAAGGGAAAGTTTAGTGGAAAATATTATTTTTTAAATTCTAGTTGTTTTTTATGCATACCTAATTATTCACATAATCTCTTCATTTTGAAAAATCAGTTGAATTTATACCCCTTGCTATTACCTGCTTTTGACATAAGTGAGGTGCCATTTCAGGTTCTTACAGTGCTTCTTCTTCCCAGAATGCACCATTTCCTTGGAATGTTCCTAAAAGTAATTTCTACTGATTGGCTGTTGGATAGGTCAAACATGCTCAGATCTCTACTGAGCAACTGAATCAACCCAGACATGGGTCAAGGGCAAGACCATGACAGTCTCTATTAGGGGTCATGTTCACAGGGAGTCAGTATTTCGGAAGCATTTATTTATATACAGACAAAATGCTGAATGGGCAGGGTAAGGTCATTGGGATGGGAACATACTGCTCTTTTCGTAAAAGCATATGTATTTGCACTGAACTTCCTGTATAATTGTTGCCAATGCTATCTAAAAGTATGGTTTTGTGGATGTACATGCATTAATACATTGTCACCAACATCAGTTCGATGGGCACGTGATCTGACCAATCAATCGAAAAAGTTGCCACCACAAGAAAGCCCAATCAATCTTGACTCTCCCTGACTATGCACACATCTGTCCTGGAAGCTTAATGGTTAACACTACACCATTCGCTCCAGCCACTAACTGGTTAATTAGCATCATTCACAAGCAGTCACAGAGTTAATTAGCATTTACACTAGCCAAGCATTCCTAATCTAAAAAATATAAACTTATCAGAGACTAACTGAGTTCTTTTAGAGCATCAAGACAAAACTTACTAAATTTTAGATTTAATATTCCAAAGGTGGACAGTGTATGTAATACAAAAATAAAAGAAAATGGTGTTACAATAAATGACATACAATAGGTTACAAACAGTTATAAAAAATAAAAGGAAAAAATATTCACAGACCCTAACTACTCACTAGAAAAAGTCCTGTGTTCCGGGGGAGAAGGAAACAATTGATCTATACCCATTTAGCATGTCCCCTCAGTATGAACAAAGTTTATAGGGGTTACAGTGACTTTTTAAGACTATTGATAACCCATCCCCGCATGAGGTGGGAGCATTCAGGAATGTTCAGATTTACGACTTGTCACAATCCTTCATATACTTTAGATATTTACATTGTACTGGGATATTGACCACATATCCTCTCCTGTATTAATTATCAATTCCACAATACCAAACATGACCTGTGTGTATATAATGTTCCCAAGATATTAATAAACGCCCCTTGGCAAGAGAATAAGGCCTCCATGTTGGGTATCATTTAAATGGGCCTACCTTCCCATTTACAAATATAATATTGGTCTGTCTTACATATTCCAATACCAAAATATATTTATTTAACATGTATGGCTGTCCTTAAAGTGACCTATTAAGGTATTCTCTAGCTGTAGAGAATTCCAGATACATGGTTGTTGTGTTTGATGTTTTTGACAATTTTTTTTTCATGATGAGACTATCTCTGTAATGCTGACCTAACATTTTACAGCACATAAAAGTAGCAATGCCATCTGTGAGCTGCTTAAGTACCTATGCAATAGCAGGCATATGTAAATCTATATTGTGTGTAAATATTATATGAGTTTTAAAAATTGTGCTTTTTCTCTTAAATGCAGAGAAACTCATGTTTGAACATGACATACCAAAGCATTGTTACACAGTTCTATTTTAGTTTTGTCTCAGTTTTAGTTTAGTTTTGTCTTTTTCCCAACTACATTTCCTAAGCAGTGTAAAGAATGAAAACCTATATAAAATATTAACTGACACAAAAGGCTGGTTTATATCCACTCTTACTTTCCTTATAGTCACGGATGCAGCGTTAGAAATATCATTGTAACATGATTCAGTCATACTTATCATTATATTATCTCCTGCTTTAATTTTTTTTTGACATCAGGAAATGTTATCTGATTTACAGTATGAATGTGTAGAGAGCTTTTTAGTGCTTTCTTGCTATCTTATAGGATCTGTATACATTATATATATATATATATATAATATAATAATAATATAAATAAAGATTTGCTACTTCTTTTTGTATCGTAACTACAAATGTAAAATTAAGAGAATTGTGGAAGAGATATATGTAACTATAATGTTCCCAATTAGAAAAGGTGAACTAATAGCACACCTAATACTTACAATTCGCCAGCTGGTAAACATAAGACTGAAACGTTACAATTTCATGCACGTTTGCAATAAACTTTTGGGGTTCGATACAAAATTTTGGTTTCAACTGTCAAAATTGTGGTCATAATCTGGTCTCTTCTGGTTACCTGCTGGCAGTACGAACCCTGGGCTGATTTGCACATCCTCAAATATAAACAATTTTTGTTTACTTTTCTAAAATTAATGACAACGGAGGTCATTGCAGCTGAAGCTCTATGAAACATGTTATTACTCTTATATAAAATTTTCAGAACAAGAAAACCTTTTTCAGGGGATAGGTATCTTCTTACAATTCATCAGCTGTGTAAACATAAATTTGGGCAATGCTTATTTTATATATTGAATTTCTAAGCACTGGGAATCCTCACAGTAGGAAAGAGGCTTATTAGACATGGGATTGTCAAACATGATTCATGTAATTGCTTTGCCCAGGTTAATGCTTTTCGAGTTGGAAAAAGATTTATTGTCTTGAAGCTGAATGTTTTCTATTAAGAACTAAGATAATAGGATGTGATGGAAACACTATGCCAAATGGGAAAAGGTGTTTATGTGTTTTTATAATGCAACTTTTCTCTTTAAATCATGTCTGAACTAATAACCTCAATGGTATCCAAAATGTAGATTTGTTTAACCCAAGACACTGTATTGTTTAGCTGCTAGATCTAATATGCTAGCAATTGATGCTAATCTGAAGTAAAATACCCATTCATTTATGTAACCCAGGGTTGAACAAAAGTTATAGACATTAGAAGATAGTCAGACAATCTTGAGCCAACTAGAATTTTTAGCAAGTTTCATCAATTAAAAAAACATTAAAATGTTATAGTAGTCACCAGGAGTGAATGCCTAGAACACTGGCTACCTGGCTTCTGGGTTTGTCCAGCCTAATATAACCACTGAATAGACTTAAAGGGCAACCATGGTCTTTAAACAAGTTTAAAAAGTCTGCAGTATTTTCTTTACAATGAGTCAACAATCACATCTCTGGTCGAAGCCTGTGAGAAATTATATTTGTTGAGGTGACATTAACTTCTTTAAAGTGTTCAAAAACGAACCCATTTAAGTCGATGGGAGTCAAATACCGTAGTTAAAAAAGTGTGGATAAAATACGGTTGAAATATCAATGGTAAATTACTGTACAGGCTCTGGGACTGAGAAATAGTCTGGGGAACAGTAATCAAAGAACACAAAAATCAAATTCCTTCTCATGCACGCTCTTTCAAGCTTAGATTAAAGGGTTACCGAACCTCAAATTGTGAGTTTGAGGGTTACCCTTTGAATCATTGGATCAAGGGTTACCGAAATCAATCTCTACTGGGGAACACGTACATATAAGAGAACTTGTTTCATGATCGCTTTGTTTTCGAGCTTCAATTCAAGGGTTATTGAATGCCGAAGTAGAGGGTTATGGAACGCCAATTCGAAAATCTTCAAATCTTCGAAAATCTTTGAAAAACTTTGCTAGTTTGAAATATCCAAACTAGTAGTTCGGTAGTTCGTATACTTCAGATTCATACAAACTCATAAAGTTCGACCCAAACTTGGGTTGAAGTTCAGGCCCATCACTAACTATGATTATTTTTACTGTAGATGGACTCAAAATCCTCTTACCAGCTATACTTTCATACCAGTGAAACAAGCTTTGGTCTCATGCAGCTACATAATGGAAGTACATGGTTTGCTTCTTATTGAGAAGAAAAATTTGTGTGTTTGGCACATGACATAAAACACTCAAACGCTGTTGTTTTGTACCCTGAGCTATTACTGGACTCACAAAACCAACAATATGTAAACATTTTATGAACAAGGCTTCTGATTGGAGAAAAGCATGATATATTAACTGTTTTGCAGAGCTTTTACAGTTACAGTGTGAATAATAGTAACTGGTTTGTAAAAGTCATTAGGACAATGTATCAAGAGCAACTGATAACCCTTAAACAGGGATTTGTCACAGCAATTAAAAATAAAAATACAAGTCTTCATGTTGCAATGTGCCAATTTATAATGGACCTTTTGTGTTGTGTTTTCAGCAAAGTTTTTGTATTAACTTCTCACTAAGATGGATTCAGAATGTAGTATAAGCCCCTGTGGCTTTGTTATAGCTGAAAAGCAGGGTCAGCGCCAAGTAACACAGCTCCCATTACATTGAAGAAATAATTTTTGAAACTTTAAGCTATAATTAATACTTACGGGAGATTCAATAAAAGTTCTTATTGTTTAAAATGGTTCTAATTTGCCCCAACCAATCAGATTTTATTAACATCTGAAGCTAACATCTAATTGGTTGGGGCAAAATTAGCACCCATTTTAAACAATAAGAATTTTATTGAATAACCCTGTTAATGTATATTACCTTTCTCAGAGATAAACCTACGTATTCAGCAGAGTTTCGGTTGAGGGGTTTGGCCCGGGGGTTGTATTCCACGCATGATCCAATTGGCTGCTCCGCGTGGACCCTGATTGGCCTTTTCTTTCACTCAGCAAAGCAGTCCCAGGTGGTCCCCTAAATCCATCACTGTGGCATGCACCCTGGTGGCTGCTTCTTTCACCTAGGACTGCATCTGGAGTGAAAGAAGAAGCCAGAGGACATGTGGAATGGAATGTCCAATGCCTCACTGACACAATGTCTAGACACTATGTTCTGTTGTGAGTGTGTGTAAATGCTATATTTCTGTGTGTGTCAATGCCTTGTCTGTCGGTGTGTGAAGGCCTTGTCTGTCTATGTGAATGCTTGTGTGATTGTGAATGTCTGCCTGTCTCGTGTGAATACCTGTAAGTCTGGTGTGGGAATGCCTTGTCTGTCTGTGTGTGTGTTGTTCTGTGAAATGCCTTTCTGTCTGTGTGTGAGATGCCTTGTCTGTCTTAAATGTTGTCTGTTTGAGAATATCTGTCCGTTGTGTGTTAATGTCTTGTGTGTGTGGTGTGTGTGTATGAATGCCTTGACTGTATGTTGGTGATGCCTTGTATGTCCTTGTGTGTGAATGCCTGTCTGTGTGTGTGGTTGATGCTGCCTGTTCTGTCTGTGTGTGTGTGTGAATGTCTTGTTTGTATGTCTGTGTGTGAATGACTTGTCTGTATGTCTGTGTGTGAATGTCTTGTCTGTCTGTGTTGAATGCCTTATCTGTATGTCTGTGTGTGTGACTGCCTTGTCTGTATGTGTTGGAATGCCTTGTCTGTATGCCTGTGTTAGTGAATGCTTGTCTGTATGTCTGTGTGTGTGAATGCCTGTTGTCTGTGTCTGTGGTGGAATGCTTGTCTGTCTGGTTGCGAATGCCTTGAATGTCTGTGGTGTATGAATGTTTTGTCTATCGGTCTGTGTGTGTGAATGCCTGTCTGTCTGTGTGTGAATGCCTTGTCTGTCTGTGTGTGTATGAATGCCTTGTCTGTCAGTCTGTGCGTGCGAATGCCTTGTCTGTTGTTGGTGCATGCATTGTCTGTGATCTGTGTGTGTGAATGCCTTGCCTGTATGTGTGTGCATGCCTTGTCTGTCTGTGTGTGTGAAGCTTGTGTGTTTGTGTGTGAATGCCTTGTGTGTTTGTGTGTGATGCTGTCTGTGTGGTATGTCTGTGTGTGTGAACCTGTCTGTGTGTGTGAATGCCTTGTTTGTCTGTGTGTGTGTGAATGCCTTGCCTGTATGTGTGTGCATGCCTTGTCTGTCTGTGTGTGTGAATGCCTTGTGTGTTTGTGTGTGAATGCCTGTCTGTGTGTGAAGTCTTGTTGTGTGTGAATGCATTTTCTGTGCTGTGTGTGAATGCCTTGTCTGTCTGTGTGAGTGTGAATGCTTTGTCTGTGCTGTGGTGAATGCCTGTATGTGTGTGCGAATGCCTTGTCTGTCTCCGTGTGTGAATGCCTTGTCTGTCTGTGTGTGTGTGTGAATGTTTGTCGGTGCTGTGTGTGAATGCCTGTCTGTGTGGGTGACATGCCTTGTCTGTCTGTGTGGATGCCTGTCTGTGCTGGTATGTGAATGCCTTGTCTGTTGTCTGTGTGTGTGAATGCCTGTCTGTTCTGTCTGTCTGTGTGTGTGAATGCGTTGTCTGTTGTGTGCGAATGCCTTGAATGTCTGTGTGGTATGAATGTCTTGTCTGGCGGTCTGTGTGTGTGGAGCCCTGTCTGTCTGGTGTGAATGCCTGTCGTCGTGGTGTATGAATGCCTTGTCTGTCAGTCTGTGCGTGCGAATGCCTTGTCTGTTTGTTGGTGCATGCATTGTCTGTCGATCTATGTGTGTGAATGCCTTGCCTGTATGTGTGTGAATGCCTTGTCTGTCTGTGTGTGTGTGAATGCTTGTGTGTTTGTGTGTGAATGCCTTGTGTGTTTGTGTGAATGCCTTGTCGTGTGTGAATGTCTGTCTGTGTGTGAATTCTTGTCTGTGTGTGTGTGTGTGAATGCCTTGTTTGTCTGTGTGTGTGTGAATGCCGCCTGTATGTGTGTGCATGCCTTGTCTATCTGGTGTGTGAATGCCTGTGTGTTTGTGTGTGAATGCCTTGTCTGTGTGTGAATGCATTTTCTGTGCTGTGTGTGAATGCATGTCTGTCTGTGTGAGTGTGAATGCTTTGTCTGTGCTGTGTGTGAATGCCTGTAGTGTGTGTGCGAATTCCTTGTCTGTCTGTCTGTGTGAAAGCCTTGTCTGTCTGTGTGTGTGAATGCCTATCTTTTGGAGGACCCGTGGGGAAGAGGTGCACCTGGAACATGCAGTGCCTGCTGAAGGTATTAAGAGCCACATGGCACTTAAAAATATATTAAATGGCATGTCCACCCACAAACTAAAAGTAACCAACTACTCTGCTCCTTATGGTTCTCGGCTGTGCTTTTCCAAAGTCAAGGAAACAGTAGGAGCTGTATTCCTCTCCAAAGATTTCTGCCTCTATTCTAGCCTCCAGATGGTAGTGTGACATGCGCAGTGGAGCCTTCCTTGCCCTCCCTCTCACCCTCGGATCCCTCCCTTCCACCAAACATTAAAACTTTTTCTGTAGTTTAGGGCAAATTACTAAAAAAAGAATCAGAACTCTACTTAACGCCCTTCACTCCTGTGTCGCTCGCATTGCCGGCAGTGGGGTCTCTGATTAGCTGCCTGTCAGCCAATCACAGATGCGGCTGCCGTCAGCGTTTGCTAGTGCGGCAATCAGGGAATCGGATCAGAGCGCTGCAGGAGCAAATGGCTGTGAGTTTTAATTCTTTTTTAATTGTCTGATATAGCAGTTGGGGGTGGGCAGTTGGGGTTGGGACCTCTCTTATTTAGTGACCTCTTTCAAGGACTCATGTGAGCTTACAGAGCTTATATACCTTCTTCTATTGTCTGCCTTAAAGGGGCGGAGAATACATTTATACAGTGAGCAAAGCATATATAGGGCTTTGGCCACACTGCCCTCAGTTAAATCAAATATAAGGATTGCTGCTCAAACTTCTATATATATATAAAGTTATTATCAGTGCACACCACCAGATATGCTGTGCAGTATAATATATAAAGTTATTTAAATCAGTAGCACACCAACAGTAATTGCCTGGTGCAAGTTATACCGGGAGACTCACTGATCGCTCCTACCAAATGCAGTCCGTAGTATATACAGCACACAGGTCTTTAATCCAATCACTTCTTTGTATTAATGTGCCATGGACAAAAACAAGCAAGTGAAGTTCGGAGCTACTAGCCCCTTTCTCAAGCTCATACACAAAAAATGGCATCAAACGGGGAGAACGCTTCCACTCAAATACCCAGTGACATGATTCCATGCACAAATTACAATATCACATGTTGTTAGTATATATTAAAGGGCATGTCCCCTTTTAACTTTTTGCATATGTAAGCACTCTATCCTCCCCAGCCCCAACCGCTAGAATAGATTTTCCAGAAACTCTCCAATGTTTACTTACCTTCCTCTTTCTTCGCTGTTGTACTGCCGGCCCTTGCTTGCATGAAACTGGACGTGGCTGCCAGCTGCACAGAATGCCAGGGAGTGAGGTAAGGTAGTAAAGATCGGGGGAGTCTCGGGAAAATCATTATAGCTTTGGGGCTGGGGGACGATAAGCTATTACATATAAAGGGTTTTCACTAGGGGAGGGAGAGCAAAATGGGAGGGAGAGGGGGGGTGGCTGCTCTGAGCAAGACAAAAACATCTGAGAGGAAGCCTCAGAAGCGGAAACAATTCCCTCCCTCAGTGCTCCTGGTGGTCAGGGGGTGGACATGCTCTTTAATATCCACTTAGCATTACACATCCTAGATACTTCATCACTTGTTATCCCAAAATATCCTTTACATCCCAACTCCATCAGAAAACGACAGAACCTAGAAAAGGAAAAAAGACTGGTCCGTCTCACATAATCAATTATTTTAAAAAAGAAGTAAGAAATTACTTCTTGTTTTTTAGGTTTTGTGGGCAATGCTATTCATATAGCATGAGAACTGCAAGATGCGTTCTGTTATAAGAAGGTGTTTCTCTGCTTTTATGCTCAGTGAGGGCTTTTTGCTTTGGCCCCTCTCTCCCATCTCTCCTAAGCTTTCTAGCTGTCTCTTCTACTGTACACCCAAATCCTACCCTATTAGAGCCTGAATCTGTATCTTGCACTGATGAGATCTAACAAGATCAAAAACACGTCTTGTCTGCAGGTCAGATGATTGGCCTCATATATTAAGCTTTATTGCATGTTATTAGCCAGCGGTCTGGACACATGCATTAGCTAAGGAAATAAGGAGTGTTTTGCATATCTCTGCTCCCTTAATCAGGGAAACATGGGAGTAAGAAATTACTTCTTGTTTGTGGGCAATGCTATTCATATAGCATGAGACTGAGATGCCTTCTGTTATAAGAAGGTGTTTCTCTGCTTTTATGCTCAGTGAAGGGTTGTTCTTTTTGCTTTTGGCCCCTCTCTCCCCTAAGCTTTCTAGCTGTCTCTTCTACTGTACACCCAAGTCCTACCCCTAGAGCCAGAATCGTATCTTGCACTGATGAGATCTAACAAGATCAAAACACGTCTTGTCTGCAGGTCAGATGATTGGCTCTATATATTAAGCTTATTGCATGTTATATCCAGCGGTTCTGGACACATGCATTAGCTAAGGGACATAAAGGAGTGTTTTGCATATCTCTGCCCCCTTAATCAGGGAAACATGGGAGTAAGAAATTCTTCTTGTTTGTGGGCAAGGCTATTCATATAGCATGAGACTGCAAGATGCGTTCTGTTATAAGAGGTGTTTCTCTGTTTTATGCTCAGTGAAGGGCTTTTTGCTTTTTGGCCCCTCTCCATCTTCCCTATAGCTTTCTAGCTGTCTTCTACTGTACACCCAAGTCCTACCCCTTAGAGCCATGAATCTGTATCTTGCATGATGAGATCTAACAGATCAAACACGTCTTGCTGCAGGTCAGATGATTGGCTCTATATATTAGCTATTGCATGTTATTAGCCAGCGGTTCTGGACATGCATTAGCTAAGGGACATAAAGGAGTGTTTTGCATATCTCTGTCCCTTAATCAGGGAAACATGGGAGTAAGAAATTACTCTGTTGTTGGGCAATGCTATTCAATAGCATGAGACTGCAAGATGCCTTCTGTTATAAGAAGGTGTTTCTCTGCTTTTATGCTCAGTGAAGGGTTTTTGCTTCTTTTGGCCCTCTCTCCCTAAGCTTTCTAGTGTCTCTTCTACTGTACACCCAAGTCCTACCCCTTAGAGCCATGAATCTGTATCTTGCACTGTGAGATCTAAAAAGATCAAAACACGTCTTGTCTGCAGGTCAGATGATTGGCTCATATATTAAGCTTTATTGCATGTTATTAGCAGCGGTTCTGGACACATGCATTAGCTAAGGGACATAAAGGAGTGTTTTGCATATCTCTGCCCCCTTAATCAGGGAAACATGGGAGTAAGAAATTGCTTCTTGTTTTGTGGGCAAGGCTATTCATATAGCATGAGACTGTAAGATGCCTTCTGTTATAAGAAGGTGTTTCTCTGCTTTTATGCTCAGTGAAGGGCTTTTTGCTTCTTTTGGCCCATCTCTCCCTAAGCTTTCTAGCTGTCTCTTCTACTGTACCCCCAAGTCCTACCCCATAGAGCCATGAATCTGTATCTTGCACTGATGGATCTAACAAGATCAAAACACGTCTGTCTGAGGTCAGATGATTGGCTCTATATATTAAGCTTTATTGCATGTTATTAGCCAGCGGTTCTGGACACATGCATTAGCTAAGGGACATAAAGGAGTGTTTTGCATATCTCTGCCCCCTTAATCAGGGAAACATGGGAGTAAGAAATTGCTTCTTGTTTTGTGGGCAAGGCTATTCATATAGCATGAGACTGTAAGATGCCTTCTGTTATAAGAAGGTGTTTCTCTGCTTTTATGCTCAGTGAAGGGCTTTTGCTTTTTGGGCCCATCTCTCGCCTAAGCTTTCTAGCTGTCTCTTCTACTGTACCCCCAAGTCCTACCCCATAGAGCCATGAATCTGTATCTTGCATGATGAGACCTACAAGATCGAAACACGTTGTGTCTGCAGGTCAGATGATTGGCTCTATATATTAAGCTTATTGCATGTTATTAGCCAGCGGTTCTGGACACATGCATTAGCTAAGGGACATAAAGGAGTGTTTTGCATATATCTGCCCCCTAATCAGGAAAACATGGGAGTAAGAAATTGCTTCTTGTTTTGTGGGCAATGCTATTCATATAGCATGAGACTGCAAGATGCCTTCTGTTATAAGAAGGTGTTTCTCTTCTCTTATTTTAAAAAAGAAATAGGTCATAGACTCAATTGAGACCATGAGGTACTAGTGTGTTCACCCTGTGAACCCACCAGACCTCCCTCTGTTTCAATTTTTGAATATGATCACCTCCCCGATGTGGCATGGAAACAAATTTCAAAGCCATATATTTCAAGTCAGAGTCACTGTGACCCTCCTGTTTATAATTTTTAGACACTGGCAACCTTCTTTCGTCTTCTTTAAGATGAATACTTGCTTTACTTGTGCTGTGATATCCTTGCCTTCGGGGGCTGTGTAGTTTCCCCCACATATTACTTCTGGCAAGGACACCACAGCACATTTATCACATGGGAGATGTCGCATATAATTTTAAAGCTTTCTCCAGTACGTGGATGTATAATTTCCTGCCCCCATGTGCAAAAATTTGCTCTGTGCATAATGGAGACATGGAAACATGGCATTTAATAATACAAAAAAACTTTCCAAGGGTCCAATGCTGCCCCACCACAATAGGAAGACATTGTCTATGTATCTCCATACCAGACAAGGTCTGCGAAAGGGTGGAGACACATAGATGAAGTTATCCTAAACCAAGCCATAAAGGAATTGGCATATGATGGAGCAACTTTGGATCCCATGACATATGTAGTACTTTCCATTAAATGAAAAATAGATATTAAATAATATTAATTCAAGACATCGATGTAAAAGTACTTTCATAATATAATCCACTCATTGTAAATAGTCTCACCGTTGCCTCTATCCCCTGTTCGTGGGGGATTGAGGTTTACAGAAATGTAACATCAAGGGTAACCAACAAAATATTTTCCCAATTTTCCACTTGGACACCCCTAACCTTTTCCAAAAGATCAGAGGTGCTCAAAATAAAAGCTCTAACATGAACTAATGGCACAAGAACTCTGTCCAACATAATGGCCATAGGGGTAACGATATAACTTACAACTTAAACAATAGGCCTCCCAGTCAGTTGGACAGGGTTCTTGTGCACCTTGGGCAGGGTGTATAAAGTCGGTGTTCTTGGGTGTTCTACTGTGAGGTATCTCCTAATGTCTTCAGCAATAATTCCATTTCTTATACATTTCAGAAATGAAACTATCCATTTTGCGCTTAATGTCTGACATGGGATCACAGCATACGTCTTTTCTACACCTCCCAATCTGATAATTGATTAAGGATCTCTTGTTGATAATATGCCGCATCTAGGACTACTATTGATACCCCTTGTCTGAGGGTCACAGTGACTTTGACTTGAAATATATGGCATTGGATTTTTTTCCCATGCCACATCGGGAGGGGATCGTATTCAAAAATTTAAACGGAGGGAGGTCTGGTGGGTTCACAGGCTGAACACACTTGAACCTCGTGGTCTCAATTGAGACTATGGGCCCTATTTATAAAAAATCGTTATCGTTATCGTAAAATACCGATCGTTATCGTAAAATAACGACCGGGTTTTTACCGATAACGACCGTTATCTACCGATAACGACCGTTATTTACCGATACCGGTCGTTATTTACCGATAATGACCGGTATTTACCGATATCGGTAAATAACGACCGTTATCGGTAAATAACGACCGTTATTCACCGATAACGGCCGGCATTTAACGATATCGGTAAATAACGGTCGTTATCGGTAAATAACGGTCGTTATCGGTAAAAACCCAGTCGTTATTTTATGATAACGATCGGTATTTTATTATAACGATACCGATCTTTTATAAATAGGGCCCTATGACCTGTTTCTTTTGTTATAATATGTGATTATGCGAAATAGACCAGTCTCTTTTCCTTCTCTAGGTTCTGTGTTTTCTGATGGGGAGTTGGGATGTAAAGGATATTTTGGAATAACAAAGTCTATCTAGGGATGTGTGATGCTAATGTGGATAATTAATATATGCTAATAAGATGTGATATTGTAATTTGTCCATGGAATGATGTAATTCCCTCTCCATGGGTATTGAGTTGAGTGGGAGAGTTCTCCCAGTTTGATGCCATTTTGTGTGTGTATATATATATATCTATATATATATATATCTATATATATATATCTATATATATATAGATATATATATATCATAATCAATACACATTCCTAGGCCCCATACAATATCATGTTATCTGCACACTGGCATACTTTATAAACAAAGGGGTTTTAGTATACATTACTGTGATCACATGAATGAAAAGCCGTCCAACCACGTTAAGGTAACCCCAGTCTGGAAGGTCCTAACTTCTAACCTTTTTTACTTCAATTACCATTAGCAAACTTTTGCATTTCTCATAGTTGTGCACTGGATCCATATAACAGGCTCTCTCACTTACCCCCTAGCCCTTTGGCTTTTTAAAATAAGGGAAGAGGCCACCCAGTGCTTTATATTAAAGGCATAGGACCTCCCATAAAAGGGGCGTGTTGGGGGTGCTATTACCATAGAAAAGATAATCAATGTGCATTTCTCATAGTTGTGCACTGGATCCATATAACAGGCTCTCTCCCTTACCCCCTAGCCCTTTGGCTTTTTAAAATGAGGTAAGATGGCCTCTTCCCTCATTTAGCCCTATTCAAAAGGTCAACCTCCACCCCTGCTAAACCAATTGCAGAGCAAAACCCGTTGGGTTTGGGCATCATATACCCTTTATACAGTATAACCAGCCCAGCAACTCAAAATAAGGATATTTATCAATAAAAGGGAAGCTGCCTTAACATATCCCTAAATAAACTGTCCATTATATCTCCTGTGCCACTGCCCATTTCAGAATCTCATTGAGACTGGATGGACAGAGGACAAAGTTGTGAATATATTGTTGAATTATTCATTGTATATGAAATGTGACAAGTGACAGGAAAAATGCATTGTTCTCCTTAAGAATTTATACATGATGATTTTGCCCTTTACCTTCAGGTTATAAAATATAATTTACCTCTACAGATGCATGTGAATCAATCTGTTTGTATTGCTTTTTTCACACGTATAAAATGTATGTTTTTGAATAACTAATAACTTTTAAAGGAGAACTAAAGCCAAAATATAAATAAGACATAATTAATTTTATGGTAGCTAACATTAGATGTAGCTCTAACCTACCAAATCAGCAGCCTCATCAAGAAAGTCTCTCTTAAACCCTCCTTTAACAAGAGCAAGTATTCCTACAACCTGTTCTGCTTTCATTAAAAAGTAATTAAATTTAAAAGTTTTTCAATTCTTGCAGCTATTTATTCAAGGGCCATGTAGCCTGAAATGTGTTAGACTATCAGGGTTGTTCAATAAAAGTTCTTATCGATATAAAATGGTGCTAATTTTGCCCCAATCAATCAGATGTTAGCTTTCAAATGTTAAATAAGATGTGATTGGTTGGGGCAAAATTAGCACAATTTTTAACGATAAGAACTTTTATTGAATCTCCCTGATTGTATATTCTGTGCACTTACCTACTCCATGTGTGCTGTTATTTTTAACGATGCTGGAAAATAAAGACTGCATTTTAATGGGAGTATCGGCTACCATTTATATGATCGAGTGAGCGGTGCGGGGAAACAATAGTTACCTAATATATTTGCAATAAAGAATTGACACACCTTGCTCTGAGTGAGTACTTGTTTTCCTGGTAAATTCCTATACTCAAGGAAGTTAATTATAAGAAATAAGGTAAATAACCAGGTATTAAGAAGAAGAAGACCACAAGGCCAACAGTGTTTTTCAAGTGCAATTAATTGATGTGAAATCACTATGTTTTGAGTGTATAAGCAACAAGGTTATAAAAGGAAAAAGTGACATTACCAACCCAGAGGAGGAGACACGGGGCAGAGAAAAAACCCAGGTATAATAACCCATATACACAAAAAGTGATATACAATTGTTATACATGTTTAAAGGGCAAAGTCCACAAAGTATATGTACAAAATCTACTGTACTACGTCTACAGAGTCCATAAGTAAAAGTTCTAATGGTTCCAAAGTCCAAATGTAAAGTTAATTTAGTGTACAAGTAATAGCTGCTATATATGAGTGAAACATACATGTTTTCATTTAAAGCATTTTAGTTTGTTTTATCTGCATTGGAGTATTGAAGGTTTAGTAAAGACATACGTCCATCTTGACCAACCTTTTTAGCCTACTAATTAATCCTACCTAATAGATGATACAAATGAAGTTAAAAAAAATTGAAACCCTTCCTCACTACAAATAGCAACCAGAAAGGATCCTTGGATCAGCAAGAACTATATTTAGTAATGCCAGTTATTTTCACTCTTTTTGAATTTTAGAAACTTTTCCGGCCCACTGTGTGTGTGAATAAAAGTTATCTTGCACACGATATTGACAGGTACCAACCACTTCCTGGTTCCGATTAACTATAGAGCACATGCGCAATAATGTGCTCTATAGTTAATCCGAACCAGTAACCGTCCGGGAATTTTGATGTGATAGCGGATGATCGTGTGAATGGAAAGGTTATTCTTTCTTTGTTCTTGGTTCCACATGCATTGATTGAAGAATGGAAAGTAAGACAATTCTTGCATTCCGATTGGCTGGCGGTTTAAGCATTCTGATTAGTTCACATTTTAAGTGTTCCGGTTGGCTGCAGGGTTTCTGTGTGGGGTCATGGCAGGGATATGCTCTTCCTGGAAAGGAGGGGGGAGAGCTTCTCATCTGAAACAATCACGCATCCTTTTGGTTGTAACAGGCTCAAAACAGAAGAGATGGGGAATGTGTTTGTGGTGACGTCATTCCCCTCCTAGCCACTGAAATCTCAGAAATGCACAGGATTGTAATGTCAGTTGCAGATTGAATCTGGAAGTCGGGGTAAGAGGATTTAACTTATTTTTAAAATAAAACACTGTTTCATATAAAACACTGTTATTTAGAGGCTGGACATGCCCTTTAAACTTATAGAAGAAACATTGTGCAAATCTCCAACATTATACCGTTAATGGTTACATTTATAGAAACAACACAGTGCAGAGATGCAGATAGAGGGTAATGTTTAAATTTATCTTCTTGCTAACTATTGGAGATACCTGAGTGTTAGAGCTATATCTTGTCAGCATTAGGCATGTTATTACCATGCTCCTCAATCAGCCATCCAATAGCGTGAAAGTGTCTTCTTCTTTATGATAGTGACACTTGCAGTATACCCAAGTAATATCTTGTTTCCTTCTACCCGCACATTTCTTTTTCAATATAACATACGTGCCACTATTTGTTTTCAAGTTTGTAATTTGTGCCTTTTTTTTTAAGCTCAATGAGATTTAATCACACCTTCATTAATCCTACATTCTAATATAATATGATCACATCTATTACACCACTTAAAGAGAACTTGGGCAGAGAATTGCTTCTCTTTTCACAATCTTTCTCTAAGCAACATGAGCAGAACAATGGGAGGGAAGCTTATTAGACAAGGGAAGCTCAGGCATGATTTATATAATTGCTCTTCCCAGCACTATTCTGTTCCGGTTAAGAAGGATTTATTGCCACGAAGGGAACAACTGTGCTGAGAAGTACTCAGAGGTGTTATCATCTAAATGTACAGAGAAACTAGTTCTTTCCTAATAAACACAAAACTTTTCTGTGCCTAATATCATGCTGTAGTGAATGATTTCTAATAAAAAAGGAAAACCTTTATAATAAAAGACTGAAATCATTGTTATTTTACAGCTTAGAACAGAAATGTTTTTTAAGTGGCATTTCATATCTAAATATTAAAAGTGATTCCCTCTAGCCAAGTCTCTCTTTGTGTTTCTCTCTACTTCTCATTTTACACGCTGATTGAAGAAGAAGAAAAAAAAACAGAAAAGGAACAGAATAGTTCTGATCGGGACTGTTTAATGAAGGAAGGTTTCAGAAAGGTTTGCCTTTATAGTCAATGCTTTTAGAAAGTTTTGCCTTTATAGCCAATTCTAACAGCAACAAAGCTACAGATGGAAGGCATTCCAAAGAAGCATAAGGGAATGTTAAGTAATGGAGATACCAGGGCCAGAAAATGAATATATCACTGCATTGCCTTTTATTGCTGTTCTTGCAGTTATATAATTTTAATGCATCTGTGTGGGAACACTGTATTCCCCTGTTCCTTTGTTTATTCATATACACGCCTTCTTTCTTGGCTTTTCTGAATTATTTTAAAGGTTGTCTCATAGCTTGTTCACAGCAAAAATAGTAGTGAAACAGCTTTATTCACTTATATAATTTTACCCGGTTTAGAAATGGTTTTAGACTTAAAGAAAAAAATAAGGTACAGTAGTGCTAACATTTGACCTCTTAAAGGGGAAGTTCAGTGCAAATACATGTACTTTTCAGCATTGTGTCTGTGTATAAATAAATGCAACCGAAATAGTGACTTCCTGTTCGCAGGACCCCTAATAGAGGCCGTTATGGTCTTGCCCTTGATCCAGCGCCTGGGTTGATTCAGTTGCTCAGTAGAGATCTGAGCATCTTTGACCTATCCCACAGCCAATCAGTAGAAATTACTGTTAGGAACATTCCAAGGATATGGTGCATCCTGGGAAGAAGAAGGACCGTTAGAACCTGAAATGTCAGCTCACTAATGTCAACAGCAGGGAATAGCAAAGGGTATGAAATCAACTGATTTTTCAAAATGGGAGAGAATATGTAGAATAGCTAAGTATGCATAATACAAACCAAGAATTTTTAAAATATTGATATTTTCCATTGAACTTGAATACTGAGGTTTTACTTTAGAAAAAGTGTGTTTTGATGCGATTTAATAAAGACGTTTGAATTACACTCAAGAGTGCCCCTTGCATGGATTGTGCTTGGGCTATAGCTAAGGGTCAGTGGTAGAGGACCTGGCGAGGGAGCACCTTGTAAATTACTGGCTAATAGCCATAAGGAGAGTGCCTAGGCCCAAAATCGATTTCCCTTTAAACGAGAACTAAACCGTTTTTCCTCCCCATAATATGAAAGCATTTTTTCTCTTGATTACCGTATATACTCGAGTATAAGTCGAATTTTTCAGGCTTTAAAGTTAGCTTGAAAACCTAACCTCGACTTATACTCGGGTCAAGTCCTAATTTAGATCCAAATGCTGCAATTGTGCATACTAACCAGTAGGTGGCGCTGTGTTAAAAAATCTTCCTTCACCTGCATAGAAAGTTACAGGAGCTTATCTGCGTTTACACTACTTCCTGCATCCTGTAGTCTGGCTGCTGGACTCACTCAGCACTGTCACTGCTCATCTGGATGCTGTAAATCTGATGCACTGCTAGTTCAGTGCAAATGACAGCTTGAAACTACAACACTCAGGTGCCATTTTTAACTATTGGGGTCAGAGTGCCCTTTACTATATGGGGGTCAGAGTGCCCCTTACTGTATGGGGGTCAGAGTGCTATTTACTATATGGGTGTCCGAGTGCCCTTTACTATATGGGGGTCAGAGTGCCCATTACTATATGGGGGTCAGAGTGCCCCTTACTGTATGGGGGTTAGAGTGCCCTTTACTATATGGGGGTCAGAGTGCCCTTTACTATATGGGGGTCAGAGTGCCCTTTACTATATGGGGGTCAGAGTGCCCTTTACTATCTGGGGGTCAGAGTGCCCTTTACTATATGGGGGTCAGGAGAATTGTTAATGATGGTAAGCTTAATTAAAAGTTTACTGAAACTACAACTCCTAGCAAACAAAGCATGCTGGGAGTTGTAGTTTCCAAACATCTGAGTGCCAAGGAATTGGGGGTTCCTGGTACTGGATTTGGCTATTACTATATGGGTTTCATGTATGGGAATTCTGCTGTCTATTTAAAGGGCAACTGATTTCTACCCTCGACTTATACTCGAGTCAATCAGTTTTTACAATTTTTAAGGTAAAATAGGTACCTCGACTTACACTCGGATCGACTTATACTCGAGTATATACAGTATATACGGTACTTCTTACATTGTAAGACATTTCTTTAGTAAGTTGCATTTTCATGTAAAAAATACATTCTGTAATAAGAAGATAAGAAGGCCATGTCGTCAGTACAACTCACACCCCATGTGGACTTTAAAGAGCCTTATTAGCATTAGCACCTATTGCCACGCCTCCTGACCTATTATTCTCTACGCAAATATTTTCTTCAAAGATGTCTCCATACATATATGGAAGTCCCTAAATAGATGTTACTGTTACCCTGCAGTTATTTTTCTAGACTGCATGAATTACAGACAGCCTACCAGGGACAGTGTTAAATAAAAAAGATTATGTTTTGTCTTTTTTATATATTGCTTCCATTATGTTCCTTTAAAAAGATAAACCTTTCTGCCATCCCTCAATGCAATACTGGAGGTAAACGAGATTATGTGCATCGCAGGATTACGACATGGTAAGATGCGTGGCTTTGTGCTCCTTTAAAGTCCCCTACAATAAAATGTTAAGTTTTGCTAAACTGTATAGGGAATGTATAGGGAATGATGCACTATTTCCAAAAACTTCCCTAAAATAAGTGTAAAACTCATGTTAACCGATATTACACTGGGTTGATAGCAAATAAACTAAAAAGATTACTTGTCTCATTTCAAACTGTTTCATGTTTGAAATGCAAAAGAAAGTGTGGGGGGAAATAGTTTGTTTTTTTTAAAGAATTTTACAATTCTCTCTTCTGTTTCTTAGAGAGACAGAATCTAACGTAACATTATATGTACCTAACAGAGTCCGGTTTCTGTGCTGAAATATGTTTGGCTGTCAGCTTTTAGAAGCCAAGCCTAAAGCTTCCTTATTTTGTTCTGATGTGTGCTAGAGAGCTTGTATAGTATAGTACAATTGTACTGTGTACAATTAGACTTCAAAATAAGAATTGGATTATGGGATCTGACTCCTAGTACCCATGGGTTAATTTCATAAATCAACCAACAGCCACAGCAAAGTGAGAGGTTAGACACAACTTCTTTATCTTTTTGAAAGGACTCTGTTTATAGGGGAAATTATATCTGGTGATAAGTTCCCCTTAAAAACATTGTGCCTGCATATTTTCGCCTAAAATCACGAAATTATCATTTGAACTCTGTAGTTTTTCCTATCTCTACTCTCCTTCATTCTCATTCCCCAACACTTTAAAGGGCATTTTGCCCAAAATTAAAAAGTCTATGTAGGTAAATCACCTCCCCCCCACTGATGTAACCTATTACATTCATGACTTGCAGATGCTAATTAGAAGAACCCAGAAGTAAAAGAATAGAGAGGTAACATAACATTGGGCAGCATTTCTGGTTAGTCTTAAGTCTCTCAGTTATTGTAGTTTTGAGGTTTGGGGGTGATTTACCTATATACACATTTTATATGTTCCTTTTCTCTTTATTGAGTATTTCATGTTATTATTTTTTCACATAAATAATCTTATCACTTTTCTTACTATGTCCTTTCTCATCGTGGGTTCAATTTCTCATAGTAGAATCACAATCAAATAGCCATTCTTTTGCCATTTCAAACCTCTGCAAATTCTTAATCCATAGTTCTTACCATACCAATATATGTTGACCTTTTAGCAACACATTGCATGGTAAACCTTAACTAGTCTGTTTAATTTAGTACCAGTGGTCTCTAAGTACAAGTCACATATAGGGAGATTCACCAAGAGTTGCTCTTCCTTACAAGATTCAATATGCATGTGCGGGTCTAGGTGAATCCCAAACAGGCTTTTAACCCCTTTATTGCTAGCGCTACAAATGTCACAACATAATCGATGTGCAGACATATTGAACCACTTGTGCCAGCCTCTTTGCAATACCCCTGCAGCCGTCGCAAGCCATTGGTTAAAGTCATGCTTACCGATATTGAATTGATTACCGCAACTTCTAAACTTACCTATGTGGCTCTCGGTAAATCTGTTTTATGCACATACAGCAACTCATATTTCTCATATCATATTGCTAGGCATTAGGGTCTCTGCAGTGCTGGAGCATTAACTGGCTTTTTCCACTTGCATGTTGACAGTCCTCCGGCATATTGACATGTTTTCTGCAAGATGATGCTGTTATTATTTGGTATGTTTCTACATAGTTTTATGGACCCCTTGAAAATTTCCCTAGTCAGCCCACAATCTGTCATTAAATCTGGTAAGTATCAAATATCTAGCAACAAGAGTTAATTTGGAGTGCACACACTGAATTTATTCACACATTGAAGTGTTGACCACTATTTAAGTCCCACTTAATATCTAATTTCCCCTGAACCAATTTATTGTTTAATATTGTGATTCAATAATTTAAAGGGCACACACACAAATGTAGCAATAGTAAAATCACTGCTTAGTCTGTGATTATCTTCCCAGAATGTGTTAGCTCCCCAGACAGTATAATGTGAGTTTCTGGAGATTAATATGTATGAACCAAGAATGTTACCTTTGCCCTACAGGGATGCAGTAAATCCAAATTTTGCAAGGATTGAGTGTCTAGTGCAGTTTGTCAAACAAGACGTTGTGTATCGCAGGGATTTTTAAAAATGATTATATCAAGTAACAAGTTCACAATATATCTTAAGAACTGTTATATAGGGTAGTTTAAACTAAGACTTGGGAGGTTAACCATTGATAGACTGCTAGCTTTTTTACAGAAAAGCTAAAACGCTGTTTATCATTTCCAAGCTGATCCAGCAGACTACAGGATGGCAGGCTGCTTATTTTTACTTTTTTTCACATTGATTTGGTTTGACCATGAACCGTTTTAGACCAA
This sequence comes from Hymenochirus boettgeri, assembly GCA_019447015.1. NCBI lineage: Eukaryota > Metazoa > Chordata > Amphibia > Anura > Pipidae > Hymenochirus > Hymenochirus boettgeri. The sequence goes on from CM033469.1 coordinate 222,348,508, forward strand.
TTGAACACTGTGCACAGCTAGCAGACTATAACCTTGATATATGATTGTCACTGTATCCAGTACATTCCTACTAATCGTTATAGTAATCCTATTGAAAGCTCGTTGGTTGTAGGCAGTGATATCTTCTGTTGGATCAGCTAAATTTATCTTTATATGAGCTCATTTATTTCACATGACAAGAAATGTGACTGGTGAACTGAAATAAATAGATAAATAAATAAATAAAAGCTGGCTGGGGATAAATTCCCATATAAATAACCAAGCAATAATGAAACACATGTGTTCATGGAAATAACATCTTTCTGCAGGTGTATCATTTCTGCTCCAATGGATGACACTGAATTCAGTGGCCTGGAACTAGCATAATTATTCTTGCATTTGTCAGTACTGCTAAACCTAATCCTTTAATAAATAAGTATACTTTATCATTTAAATGGGCGAATGGAAACACATTTTTTTAAAAAGATGGCAACTGCTATATCTGCAAATAAATTAGATTTCAATGGCACAGAAAATAATTTTTTTATTTTTTTAGTTTTTTTCAAAAATGCATTAATCTGCCTTTTGTTCATTAATATATTTCTAAGAATTAAGAAGCATTTCTCATTACAGATGCTGCCCCCAACCATAGTCTGAGATAATAATAAACCAATTATTAGTGAGACTTCCTTGCTAGTAAATCCTGTTTACTTAATCATTACCCCCTTGCCATGCCAGTCAAATGTTTAAAGAAAAATAAGTCTAAAAAGGATTTGTACCAAATCTACATAATCAGGGAGTAGAGATGGCCAAACATCATAACGTTCGGTCTGTTTTCAAACTTTAGAACTTCAGTAAAAGTTTGAATTCGGACCCATTAAAGTCAATGGGGGAGTGATAGTTTGAAAAGTCCGAGTGATTTACAGCTAAACTAACAATGGTAACTTACTGTAAATGGCTGTGGCACCTGGGAAATGGTCAGGGGAACATGTCACTATCACCAAAACTTGTTAAAACACTTCTTAAACACGAGTGAGCAATTGTCGGGTTTTGAGCAAGCTACATTCGAGGGTTACCGCCAATTCGAGGGTTACCAAACGATACTTTCGTAGGTTACCGAAAATAGAACCATACATTCGAGGGTTACCAAAATCTAACGATACTTTTGCGTGTTATCGGAAATGAACGATACTTTCGAGGGTTAGCAAATGATACATTCAAGGATTAGCGATTAGCGAATTAGCGATACTCGAAACAGTGACGTTCGATAATTATCGAAAGTTTGAAATTCAGAGAAATCCGGGTCCGGGATAGTTTGAAAAGTCCGAGTCTGTTCGGACTTGTTAAGTTCGACTCGAACTCGGGTTCAAGTTCGAGTTCTAGTCCATCTCTATCAGGGAGATGTAATTTTAGCGCTATCAGCTAAAAATGCATTAGAATGGGTTTAACTTCAATTTTGTTTCTTTTAAAGGCACAGACACCTGATGCAATATCTGTGGCATTAGTTTTGTTAGTTATTGTACTGTAGCTCAAAAAGTAACGCATTTTAAAAGATGTTATCATGGTGCACCTTACATTCCGGGTTCCCACAATGCATTAAATCACACTAAGAGAATACTGCATTGTGGGAAGACAAAAGGTAAGAGGCAGGGCACTCTGAATATTACTTATTAATTAATTAATTAATTATTTCCTCGAATTATGTTTTTATTTGCAATATTTAAACTTCATCAAAGGGAATAATTTAATAAAAGATATACAATTTAGTCTGTGTTGATGATCTGCAGCAACCAATCAGATGTTTTAAATGCTTTCTTTTTAACTTTGTCCACTCCCTATTTACCAATCAGACTCTGCCTACTGAATAGCCACAATATAGTGCCTACTGAATAGCCACAATATGGGATTCAAAGCATGCTCAAGAGATACTTAACATATCATTTAAAATATATTAATTGGTACTGTATGTCTTCAATAAAAGGCTGCTTCAATTAGTAATGCTGCTTATTTTACTAGCTATACTGCTGTTAGAGAGTACTAAGAATATCAGCTGTGATCTACAGTTCAGCAATAGTAAATTATAAGAGAAATGGTTAATTTTCAGCGATTGATATGGCCTTGCTTCTCCCATGAAGAGAAATTCTACCGTATTTGTTTTAGGCATGGCCAGTTAGCAGCTAAGAGTGCTATTTGCTACCCAGTCCCTTTAAAAGTTTTTGAAATTTTGCAAATAACGAGACAGTGATCCAAGGTATTTGATTATATTCTTTATCTTCTGTGAAAATATCATATTCAAACGTTGGTACTACTTTAAGACTGATAAAGCTTATTTGGTTCTCAGGTTAACCCTATTTAATAATATTAAAAAGTCAAATAATATTTTTGCCCAAACCACTTTCAATAGTTTTTTGTTTTTAAATAAATGGTAAAATTGTTTGCCTCTTAAGCCCCCAAATTGCTTTGTCTTGGAATTATATATATATGATCTGTACTGCTTACTGTAGAGTATATATCACAGAAGCATACCATCTTTTTGGCAGATTTTAGGACTTTTTGGACTCTGGAGGTATGGAAAACTTTTGCAACAGATGTATATAGTAATAAATATCCAGTGCAATCCTGGGGACTTTATTAAAGGGTAACTGTGGTCTCCAATTCTTACAAACAAGTTAGAAGTTATTACTATAAAGGTTCAGCAATATTACTTATTTCTTGAACACTTCCTGTTTTCAGCCATGTGACCAGCTTGTATTTGTGTGACCAGCCTCTGTCTGCATTAAGAGGCTCCATATCTCAACTGGCTAATTTTTTTCCAATGTACTTTTCACCAGCATTAAGTTTTAACTGAGCATGCTTTTCAAATGGAGGGGTGGGGCAGATGTCAGTTGATACTGTGTCACTCAACCAACTGGAAGCAGAAAATCTGAACTTTCACCCCAATATTATTTCTCACAGGCTGCAGCCAGAAATGTGATCTAGGGCTCATTTTAGTGGTCAATAATTTTTATTGAGATATTTTCATCATATAAATGCAAATAACAAGATAACTATGGTGATATATAGTTTTGTAGGCTAGTGTTGCCTAATTTACATTATAGTATGGTAGAAAAGGGAAATAGAAAGGGAAGCGGAGGGGGGGGTAAACTTTGGGTCTAGAAAGGTATAGGAGTAGTTCAGGTCGGTATGTTTCTTAAAGAAAAGAAGAGTCTTTTGTGCAAGGTGATGCCTGATTGTAGTGTCTTTATTGTAGCATCTTTATCTTGGTATGCTTACTTATTTTTCGTGTCATGCTTAGTTTCTGGTATGTTAGTAGTTGCACAGAGTGAGATAGCATCAAGAGTTCATGATATGACATTTTTTTCCAATATTTTCGATATTTTCACTTGTTTGGAAACCACAGTTGCCCTTTAAAAGATTACATGTATAACCTCCCCTAGTACAAAATAAAGTTCATTCTTTCATTAAGTCTTCCCATTAAAATTACTATTAAATATTTTAAAGTGCATCATAATAATAGTATTGTCATGTGTGTTTTAGTGAAGTATCTAAATCATTTTTAATGCATTGTATAGCCATTTATACATATAATGTATATGCACACTATAACAAAATGTGTTTATAGTAAAATCACTTTAATTTATTCAAAGAATAGGGGAACACTTATCCGGATAATAAGGCAAATATTCATTAAAACATCCTAAAATTGGTTCATTAATATATAGTACATAGGCCGCAGTAGAAGTCTGTGAGGGACAAAATGCATCAGTCCTTTTCAATGCATCAGTCCTGTTTCCCTCTCTTCATGTATTGGCTTGAAAGCTCACCACTGCCATATTAAAAAGTCATATGACTGATGCAGCCTTAAGGGTGCTATCACTTGCACGCTCCACGCAGGAACTAACCTGACTGCTGCATGGGGTGCAATTAACTGACAGATGCTTAGACAGCAATGCATCACATTATTGATAATATGCAAGTTTTGACTATTTACTAAAGCTGGTCATACACATGCGATCCCACAGCTTGTGTGCCGACAAACTACATTGATATCTCTCAGCACACATGCTGGGGGGACTTACCCATTATCATTCGTAAGTATGGCTACATTAAGCCATACTGTATGAATTTACATCTATATTGATCTTAGGCTCCTAAGATGTAAATCCAGCCCTGCCAACCAGTATACTGTCAGTAAGCCAAACATGTCAGTACAGAACAATAATGGGTTTTAGAGAAGTTTTTTTCTTTAAGAAATGGGTGTAATGCCTGGAGTTTCAGAGTATACCTTCAGCACCTATACCCCGATCTATCACCGTCGTCTTCACCTATAGACAAGGCCCCGATCGTCAGGAGACTTGCCGCGCCTCGCTGTACACGGTTATCCCCAGGACTTAGGATGCAAGGTATAGATGCAGAGGCCAGTTATACTATAGAAAACCAGGACACCAAGAGACAAGAACGAGAAAAAGAGACAAGAATGATTAAGACTAGATAATGAAAAAATACTAGAACAAGGGCAATAGCAAACTACAAGAGTAGGTAGCCAAGCACAAGACACCTAATTTTATCAGGCAAGGGGAACTGGTAGTGGGAAGTCATAAATAGAGCAGAGGGACCAATGGAGAAAAGGCAAGGCAGAGCGGTTGCAGGGATTGGTCAGTTCAAACTAATTGGATCTCCTCCATCCTATCGTCTATGGACTAAAGGAGCGGAGGAGATAAGTACGCCGGACGCGAATAGATGACGTCACCCGCAACGGAGATGGCTGAAGTTTGCAGAGGATGGACCCGCTGCAGGATCGTCAAATGCGTCAAATGCTGACAATGGGCCTTTATAAGTTAATTTAAGAGATAGAGAGAAATAAAAAAAACAGACCAAAAGTATAAATAAGAAAAATTATTAAAAATGTGTTTATTAAAAATCCCATATTTATAAGAATTAGACATGGACTCGAACTCGAACCCGAGTTCGAGCCAAACTATTCGAGTTTAAATGGACTCGGACTTCTCGAACTATCCCGAACCGAGGATTTTCGATATTTTCCGAATAATTATTGAATGTTCGAACGTTCGAGGCGTGCAAATATGTCTATTATACCAATAAAATGTCTATTATACCAATACACGAGCAAATATTGAATATCGAATCCGCAAGTAAAATGTCTATTATACCTATACGCGAGTAAATATCGAATTCTCGAATCTGCGAGTAAAATGTCTATTATACCAATACGCGAGTAAATATCAAATATCGAATCCGCAAGTAAAATGTCTATTATACCTATACGTGAGTAAATATCGAATTCTCGAATCCACGTGTCGTTTATGGGATAATTATCGAATGTTCGAACGCGAGAGCTCAAAAGTAGTGTGCCTGAGAGTAAAATCAAGTTTTCGAAAGTCCTGGATATTGGAACATATTCCCCAGACCATTTCCCAGGTCCATTGATATTTTAGTTGTATTTCATTCGAACTTTTCGAACTATTTGACTCACATTGACTTTAATGGGTCTGTTTTTGAACTTTCGACTTTCCATATAGTTTGAAAGTTTGCAAACTGACCAAACTTTCGAAAGTTCGGCCATCTCTAATAAGAATCAACTGAGTTAATGGAGAGGGGTATATGCTAAAAAATCAAATATGTTGCAAATTTTGGAAAATGTACAGTATTACTTGTCCATTTACAGATAAAATTTATGTATGTATAAATGTATGGTATTTTATTATTATAATGACAATCAGGTATGCAGCATTGTACATTTTAACAAGAGGATACAAACAAGGAAATATATAAAAAAATCTATATAAGAAAATATATATTATCCATATATAATTATATATATTAATATTATGACTAAGTAGTTGGTTTATTTTTTAATTTTTTATCAAAAAACTGCACTACACTCTAACCTCTATATTCATCTAAGGTCTGTCCACTACTGCTCTTGTCTTATCATTTTTTAGACAGCCTATTCTCTGTAATTTAAGTGGCCTTTAAAACTGTAATTTCAAAGCACATTTCATACTAATGGCATCATTCTGCATTGTTATCTGCTTTGATAATATAATTATAATTTATAATTCTACTAACACCACCTATTTAAATTTCCTTTATTTAATTGTTCACCCTTTTACTCATACATCAGCAGCTGAAAACCTGTATTCCTAACCCATCTCCTTACTAAATTAGTTCATCCTATTTGAAATCCCCACCAGTTAATGCTTGCCCATCAAGGTCTGCTGTAACTGCATATCAGGTTTTAGGTTTATTTTAAGATTACAGAATTGTTAAGATTTAGTAGCATATCATTGTAGTAAAAAAGTATTTCATCCATAATGGTCTTCCTGTAACCTCTCACTGAATACATTTTTCTGGACAATACACTGAGAAGCATAGCATAGATTGGGTTTGTGGAGTCTACTTCTGTTCCCCAAAACTTACGCATTCACCCACCACAACTGATGTTATAGTGAGAGCATACACCAACTAGTGGCTGGTGTAAAAGTCGGACAAGGGTTAAAGGGAATTGTACACCCTTTAAAAAACAGCTCAATTGTAAGCTACCTGCCACTAATCCCAACTGATATACAGTATTTTGCACATTATTACCTGCATTACAAATCATACATGTAAGTATAATTATTGCCTCTATTCTGACAGTAAGCTGCCCCCTCCCTCCATGCAGTCAATCCAGGTATCACAGCCAATGATTGACTGCTATTTAATATGCTACCTCCTCTGCACATGATCAAGCTTATAAAAAGCTCATTAAGCAGAAGAAGGAGGAAGATACCTTTACCACAAAGGAATATAATCATAAAATGACTGGTTACAAATCCATATAGTAAACTAGTATAAATAGCAGTTGGGGTTGTGGCCAGATAATTGACTTTGTCACTAGGTTTTTTGTTTTTAAGGGAAAGTTCAGTGGAAAATATCAATATTTTAACAATTCTTGCTTTGTATTATGCAAACCTAGGGGCATATTTATAAAAAAGCGAAAAGTAGCTAAATGTTTTCGCATTCGCTTTTCGCATGGGTTTTCGCCAAAAAGACAGTTAAAGCTATTTATAAAGGTAGCGTTAACGAATGGCGAAACCGTTTCCGCAAGCTATCGCTAAACCCTTTTCGCCTTACTTCACAATGGTAATTTTAGCGAAAAAGGAGCAAAAAGGCATAACGCGATTTATAAAAGAGCGAAAGGTGGTTTTTGCGTTAAAAAGAGCAAAAGATTAGCGCGACCCTGAAGGTGGTGAAAAGTCATTGAGCGAAAAGGCATTCTAATGGGTAATATGCCTTGAAAAAGCGAATGCGCATTAGAAGGGCGATCGCGCATTAGAGTGTAATATGCCTTGGAAAAGCGACATTAGAAAAGCGATCACGCATTAGAATGTAATATGCCTTGGAAAAGCGACATTAGAAAGGCGACCGCGCGTTAGAATGTAATATGCCTTGGAAAAGCGACATTAGAAAGGCGATCGCACATTAGAATGTAATATGCCTTGGAAAAGCGAACGCACATTAGAAAGGCGATTGCGCATTAGAAAGGCGAACGCACATTAGAAAGGCGAACTCACATTAGAAAGGCGAACGCACATTATAATGGAATATGCCTTGGAAAAGCGAACGCGCATTAGAAAGGCGAACGCACATTAGAAAGGCGAACGCGCATTAGAAAGGCGAACGCGCATTAGAAAGGCGAATGTGCAGTGCAAAAGAAAATTGTATTCCAATTGAGAAATTCTAAGAAGATTGACTAAATAAGACATGGCTGACTTCTTGGTAAATGTGAGGTGGCCATTTTGAACTTGACATCATTTTCTAGTGGGCTTTTCTGGTTTCGAATGGTTTTCACAATGCAGTCTTCTTAGATGCGTTAAGTTTTCGCTGCGATACTTTTCGCTCTTTATCGTGCCCGTTCGCCTTTTTCAGCCGCGAAGTGTGTTTTTTTCGCTTTTTTATAAATAAGGCGAAACGAAGCCCCAAATGGCGCTATTTTCGCTGCGATGTGCTGCGCTAATTATTTGGCGAAAAAGACAATCCTTTATAAATATGCCCCCTAGTTATGCTACATATTCTAGATGATAACAAAAGGTGATTATCTTTTGAAAGTACATTAAAGTTTCCCAGGGTGTTTCAGTATGAATGTATCCATAATTGCAAAGGCTATATTTCTAAGACATTAAAGGACAACTTAAGCCACAGAACAACACTGAACCAGAAGGCAAAACACCTTGAAATATAACCAGTAATCTGTCTCTTACCTCTCAATTTGATAGGGACACTGGGAAATTTACCTAAATAACATATGGTTTGTGCTTTACTTCACAGCATTCTAGTATCACACAGTTTGGTCAACGACCATTATGTTCTGCACATGCTCAGTCCTTAGCTATGGCAGAAACTTGTTACAGTTGGACACACCCATTAACAATCTCTAGCCAATCCATTTACAGGACAGATAAAGCAAGGAAGCATATGACTGAGTTAAGGATGTGTGGTCTGACACTGCACATAAACACAGATACTTAATCCAGTTCTTAACAGGCTTACATGTACTTTAATCCAATTTACTGAAGTGGGATTTTATAGTTTATTGGTGTTTTTAGGGGGATTGTTTTCAGATTCTGAAGTATAAAAAATTGTGTTTAGTTCTCCTTTAAGACCAGGGGTATTTCTAAAAAATGATTCGACCTGAGACAAATATTTAAAAGATGCCCACCCACTAAAGAAAAAAACAAAAGTGATATTGGTATATAAGTGAAGCACATTTCCCTGAAGTAGCAGTTACGTAGCAGTGTATTTTGAAGGCAGAAATGTTATAGTGTGTAAGGGAAAATAAGTACACAGGGAAATTTTATACTATTGCTTAAAAATTCCCCATGTGTCATATAACATAAAACCCCCAATAATCTCTAGTGTAAAGTTTATGAAGAATGAAACAGAGATTATCAGCAGAATTTACAGAGAGGCGCAAACATCTGACCTCCAGGCACTGTAATAGACCAGCTGCACCTTTGGTTAATCCCAATTGGGTTCTGCCTGATGCGAGGCTAATAGCTGGATTTAGAATTTGTGCATACAAGCGACGTAACCACTATTTTAAATAGGTTGCTGTGGCTGCGCAGGTGTCTTTTGCCATACCCGTGCACCTGTTGTGACTTTAAGACAGCACAGCGCTTCTCTCTGTAACTTCCCCTATAAATGCCTTGTGATTTGGAGATGTTTTAGCTGGCAAGCCTGCTGCCCCTTTTCAAGTACCAGGGCACCAGCTTCCCCGAGACAAATCTTTCAACTTCCATCAGTAGAGTAGAGTAGTGATTAAGACCTTATAAAAATTACCTATTTAGAGAATTAGAAGGACTATACAAACTCCATAGACTGATTTACATAACAAATACACAAGGTACACTGATTCCCCATCTGTAAAGGACCATTTATACTTACCAGAAGATCATGATCATGCTCCTCTTAGTCTTTCACCTTTAAAATGAATAGAACAGACATCATTCAGAAAGACAAAAGCATGATGGGTAGAAGAAGGGCTGAATTTACAGATTGTGGGGGGAAAAGGGTTTTTAAAGCTATACATAAAAGAAAGACTTTAATGGCCCATCTCTCTGCTTAATCTACAGTGGGCGGGTGGGTTGGGGAGACTGTATATGTCATAGGAAAAGTAAAAAGTTGGGGTCCCCATCTGGCTCCTGGGCCCTCTTGCATTGATTGGTTATAAACAAAAGTAGTTGAGCTTCTTGTAATGGGAAATGTGCACGCATTAACATTTTTTTCATATTTATGTAAATCCTGTATATTAAGTAAATCTTGTTACGCAATTCTAAAACAAGGAGCTACCGTAGTTAACATTAAGGGTTGCAAAGATCATAATTCAGTTAAACAACCAAACCAAGTGAAAGACAAATGAAAGTCTTTAATAGCTGCATTTTATGGTTTTTAATAACACGAAATTAAAGTGATGTTTTATTATAGTGGTAGTTTTTATTTCTTACAGAAAATAAAATTAAAAGGTCCTTAATGTTGGTCTGTTTACAACAAGGACAAAACACGGAAGAAACGCAGAATAAAGGAGCAAATAATCCAAATAATAAAATGAAAGTCATTTCTAATTAACTATGTAAATGTCCCCCAATGCAACACCATAAAAAAATGAAAGGGGGTATTTCCAAACATGCAGAAAAAGGGTCTTCATTTAGCTTTCCTTTTTAATTACTGCAGTTAGAATAATGAACAAATGTGGTTACTATTGGTTACTGATATACTTTTCCTTTGTGAAAGGCTAAGGAAAATGTTAATTCCATTAGACACACCACTCAATACTTACATTGATTGAATGCTGCATCTATGGAAATCCGTCTCTCTCTGTCAGTATAACCAGAATTTCTTGGACAACTGGAAGGAGCAGCTCACACTACAGCGGATGCATTATCCGTATTTTGGCAGATTTCTCAAGAGTAAAACGTTTAACTAAGCATTTTGCATTTTGGAGTATTCTCCGGAGCGTGTGATAGAAGAATGTTCCAAGTACTTTATAGCAGTAGATCTGAGATTAAAAGTTCAGGAAGATTATAAGGAGCTTATGAGGGTCTTTTATGTTTACCACCCAGTCAAAAAATATTTTATTGGATCGAAATTGTGCGTATTGTGTATATAGATCCCCACAACCCTCAGCTATAAGACTATGGTTTGGGGGCTCCATGGGGCTCTGGTTAATCGCCTGTTTGCTCAAACATAACAGTCAAACAGTCAAAAGAATAACAGTAATGTTTAAAATGTCTAAGGGAGCGATGCAATATTTTCATCCAACGCAGCTCACCTGCCCGAGTTCCCGCAATGCAAAAACCAGCATGCGAGATTTTGTATATTGTGGGGTCTCTGAGAGGTAAGCTCGCCGGCTAATGCCTCCTATTCAGTGGCGTTAAATTTTATGCTACATAGTAGCACACAAATTTACTAAGGCGGTTTTGCATTCCGAGCATTTTCAGAAATGGCGCCGGCAACGCAAACTCAGTGTAAAAACCACACTAACCTGATAATACTTCGGACAGAGTGGGTTTTACAATGACTTGGGTATTTTGCACCCAATATTGCATTACCCCCTAAGTGAAGTTCAGTAAGATAGGCATACATATACACATATATATGCAACATATACACTACAAATGTACATTATAAGGGTTGGATTTTAATTCTGTAGAAAGCAGGATATATGATGTAGTTACTTTATTATGTTCAGACTAAGTATAAAACCATTTAAAACTTGAAATAATTAAAAAATTTAAAGCATGCGGAAATTGTTATCAAAGTTTTAATCAAATGAATACTGTATATACTCGAGTATAAAGCGTCCCGAGTATAAACCGAGGTACCTAGTTTTAGGGAAAAAAAGAGAACACACATATCGACTCGAGTATAAACCGAGGGGGTAGTATTTGCCACTTAAGATGTTTGGAAATTACAACTCCCAGCATGCTTTATTGCTGGGAGTTGTAGTTTACCAAACATCTTAAGTGGCAAATACTTACAAATAAGAGTAAAACCTTCTTTATTTGTGCATATGTATGCACAAATAAAGGAGGATTTACCCCTATTTGCAAGTAATTGCCACTTAAGATGTTTGGAAAACTACAACTCCCAGCATGCTTTATTGCTGGGAGTTGTAGTTTTAAAACACCTTAAGTGGCAAATACTTGCAAATAGGGGTAAATCCTCCTTTATTTGTGCATACATATGCACAAATAAAGAGGTTTTACGCTTATTTGTAAGTATTTGCCTCTTAAGATGGTGCCCTGGTGTCCCTGTATTAGATATAGTTCTCCTACCTTGTCCGGCGGCCGCTCGCTCCTCGCCTGCTATCCTCGGTGCGCATCCAGATGATGTCACAACTCGCGCTGCAAAGTGAGAGGCGCCGGGTAGTGACATCATCCGGATGCGCACCGAGGATGCGGATCGGGCGGCCACCGGACAAGGTAAGTGACAGGTTGGCTCGAGTATAAACCGAGGTAAGATTTTCAGGCTTTTTTTAAAGCCTGAAAACCTCGGTTATACTCGAGTATATACGGTACCTTACAGTTAAGACCTAACTAGACATTTAGCTTGTGCTCAACTTACAAAGGAATTAGAATTTATAACCATTACTCTAATTACATAAAAATATTGATCCAAAGAGAAAGCTGAATACTGATTTGTTTATCCAATTGTTTATCCTATTGTTTATCCCATTTCTGTTTACTGTGCCTGGATCTAAAATGATTTGCATTCTGCAGAATATAGGATATAGAGGGCACTGTCCCATGTGCAGATGTTTTTATCTGTCAGTCTGTGCAATAGGAAGAAATACGCTCTCCTAGAAATTAGCTTTCAAGATGCTATTCATGTTCACATGGATTACTGGGATTAGATAACTTAGACCTGATTACATCTAATACAATTCTGATTCCTGACATCCTGGTTGATTTTACAGTGGTCACCTTGAAGATAAAGTCACTGTGATTGCTTGTACCCTCAACATTACATTCAATCAGAGAAATGTAAATATGAATTTCTTTCATTACAATGTGCTTTTATAAAGCATTATGTTAGGGACAAATGTACCTTTATGCAGCTACAAGCCTTAGGTATTATAGAGCCACAAGTATTATGCAGGTATACCCTAAGCAACTTCTATCTAATATCCTTTTATTTTATATTAATGGGGCATGAATTTCTGAGAGTATCCATTAACATGCATACACACTAGCATGTGTCATTTCTTAGGGCCTGTGTTGCAATCAACGGGCAGAAGCATTATAACAGGAGGACCAGTTCGTTTTTAAAGTTGCATGAAGGATGGGCAGTTGAAGGCAAGGCTTCTTTGTGTTAAAATGGTGTACAATTGTTAGATAGTTTGGGTAGCTAAGTGGCAACTTGCCTTGAGTATCTTCACCCTTTTGGTGTCTAAGTAAGTGTACTGGTTATGTTCTCTTTGCTTGCTTCAATAGGGGGGAACTAAAAAACATATCCATGCTCTCAAATCTTACCTTCACCAACATACAGTATTTTATATATTGGGGAATAGTGGTGTGTCAGAGGTCAATGCATGTATCAGGGTATCAAGGGGCAAAGGTAAAACAAAGCACTTGCATTTGCTTTGTAAGGTTTTGACACCATTCTCTCAAAGTATTGTCAGTATTGTTAAAAATTGTCTGTCACATTCATGTCCAGTTTTAAAGTAATGTATACAGTAAATTAAAAGAAATGTCCATTTTTCTTTTATAGCTGCATCATCCTTCACAGGGCTTTCGGTTCGGGACCGTCCGTGAAAGCAGCGCTGAGGATTACGTGAAAAAAAGCTTTCCAGAGATGCATGAATACATGAGAAGATATAACACACCATCAACTTCTGAGGGAGTCACCTTTTTAAAGTAATTTCAAAGTTTTTCTTTTTTACCAGCATACTATATAAAAAAACAATTTAGTCTGAAGTTACAGTTGAAGCCTATTTTAAAGGGGAACTGTGGTCCAAAAAATGACTTGAGGTAAATTGATAGGAATTACTCCCCTGAGAATTTTTGCAATATATTCCATTGTTTATTTTGCATAGTTTTGAAGATATTTGTGTGATATGGCAGCAGCATCACCAGGTTCCCTGCACTTCCTGCTCTGAAACTGTCAGTCAATCGTCCTGTGTTCCCCCTCCCTTTGCAGCCCCCTGGTCCCTCCCACTATGGACCCCATGGTCCCTCCAGTTGCAGTCCCCCCATGGCCCATTATAATACAGCCCCATGTGGCACTCGTGGGCGTGGGTGCCGTGGGTTACTTAGACACACACCTCCCTACAGAAAACTCTGTGGAAACAGCCTTTTCAGGCAGAGTAAGAACTCTGCCTGAAAAGGCGGTTTTCACACAGTGAAAGAGAAGGGCTGTAGATTCCCTTCCCTTCTCTGTCAGGACTTCAAAAAGCAGAGAGGAGGGGGGACTTCCTGTCTCCCTCACACACTGAAGGAGTCTGAGGCTGTGCTCGCTGGCAGCACTGTGCAGGAGAAGCCTCAGGAATGTCACAAGTCAGCCTCCCACCCATTAACTTTCTGGTCAGTCATTTCTGTATATCTTGGGCTGTGGAGCACGTAGAGAGGTGGTTGATATTTTAAAGGTAGCAAACCGACCTTTCATTTAAGCTTAACTTGTTTGGAGACCACAGTTCCCCTTTAATAGAGCGTTTAGGGACAATGAGAAAACAAATGGTGTGAAATAAAGCATGTATCATTGTACAGTATATCGAGATCCTTAGAAGAATGCTGTATGGATAGCAATAGAAGTATTCAATATGCAATGTTCTGATTTATAGTATAATAATAAGTAATTGCTTGATTGTTTTTAGTAAACCAAGCTGTCTGGATGAGTCTCATTTTTAAAAGAGCTAAAATTTAACGGCAACTTAACCGTAAAAAGAACATTGAGATGACCGAGCAATTAGACTTAAAAACATTCTTCTTTGTCACTTGTCATCTTGCTGTGGTTGTTGAAAAATCTACTTTATTAAGGGGCAATTATGGCCACCCATGTTCCCCCACCACCCCCCTCAAAGCTGGCTCTGGACACATCACCTTCACTACACACATATTCAAGCAATGGCAAGATGTGCTCTGCAGAGAGAGCACCTTCCCATTGATTAGCCCTTCCATAGTCATCTTCTTGGTCCTAAAGATCCATGGGTGAAGACCACACGGTTTATGTCCTCACTTTGTGTAGTCTTAATCCTAGCTGATTCCTATAACACTTAGGGGGTAAAAGGGAGGTACTGTAAATGATAAATGGAGTTTTATCTGCAAAAATTTGAAGGGGACTCTGTGGGCACCAAATTTAATGTCCACCACCAAGTAAAAACATTCATATAGCTAAATCACCTTCCAAATCCCACAACCACAATACATACAGTACAATACATTGCTGAAAGATGAAGGAGCAAGATGCTATTCACTGCAATGTTACTCTCCCCCTCTCACTGCATTTAGAAAAGGTTGCTGTTTCCTCTAAAAGCTGTGAAAAGCTTAATCCTTCATCTCTATCAGACTCATTGAAGATGCTTGAGAGGTGGAAAGCCTAGAGATTTGTATATACAGTAAGTGCTATGGGGGATGCAGCATTGCTCCCTGCACTTCTTACTGCACTTCTGTGTGTAATGTGTAATATTATTAGTTTAACTGCAATAGTTGAGGTTTGTGCTGTGTTATATATAAGCCTAAGCCCCCTTTATCAGGCTAGATGTTAGTCCTAAGCCCCCTTCATCAGGCTAGATGTTAGTCCTAAGCCCCTTCATCTAGCCTGATGAAGGGGGCTTAGGACTCCCGAAAGCTTGCTATTTTTGTTGTCTAGTTAGCCAGTAAAAAGTATCACAACTCTACTTTTATTCTATTAGTTTAACAGCCATTTGTTAAATGGCATGTAGATGCAGGGAAAGGTGGTGTACCCTATAAACATTTAAATGGCATGTCCAACTCCAGAATCAAAACCTATACTTACCTTACCCACTTTCCAAAGCGCCTAGATTATTAGAGTTACTCACCTCCCCTTGGTCCCTGAAGCCCGGAAATATACTGTCCTTTCTCCTCCACGGTCCTCACCTCCTGTGTAAGCAGGAGAGTGAGAGCTTTTTCAGAGAATGCAGAGTCAGTCATTGGCAGTGATGCCACCCTCACAGCTGGGACTGACTTTTGAATTCTGGAAGAAAGATTCTTGTTGTAGCATGGGTTTTTCACGTATTTGGGTGATGCTGTTAAACACTTTATAGCATCACCTCCTGTGCTTTTATATGGATAATTTTATCCTCATATCACCTTTTATTACAAATTTTAGGCTAAATTATGCCTTTCATAGCAATTGTGCTGCACCAAACAGTACACATTTTATACACAGTCACACAAGTACAAGGTGAAATGTTATTCTTTGTTTTTAACATTCTTTACAGAAATGATCCAGAAACACTGGACGCTTTTATCATGGACAAAGCCCTTCTGGATTATGAAGTATCCATAGATGCTGACTGCAAGCTACTAACAGTTGGAAAGCCGTTTGCAATTGAAGGTATCGACTTTATTTTCTTAGTATAAAAAGCATTTCAAGGTGAAGTTTGCTAACTGAAGAAAATGCATTCCTGTAGCATGATGCACATTACAAGAAATATATCCATTGTCTAATACTTGACATTAATTACAAGGATCTTCTTATTGTGTAATCCATGTGTCATACTGTAAATTAACATTACAGAAGCATTTGTCAAAAAAAGCAGTCTTCTTTCTTTATGGAACTTATTGTCTATGATAAAGATAATATTTCTATCTATATACAGTACTTATTTAATACACATTATCATATACAATATACTCAACTAGGAATATATTTTAAATACAAAAATACCTAATTTCTAAACCTTATTTATATATTTCTGTCATCATTGTTTGGAATGTTAAATGTTCATGGTTGCATATGGAAGTACAGAAAACAAGATAACTGCTATGTTAAGATTGGAGACTTTGAGGCAGAGAACAATGGTTTTTACAATGCAGTGATTTTTGCTTAACAGTTCAGTACATAAACAGAAATAAATGCATAATCTGAGCACTAAGAATAGTAGTGCCATGTTTCCAAATGGGCAAAAGATGTTGATACACTGAATTCTTAATTTGGGGGTGGGAAAACATACACAAAACAGATTAATACTGTGGTTGAAAACAATCTCTTACTAGTATATTCATCTTATTATTTGTCTGTTTTCATACTGTGCTGCAATCATCTACAATTTATTGCCTGTTTTTAATGTGGTACATATTTGCTTGTCATTCTTTATTGATGTAATCCCTAAAAGTCCTTCAATGTTATTTGACCTTCTATTTCATTAATATACCCTGGCTTTAGAAAGGCATGACTTTTCACCAAGCTGTTCATCTGTAAGCAGCATCATGCATTGCACAATATTATGAGTAACCCAACCTATAAATTGCTGCAGTCAAACTTAACATGCTCTGATATACTTACTGTCTCCATGTTACGTTTCATTGACTGCTTCAAAGTCAAAATTTTCCCCTCATTAATTTCCATGCTAACATTTAGAGATGAATGAAACTGGTGAGTTCAGAATTTTCAATCTTGGATTTTTATTTTTCAGAATTTTCATGACTTATGATAATTTCTGACTTTGGAATTTCCAAAAATTCTGCCGGATTTTCGAAACCGATAGTTCCAAAACAAAACCAGGTTAATTTCAAAACTGGGACTTATCTCTACTAGATTTTTAAAATAATTCTTATTATTAATATAGTCTGATAATGGGTATTCAGGGGAAAGGGTTACTTTCTCTTACCATCTGGTCTTTCTGGTTTTTCCCCACCCAATATTCACAGCCATAATTTAAAGTCCCTTGCGGCCCTCTAGAGGGGAACAGTAGCCCTTACAAACCTCAATGGGATAGAGCTTATATAAGGTTTCTAAGCATCACAACTAAATTTAGTTGATGTAAATCCAATTTCATATCTCACTGGTCATTTGGTCTACACCAGTCATCCAGGGCATACCCATAATCGTTGTCGATTGAATCAACATCAGATTTGTAGTTTTCTACACAGAAGATAAAATACATCATTAATGTTACAGTAAAAGAATTAAAATGAGAATTCAAAAATGCCTTACATGCACACGAAATTGAACCAGTATGTAAAGTTTGTGCTAGTCAATATTCACAAGAAGGGGTGAAAGGTGAACATAATATTTTAACCATGAAACCAATTAATTAGTGAACCTAGGTCCATTCTTAGCAATTTATCACCCCCATGTTGATAGAAAATAAACAAATTCTCTTAGCCAAATAAAAACAAATCTGCAGGTTTTGTTTTCCCCACAATTTACTTTCTCTTTATCTTGTGTGGATCTATAAACGTTGTGATTCTTGAGATAAAGTTGTAATGTCTGGTGCAAAATGTTATTCAGATCAGAACTGTAAAATTGTATTTAGTCGAGTGGGGGGAAAAGGCTTAGTGTCCCCCTTAGGCTACATCCTGGCTGCAGGAAGATGAGTGTGTCAGCAAATATATCCACTCTGGAGATTAGCCAGACTCAGTGATAAACTGCACCTTGATAAACTGAGTGTCGCCAATGGCAAGGAACATAGTTAATAAGTCATATGGGATATTCGAGAAGTTTCTCAGTTGACATTCTGTATTCCATCAATTGTCTAAATGCTGCAGGACTTATACAGCTCTGTGTTGCTATAATGTTTTTCTGATCTAAGCTAGATCAGATCAAACCTTTAGTGTTATAACTGAGCCATCCATTTGCTGAGTAAAGTTAAATGAACAAGAAAACAATATGTATAATACAGTATGTACACGTTTTGTAAATATTTTCTCATATCTTTTGGGACAATACTGAAGTGAAGACACTTTAATACAATATAAAGTAGTCAGTGTACAGCTCGAATAACAGTGTAAATTTGCTGTCCCCTTAAAATAAATCACCACACAGCTATTAATGTCTAAACTGCTGACAACAAAAGTGAGGACACCCCTAAGTGAAAAATGTCAAAACTGTGCTCAGTAGGGTTTGCCAGCCCATCACCTTTACCCTCAGTTTCTTTAGCATGGCAGTGGTCACTTGGTGGTGTGTTAGGGTCGTTATCATGTTGGAATAATACTCTGTGACCCAGTTTCCAAAGGGAGGGGATCATGCTCTGCTTCAGTAGTGACTGTATTCAAAACCCACCTTTCTTTGTACTCCTTTGTCTGGCTGCCACCATCTGAATCAAATAAGTTTATCTTGGTTTCATCAGACCACAGGACATGTTTCCAGAAATCCGTGTCTTTAGTCTGCTTGTCTTCCGCAAACTGTTTGCAGGTTTTCTTGTGCATCATCTTTAAAAGCGGCTTCTTTCTGGTATGCAGACCAATTTGATGATGTGTGTGGAGTATAGCTAGGAATCCCAACCTTCCCGTCAGCTCTGGGAGTCTGTTGAGTTCTTGGGGGGAGGTCTCAAGCACAACTCCAGCAACCACGCTTGGAAGTTAGGGAAAAAGGCTTAATTCAGGGGGGGGGGGGTTAAGTTTATGGTAGGGAGCAAGATGTGAGCGGGGGGGGGGGGTGGCCAGGGGGGAGAGTTTCAGGGAAGCTGTCCCAGAAATCTAAATTGCCAAGGTGGGATAACACCAAACATTTTTGTACTTGGCACCCACTGTAATATATGTTACATTATATAACACCATTACTAAAGATATTTTCATATGGGCAGAGATGTTTGGATTTGTGTAATGGGGTATATGGATATTTATGTGAGTATATGTACAGTCTTAATTAATATTATTACTGGAGATAATTATTTGACTTTGTGTTTGTACTACTGAACTAGACATTTTATTATAGTTATTATAGTTGCCCAACACCAAATGTTTATATTACTTATATGGGTAGTAAACTTTGAATTCATTTGTGGGTTGAGGTTGGGTATTTGGACGGTGGTTATTGCTTAACTGTCATAGTAGCACAACACCACAATTATGTTTACTTATTTATTTATTTATTGTGTTTGAACTGTGTCCTATCTTGATGTTCCCCCATTTTTTGGCGTAGAGGACATTCTGCAAAGCTGCAAGATCATGGATCTACTGCTAATATTTTGGCTTGTGAGACAGCACGGAAGATGGAAGCATGTGCTCCTACCTCTTAGTGAATTATAAAAACTTTAAAGCAAAAACAAAGAAGATATTTTTACGGAAATGTATTGTTCTTTAAATGCATATAACACCATTACCAAAGATTTACATGCAGGGTGTCAAGTTTGAATTAGTGTGCATGTGGGTTATGTGGATATGAGGACAGTCTTTATTAATATTACTATGCATAATGTAATATATGTGCCCCTGCCCCCCCTCCTGTATTGTGTACCAGTCACCAGTTTACCTTTCATACTCCCAACAGAGCAATTTTCAAGAGCAAATAAACAGTTACACATTGCTGGGAGTGGGAGTGAAAGATAACACACTCAGTAGAGACAATTACTTTAGTGAATAGATATGTATATCAGAACAGTTTAAAAATCATTAATACAACCTGTAAAGGCTTTGTTTATCTTTTCTCGGGCATCCAAATATGGCAGATCTCAGGATTTCCCAGTACTCCAGTGACATCACTTAAATCACGTTTACAAAGGTATGAAGTAGAGGTAGCATAACATCTCTGCCTAGCAGCATACTCTACTTTTTTTATGATTGGCTAAAAACAGCATGTGTTTCAAAAAAAAGGACATAAAGCGTGTAATGATGCAACCAAATACACCCTAAAGTTTCCTAAGATTTTAATTGGTTAAAGGGCAGTTATTGCCTCCCAAATCCTCCCTCCCCAAACTTATTCTTTTTAGCATATGAATGACAAAAACAGATTTATTTAAACCAGGTTCAGGTTGAAACTATGGATCGTCCTTAGTCCGGTAATGTTGAACATGCAATTATAGAATCACTAAGGCTTATTTGATAATATATATATATATATATATATATATATATATATTGTAGCATGAGCCATAACTGGCTTCAGTTTAGTAAAAGGTATTAGCATGGATTGGTCTGTTCCCTAAAAATACCCATTTTAAATATAATGTAGGCAGTTCAGACAGTGGTCACAAAAAGAGTAGTAGTAGAGAAAAAATAGTTTTTAGCCCTTAAAATTGTAAAGAAGAATTAGTAGTGAAAAGGGTTGTGATAGCTTTCAGACACCTCTTATCACCTCTTAGAGGCATCAGAGGCTACTTGCATTAAATAAACAGGGAGGGAAGTAGAGGTAGAATGTAACTGCCAATAAATAAATTCTACATTTGGACCTTCTTGATTTTATAAACCATGCTTCCTGTCCCAGGGGTTTCCAGCTGTGCATTTTCCCTCTCATCCAACCCCTGCCTATTGCTTTGCTTGTCCATACCTGTGCCACATATCGGGTCAAGCACCTCATTATCTACCACATTCTCCAAACTTGACTCTAACAGTAAGCACCAGGACCTAAATTTCTGTTTCTGCATTCCCTTTTCACTCATTGCCTATGAAGGGCAGATCACAAACACTAATACATCCTGTTCTTCCTCCCTTGGACAACATAGATTGCTGAGGATTTTGGTAGAGATGATAACAGTACAGCTAAGAATTGGAAAGCATGCATGGCCTCTTGGAGGATTTGAAGCAAAGCAACGTTATAATTTGGTTGTGCTTAAAAAATATATTTGCTCTCTTCTCCTACCACCCTATACCTACTGCTCTAGACCCTTCCCGTTGTTCTACCAGTGTTGTTCTTTAAGAGCCTATTTGTAAACCTGTAACCTATTTATAAACCTGTGTGTTTGTAATGGACATGTGTATTTTATGACACAGCCATAATATTAAGGCCATGTCATAAAACACTGATGGAATTTGCTGCATATTGGGAACCTGTATGGCACAAACCAATATATCCTGGTTAGCGTGACTTCAATCCTTAGCTTGTGCTTGCTGTGCGAGTATCACAAAATACACTAAGCAAATTACAATAAGCAAATTACCCAAGACTGTGTTGTGGTTTGTAGTAAGTATACTTACATGGGGTGAAATTCCCCAATCAGCGGTATATTTAGGGGGGGATTGCTGGTGCCTTGAATCCCCCTTTCTGCTTGCTCAATGCAGTCTGCTGTTCCACTTCTCCTGGTTGTTACAAAGATCATAATATAGATTGTTACATTGTTAATTTTTGTTTCAAAAAATTCTCTAGTCTGCCCTGTGTTTGACAGTAGCATAGAGAGCCACTGTATCAACATTTACCCAGCTGTTGCCTGGAGTGATTGCTGAGACTGAATTTAGATACACTACTTACCGTACCTACTACACTGTGATGGAGATTAGTGAGCAGGAATAGAGGGCATAAAGGCTACATTCACACTATGCCTTTTTTTTGTAATGCAATGGAACATTGCGCTTGCGATTTAGTGCAATGTTTTGGTGCATTAATGCATAGCGGCGGCAATTAATGTCAATGGCACCACTGTGCGTCTACAGACAACATTGTCCTAATAGACAGAACACATTTACAAACATTACACAAGCTGTGTCTCTTCTCTTCCTTTGCTGTGACTGTTGGGTGATTTCTGAAATTAACCCTGTAGGTACTAGAGGTCAGGTCACATAATCCAACTTAGCTGGGTAAAGCCCCAGCTAAGTGTCTGCGTACAGGCACATGCTCTGTTGTGCTCAGCAGATCAAAACAAGGAAGTTGCAGCCTTACTTATTAGAAGCTGACAGCCAATCACATTACAGAACAGAGATCCTCCCGCTCCCTGACACAGTTCAGTTTTTTTGTTTTCAAACACATTCTGTGCTCCTGTTCTAACAATGATATAATCCTTTCATACAAAAAAAGTCATCTTTGCAGTGTATTTCTTAGACAGCATGAATGTAAGAAACAGAACATTAACAATTCAGTAAAAATAAAAGTATGAGGAATTGAACCTGCAACTTGTACAACTCTGTCTTGCTAAAAGCAGAGCTCTGACCTCTAGGCTAAAAGAGATACTATATGCAGTGCATTGCAGCACATAGGTGTGAATGGTGCCATTCACCATGAGCAGAGTGATTTGGTGCAATGTTTTCACAGGAAATCGCACAAAGCCTAAGAAATCCTGGAGGAGGTTGTATAGCTGAATGTCAACATTGCATTATATTGTACATAATACAAAAAGGGATGGTTCTGTATATTCTCTATACAGAACAATCAATCAATGTGCCCATACATGGTCGGAAGTTATCAGCTCCCTCTACTGTAGTAAAGTACAGTCAGTTATTTATACAAAAAATATTAAGCAAATTCTGTCAGATCCACCCTTGGTGTCACCCCTCTGACTTTAGGTCATGAACTTCCTTCTGGGCTTGTTCAGTGGTAGTCCATTTAACACCCCCCCCTCCCCCTTGAATATCCTGTGCTTGCCTCTGCAAAGAGCCATACCGCCTCTGGTGAATTTAATTTTGGAGGTTTACCCAGAGTGCTTGTGGGTGAATCTCCCTGTTTTTCACAATAAGTACTCTGTGTACACAGGATTTTTTCATCAGAACCGAGTAACCATTATTTCAGTGATGTTTTGTTTATAAAGAATTATAAACTGTTTTAATATAACAGTTCCTCCTGATGTATCGCTTTACTACCTAAACATTTCCATTTGTATTTTTTTAATGTTGAAAAACCTTACAATAGAATAAAGCAATAAACATTCCCTTCTTATTTTTATGATAATTAATGTTCTACTTAGTTCATTTTACAGACATAAAATCCACCATTAATTTTATGTATAATGTGTTATTCTCCCTACTCGGTGGTAACATATATTGTCAAGGTTTTTCCAAAGTTTCGCTTTTTTGTACTATAACAGGGAAGAAGGAAAATACTAAGCAAGAAAGGTCATAAAGTAAATGAGAACATTGATCAAAGAAGCTGACAATGCAACATCTATTAACACGTTTATTAATATAGGAAACAAAACGCATAAAGGCACCTCATTAGCTTCACCTGATAAAATCATTGATTTTGCTAAAAACGATTACTACATATTATTTCAAGACCATTTATCCATTTGGTTGTATGCTTAGTTAACTTGTCTTCATTGTTTTTTTTTATTTAAGGAGCTGTGATTCTTAAAGGGCAATTGCATTAAACCCTATCACTCCCATCTACAATTCTATTAGAGGTAGAAGGAAGTATTCTTACCTTCTGTTTTGCTTACATTTAAGGGGCAATTGTGGTCTCCATACAAGTTATGGTTAAATCAGCATTTCCTTTAAAATGAGCCAACAATCACATCCCTGTCTGGGGCCTGTGAGAAATTATATTGGTGTGAATGTTCACATTTCCTGCTTTCAGTTGGTTTAGTCACATCACCTGACCTCTGTTCCACCCCGGGGGACAAGTATGCTCAGTTCAGACTTAAAGGGCATCTATACCAAAAGACAGGTTATTTTAAATTGACCATAACTGGAAACTATAATTCTTCCCAACCACCACTGTATAATTTTTTGTTGATCTGCCCCCTATTTCTTTAGATATCCAATCTAAAACTTATTATATTTTATCTGTCAATCGAGTTCCTTGCTCTCAAAAACTAATCTTCTGTGAGTAGTTTTACTGTAGCTGGAATGGTGACAGAGTTTTGACGGTTGGAATGCTGTGTGCTGTGTGCAGGCTTGACAGTTGGTTTGTGGGGAAAAAGTCAGGTCAGATGGAAGTAGGAGTGGTTAAAAGAGGGAGAGGGCATACTGCTCCTAAACAAAATGTGTGCTGGATTGAAGGCATGCAGCAACACACGCAAATCAGAGTAAGTGCTACTTACATGTATTCAATTATAAATTAAGATAAAGGAAAGTCATTTTTTCAGTATAGTGTCCCTTTGATGTTGGGGAAAACAGGAAGTACCTGGGGAAAAAGGTAGGAATAATCAAACCTACCTGCCTTTCCCAGGTACTTTCCATTGTTAAATGAAGTTAGGGTTAAATGAAAGCCTGCAGTATTTTCTTTATAAATGAGCCGACAATCACATCTCTGGCTTCACCCTATGAGAAATGATATTGAGGTGAATGTTCAAATTTCCTGCTTCCAGTAGGTTGAGTGACATCACCTTACCTCCGCTAGCCCCTCTGCCACTGGGAAGAAGCATGCTCAGTAAAGACTTAATGCTTGGGAAAACAGGTAGTACCTGGGGAAAGAATTGGCAGTTGAGAAGGGGAGACAATTAATGCAGACAGGCTGGTCACATTACTTCATGCTGGTCACATGGCTGAAAACAGGAAGAGTTCAAGCAGGGTGTAATATTGCTGAACCTTTCCAGCAATAACTTCTCACAAATTTTATCTAGAGATGTGATTTCGGTTTTATTTTGAAGATGTGATGGAAGGCTTTTTATATAATCCTTACTAGTATGGAAGAATTGGAGACCACAGTTACCCTTTAATTTTTACAGTATAGATATCCTTTAATATAATCCCAACTAGTTTGGAAGAATTGGAGACCACAGTTACTCTTTAAACATAATTATCTTTAGAACTTTATTAGCGCTTTCAGGCTCCATTGTTTAGTTCAAAGAAAAACATTGTTTCAAATAACAGTCGGACAGGAAAATGACTTACCTAACACTTGAAAAAATACAGTTTTATTCTTTGAATTCAGCCATGAATATTAAAAGTTGCAAACACTCACTGACTAAAGTTCTAAATTAAAGAATTAAAGAGGAACGGGAGGTAGGAATACTTGCTTCTGCCTCTTACAGAATTGAAGATGAGGGGGGGTTTAGTAAACCTTCAGGGAGATTCAATAAAAGTTCTTATCGTTTAAAATTGTGCTAATTTTTCGTCAACCAATCAGATCTTATTTAACATTTGAAAGCTAACTTCTGATTGGTTGGGGCAAGATTAGCACCATTTTGAATGATACGAACTTTTATTGAATAACCCTCTATATATTTTATTTCGCTACTTGTCTTAAGATTTGAGTTTCTGCTTTGTCAAGATTTTACAATCATATTATAAACTAAATGAAATATAAGTCTACCTTTCTCTTAAAAGTTATAACACACAGAAATTTACAGTACATCTGTTCTTGGACCAACATGATTATAATTTAAGTGATATTGCCTAATTTACCTTAACCTTCAGCCATAACCTTCTGATTATTTTTTATTTTAGTTTTTGTAAAAAAGTTTGTAATAAAGTGGTAGCTTGCTTTTTACAAGAAAGGGCAACATGTTTCATTACTTGGATCACTTGTTATTAGAGCCCCATGAGCCCAAAATGAATGTTTGTAGGTAGAAAGGTGTAGAACACAAAGCATTGGCATGTTATAAAATAGCTGCTTATCTTACATCTGGAAGTAGGTAAATAAAGCAGAAGTGACAATGGAGTAGAATCAGTGATCCATAAACACATAGGTTATATTTCAAACTAGTGCATCGGGAAATGTTTAGAAGGGACACACACATTATATATATACATACTATATGTGTTTGGATTAAGTGTTTTAGCACTACTTCTGTTTTACAAGATGGGTAAATAGTGTTGGTACATATAGAGTTGCAAGTCATGTAAATAAATGGTTCTGTTAAGGTTGGCAACATTTACAAATACTATATGGAGAGTGGAACTTACAATAAAATAGGTGGATGTCATCTCATAATGTTGTGGTTTGTGTAAAGGCTGGACATATTGAGGAGTGTTTATAGCAGTCAATATTTAAGATTTGACATGCCTCCCCTCCCTCCAGTGACTGCAGTTGTGATTCCAACCCCCACCTTTTAAAGAATTTTATCTTTTAAATGCAGTCATTAAAATAAAATTAAGAAACACCCCAACCATTTATATACAACTGTAACTAAATCTGCATTAACATGTCCTAGAATTCAAAGAGATTGAAAGTCAATGTGTTGGATAATTTGGAATGTATATGTATTTCAAGAAATAAACACTGCATGCAGAAGAACATACAGCAAAGTAGATACTAGATTTAGACCTTTAAATGCATTCAATTCAAACCATTTTAGAATAGGTATCACTTGTTATCTCATTAGAGGTTTCTTTTCTTTAGCTGAAATGTCATTCATTCCATGTCTGTTAGGCTTTTGTGCCCAATTCATTATTAAAATGACCTTTACATTTTTACCTTCTTAGCCCTAACTTTTACTATTTGCTTACATGGTTCTCCATTTCTTATCCACTATGTCTCATGTCCCTCTCCATTTACTTATGGAGAAGCACTCCTTTCTCAAGGCTAAATCTACATTCACACACTGTGTGCTGTGTGGGTTTTGCTAAAGTCTTTACTATACTGCAACACCATTTAAAAGCATTTTGTTTCCTTGGACATACCAAAATTACCTTTTTCGAATAATGGATTTTGCTTGGCTTACCTACTGTAATAAAAAAAGATCAAGTTACAGTTACTATATTTTACAAATACCTAGTTAAACACAATTTATCAAGCTTATGTTTTAGCACAAATGTTTGTTCTATTTAGTGTTGTTTACAATTCCACCTAGGTGAAATAATATTTAGTCTTGCAAATAGCCATGCAAAATGTATGAGTTTGCCTTTAGTCAGTAATAACCTACATAAATCTGGGGCTATTGGGCATGTGTGAGCCCTAGTAGATAAGGAAAAGTTAGCAGTTCACATGGGACAACTTCAAAAAACCATGTATCTCCACTGTCATTGGGTTACTGTGATCCTGAGCCGAGCTCCATGCCTTTGGAGTGTAGCTGAAGATTATTTTCTTATTTTCATACTTATCATACTTAAGTTCCCCTTTATGTGGGAGTGATGAAGTGATGTATTCACATTTATTCTGACAAGCCCCTTGCCCACACCCAACAACCCAAATACTGCATTGTTTTGCTTGTCAAACAAGCAAACAGTCTGTTAAATAATCTATAATTTGACCCCTTCTAATAACATTATTTTTATTTACTTTTTTTTTATTTGTAACTAACGTTTGACCTCTTTTCAGTATATTAAATAATCCCATAAATATTTACGTTTTTGTTTTTTTCTTTAATTTTTCAAAATATGTAGCAGATGGTGATGCTTATAATATGGTCCAATGGTCCACCATCTAGAAATAATTCCCTAAATTATAACAGCTGAGCTTGTGCCATTCATTGTTGTTTTTCATAATGCAGGTGTGTATTCAGAGAAACTCCCATGGGAAAATGTCTGAGACAGGACAATCCATCAAATAGATGAGTTTATATACAGTATATGTACAAATCCAACAAAAAGGCAAGCAGTATAAAGTTAATCAAACTTTTTTTTAAAATGTTTAAATTTAATATTAAATGTAGATATTATTTAAAAATAAATCTAATCTTGGTTTTTATCCTCACACCTTATTAAACATATTTTATAAACATATACAGGGAGATTCAATAAAAGTTCTTATTGTTTAAAATGGTGATAATTTTACCCCAACCAATCAGTTTTTATTTAACATTTGAAAGCTAACATCTGATTGGTTGGGGCAAAATTAGAATCAAGAAGTTGCAAAATAGGTTTAAGTGATATAATGTGTCACACATACAGATATTAGTCAATATGAAATGCTTTACAGGCACAAAATATTTTCATTTCTCAAGTTAAAAAGACTTTTAAAAGTTTGGGGTTAAGAAAAATGCAGGTTTTAGCTTACAGTTTTGTAGAACTTTTTACAATGGTAAATTAAAAATTGACTGCCTTAGCCCTGAGGAATAACTGATGCTGTCTCTCTTGTCTCACTTCCCATGTTAACACAGTTTGGCTTAGGTTGGTTTACCAAAAGTGATGATAGTTGTGATCTCTGACCTCAACATTTCAAATGTTTAGATTGGCAGTGAACAAGTGTGGCCACATACAAGAAAACTACAGGTGGCTGGGGGAAAACCTGGGAGATCTGGAATATAGTTAGTGGGTTTAGGAAAAGTCTACAAAGTACTGTAAATGTTTGGAGATCTTTCCAGAGTGGTGTGAGCAAAACATGGGAAACTGAAGACTTTACTGGTACAGGAAAATGGAGAAACACCTTCTTATAACACAAGGTATCTTGCAGTCTCATGCTATATGAATAGCATTGCCCACAAAATCTAAGAAACAAGAAGTAATTTCTTACTCCCAGGTTCCCCAGAGTAAGGAGATATGCAAAATACTCCTTTATGTCCCTTAGCTTATGCATGTGTCCAGAACCGCTGGCTAATAACATGCAATATAGCTTAATATATAGAGCCAATCATCTGACCTGCAGACATGACATGTTTTGATCTTGAATTCATGGCTCTATGGTGTAGGACTCAGAGTTGTGAGTGTGGAACTGTGCTGATTTGCACTTTTACCCACTAAAGCACTGGTTATTTTTTACCTGGTATGTTGGTTTGACTCCTTGTTTCACTGCTCTTGAAAACTGCTCTCCAGAGGCAAAGAACTGGATTTAAAATTAAACATTAGGATGACAGGCTTTGAAGTCTGAAATTTCAAAATTACAATGTTCCAACCTTTTTTCGACAATGAAAGGTGTATGTTTGATAATGTGCAAAGGAGGACATGGGATGCATGAATCATAAAAAACACTACAGTATTATTATTAATATTAAACACCTTATTTATAGTTTAAGTCTAAGCATACCTTCACATAAAGCTCTCAACCAAAAAAGTCCAATGTCCCATGTATATTATAAATATCTCCATTAATGGTTTTGTATAATGCCCCATGCATTAAAAGGGGTGTTTATTTAAAATTTAAAAAAAGGTTTGTGTTGTGCAACTGAATTAGATTGTTAAGACAAAATTCTCTGTCCTGATATAAATATCCTTGGTAATGGTGTCATATACAGTTATGATCTGCACATTACAGATTGTGTGCAAGTATAGTAAGAGTGCTTGGTGTTGTTTAACTATAAAAGTATAATAAATTCATTTCAGTAGTACAAACACAGCCCAAAAAAACTTAATGTGGCACAATTTTACAGTACTTGTACTGTACCTGTACACAAGTCTACAATTTATAAATATTGGACAGACCTGCATACATAACTGCCAACATTCACATCACATTTCCCAGCCTAGACTTTTTTTTTGCATTTTGCGTAACACTGTATTCTCTGTATTTTACTATGTTGCTATGCTATAATTTATTTGCCAAAATAGGCAGTTATGATGACCGCTCTTTAATAGGACAGGAAGGGGATAACTGTCTACTTATATTGATGGTAGAAGGGGGTAACTATCTGTTTGTACTGCTGATGTGGAAATGGTAATTGTACAGTCCAGTGATTTTCAAGCTGCATATTAATAGTTATAAAGTAAATAAAGTTAATTTTAGGTTCATGAAGTTTGACCCCTGCATTAAAAATTTACGACCGTTACGATCAATATCATTAATTTACAATCGCTAAACTGATCGTTAATCTCTTATCTGTTTAACGATCGTAAATTTACGATACCGATTATTAATGTCGCGGTATCGCTAAAAAGCGATACCGCGGCTTTACAAATATGGCCCAAGATGAGGACTAACAAAAAGTCTACAGATGCAGAATGATGCTTTCCTCCCTGAACTCTATGCTCTTCATGTACAGGAAAGCATTTGTTGTGCTATAGCAGATACTGCCTGACACAGAGTTATTATTTCAACAATAACTCCCAGGTTCTATTGAATTAACACCAAAACAAAACTTTATTATATTTAGGGTATAATTAGTCTTCATGTTGTAGTTTCCCAAATGCATAACTTTACATTTCTCAACTTTGTAACAATGCCTAACAATAGATCATTTATGAATGGGTTAAAAAATAGCGGATCCAGGATAGACCTCGGAGGAACACTACTGACAGATAACTAGTCCAACAGGTAATCTATCCATTAGCCAGTTAATCCAAGTGCAAATAGAAAGGTAAAGAGCGTTGTTCAGTACCTCAGTTATTAACCTACTATGTAGTATCATATCAATGGGTTTTTGCAAAATCCAAATAAATCATATCCACTGATTCCCCCCCAAGATCTAGGTTATGACTCATCTCTTTATAGAAGTCAATCAGATTGGTTTGACAGGATCTAATACGCATAAAGCCATGCTGGGACCTACTTATAATGTTGTGATCTAAAATGTTTTCCAATGTCTTACCCCTTTATGTTCTTTCTAAAAGCTTTTCCAGCACAGATGTCAAACTGACAGGCCTATAATTACCTGGCTGGGAACGGAGTCTCTTTTTAAATAAAGGAATCACATCAGCAATCTGCCAATCACTCTTGACAAGTGGTTACATCCACACTGAACAGTGGATATAGAAACCCCTACAAGCATAATTCTATCCAATCTTTAAAAGTATCTTGCTTGTTCTTGGGGGTATGGGTAGGGGAAGGGTTAAAACAAAAAGTAAATAAATAAGTTAAGATCAAGATCTCTTTAAAAAAAATCAGTTTAAAATGACAATTCCATATATTAAAAAAAAAGTCAGTGCTTTAAAAATTTTAATATATGGAAGTGTCATTTTAAACAGTTTTTTTACAGAGATCTTGAGCTTAACCTATTTATTTTTTACTTTTTGTTTAAACCCTTCCCCTATATATACTGGACACCCAAGCCTAAGAAAGATACTTTTAAAGATTTTATAAACAATTCAGTAGACAACTTACAGTGCAGCCACCCTACTCAAGTAGCCATTCCCTACCACACCAGAGCGCGGAAGTAACCCCTTCTGCTATTAATTCTATCCAAACTTTTTCCACCTTTATTGTGGAATAAAGGTGGGAAAAGGTATAATAAAAAGTCAAAAGCAAATTTGAAACAGTTTGGTAAGAACAAACCTGTCTGCATTAATGTGCATACCCTTTAAGGATGGGGCTACATTCAGAATCATATTATATTGTTTATTCTCACCTTAAATTGTATATGCCTTAAAGTGGCTCTGGCTGAGCTCATATAAAGTTTGATGATAAATTTATAAAAATCCATTTGGCCTCATAATAGTAATATTTCAAATACATTTATAATACTTTTCAAGATTCGTTACCAGCAAGTCCGATGACGAAAGTGCTTTGCAGATGTGTCGTGAATGCCCTCTGCGGCTTTAAAGTGGATACCGTATATACTCGAGTATAAACCGAGTTTTTCAGGCTGTAAAATCAGCCTGAAAACTTTAACTCGGTTTATACTCGAGTCAGTACATTTACCTGTGCATCCAGCTCGCCAGTGTCCGGGATTCCTGTCTGTAAGTGCAGCATACAAATTGAATCTGTCTGTAAGTGCCTTCCTGCAAATTGAATCCTGTACATTACGGTACTGGTACTTAACCATTTCGGCAGCCGCGCGCTGAGTCCCTGTACTGTCGCGCCGGCTGACGTCACTGCCCGGCGCCCAGTACAGCTCCCAGCTTATAATGCATGCTGGGAGTTGTAGTTTCCAAACATCTGGAGTGCCAAGGTATGAGAATTTAGAATTTGTCAATTTCTACCCTCAGTTTATATTCGAGTCAATCACTTTTATTAGTTTTTCCAGGTACAATTGGGTACCTCGGTTTATACTCGGGTCGGTTTATACTCGAGTATATATGGTACCGTGCAATATCGACTTTATGGCTTATGATTTAATGTAGCTTTATACAAAAAAATACAAAAAACATTAAGCACTGGAGCATAGTGAGGAAAGCCGTTCAAATACACAGCAATTTGATTACTGGTAAGCAGATTAAACTGTAAATTTTAACCTGCTATAAGGAAACTTTATGTAATGTATTTTAAAATTGCAAATCTGAATAAAAGCTCATGGTATAAAAAAACAAAACTGCAAATATATAACTATTGTGTAGAAAGCGGCTTGTTTTGGGCAGACACTGTGCCCATTGTGAGGTTAAGGAAATTATGGAATCTTTTTTAAAACATGCATACAAATAAATATTTTAAGTGGCTATACATGCAAACATAATGATCAAACAATCCTGCATGAAAAAAAATATATACTGATTTCATTTTCAGTGATCCAACATTGTAGAAGAATTATCTTTTTGTGTATGGCCTCATTAAGGTATGCACTATAATAACCATAATATATATTTTAAAATGTTTTTCCTTAAATAAAAACAAATATCAGAGAAAAAGTAAGATGCTAATTTATTAAAATGAATAGGAAGATTTTGTAGTTTAAATAGTTTTGGAAGACACTATGGACAGTGTTTATCAAGGTTCGTTATCAGTAGATAGTTGCGGTCAGTTTTCTGATGTTTTCTGATGTCCACGGGTGATTTAAATATTGTCTGGTATTGTCCCATTGAATTAAAAATCAAAATATTTGCTGGTATTTACTTTTTAGCGATGGATGAAAACCATATCACCATTGAAAAGATGACCACTACTAGCAGTCGTTTTTTCGATCACTATAGAGGTTCATTATCAGACATAACCTACAGTGTAGTGTCCTATGATATGTGAAGCGCAAAAAAACATGTATGTGTTTTTCAAGGACTTTTGTCATTGGACATTTACAGAAAATGTATTTGTGGACTAAATTGGTATTTGCTATCTGGCTTTAGAAAAAGTAAATCCAATGGTCATGTTTATCTTTAGTAAATCTTGCCAAAATGAATTAGCAGGTAGTGAAGGAAAATGAATGGAATCTGCCAAACAAGTCACCCATTCAGTGCTCAGTTATTTCAAGCCTACATCTTGTTTGGCTGCCTTCAATAAGCAGATTATAATTAATCACTCCGTGTGAAGTTTAAATACGGCTATTTGACTTGTAAGATATTTAATTTCACAGTGAGGGCTTATCATCTTTAAAACATAAATGACATTTAAACAGAAATGGGTGTAGAGGGACTATATATTTATTCTATAAAATGGCTTTATACCTATTGTTCTTATATTTTGTTGCAATTTTTTGAATGTAAGTATTCATAATAAGCAGATTTATAATTTGATTAAAAAAATCATTTGACAGGCTGCACCTAAATATGTGATCCAGCATTTATTTAACGCTAACTCGTTGTATCATTTCTGTATTTTCCCCTTTTTCTAAATTTACCTTATATATTCTATACTTTTTTCCCCAGTCTATCAGATGTAAAAATTCTGTAGCTAAAATTAATGCAATACAGATGCCAACAAATTCAAATGAGTCAAGTACCAGTTTGCGTTACATCCTGGCAAGGCAGGCTTGTCTAAAAGCAGAATCAAGAGGGAATATACCTGTAGCAGCAGTATCCAAGTTCCATCTGTGGATGAATAGCCTCCCTAGCTGTGAGGTCTTCCAGTTAAGATTTAGGATCCATGAGTTCCACCATTTTCTTTGCAAAGAATTTAAAGAGTTTTTCTTTATCCAAATTTTCAAAGAAGCTGGGAAGTTGCAGGATTGCGTAATATTATCTCCTCATTGTCATCTGCTATGGGGTATCAAAATAAACATGTGATTCATGCTTCTGCATGACTGCATTATCACTTATCAAAGGGTTTTTATCTATTCTTCAGATTTTCTTTTATGCTTTCCAAGAACTGTTAAGCCAATAGCAATTCCAGCATCATACAGTAGAAAATCTGAATCTGTCAATAATACCCAGTAATAGTACAGTGATTGTGTTTTTCCTATTAGTTAACTGTAGGGAAAAATGAGCTAATAATCAGCTTTTCTAATAAGATACATTTTATTAAACCTGCGAAGCCTTAATCGGAAAGAAATCTGCTGCAAAAAGGTAATTTCTACTTAATTAACTCTTAACACTTAATTTATATCCAGAATCGAATAGTGGGACTAGAAGGACTCCAAAGGTACCATTATTATAGCACATCCCCAAAAGATGTAGACACGCTGTAATAATAATCTGGTCGTAAAGACCTTAAACAACCTAAAAGCTCATATAGCAGCCAATGGTGGATCAACAAATCACAGTGAATTGCATAGCGATTTGAAGCGCCTTTGCAATGCTTTCTATGCGTTTGCGTTAGGTTGTCTTTTTTGGGGTGTATTTTAGGGTTAAATGGCAAATAAACCTGCGTTTTTATGCATTTCTATTTTCCTCTTCCCCATAGAGTACGTTATGGCAATAAACTGATGCAATGCACAAAAACACCGCAGTGTGAATGGTATTCTGATGTCATAAAAACGCAACAAAACTTCTACTGTGTATCACAACTGCCCTCTCTGGTCTGTCTATCCAGCCCCTAAGTTGTCGAAAAATACACTTCAAC
The DNA here is from genome assembly GCA_019447015.1 of Hymenochirus boettgeri. Lineage (NCBI taxonomy): Eukaryota > Metazoa > Chordata > Amphibia > Anura > Pipidae > Hymenochirus > Hymenochirus boettgeri. Next base: position 222,383,215 of record CM033469.1, read on the forward strand.
TAATGAATAAAACGGAAAGGAGAGGGAGGGCAGTGAACATATAACACAGCATACACTAAAATATATCTTAATACCTAATTATAGGCTGCCACCACATTTCAGGACAGCGAAATGCTAAATATTATCTAAAAATACTGTAAAGAATAAAGAAAAGGTTACTTACACCTATAACTATAAATATAAATACAGCAATTCCTATAAGGTAATGTTCTTTGGAAGCAAGTTTCATTTTTTTATCTATACAGTATCCTGAATCGGGGAGTGGTTGGGTCCCTAGAGGGGTGTGTCCATCCCCTCCCTGGAAAGGTTATGGGGTAGGAGTAGTTTTCTCTATTTCAATATAGCTATTTATTGACAGGAAAATTAGCTGCATGGATAGCTCGTTGTGCAGGAAGCTTCTAATTGGAGAAGCCATGAGTGCAAGAAGGCACACAAAATATAAATGAAATATATGCTAAAAATGATAAAAATTATTATATTAGTATATTGCAAAAGTCACATTCTTTAATTCCTGGCAAGGCAGGCTTGTCTAAAAGCAGAATCAAGAGGGAATATACCTGTAGCAGCAGTATCCAAGTTCCATCTGTGGATGAATAGCCTCCCTAGCTGTGAGGTCTTCCAGTTAAGATTTAGGATCCATGAGTTCCACCATTTTCTTTGCAAAGAATTTAAAGAGTTTTTCTTTATCCAAATTTTCAAAGAAGCTGGGAAGTTGCAGGATTGCGTAATATTATCTCCTCATTGTCATCTGCTATGGGGTATCAAAATAAACATGTGATTCATGCTTCTGCATGACTGCATTATCACTTATCAAAGGGTTTTTATCTATTCTTCAGATTTTCTACTGTATGATGCTGGAATTGCTATTGGCTTAACAGTTCTTGGAAAACATAAAAGAAAATCTGAATCTGTCAATAATACCCAGTAATAGTACAGTGATTGTGTTTTTCCTATTAGTTAACTGTAGGGAAAAATGAGCTAATAATCAGCTTTTCTAATAAGATACATTTTATTAAACCTGCGAAGCCTTAATCGGAAAGAAATCTGCTGCAAAAAGGTAATTTCTACTTAATTAACTCTTAACACTTAATTTATATCCAGAATCGAATAGTGGGACTAGAAGGACTCCAAAGGTACCATTATTATAGCACATCCCCAAAAGATGTAGACACGCTGTAATAATAATCTGGTCGTAAAGACCTTAAACAACCTAAAAGCTCATATAGCAGCCAATGGTGGATCAACAAATCACAGTGAATTGCATAGCGATTTGAAGCGCCTTTGCAATGTTTTCTATGCGTTTGCGTTAGGTTGTCTTTTTTGGGGTGTATTTTAGGGTTAAATGGCAAATAAACCTGCGTTTTTATGCATTTCTATTTTCCTCTTCCCCATAGAGTACGTTATGGCAATAAACTGATGCAATGCACAAAAACACCGCAGTGTGAATGGTATTCTGATGTCATAAAAACGCAACAAAACTTCTACTGTGTATCACAACTGCCCTCTCTGGTCTGTCTATCCAGCCCCTAAGTTGTCGAAAAATACACTTCAACTAATGAATAAAACGGAAAGGAGAGGGAGGGCAGTGAACATATAACACAGCATACACTAAAATATATCTTAATACCTAATTATAGGCTGCCACCACATTTCAGGACAGCGAAATGCTAAATATTATCTAAAAATTCTGTAAAGAATAAAGAAAAGGTTACTTACACCTATAACTATAAATATAAATACAGCAATTCCTATAAGGTAATGTTCTTTGGAAGCAAGTTTCATTTTTTTATCTATACAGTATCCTGAATCGGGGAGTGGTTGGGTCCCTAGAGGGGTGTGTCCATCCCCTCCCTGGAAAGGTTATGGGGTAGGAGTAGTTTTCTCTATTTCAATATAGCTATTTATTGACAGGAAAATTAGCTGCATGGATAGCTCGTTGTGCAGGAAGCTTCTAATTGGAGAAGCCATGAGTGCAAGAAGGCACACAAAATATAAATGAAATATATGCTAAAAATGATAAAAATTATTATATTAGTATATTGCAAAAGTCACATTCTTTAATTAATCACAACTCTTTAATTAAAGCTTACTCTATCTGGGGTGACACCAGTTAAATCTTAAAAATGTTGCTGTAATTAGCTCAATTTCCCCCAATAGGTCCCAGTGCAGAGGGAAACCCACAATCAAAGCACAGTTTTTCTAATAATTAAGAAGTAGTGAAAGTAGTTAAAAAAAGAACTTTCACTCATTTGTCACAAAAGTGCAGATTTCTGTACAATGCTGCTCATTTCAGAAAAATTGCAGCTATCCACTATTAAGGAATAACCATTTCAGCTGTAGGTCTCTTTTTAACTTCCAAAGGCATTTCTAATTGCAGTACTCTGAAGGCATTAATATTAACTGTGCTTATCCACTGTTTTCTTGAGCTGCGGATTAAGGGTCTTTTGAATTCACCTTTAGAGATGGACTAAACTAAAAGTCTCAATGGGAAAATTTGTCCATCAAAACTAAAAACTACCAAAAGGAAAGGAAACCTGGTGAGTTTGGCTTTCTCTATTTACCTGCAGTGTTTTCTGCCAACAAGGCTAGGCTATATATAGTGATGCCTAGTATTCCCTGAAAGGTTTCCACAGGTAGTGACATGATAAGTACAGATCAGCCATTGTGCCAAATTTGAGTGCATTTTTTTAAAATATCAATATATCGATTCATTTGTTGTATAATTTATGTATTATGATAATTTGATGAATGAGAAAGAACTAGAAAATCAAAAGTATATCATTGTTTTGTTTTTTATGGAGAGGAATCCTGAGATGGCAAAAATTTTCAACGGTTTCACAGGGTTAAAACTGATGAGGAACACTTTTATAGAAACCTTTTTTAGGATTTGGGGGCAGAGTTGATCTGTTATCGAACCTAAAGTAAGAAGACTTACACTATCAACAACTGTTTCTCTGAGATTACCAAATGATGTTGAACTTTCTATGCTATGATTGGAAATGAAATGATTGGTGAACTTTCTATGCTACTTAATTCATTATGATTTCAAGGAAACCAAATTCAGATTATGCTTGGAGAGCACCAGAATATTTTCTCAGATTATTATTGTGGATCCAAACCAGTTTTTGAGGCGGATTTCTGAGTTATGCGGATGGCGGATTTAGAAGCAAAAGACCACAAAGTGTACATCCTACCACACAATGTACTGTAATCTGTGCTATTTACTTGAAGAGGAAAGTATGTGATCCCTATCTGGTATTTTTTTTTTAATTAATCAAGAGAGACCTAAAGCAAAAAAGCGCATTTCATTAGATCTACTTATAAAATTATTATTCTGACAGCTATTAATAATATTTTTTTTCAAAACGTCTTCCAGAGTTTTAATAAATGGTCAAATATCATCTTAACTCTAAATGTCAAACTAATTTATGTTTCTCTTTTTATCTTTGAATGTGCTAATGCATCTTCAACACTGTACCAAACTAAAAAAAATGACAGGATTTATACTTACGTAAAATCGTTTTCCTTGTATCCCAAAGGCAGCAGTGACAAAGAGATTAAGTCCCACCCCCTAGAAGGTAGGACCAGCACCAAGTCTTCAAGTCTTTAATACTCTCCCCCTCAACTCCCAGAGTATATTTTCCAAGATAGTAAACAGAAACAAGAGCATTTGCTTATTTAATAGGGAGGTATATAAGAATGCTGCTTTGGGATTCAAGGAAAAGGAATACGTAAATATAAACCCTGTCATTCCTATCATCCAAAGTCAGAGATATCACAAAGCAGTGTAGCATCTCCCAAATGGGTGGGAAGTGCAGGATGAAGAAGCTGCTAGAAGGAATTTTAACGCAAAGGTTGTGTCTCTGTCTTCTATGTTAGCTAGTAATGCCTCATAAAGGTGTTGTATGAGGCCCAGGTAGCTGCTCATATTTGTTCTGGGTTTGCCCCGCCTTAGCTGCCCATGAATTAGAAACTGCCCTTGTTGATTGAGCCGTTATTTTATTGTCACTGGTACATTAGCTGCTTGGTGAAGCCACTGAAATGGCTGCTTAAGCCACCTGGCAATGTCGACTTAGAAGCTCCTCTGCCTTTCTTTACTCCCACGTATAGGACAAGCAAGGAATCTGATTGTCTAAAGGACTTACTTTTTCTAACTAAGTGAGCACACATCTGCAAACATCTATTTAGACATAAAGGCAGGAAGGGTAGGAAGATCTTTGTTCTTATGGAAGTTTGAAGAGATTTTGGGGATGAAGGTAGGATCTATTTTAACAAAGAAAAAGATGAGGGTGGCACTCCAAAGATCAATATAATAATAAACCACACACATCGATCACAACGTTTCGGGGCAAATTGCCCCTTCTTCAGGTGACGGAGGAAGGGGCAAGTTCCCCAAAACGTTGTGATCGATGTGTGTGGTTTATTATAAATGATCTTTTGGAGTGCCACCTCTCTTTTTTCTTTGTGGGGCAAGTTGCCCCGAAACGTTGTGATCGATGTGTGTGGTTTATTATTAAATTGATCTTTTGGAGTGCGACCCTCATCTTTTTCTTTGTTGGAGTATCCTTCTGGCCCTTGAAGGGTGAGGCCTCCGAGGACGTCAGCACCCATAAGGGTATAGAGTGTGCTTGGGACTTTTTGCCATTTGGAAGGATCTATTTTAAGTCTAAGACCTCTTCACTACTAAAGAATGGGCTCCTGCAACAAAGTGCCTGAAGCTCACTGACATCTAGCCGAGCAAGGCCCTTATCTAGTCTCTACTAAAATCGAGGATAACGGAAGTTGGATTCACGCGTAATTTGTCTGAGCACACCACCAAAGAAGTCTTCAGACCTCTGAAAATCGCGTAGTGGAAGGATTTTTACTGGGATGAGTGTATTGATAACAGGATTCAGAATCCAAAGATTGCATCACTTCCCTTTAGCAACCATGCTTTGAGTTTGAGGTCTGGAAGGTTGGGATGTAGAATCTGACCCTGGTGTAGGAAATTCTTCTCTAGAGGTAAGGCAAGGTGGTTGATTGACAGGCTTATCAGGTCTGCGAACCATGGTTGCGAGGCCAAGTTGGGGCTACCAGGATTATCTGGCATTGATCCTGTCAAATTTTTTTCACCACTGGGGATTAACTGGAATTGAGGGAAGATGTATGCCAGTGAAAGTTCCAACTGACTGTGAAGGCATCCCTGCCAGCTGCTATCAGTCTTTTCCAGGGAGTAGTACACTGGCAATTTCTTGTTCTGTGCTGAAGCCATCTGGTCTGCCTGTGGGGTCCCCCACTTGCTGCAGATCCGAAAAAAATCCCTGATCCAAGAACCACTCGTTTGGATTACAACCTCCGAGTTAGGGTCTGCCCAAATGTTTTTGTGCCTCTTATTTACGTGAGAGAGATGTTTTGCAGATGTTTTTTCTGCCCAATGACTGATTTGTGGAGAAAGTTGCAAACTTTTAATTAATCAAGAGAGACCTAAAGCAAAAAAGCGCATTTCATTAGATCTACTTATAAAATTATTATTCTGACAGCTATTAATAATATTTTTTTTCAAAACGTCTTCCAGAGTTTTAATAAATGGTCAAATATCATCTTAACTCTAAATGTCAAACTAATTTATGTTTCTCTTTTTATCTTTGAATGTGCTAATGCATCTTCAACACTGTACCAAACTAAAAAAAATGACAGGATTTATACTTACGTAAAATCGTTTTCCTTGTATCCCAAAGGCAGCAGTGACAAAGAGATTAAGTCCCACCCCCTAGAAGGTAGGACCAGCACCAAGTCTTTAAATACTCCTCCCCCTCAACTCCCAGCAGTATATTTTCCAAAGTAGTAAACAGAAACAAGAGCATTTGCTTAACACACTTTAATAGGGAGGTATATAAGAATGCTGCCTTTGGGATTCAAGGAAAAGGAATTTACGTAAATATAAACCCTGTCATTCCTTATCATCCAAAGTCAGAGATATCACAAAGCAGTGTAGCATCTCCCAAAATGGGTGGGAAGAGCTAGGATGAAGAAGCTGCTAGAAGGACTTTTAACGCAAAGGTTGTGTCTCTGTCTTCTATGTTCAGCTAGTAATGCCTCATAAAGGTGTTGTATGATGCCCAGGTAGCTGCTCTACATATTTGTTCTGGGTTTGCCCCTGCCTTAGCTGCCCATGAATTAGAAACTGCCCTTGTTGATTGAGCTGTTATATTTATTGTCACTGGTACATTAGCTGCTTGGTAAGCCACTGAAATGGCCTGCTTAAGCCACCTGGCAATTGTCGACTTAGAAGCTCCTCTGCCTTTCTTTACTCCCACGTATAGGACAAGCAAGGAATCTGATTGTCTAAAGGACTTTAATTTTTCTAACTAAGTGAGCACACATCTGCAAACATCTATCTTAGACATAAAGTCAGGAAGGGTAGGAAGATTTTTTGTTCCTTATGGAAGTTTGAAGAGATTTTGGGGATGAAGGTAGGATCTATTTTAACAAAGAAAAAGATGAGGGTGGCACTCCAAAAGATCACATAATAATAAAACCACACACATCATCACAACGTTTCGGGGCAACTGCCCCTTCTTCAGGTGACGGAGGAAGGGGCAAGTTCCCCAAAACGTTGTGATCGATGTGTGTGGTTTATTATTAAATTGATCTTTTGGAGTGCCACCCTCATCTTTTTCTTTGTTGGGGCAAGTTGCCCCGAAACGTTGTGATCGATGTGTGTGTTATTATTAAATTGATCTTTTGGAGTGCGACCCTCATCTTTTTCTTTGTTGGAGTATCCTTCTGGCCCTTGAAGGGTGAGGCCTCAGAGGACGTCAGCACCCATAAGGGTATAGAGTGTGCTTGGGACTTTTTGCCATTTTGGAAGGATCTATTTTAAGTCTAAGACCCTCTTCACTTACTTAAAGAAATGGGCTCCTGCAACAAAGTGCCTGAAGCTCACTGACACATCTAGCCGAGCAAGGCCCTTATCTAGTCCTTCTACTAAAAATTCGAGGATAACCGGAATGTTGGGATTCTACGCTGTTAAATTTGTCTGAGCACACCAACCAAAGAATGTCTTCCAGACTCTCTGATAAATCGCTGTAGTGGAAGGATTTCTACTGTGCATGAGTGTATTGATAACAGGATCTCAGAATCCTAAAGATTGCATCACTTCCCTTTCAGCAACCATGCTTTGAGTTTGAGGTCTGGAAGGTTGGGATGTAGAATCTGACCCTGTAGTAGGAAATTCTTCTCTAGAGGTAAAGGCCAAGGTGGTTTGATTGACAGGCTTATCAGGTCTGCGAACCATGGTCTGCGAGGCCAAGTTGGGGCTACCAGGATTATCTGGCATTGATCCTGTCAAATTTTTTTCACCACTTTGGGAATTAACTGGAATTGAGGGAAGATGTATGCCAAGTGAAAGTTCCAACTGACTGTGAAGGCATCCCTGCCAGCTGCTATCAGGTCTTTCTCCAGGGAGTAGTACACTGGCAATTTCTTGTTCTGTGCTGAAGCCATCTGGTCTGCCTGTGGGGTCCCCCACTTGCTGCAGATCCGAAAAAAAATCCCTGATCCAAGAACCACTCGTTTGAATCTTACAACCTCCGACTTAGTTGGTCTGCCCAAATGTTTTCTGTGCCTCTTATTTACGTAGACGAGATGTTTTGCAGATGTTTTTCTGCCCAATGACTGATTTGTGGAGAAAGTTGCAACAGCTTTGGACTTCTTGTCCCTCCTTGGTGGTTTATATAGGAGCCTGCCTTGGAATTGTCGATCTGTACAACAAGACAACCTGATTTTCCAGTTTTGTTTGGAAGTGAATTAAAGCATTTAGGAGGGCCTTTAACTCTTTGAAGTATGATGATGTTTTCCTTTCTCCTGCTGCCCATCAGCCTTGAGCAGAAATACCTGTGCAATGGGCTCCCTAACCCAAACCGCTTGCATCCATAGTTAGGACCACTGGAGGAGGATACACAAGGGGTTTCCCTACTGACAGAAGTTTGTTGACTAGCCACCATTTTAGAGAGTTGAGAACTTCCTGCAGAATTGTCACTGATTGATCTATGGATGCTGGATCTCTGTCCCATGAATTTAGAAAATGTTGTTGCAGTTTCCTGATATGCACTCTTGCCCAGGCAACCGCCTCTATTGAGGACGAAAAAACTCCTAGAAGTCTGAGAATAGTTCTTAATTGCACAGGATGTCCTGTCCAGACAGTTGTAATTGCAGCCCTGATCTTTGTCTTCTTTTCGACCGGAAGGAACTTTGTAGATTGAGTAGGAGTTAGACTGGACTTTTCGTAGTTTATTATCCATCCTAGTTGTTTGAGAGTCTGTATGGTAAACTGGACATTCTGGTTTAACTGTTCTTCAGATAGAGCTCTGAGTAGCCAGTCGTTGAGATACGGTATAACACTTATCCCGTGCTGATGTAGATATGAGGATATTACTATCATTATTTCTGTGAATACTCGAGGAGCCGAAGATATTCCAAAGGGAAGGGATGTAAATTGAAAATGGTCTAAACTGTTTTTGATGGCTATTCTCAAAAATCTTTGGTGGCAAGGTCTGATGGGCACATTTAGGTATGCATCCTGCAAGTCTATGGTGGCTAGATATTGGTGGGGAAGAACTGCGTTCACTGCCGACCTGATAGATTCCATTTTGAAATGTGTTGTTTTCTGATGAAAGTATTTAGATATCTTAAGTCTATTATTGTCCGAAACTTCCATGTTGGTTTGGGAATTAGAAAAACTGGTGAGTATACTCCTTTTCTTTACTCTGATTGAGGTACTGGAATGAGAACACCCTTTAAGATGAATTCTTCTATGGCTTGGAGTAGGGCTACTCTCTTTGCAGGTAGAAGGGATTGGGAGATAGTAAGAACTGGTCTGGGGGGTCTGTAATAGTTCTATTGAGTACCCCCATTGTATGATATCCAGAACCCACATATCTGTCATAATCAGCTTCCAGGCTTGAAACAAGGCAAACAGGCGACCCCCCACCGACATGGCATCATTGAGTAAAGGGTCTCTGGTATACTTGATGCTCTCTACCTCTTGTTTGATTTTGCCAGGAAAACAAGGGTTGTCTATCTCTAAAGAATCTTGAACCTCTTCCTCTGGCCTGTGAGCGAAAGGAACGAAAAGTTTTCCGAAAGGATCTCCTATCCTAGGGTAGAAGCCACTTTTATCTTCACCTCTTTTACTTAATAATGGGTCTAATTTGGACCCAATAAGCCTACCTCCTTCAAAAGGTAAGGCACACAACCGATTTTTTGAAGCGGCATCTGCTGCCCACGATTTCAACCATATTGCTCTCCTGGCGACAGATGAGAAGGCTGCTGAGTGAGCTAACAACTTAACTGTAGATAAACCTGTGTCACATAGATAGTCTGCTGCCCCATCTAAAATTGGAAGTTCGTCCTTAAGAATTTGGCTGGTCAAAACCCCTCTTTTAAGGATAGCTTCTCACTCGGTCAACCAAATGCGTAGAGATTTTGCAACTGAAGCCGATGCCACCGAAGATCTTATAGCGGTCACAGAGGATACAAAAGTTTTCCTTAAGCTTGCTTCCGCTTTTCAATCCATAGGATCTCTCAAGGAAGAACTATCCTCCAAGGGAAGTGTAGTGCGTTTAATGGTTAGTGCTACTGGGGCATCTACCTTGGGGACTGTTTCCCAATGTTTGATATCCTCTGGATTAAAAGGGAACAAACTGAAAAAACGTCTTGGTAAAGCGAATTTCCTGTCAGGATTCCTCCATTCCTGTTTGACACTATCCTTTATGGCTTTGTGTACAGGGATATACATATTTCTTTTAATTGCTCCTGAAAACAGTCGGGCCACCTTCTTTGGCGGTTCTTGAGGGTCATCTGCCTCTAACGTATCACATACCACCCTAAGGAAACTTTCTAATTCGTTGGAGGGAAAGAAGTCTTCTCCGTCCAACACTTCACCTTCTTCTGATGCTTCCTGCTCTTTTCTAATAGGTATGTACTCCTGCTCCTCCTCAAGCTGATCCTCCACTACTTCAACATCTGGCAACTCTTCATCCAGATGTTTCAAGAGTAGCAGCGGATTCCTCAGGTTTTGCTGTCTGTTTGGCTTGAAATGAAGACATTGTTTCTTTTAAGAAAGAGAAAAAATCCTGTACTGATGGAGGTCTTCCCTCTTTTAGTTTTTCAGTACACTTTACACACAGCCTTCCTGTGTATTCTTTTGCTAAGCGAACATCACAACCAGGACAAAATCTTGATTTGGGCGTAGCTCTTTTCTTGGGAGTTGGTGTAACCTCTGCTGAGGCATGTTGATTTTCTACACACTCCTCCATTACAGACTTGGGCTGAATGATAGAGAGAGAGAGAGAGAGAGTGCCTTTAATATACATACCTAAAAACATACCATACACTCAAGCTGGAACAGAGTTGCAGCTGCTGCTTACCAGACTGAGGCAAAAGCAGGCACCCAGAACAGAAGAACCTGCAAACACAAACAGTAAGCTTACCTCCAATGCATAAGGTAATACAATCTGCAGCATAGTGAGTAGGTAACCAATCACTATCATCAGGCCAACCTGCTCCTGTTGCAACAACAAGGGCTACTTTCAGGTTACTTTTAGGCTTACCAGAACAAAAGACTTTTCCCCACAAAGCTCCAGCAGCAAACTGTCTTCTTTCTGGTCTTTCTCACTGCTTTCTGGTCTTTCTCACTGCTTTCTGGTCTTTCTCACTGCTATGATTGGCTAAGGCGCGATGTCTTAGCCAATCACAGGAGCAGATATTGGACGAGCCCCTTCTGACAGAAGCAAGCGTGGAAGACAAGCAAAAGGCAGTGAGGGAACGAAGGCTAGTAAATACATTTGGGGACAGCGTTTAGATATATAAACCTCACAAGGTCAAGGTTTGTGCCCATTTCCTGACATTTATTAAATTTTTGTATAGGGGTGGACATACACTTTAAGTTACTTTAAACCCTACTAAATTGGTGCCAAATATTTAGGGATACTTTAGTTTGGGAATTTAGCAGATATGCTGCAGCTGTGTGAGTTTTGGAAAAGTCACTCACAAACCGCTGTAAGACATTTAAAATTGCTGTTGCAGCATTCTTTGTGACTATTTTAAGCTGGCATTAAAGTCATACAGCAGTACAACAAAAATGTTTACCCAGTAAAAGAATTGTGATATTAAGAAAGTTCCATGGATGCAGTAAACAGCAATTGTGACAGCCCTGGGTAAATAACACCAGTAGTATTTATTTAAGGTCAGGACCATTTCTAGCCATCCTAGTGCCCTAGGCGCTCTCCCAGGCTCCCACCTATGTGCACCTCCCTCCCTCCTCCCACACACGCACACAAAAAAAGAACCTTGGCCTGTGGAACTACAGCTGGGTTTCTTTCTTTTGACACTGTCACTGCTGCTGTTCTTTATAGTGGGATTGCTTTAGTAGATGGTAAGAGGCGCATGCTGTACCACCAGGTGAGGCGGGTGTGTATACATGTTTGTGCATATGCAGCGTCACTGGTCACCAATGAAATTCTGATTTTCCCCAGAAATTGTTTCCAGCTGGGTGGCATGAAAAAGTAGCCGGGTGGGGCAGAACAGGGAAATTTGGTGAGATGTTTAACTCTCAGCAGTCTACCCCCAAGCATTGCCATTACAACTTTTAGTGCCCGCAGAATATTACCATTAACCCTTTAGTGCCAGCAGACTTTACTATTAATACTTTCAGTGTGAGCACTTTTCCAGAATATTACCATTAACCCTTTAGTGCCAGCAGACTTTACTATTAATACTTTCAGTGTGAGCACTTTTCCAGAGTATTACCATTAACCCTTCAATGCCAACAGACTTTCCTGTTAATACTTTTAGTGCCAGCATTTTTCCAGAGTATTGACATTAATACTTTCAATGCCAGCACTGTGTTATCTTCAACTCTTTCAGCTGCCAGCATTGACAGTATATATACATATACAGTATATATCATATACAGTATGGACCTGCTTTCTATGCCTCCTTTATTGAATTGTTCACCCCTCACTTTCTCTAAATTCTAAGTGGATTTGATGGAAGGAAGAAACAGGCAGGGATAGTGATCTCATAGCTGCTAGTCACAGGGGCCACTGTTAAAATGTCTGCAGCAGCTTTTACCTGGCATTTTAGAACTGCCCCCCTTAGTGCTATTAGCTGAGCTCATCCTCCCCCCTCCTTCCTTTACCTTCAGTTCATTTGCAACATTGTATCCAAGTAGAAAGAGCTGAGTTCAGGCTCTCTACTCACTACAATGTTACAAATTACAGCAGCAGAACAAGGAGAGCAGTTCTAACACAGCAAGTAAAAGATGACAGGGAGTTGCTCAGGAGAAGAATAGGTGCCCTGGCAGGGGTGTCTCTAGGGTCTAAGAAGACCAGGGGCACCTTTGAGCACTCCATGTGCTGCGCACAGCGCATCGCAAAATTTTCTAGGCCAAGCCCCTTTATCCACCCCAATTAAGCCACACTTACTAGGTACTTGATAGAGACAGCCAAAAAGACATAGACAGACAAACATAGTCTACATAGATACACAGCCAGATAGTGATAAACAGACAAAAAGAGAGAGAAATAGACAGAGATAGAGATAAAAGTTGGACAGAAATTCACAAATGAATGACACAAAGACACAGTAAACTGGCAATTTCATTATATACTGGTAGCAACCTGGTCATTTTAAACTTACTGTTGCGTTCAATTGTAGTCAGACGCTTGCCCACACCTTTGGCCAGGGAGACCTTCTTGTACCTTCTACATGGACCTCTGCCCCTATCTATCTCTACCTGTCCCTCTCTCTCTCTGTATATCTATCTCTGTCTATATATCTGTCTCTTGTCTATCTCTTTTTATCTGTCTTTGTTTCTATCTATCTCTATTTTACTCTTGTCTATCTGTTTCTATCTATCTATATCTATCTGTCTCTTGTCTATATCTCTTTGTCTCTCTCTGTCTAACTCTGCCTGTTTATCTATCTAACTCTATCTATCTATCTAACTCCTTTCTATCTATTTCTATCTATCTATATCTATCTATCTATCTATCTATCTCTACTGTCTATCTATTTATCTATCTATCTCTCTCTATCTATCTCAGTCTATCTATCTATCTATCTATCTATCTATCTATCTATCTATCTATCTCTGTCTATCTATCTATCTAACTCTGTCTATCTATCTGTCATCTATCTATCTATATATCTATCTATCATCTATCTATCCTCTATCTATCTATCTATCTAACTCTGTCTGTCTGTCTATCTATCTATCCCTTTAACTCTGTCTATCTAACTCTTTCTCCTTATCTCTATCTCTCTACTCTAGACAGTGTAGACTGTAGTGGGAAGCACAGAGGCTGCCTGATCCACACCGCATGACGTCATCCCGCGGGCGTGCACAACGTACCATCAGGAAGTCCGTAACCTTTAACCTTAACCTTTACAGATTTTTGTTTGCCCTGTAAGGCACCCAAGATCAATACACTAAGGCCACATTGATTAGCATCGGTAGATTTGTATACATTACTTTTATGCATTGAATTTGAATTTTAATTCATTGTGTCATTACTACCTAACCGGCCCTTAATATTCTCTATTCCTCTAATTTCTCTAATTCCATTTTCGTACTCTTTTTAAATTTTTTATTATTTCAACAGTTGAAACTAAACAGCAATTTCATTGTGGGTTGGATACAATCACAAAGTCACAAAGTGACAATTAAGAAATTTCAAGCAGAAATGTAAAAGCATATAAAGTGGTTATACCATATTTTTCCATATCGTGTCATATTTCCCCAGACATCTTCTGAGGCTGCATACATCTTTTTTTATTTTGCAGAGAATTTTAAATCAAGGCTAGCCAGCTCTGGATTGTAGGCCCCTATGAAGCCACCCATGCCAAAATAAAGGCTTTCTGGGTGTAAAACAATATTTCCCTTAGTTGAATAGCTGGTGTTTGCCACATTGCTCCTCCCAGTGTCAGATTGGCCCACAGGGTTAAAGGGGAATCCACCAATGGGCCCACAGCCCATTCACCCAAGAAAATAGAGAAAGGTGCTTAAATTTAAATACAGCCTCAAAAGGACAGTAATAAATGCATTTTAATAAACAATAGAAGTCGGTAGGAGTAGGTATGTAAACGAGATGAAATTTTAGGCTGGCTTCTAAACTCTCCCTGATGGGTCTGATCTCAGATTTCCTGGTAACCGTAAATATTAGTTGCATTACCATTTCCCGATATATTCAAATCTGTGAACATAATCAAATTAAAAGACTAAATCTTTAAATGACATTTAGGACAAAGGACATTTATTTTACTAACATGTTGTAATATTTTAGGAGTGATACATAATTGGTAAAGAATATAGAACTGGATTAAAGCTGGGGATGCTATGATATGTGTTTCAGCCAATTCATCCAGGCATTCTGGCTGATCTGGAATTTATTTGACCCATTTATTCAGTACAATGTTGTGCTGTGTTGTGTTTCTTGTTTAGATCAGTCTAGTATATAGCTGTTAGAGATGGAATCTGGTCCAAGTTGGTCCGCAAATCTGAAAGAAGAATGAAACTTACAGTTTTTAGCCATCTCTAATAGCCGTGATATAAGATCCTACATCATTGTGTTCTCAGTATTCCTATTAACAGATGTTTGGGGATGGCAAAGCTTTTGTTTAGGAATTCTGCTAAAAGGCAGATATCTAAAAAGGAACGCATTGGGGCAGATTGTGCCTACAGCTTAACTGATATGGAAGTATCACCCCATCTTCAACCATCAGCATAGAGGAATGCCTTCTTATTAACTTATTATATTATTATATTGGCTTCTTGCCATACTTTGAGTGCCTATCTATATAAGGGGGGTACCCTGTCCAAAAAGTTTACCCACTGAGTGCAATAAAAAGGGTGCCTCAGTGTGGCCATGTTTCTAATAAGGTTGGCATCTGTTTTGACCTTCTTCATGATGACTGTCAAGGAGGACTGGCTCTTAGTAATAGCAGATAATATTTTTGGCTTTGCCAACAAGTACTGTAAGTGCTGGGGTATTTTAAGTAGTGTCTACACCCTCAGAGGTCATATCCGTAGTTGATGTGGTAGACAGCTCATTGTTTCTATTCTATTCATGGTTCTTGCTTGCCACAACGAAACACACAGATGATACCTATAGTTGGATATAGTGTATAATATTTGAATAATAAAATATTAAGTTTAGGTATTGCTTACACTTTATTTTCTTAGAAGGCTCATGGAAATTCCCAGCCTTGCTGATATACTTCATGTTTTATGTATTTGTATATTATTATTATGCTATATAAATTGTAATATTTAAGCAAAGTTATATAAAGGTCACACCCAAAACTTACCCTCTTTTCTCTTTCCCTTTTTGTTCTCTCTCACCTCAGTTTTTGTTTAATTTTCACTTGCTTAAAGGGCTATTGAATTGTACAAATGAGTCACGGTTTTGGAATCATTCCTGCCAAATTTGAAAATATTATATTATGCAACCTAATGCATCCATTTTTTTGTAAAAGGAAATGTATTCTATAAATAGCCCTGAATTTGTCTGATGTGCATAATAACTTAAATAAATCTTTAGCATTTTCAAAAGTCAATCGTTAAAGGTCACTTTCGTGCATGGAAATACTCTAGCCCCATGTCAAATGAATGTGTTCCTTTTTTGATTAGCATTATATTTTTCTGGACGTCCCTGCATAATTATAAAGGATAAATACACTTAGGTAGTCACTCATGGCTATACACAATTCATTTTTGAATGTTTTATTAAAAAAGCGTGTTAATCCCTTTAACCCCTCTGTCCTTTTGCTTCATTTACCACCAATGAATATAACATCATATTTTTTCTTAAAACAAGAGAAAAAAGTGTTCACATTAGAAAGTTAAAACATTTAAGGAAATTAAACAAACTTGGCATTAAGTTCCCCCCCCCCCCCCCTCTTCTCCTCCTATATTAGTCTGTATCAGTTATGGTTAATGATTTTTACATAATATTACTCCAAGGGATTAATTTGATTTAGTCACTTGAAGAACTATGAAATGGTTTCAAAGTCTCTGTCAGTGATAATTTTCAGGTAATTCGTCCACTCACTCTGCTGCTTTGGGCTTCTTTCCAAGATAATTTTCCCTTAAAGTCTAGTGTAAAAAATGATCCACACTTGTTTTCTAATACATCAGAATACAGTTTTCGCCTAAGAATCACAATGATAAGTTCTGGACCATTAAGCTGCAAAATAATTTTGCACGTAAATGAAATAATAGCACCGTGTCCTGATACATAACATTAAAATTATATTAATAAAACATTGCGGCTGATCACCTGATCGCATTGTCTGGGAACATTAATCCATGCTGAGTCGTGAATCTATCCAACCAACACCGGGACATCAAATTAAATGAGACGGATTTTATTCTTATCACTCACACGGTGGAGAAATTTTATTCCAATCAATATGCAAATTACCAGCAAATGTGATAAACTAAAAGAAAATGATAGATATGTAACCTTATAAGAGAAGAGAGCATCAGTCAGTTAGACAGCTTTCAACTAAGCTGTTGTTTAAAAACTTGGGGCCTGATAGGTCAAGAAAAAGAAAAGTTTGTAGCTATTTATCAAAAGTACGGTACTTTGTAAGGTTTTCACTATTTCATGTAGATAGATTTTGCAAAAATGCTTCGGATTTTTTCAGTTAACAATTAATACTTGCAATAGTTAACACCGGAGATGAACACTTTCGGGGTTATTCAATAAAAGTTTTAATCATTTAAAATGATGCTAATTTTGCCCCAACCAATCAGATGTTAGCTTTCAAATGCTGAATCAGATCTGATTGGTTGGGGCAAAATTAGCACTACTTTAAACGATAAGAACTTTTATTGAATCTCCCTGTTTGATTTATAGCGCTGCATCTTCATTTCTTTAACTTACAATTTGCTACTTAGGGCTTTCTATTCACGGTAGGTGTTATGTTTCATTAATATTTTACACATTCTTCAGAATTTGTTGTTCAGAACATCTTCATATTTTCAGCAATCTGCATTCAAACAATAAATCTAGAAATTATTAATGTTAGTTTGTATATGTAAGTATATATAAGTATTGTTTTTAAATGTAAAGGAAAAGTTGTAAAGTATCAAATTCATTTTTTTCTCACCCACCAAAATAAATAAAGCTTCATAGATTCTATAATTTATTCTAAGGAAAATCCACCTACTCACCTCACTGTTTGGATATAGTAAGGATTAAATAAAGTTTCTTTTTCTCATCAGACCTCAGATCAGCCCCTTTTTTATAGTCCCACCTTTTCTACACTGTCCATTGATAAGATTACTCTTTTGGTTCAAGAGGAGTACATTATTCCTGTACTTGATACCCTCCCCCCTCTAGCTTGGCAGTTAGACATCAATTGTCTGCCATGTTTTGACATCTTACCCTGGGCATAATAACACCTCTTAGCATTGTTTCTACTTGTTTCCACATATAAAGGCTTGGGAGAAACTGGAGATCCAATAGCACATCCATGTATTAGCTTGTAGAACTTGTTCTTATACTTAAAATATGCGGTATTCAATCATAAGTTCTGGTCTGCTAGCAAGGGTGTTTTGACTTACCATGCAGTTTAAAACTCCTCTAAACTGTTACAGTATATGCTGATAAGACACATTCCAGGGTATTTTCCAGATTCTTGTGTAAGTCATTCTGAATTGAGAAAGCCAGTCAGATGACTAGTGAAACATCTTCAAGAACTAAACTTCAAGTCCAGTTGATCTAACTCAGTGATCCTCAAACTATGGCTCCCAGATGTTTTAAAACTACAAGACCCAGCATTCCTCAACTACAGAGGTAAGCCTAGGAATGCTGGAAGTTATAGTTTTCAAACATCTGGAGAGCTGTAGTTTCAGGATCCCTGATCTAATTGAATATCACAGATAAACTCTGCAACTAAGCAGCCAGAGAATGTTGGGAGTTTAAGTTTCAAATATCTGGAGAGCTTATCCCTGCCCTATAGTATTATATTGTAGTACAATAGGAAATATCATTAAAAGGCTGAGTTGATGCTTCCAGCTTTCCAGAGTTATTTCTGTCTTCTCCTGGGTTGATGGCATTAAAAATCGCTGTTCTCATTGTTTTAAAGATACCGAATATACAGAAAATACCGAATATACAGAAATACCGAATCTCTGTATATGATCCACTTTAAAGGAAATTTAAAGGGAAATTGTGGTCTCCAAATAAGTAAGGGTAAAATAAAAACTGTCTTACCTTTACAATAAGCCCTGTATTACATCTCTATCAGCGACATGTTATATTGCGGAAAAGGTTAACACTCCCTGCTTCCTGTAGCTTGAGTGGCATCACTTGCAACGTCTAGTGTACTCAGGGTTTCAGTATATTTACTGAGAATTTAATGTTGGAAAGATGATTCATACTTGATGTGATGCCAGCTACCAGACTTCTCAATTTTTTTACAAACAAAAAAAGCCAGTAAAATGGTAATCTAATTTAGTCTATAGTTTACACAGACAAAAAAATATAATAATAATAATATAATTATATTATATTATTATTCAGATGTAAAATAGCTATCAAAAAGATTGAGGGGCATGGCTATCAATGCTGAGAGAGAAGTATGCTGGCCTCATAACTACCAGCTGCTGAATTGTTAAGATATTTAAAAATAGAGAGACGCTCGTTTTAAAGGTAAGACTAAAGGCTTTTTTTAACAACTGTATGGCGACCGCAGTTGTTCTTTAATAATCATATAAGGCAGGGAAAGACATGACTATAGCCTGCTTACATCTCTTAGTGTGCAGAAAAGCCTCATGCTAAAAGAATGCATGAACCCAAGCATCCAATAAAAACAGTTACTTAATTTCAGTATTAAAACTTGATTCTCCTTTTTATTTCTTTTCCAGGTTATGGCATTGGTCTTCCCCCAAACTCTCCATTAACACCAAATATTTCAGAGCTGGTTAGCCAGTATAAGTCAAGTGGATTTATGGATAGCTTGCATGACAAGTGGTATAAGGTAGTACCATGTGGAAAAAGAAGTTTTGCAGTCACAGAGGTAAGAAGCTTATAAAGCAGTGTGTGAAACTGAAATATAATGTATGCATCAATGGGCATTTTAAGTTTATCTGGAGTTCCCTGTACAGTATATTCTAAACATTCAGTCATATAACATACATGCATCAAGCTCAGTGTTCACATGTTAAGTTACAAGTAGCTTTTAAAGGGGAACTGTGGTCCAAAAATGACTTGATAGGAATTGCATTCCTGAGAATTTTTGCAATTTATTTTTATTGTTTATTTTGCATAGTTTTGAAGATATTTACATTTTTGTGTGTGATATGGCAGCAGCATCACCAGGTCCACTGCACTTCCTGCTTCCTGCTCTGAAATCATGTCAATCTGCCTCCTCCTCCCCTTTGCAGCCCCCCTGGTCCCTCCCACTCATGGACCCCATGGTCCCTCCAGTTGCAGGCCCCTTGGCTCATTCTCTTACAGCCCTGTGTGGCCCCGCCCACCCGTGGGTGCCGTGACCCCACCCACTCATGGGTGCATATGCCCCGTCCACTCGCTAGTTAAGCTGTCCATAAACAAAATAGATATTAGATTGATTCAACATAAAGTTCTCTGCTCGGAACCACTCATTTTTTGTTTGTAAGTCAATTACAAAACAATCAACCCAGGTGGTTTCAAAACCTTTGCAGCAATGTTCCCTTTTGTGGTCTATGCTATGTATAGAGCCAAAGAATACTTGCAAATATAAAATTACACTACTGCATACAATTGTAACCCATGCAACATTATATTGCATAATATCATTATATAGTGCTCATTAGATGTCCAAATAATTTATCTTTAGTTAAGCCCATATACTCATTTTTATAGAGATTTTGTTATGAAAAATATGTATGAAAGAATATGTAGTATAATTATTTATAGAAACCTCAAAAAAGGGAGTTTTAAATGGCAAATTTTTATTCTTAAAGGACAACAATATCAAATATCAATATCACAGCATGGCTAATTGAAGGCAGAGAGAAGCTCGAAATCAGGAAAAAAATGTATGGGGAGGACTGCATGCCTTTACTCTTTTGAAAGCAGTTCAAAAAATGCATTGAGGCAATACAGTTATCCTTTAAAAACAGATACCTAATCATTTTAATAATTGCACTCTGTATAACACGTAAAAAAAAACCACATAAAAGTAAAATAAAACGTATTAATTGTTTTACCCATGTAGTTAGGGCACTGATAAAAGGGAAAATATGAACACCCTGAGTACTAGTGCCACAAATATAGCTGGGCAAACATTGAAAAACAATAGTGACATTGTCTGACATTTGGAAACATAAAAGGGCATTAAACATTAAGCATTCAGAAATATCCTTGGGGACATTGGAAACAATGTTAAAAAAAAAATTTGTTTTTTAGTTTTTTTCTTTTTCACATGAAAAACTAAGCATCTATATACTCCCTTGAGTCATTTGGTAGTCAGTGAGAGCATTACACCAAACAAAGAAGAGACTGAGCAAACTTTTAGCTTCAATCCTATTTTAATTTAGTCTCTGCAGCAGTAGAGATTGATGACTTACAGTATATAAAGTAATGTTGGGTATATAAGTCAAACTTTGCAGGAACAATGCCAATCATATAAGTAAATGGAAGGAAGATATACATGTAAATAAAACCATCAATACTTGTGATTTATTGGCCATATACAGTGCTAAAAATGTAATTTTTTTCATTTTTATCTTGACCTCTTGCAACACCAGATTTATAAAGCTTTACAATTTCCTTCCTCCATAATTGTTCTATGCCTAGAAACAATAGTACAATATAATAATAATTAAGAGCTTTTTTACTATGTAGCTTTGGTCATTTTCTCTCCTGACTATTTACATTAGCTAATACAGGGGTGGGCAATTAAATTTCTCAGGGGGACGCATGAGGTATGTGTAGAAGGATATGTGATAAAATATATTATTACTAGAAACCTGCCTTTCTGATTAAACTTCTTTCTGGATGCCAGGGTTAAAGACACCTGCCAAGTAGATGTCATTTTGTATTTCAAGCTAAAAGTAATGAATTAAAAAGGCATTGATCATTATATAAATGTATTTATTTTAGTCATAATGTTTTATTTTAGTAGATCAAGTAACAGAAATTCTGTTGATTGGAAATGAAAGACACAGCTAAATTGTGTTTTGCAGCGGTTTTGCAGAATTTGGCAAAAATTCATAGCAAAACTTTACAGAGTCTATGTTTACAATTACCATGGTATATTTGAAAAGCCAATAGCAATACAAAATGCATTGGAAAATGCATGGAGAGCATGTACCAATGTCCAAAATATTTTTTGAAAAATTATTTTCTAGTACAATAAAGTCCATTGAAGTGCTCCTTCATAAGATATTGGATATGAAAAATTTAGAAGCACCCTGATCTCAGGAGTATATAATGACAAACAAGAAGAGCTGTATCCTCTATGGTTTACAAATACAAATAACTATATATGGAAGCAATGTTGGCTAGTAGACTGGCTGGGAACTGACTGGTGGACTGGCATGCAGGCTGGCTTTTGGGGTTTTCCAGGGTCACCGCACTTTTGAGGCAAACTGTAAAAGTTGCTCTGGGTACTGGCGCCTCTGTCAATTGTTAATTCTTAGTGGCCCTGATAGGGTGACTGTACTGGATGGCTACTTGAACTTAGTAAACAAAATACAACACTGTCTCTCGCCCTTCTTTAGCTGTTACACATGTCTTTTGGAATAGCATGTTTTATAGTCAAGGGGACAGTTTACAATAAAATAGCTCTGATAAGTTGTTGAAGGCCTGCTCACGTCATATCATTGGGATGCTGGATTTTTTCTAGCACATAAAGAAAAACAACAACAATTTTACAGAATCTTTAAAAGTCTAGGGGTTTTTCTCCCCCTTTAAAGGAACTGTTATAGAACATCATTGTTGCTTTATGTCATAACACTCCAATCCCTATGAAATGTCTAGTAATTAGGTCTGAGTTACCAAAGTGGATATAGTGATACATTGTACGATTCCATTGAGTAATATATTTTGTAGATCAGGTTTTCCCTTAAGTATATTTTTATGGATAATGTTTAGCAGTAAAATCTAGAATGAGAACTCTGTTTTAAAAATCTAAATTTAGAAACATTATATTATTTTTACAATGAGAAGACGTATCCCATGAGCACTTTACAGACAAATTGAGTGTGTCTTTCTTCTTACTACACAAGTATTATTTATGTACTAGAAAATATAGAGTGAAGGGTATGCAGCTGTTTTGAAAGTGTTCTCCATCAATCCACCAACCCAAATAAATTGATATTCTAAATCTCTTGCTAGTAACTTCAGGGTTTACTAATCAAAATACTGGAGGTATGCATATACTGTATCTTTTAATCTTAATCCCAAATCTATATGCAAATGTAAAAACATTTTTTTAATATAGAAATATCAAATGGGAATATGTGCTGTGCTAAGTAATATTTAATGTTATTTCTGTTGGTAGTTATTAACAGGAATACATTCCATTGTACGTTATATTAAGATCTTAATATAATTTAGTATATGCCATCATTATTTACATACAGTACATTTGCTTTTGTAAATTGGTTTTCTTAATTGTGTTCAATAAAAATAATGATTTTGTCTGTGTTTGTGCTTATAAAAGCTTGTTAAAGGAAAATGGATATAAAATAAACTCTTGGTACATTGTATTCTATTTTTTAACAACCAATCTCTATAGAATTAATAGATTTGTGTATTACAATTTCTGATGCAAGGTTGTGCTGTTTATCCACCGGCTTGCTGCATAACAATGTAAAAATTCCCTAAGAATAGAACATTTTTCTTTATTTTGCTTTGCAGTACCTTGTGTAAAATCTGCAAATTTATAGAGGCACATCTATAAATGTAAAAGTAATGGACATGTCACCGTACATGATTGCAGGTGCTAATGGCATCAGCACGCCTATATCACCTGCAAACATGCAGCAGTGTGACAATTTAGCCAAATTAGGTTAGGTGATTTACCTTTTTGGTTTTAGGAGATAGGGATATACTCATAAACTATGACTTTCCTGTATGTCTTGCAATCTAAGACATTGGGATCTTTGGAAATTTTAAGTCGGCACTGTTTGCATTTTTTACATATTGTTCATGGGTCAAACTTTAATGCATTTAGACCTTTGGTAGTGAAGAATTATATACTGTTTCTAAAGTTGTCTGCTGAAGGGGGATATATAAGCTTTAATTTTTTGATTACACCCTTGATCACAGCTGGGTGGACTAAATACCTGTAAATGTCCAGAAAATCTGGACTGAGCAATGTGGTTACCAGAGATGGGAATGTTTGTATTTCAGAACTTCCAAACGTACTTTTGACGGTTACTGAAAGTAAGGGGTTATTTTTGGTAGCCCTGGAAAATGACCCTGTACATTCGATAACCCTCGAAATAAATTTGGAAACTCAAAGGCATTTTCCGAACATATTTTCGAGGGTTATTGACATACAAGGTCATTTTCGAGGGCTACCAATAATAACCCTGTACATTCGGTGACCCTGGAAAATATGTTCGGAAACCCTTGAAAGTACGTTCCCTTTTTGGATCTTCGGATTCATTTCTGAGATCTGTAAATCCGAAAACAAAATGAAACTTAAAGGACATGTCTAGTGGGAAAAAACTTAAGCTATAAATGAAGAGGACCTCCCAAACCTAGGTTTTACCATATTAATATTTGGCAAAGATGGTCCTGAAGTTCCTTACCTGACCCGGGGCCCTCGTCGCTCCTCTTCTGCTCTGCTGCTGACAGCCGCTGTGAGTAAAGGTGTGACGTGATGATCAGTTGCCTGACAGCTGCGACCAGGAAGTAGAGTGGCTGTCAGCTTAGAAGCCCACTACTCCTGTTTTTGCTCAAAATGAGCTCGAAATAAGAGCTCTCCACGCTTCAGGAGCATCTTTGGCAAATATTAATAATGCAAAACCGAGGTTTTGGGGATCCTCTGCAATTATAGCTTAAGGTTTTTTTTCACTGGACATCTCTAACAGTTACTAGTTAAGGTACCATAAAAATATAGAAAATTCACCATGAACTCATAGATGTCATTTATAAAGTATTCACACTTTGTTGCTGGTTAGTTACGGCCAAAGAAGCTATTTATTTATTAATTCACATTTAATAATTGCAGCAAATTTAAAGCATTAACAAAGGTGCCTATTTTCACTTTTTTTCTTTTACCCCTAACGTGACTTTTCTCCCCAGAACACCTATACATTGTAAAATTATTTTCTAGTAAGTTGCATTTAGATTCTGAAACTAAAGGCTCATACACACAATGTGTGTGCATTGCCGTATTGAGGGACAATCGTGGTGTGTATAGGTAGTTTGAAACTTGTTAATCATCCACCCAGCAGTCGCACCTGTGTACGCACCTTAAGAAGGCTTCCATGTTGTTGCCAGTACAATTCACTGCCCATGTAGGGCAGCAATGCCCCTAACTGTGTTCACTGTGTCTATCCACAGCCAGGGGCAATTCTAGGGGTTTTGCTGCCTGAACCAAACTTTTGAATGACACCCTTTGTTGGCCGCCGTTCTAAAGTCAGTATGGCTTTGATCATGGCGTGATTTTGTCGATGGCTGTGGCTTCGCTGGTGGGCGTGGGTAAAATGTTACAATTTAGAACTTTCTATCACATAGGTATTTAAACAGTTCCTCAGACAGTCAATTACCAATAATGTAAATTACTAGATATTACATCCCTTTCTCACACAGCTTGTGTTGCCACTACCATATTGCTCCTTTCAGGTTTTTGTTTAAAAAAATAACTCATTTTATAGCCTGTGCTATATGTTGGTTCAACTGTTACAATACATTAGAAATACCATACTTTCTTAGTATAAAGATTTTAGACAAAAGATTTGTAAGCCTGCCACCATGTCAAGGTAGACTCTTTCAGCAGGGCCTAACTAGCATAGTCTAACCGAGCCTAACAAACTAAAGCTAACCTAACCATGTAAAATGCCTTTTAACATCATCATATCTGTTAATAGGGAAAATTCAATAAGAGTCATTTAGTTACAGTTTATTGGTGGTCTTGGGGGGACGATTTCAGACAATAGAGTATAACAATTCCAGTTTAGTCCTTCTTTAAACCTATAACATTCTGTGCATCTAAGAGATAAAGACAGCAAGCAGGTAGACATCATTTTGGATTGCTCATTTGATCCCAGCATTTCACTGTTGGAATAGCATCTCAGGTGTATGTGGTTTAAGTGCCAACTATAGTGTTGACTCTTACCTCCCTATAATACATAAAATGTTATTAAAGGACATTAAAACACTTATATAAATTGAACAGCAATATTCTGAGATGGAAAAACAGGCACCCAGCAAGGTCTAGGCCACCCATTAAGGGCCAGCACTCCACCCCACCCAAAGGCTCCCAAAAACTCACTGATACAAAAAAGGCACCTTTTTGTCATACAAAAAACTCAGTCCGTTATAATGTCACTGTCACAACAGTTGGTAAAGGCAACAGATGCTTAGAAGATTCACCACTTGTCTGCTGCAGCTGTTTGGCTTGCTCTCTGTAATATCTGCCAGTGGAAAAAATTGGCAGCGGGCAAGGAGTCATACCGACAACAGCCACCGTTTAATCCATAAAAAGTCCTTCATTCGTAATCTTTAAAAACTGTGTATATTGCTAAACATGTCAGACCATAACCAAAGGAACGGGGAGGTAGGTGTGGCCTGACGCGTTTCACGGAACTTCTGCTTCCTCAGAGACCCTCTGTAATATCTGCGCCTAACTGCCACTGTACCACACCAGCCCCTCCCTCCCTCTCTCTATTGGCTGCTGCTGCTGGACTGTTATTCACCTGCTGACACAAGAGAAGCCTCAGAGGACCAATAGGTAGCAAAGAATGAGTAGCGTTTTGATTGGTTCCTCTAATTTTCTTCCTTGACTAGGAGAGTATGTATGCTGACACCTGACTCAAGGTCAAGGGAAAATATTTTTTTTCACCACTGCCTGTTTTCTGCCTTAATATTTAATATTTAAAATTATTTCCTCTTCCTTGATTGTATAATTTTAAAAATTAACAAGGCTGCTTCTTCTACCTTCAAAATATTTCAAATCAGTCTGCTAGAAGCTCTGTATCCTCTCCCACTGTGTTGGTGTAGAGAGGGGTTGTGCCCATTGGTGTGAATGTCCCCTTGTTAGTAGACATGCTCATCTGTGCTGGCCAAACCTCTTTAACTCCATAATGAATCAAAGAGCTTGTAATGGTATAGGCTGTGACAGGGGTATAGAGAAGAAGGCAGACCACTTCACTTGGAGTCTCAGTAATGGAATGAAGCTTCTAGCAGATTGATTTAAAATATTTACAAGTCTTTGTTAATACTTAAAGTGCATCTATATTGGGAAAATTAACTTTTTCTTTATTTCCATATGTTCTATAATTCTCCCAAACCCACAAAGTGTCTTTACTTTATTCAGTTTCCATCTCTGTCCTGAGATACACAAATTAGAAGAATACGTGATTGCATTCCTCTACTCCTACATTCAATCAAATCCCTGTGACGTGACCCTCTTCCCAGCTCAAGTCCCTCCCTCCACCCTGCTCTGTTACAAACAGAACAATGTATGTATGGTATAGTTTATTTATAAAGCACCACTTGGGGACGCAGCGCTGTACATTAACAAAATACTATAAAGTCATACAATGGGAAGAAATACATAGATAGAAGTGCAATACTTTGCCACAAGAGGTAAGGAGGTCCCTGCCCACTGCGTATATGATGTCGCTTATCTCGTATTTCAGTATTGGGTCTTTTGGATGTACCAATTGCTGCCTCAGTGTGTTGTTTGGTTTAAAGCAGACAGGGATACGGTGTTTATTGAAAATTCTTCTTAATTTCTCTGAGACCCCTGCTACATATGGGATGACCATGTTCTTCCTCCTGTCTTGCTTTTCCCCTTCACTGTTGGTATACCTGTTCTTTTCTTTCCTTCTACTTCTTTTGACAAAGGCCCAGTCTGGATATCCACACATTTTAAGGGCTCCTCTGAGTTGTTTCATTTCTTTAGCCTTCGCCTCTGTGCTAGTGGGGATGTTCTAAGCTCTGTGTTGCAGAGTTCTGATGACACCCAGCTTGTGATCTAAAGGGTGGTGGGAGTCAAACATCAAATACTGATCTGTGGGCCCTATTTATAAAAGATCGTTATCGTTATCGAAAAAATAACGATCACTATCGTAAAATAGCGACCGTTATTTTCTGATAACGACCGGTATTTTCTGATAACGACCGGTATTTTCCGATATCGGGAAATACTGGGCGTTATTGGAAAATACCGGGCGTTATCGGAAAATAACGGGTGTTATCGTAAAATAATGGTCGTTATCGGAAAATAACGGTCGTTATCGGAAAATAGCGGTCGTTATTTTACAATAGCGATCGTTATTTTTCCAATAACGATAACGATCTTTTATAAATAGGGCCCTGTGTGTGTTGGTTTTCTGTAAACATGTACTTCCAGTTTACCATTCTCACTGACTTCTACCAAGCAGTCCAAGAAAGCCATTTTGTTGTTTTGTCCTTCCTTGTAAATTTGATGTTTTGGTCTACCGCATTAATGTGTTTTGTGAAAGCTTGTACTTCCTTCTGATGGATTTTAACCCAGGTTTCATCCACATATCTGAACCAGTGGCTGGGTGCTATGCCCTTAAAGGTTTTAAGCGCCTGTTTTTCTACCTCCTCCATGTAAAGGTTGGCCACAATGGCTGAAACTGGAGATCCCATAGCACATCCATGTTTTTGCTTATAGAACGTATCCCGGTATTTGAAATAGGTGGTATTCAGGCACCATTCCAGTAAGGAACACACCTGTTCTGGGTTGAGGTCAGTTCTGCTGGTAAGAGTGCTGTCTTGGCCTAGCTGTTTTATCACCATGTTAATAGCCTCCTTGGTGGGTATACAGGTGAAGAGAGATGTCACATCATAGGACACCATAGTTTCTTCTGCATCGAGTACTATATCTTCAATCTTGTTGGTGAAATCCTGAGAGTTCTGGATGTGATGCTTAGAACTTCCCACCAATGATGGCCAGGTATTTTGCCACTTTTTATGTTACAGATTTGATGCTGCTGACTATAGGTCTTAGCGGTGCCCCTTCCTTATGTATCTTTGGGAGTCCATATATACATGGATGTGCCTCATCAGGGTAGAGGTAATGATACGTTGCTCAATCAATGGCTTTAGCCTTTTGAAGCTGTTGTAGTAAGTCTATGACTTTTTTCTTGTAATGGCTGGTAGGATCCCTTGTTAAGGCCTCATACGGACTTATATGTAATTCTTTCCTTAGCACGGGATACTATTTTGCTTAAAAAGAGATAAAGCATCTTTAATTGCCGTTTATCAGCATCAATCAATCAGATGTTAACAAATGTTTATAAACTGCAATATGCCAATAAAAAGGTATCATCTGATTGTTAACAGCATGGGCACATTTTTGCGGGCTGTATGATGAACAGATTTTTTATAGTTTAATTTTATTGTCTTGCTTTTAAACAAATTAAAAAAAATGGATCTGCAGTAACCCAATTTCTTTTTTTTTTAATTTTATGTGCAAAATAATTAAGGTAATTGAAAGGCAAAACTTGGGAATTGATTTAGATAAACAAATTTCCTTTCTACTGAAATGGCAGCTGTACAATCCATGAGGGGTGTGGCTTCTTATCAGAATATGTTATATCACCTTGATTGGCATATTCAGATCACTGGACAAAAAAAGAATGGCAGCAATCAGAACAATAAATCTTTGGTATATCTTCAGTTATTCATGAGGTTATTATGTGCTGTACTTAAAGTCTGTGACTATTCAAAAAAGTAATTTTTGCTTCTACAGGAAATCTAAGTTTGAAACTTTGTTTTTATCCCAACGCTTTCTAAAAAAATTAGTTTCTATGGTTCTTTAAAAAAATATTTTGTTCTGCTGCTCAAAATGTTGAAATACTACTGAATGTTAATTTTTTTTGATTTTTTTTATTTGTTAATATCATTTTCACAGACTCTACAGATGGGTATAAAACATTTCTCTGGGCTGTTTGTAATGCTTTGCGTAGGATTTGGCTTATCTATTCTAACAACCATTGGAGAACATATTGTATTCAGATTGGTCCTACCAAGAATTAAAAAGAAATCAAAACTAAAATACTGGCTGCACACTAGTCAGGTATGTATTGTTCTATGGTTCATGTATTCTGTTAATGTTGTAAAAGAATACGGGTTATATTCAATAGATGTAGATTCATATTTTGGGAGAGTGGTTTTAAAATTCTCAAAACTATATTTCATAAAATGGAACCCATATAAAGGTCTTCTTTATTTGTTTTAATATTAATTCAAAGGAAGTGGCTGTTCATTGAAACTAAACTTTTAATTGCATTTTAGTAAATGTTCAGAGCATGCTGTGTCAGTGGCATTTGTAGGCTCCTTTAATATATATTGTTTTTGCCTGCATACCTTTCATATAATTTTACATTTATGCGCCCTTTTGGACTCGTGTATGTCTAGAATGACTGCAGCGCAATGATTCATATATTATACAATGGGTTTCAGCAATCAGATTTTTACGCATAATGAGATAATCATTTTGCTGTATTTTTTAGATTATGCTATCCTAAGGAAATATAGAGAAGTTAACCCTGCACAGCAAAACCTAGAATCAATAAAACAATTAATGTTAGTTTACATTTACAGAGAAGTCTGGTTCTGTGACACTTAGGCTGAGGCCACACTATGACAGATGGCAAATAGAGATGTAATGTGGGTTCGATTAGAACCCAGTTTCGAATAGAATCTGAAGGTTTCGAAGTTCAGACAAAACTTTTGGTACTCCTGAATTGCACGGAACCCGGATTTTTGGTTTTTTCGATTTTTATCGAAAATCGAAAGTAGATGATTATCGAAAATCGAAAGTAGACGATTATCGAAAATCGAAAGTAGACTATTTTCGAAAATCAAAAGTAGATGATTTTCGAAAATCGAACGTAGACGATTATTGAAAATCGAAAGAAGATGATTTTCGAAAATTGAAAGTAGATGATTTTCGAAAATATAAAATCGAAAGTAGATGATTTTCGAAAATCGAAAGTAGATGATTTTCGAAAATCGAAAGTAGATGATTTTCGAAAATAGAAAATCAAAAGTAGATGATTTTCAAAAATCGGAAGTAGATGATTTTCGAAAAAAGATGATTTTTGAAAATCAAAAGTAGATGATTTTCGAAAATCGAAAGTAGATGATTTTCGAAAATAGAAAATCAAAAGTAGACGATTTTCAAAAATCGGAAGTAGATGATTTTCAAAAAGATGATTTTTGAAAATCGAAGGTAGATGATTTTCGAAAATCGAAAGTAGATGATTTTCGAAAATCGAAAGTAGATACTTTTCGAAAATATAAAATCGAAAGTAGATGATTTTCGAAAATCGAAAGTAGATGATTTTTGAAAATAGAAAATCAAAAGTAGACGATTTTCGAAAATTGAAACTCAAATTTTCTAACTTTAAAAATTTTCGAAAATTCAAAACGAAACTCAACAGTTTCGAACATCTCTAATGGCAAAGTGCGTGAAAAGCGGGCACACTTCACACGCGGTACCGTCTGTTTGCACAATATTGTGCAATCAGAGGTCATGCGATCCTCAAAAAGATGGTCATCGCATAGGCTCCGAAAATGTATCAAAGTGCAGCACATGAAAGTTTAAGCAATACTCTCTTTTTTATTCTTCCAATATTCTTAGTAATTCATTGATTACACATTGTAATACATTGTATAATAAAGGATTTAACCATTGTTTATGAAACTATTTATACTTTAAAGTATGTGTGAGCCCTTGATAATTTGAATGCTGTGACAATAGATGCATTAGTTGAATTACAATTTTACACTAAAGATGTTCCAAGCAGACTGGATTGCTGTATGTGCAATGTTAATGGGAAATTTCCTGCTCGTATAACAATATTCTATTGTCCTAAACTGGCCAATAAATTTCGTAACATGTACTCTTATTACAATCATCAGATGTTAAACATTACTAATAATTCCATCTGAAGGTTGGTCACATAATACTTTTCAAATTATCACTAAAAATGTAATTTTTTTCTTTACATTATTGTTCTTTAAGGAAATACATAAGATGACACACTGTTTTATTAATCATAGGCAGGCAGGCAGGCAAGATTCTTAATATAGAGGATAGAGTGCTCATTTCTGACCTGCCAGATCTAGCTGCCAATGCACTTAACCTTCTTATTGTGAATGAATGAACATAAAACTATTTTATTCCGATGACTATCAGAAACGCCTGAATGGAACATAAAAAGAAATTCATTATGTTACCATTGTCATATACAGGAAAAAAGAGGGGAAGGTGTAGGTCATCTATTTGGTTTGTTATAATACTTGTATCTGCAAAATGAATTAAAATAAAAATTAGAACAAATTAAAATAAATATCACAAATAGATATAATTTTTTTACAGTTTTTTTCCCATTACAATAGTTGAAATATTTCAAGAACTAATAAACACCAAAAACACATACTGTAGTAACTTGATCATCATCATGATCTATTATAGATTACACCCCTCTTCTCTGTTTCCCCTTCTTAGTCAGTGGCACCTTATAGAAGTGAATAGGGATAAAGGTGTTCCAGCTATTAAGAAGGATGGGTAGATACACAGTTTAAACAGTTTACCTTTAGAATGCGGTTTACATAAGGCTAAGTTTGCTCTTGGCAAACTTGTTATTTCTTTTGTAAAATAAAGCAAAGTTTGCAAAAGTATTGAAATATGTTTGGCCCCTATTTAACGGAGGAAATTGTAAACTGTTTAATACTTGTTATTTTCCTAAATGTGTGAACATTTAGGAAAATAACTTCCCCTTTTAGAATGTAATGATTGATATATTGCTGAAGAGAAATATTTAATCTTTTGACTCATCTCTCTTTTAACAAAATGAAAATTCCTACAATTCTGTTATCTTTATTTCAAGGCTTACATTTTTTTTTAGAAATGTTACATATTTGATATTTAGTTGAAAGCAAAGGCACCAGTAATAAAACCATGTTTTGGATACCAATGTATGAATATTAAGCTCTCTATCATAGAAATATGTGAAACGAGATAAAAGGGGCCAGGGCCGTTTCTAGGCATAGGCGACCTAGGCGAAAAGCTTGGGCACCATTCAAATGTGGAGGGCGTTTTTTTCTTTTAAAAGACAGGGATCATGACATCAGTCATTGAGCAACAAGATGTTAACAAATTTTGAGTCCTGTTGTCTCCTTTTTGCATACAGTATAATCATCTTGGATGAGTTTTCCAACCTAGCAAAGAATAATCCAAAAGGGGGATGGGGGAAGTTTCAGTCAGGATGGGGGCACCAGGTGAGACGTGCTTAGGGTACCCAAATGACCAGAACTGGCCCTAAAAGGGGCATTAATATTTTGTTTTTATTTTGTACTAAACATTAAACCTTTTTGTACATAAGCCTGAGAAATGTTTCTCTCAAGTTTGAACTACATTATTTGAAGCTATTCTAAATTTAGAAGACATTTCTTAAGAAAATATAGTTAACCAAAAATTCTCCCAAAGGCTGCAGCTTTCCCCCTGGAATGTAAAAAATATATTGAATTATGTGATAAAAAGAGCAAAAGCTTTTTCTTTTCTGTGCCATTAGCCAATGGCACAGAAAATATATTTTTTAGCAAACTAAAAAACTGTAACAGCTGGTTAATTTGTACCCTAGTACTGCTTTTGATTAGTAACTAAATACTGTTCAGTGTTCAGTGACACATTTATTCAAACTCCTAGGCTTACTACAGTAGCCGTTTCAAAACAAAACAAGGAAGTTAAATTAGAGAACCCAGCAGTTTGCCTGCCAAGAACATAGTTACCATGGTTGCCTACACTATAATATCCTATGAAAGCGCTCAGGTTGTACTACATAATACCACCAGGTCAACCAGACCTCTGTCTTAGATGCATCCAAACATCTCATTGCCTTTGTGTACAGAACATAAAAAAGAGGCAACTGCATCGCAAGTATTTACTATCTATTATTATCTATTATTAGGTATAATAGAAATGGAACCACATTAATGTTCTTTTTTTCTTAGGCTTCATTATTTTATTTAGAATTCCCTTAGTATGATATTAAACGTTAACAAACATTTAAAACAACTCTGAAAAGAATCTCAAGTAGCTGTGGACAGTAATACAGTTCACACTCAATATATTGTGACAAATGCATTAGTCCTTTAAAGCTATTTATTCCCCAAGCCTCCAGTCTTATTTCCATCTTTTAAATAAATGTTTTTTCTTTATTCACAGCATGCTCATAAAGAAACATATCCACTGTACAGTTTTACAAAGTGAACGCTACAGAAATTTCTAATCAGCAATGTGTGAGATGCTCAAAGAGGGTTTTATTTTTTTCTATTTTTCCTTTTGTTTGGATTCATGGCCCGATAAGCTTATATAAAACATTCAGTTCACCTTTTTCTGTATAGAAATGCTCTAGCAATAACAGCATTGCAGTCTAACCATCACTACTTTTATCAGCATTCATTTATGAAACTCCAGTGTTATGATATACAAAAAAAATGATAGCTAGATAGA
Organism: Hymenochirus boettgeri; assembly: GCA_019447015.1. Classification (NCBI taxonomy): domain Eukaryota; kingdom Metazoa; phylum Chordata; class Amphibia; order Anura; family Pipidae; genus Hymenochirus; species Hymenochirus boettgeri. The sequence continues at coordinate 222,416,929 of CM033469.1, forward strand.
TAGATATATAGGAACGGTAACCAAGGTCTTGGCATCTATATTCCAATGTAGTGCTGTTTTATTCTTCAAGAAACTCGTTTTGATTATAGATTTGCCAGGTGCAATACGTCTTTAATACAAAAGCAGTTTAAGTACAAGAATCTCTTCTGAAAACAAAAAACAAAAACAAAGTAAATGCAGCATGACTATTAACTATAGAAATTGAGCAAAGGGACAGTTTGATTGGAAAAAGACAATTAAGGTACTCCCACTCATTATATTGTATGTAGCAGTAACAGGGTAATGCCTGAATTCGTCTATAATTTGAATTTATTTTTACTTTATGATATAATGTTATTTATTTTTGTGTGTTCCTGTAGCGCCTTCATAGAGCTTTAAATACATCGTTCAATGAGGAGAAATTTCAACAGAAATTAAAACGCCTGGAGAAAAGGTACATTTTTAAATGTTTATCTATAAGTTGTCATTTTACCATGAAATAAATCTTTTCATCATTTGGGATGATTGGGGCACTGAGGTGATTTTTATTCAAACCATAGATATTTACCATAAAGATGAAATCTTGGCTTGGTGTATCTTTACAAGGAGGCCAAATCAATTGCTTTATCATGCTTTGGAATACTTAGGCATACTATATTTGCTGCTTTTCTCTATAAAAACTATTTTATGACAAAACATTGGCACATTACATACATATAATGTCTTTTGCTTTATACTTGCATCTCAAGAGGTCCTCATGATAATCAATTACACTTTTTGTTTTGGGATATATTGGGAGTGGCAATTTAATTTCAATTAAAACACTTTAGAACTTCTTGCTGCTGGTCACCATACACTTGCATAAAAAAACCCTAATAGGGGAACATTGGAGCATCTTGAACACAACCATCTTCTAAATCTAACTGGTCTTAAAACAATCCTGATGACAGCAATCCAGGCACATTTTAGGGGTTCTTAGTAATTCTGATGAATCTTTGGGTACATTTGCTACAACTACACACAGTTCTTGGAGACGGGCTTCATTTTTATTATTACTATAATATAGGACCGAATATTTATAATCCTCTTCTTACAAACATATATTTTCTTTTATTCTATTCTTTATCTTGAACCTAAAATCTTTAATTCCCCTTTTTACCATAATTTCCATATTCCAGTAGACCTTTCATTCATCTCTCATTTTGATCACTGTATAGCTTTTGTAAATATATAATACATAACTCTAGACAGAACTTGGTGAGGGTTCTTTGCAAGTTAATTGACATAGGTTTAAAATTGCCAATTAAGTATCCCCTAGCAGCCAGTCATCAATTAACATTGATTTGGCATTTGCAAGTCAGTCAAATAAAGCAATATCTGATTAGTAACTTTGGGATACTGCAACACTGAAACAAAAAACTATATTAGTGTGCGGACTGTAGAGTGAAATTGAGTAGATAAAGTGGGTGATTTATACTGAGCATAAAGGAAGTTACTTTTTCTTATATCAGTTGTATTGGCAATGCAGCCACGAGGCAAAAAAGATTTTTTTCTGGTAACAACCACTCACTAGGGAAAGTTATCAACATGTTATTTATAGATCAACATATCATCAGTTGGAACAGAATTACACCAACTCTTAGGAATTGTGACTGTTTTTGGGATATAGATAGAGAAAAAAATCCTTATTGATGTATTGTTTTTGCAACAATATTTATTTACATATAAAATATTGACAGCAGGAAAAAAAGGTTTTGTAGTTATAAAATGATAAAATGCTGTACACTTTGTTAGTTGAAATTAAAGTACTTTCCCAAGACTGTTGTTATGTGCAGAGCTATAGCAAGCAAATAGGAACATAGTATATATTAATATATAATTATAGTTGGTTCTCTATGTACTCAGAACATAGTCAAATGAAATCTAAGTACGGAGCTACTAAATGACTAAATAATGTATAATTAGGATCAATCAAAAAGTGCATACAAAGTGGTATAATGCTATCATTTCATTCCATACACAAGCAGTCACGTTTCGGTCCTGTTCCTGGGATCTTTATCAAGCTAAAACATTTTAGCTTGATACTTACTATAAAGTATAGTGTGTATAGTGTGAATAAATATTTAAAGGGCAAGTCCATCCCTCAAATAAAAAAATGTGTATAGGTAAATCATCCCATCAAACCCCAAACTGCAATAAGCTAAAATGTACAAGTCTAAGCTGAAATGTTGCACGATGTCTTGTTACCCCTCTATCTGCTTCCTGGTTCTTCCAGTTAGCAGCTGCAAATTATGGATATGACAGTTGAAATCACAGCCAAAGACTGAATAATTATCCACTAGCTGCCTCCTCTGAGAATGCTCAAGCTCATAACCAGCTTACAAAACTGCTGAAGGGGCGTAAACAAAAATAACAATTAACACACACTACCACATAGTTTCCATGAGGCATCCAGGAGCATAGCCGGCATAAGCTAATGATTCCATAGGAAAAGGTATGATAGGTCAATATATTTAAAAAAAGGGAATTCTTTCTAAAAGATTATGTTATTATTATATAGTTATTAGTTGTTCTTTAAATATTCTATGAGTCTATAATTGTGCTCCTGCCAGTTATGAATTCCTCTTGAGAGGCACAGGACTGGAGGATGTACCTTTGGATGTGTTCAGCTAATATGGTATTAAAATGTACGGTATTGACACTAGAAAAGATTGAGAGTTACAGTGCGTTATGAGTAGATTTAGAAAGATAGCAACAAAAATAACTTTTAAATTAGTTCACATTAGGTGATTTTATAAAATAAAAAACGTAGTTTTTTTTACCATATGCATAGTCTGGCAAAAGTCAAATATGGTGTTTTTTTTTGAATAGTGTAGGTTATAAATCTTCAAAAGCCTATGCATATTTGGTTTTGTGGACTTTGCAGGACTTTGGACTTTCATAATCAATTGGAGATTCCACATAAAATAATAGACATTATTAAAGTGGTTGTGTGTTGAAGGGTATGCAGATGGAAGCTTTAAAGCAGATTTAAAGCATTTTTTAGGAGATATGGGCAGATTGAAAGCACTATCTAGGACTATGACAAATCTTGTGAGACTGAGCCTAAACACATATAAAATCTAATTATAGGGCCTCTTGCAAATTTAAGGCAATATATATACATATATAAAGGAGCAATAATATTGTTCCTTATCACTGCACTCAATATTTTACATCTGGGTCATAAAAAATAACAATGTGGCATAAAATACTTTTTTTTATGGCACATTGTTAATTAGAGATGGGATCCGGACCTGACACGGAACCCCTCGGTTCCAAAATCCAAATGTTCCATCCCGAAACCGGATTGTTCGGATTTCGCGTCTTCGAATCGCATTTTTGATTTTTATCGAACATTCAAGCTAAATATAGCTATCTAAAATAGCCTTGATCGTTCAATAATACTTGAAAATACGGCCGGAAACTCAAAAATATACAAGCAGGAACACGCCGTCCCCGGCTGGCTTACCAACGGCTGCAATGGCATCCGGTGGGAGGACTCCTGGGGAAACTCCGGAACTCTATTCCCAACATGCTCAATAACACAAATCAGTAGAAGATCCTACTACCACAAGGAAAGCCACAAACAACAAACTTCTTCCAATCATGTTGAAATAAGTATAAAACTAGAGTTTATTAGTACCAATTAAAAACAAATCACATGGCAAACAGACCATGACACTTCATCAGAGGTGATTGGAAGACGTTCGTGTTTGTGGCTTTCCTTGTGGAAGTAGGACCTTCTACTGATTTCTGTTAGGAAACTCAAAAATAGATTCCGATTGTATTTTTGAGGATTATTGAACGTTCAAGCTATATTTTTTTATTATCAAACTTTGAGGCTATTTTTGATAATTAGTCCCGAATTTAAGTTCTGTTTTCGGAACGAAACCCGGCAGTTCCATCTTTATTGTTAATTACTTTAAGGTAGGCAATGAAGCCATATCATGTGGTCTTAAAAATGCTATTTTTAAGACCACATGATATGTGGTCTTTGGCAATACGGATATAAAATATAGACTTGGACATAAAGTACCAGTAGCATCAGGATTTAGCAACCAAGTTAAAGAGTGATATCAATAAGATCTTATCAGGTTGCTGATAATGTGCAAAAAAACGATCTTTTGCAATTATCTTTAATTTTTTTTGCAATGTTATAAGCATAAATTAATTTTATTTACCCTCTAGCATAAAAAACTGTAACAGTAAAAGTTTAAAAGTTAATGTATTATGCAGAAGGCTTTTTTCAAATCAGAATCTCCCTGCATGATGAGTTATCCCCACTGTCAGTTTGCTGGTCAATATAGGGTTCTGCAGTAATAAAAAAATTTCCCTGACCATCATACTCCCATAGAACAAAATCATTGAAGCAAGGAAGTAATTGTGTTTAGGTCAGGATCACTGTAGAATACAGTGGTTTCTGGTGGTAACTAATAATAATACATATCTGTTGTATTCAATTAGATCAACTGGACTTGAAATGTAGTTCTTGAAGACGTTTCGCTAGTCATCCGACTGGCTTTCTCAATTCAGAATGACTTGTACAAGAATCTGTGGCAATTATGTACCCTGGAAAATCCCAATTAGCATATCACAGCCAGGTGTTAAGAGTGTGATTAGATAGTGGCTAAGAGGTGTTATAGGAACGCCCAGAGTAAGGTGTTAAAACAGCATTGTACATGGCAGACAGTTGGTGTCGAACCCCCCCACCTCTATTTAGGCTTGGTTTCTTTATTTTCACATAAATGGCCTCCTTAACACCTCTCTTGAACCAGTCACGTTCCTTCGCCAGTATGTTAACATTACAATCTTCAAAGGTATGTCCTTTATCCTTAAGATGCAGATACACTGCTGAGTCCTGACCCGAGGAATTGGCTCTTCTGTGCTGGGCCATACGTTGATGCAGTTGCTGTTTGGTCTCCCCCACATACAAATCAGAGCATTCTTCACTGCACTGCACTGCATATATGATGTCGCTTTTCTTGTGTTTAGGTATTGGGTCTTTCGGATGTACCAATTGCTGCCTCAGTGTGTTGTTCGGTTTAAAACAGACAGGGATACGATGTTTTTTGAAAATTCTTCTTAATTTCTCGGAGACCCCTGCTACATATGGGATGACCATGTTCTTCCTCCTGTCTTGCTTTTCCCCTTCACTGTTGGTATTTGTGTTCTTTTCTTTCCTTCTACTTCTTTTGACAAAGGCCCAGTCTGGATATCCACAAGTTTTAAGGGCTCCTCTGAGATGTTTCATTTCTTTAGCCTTCGCCTCTGTGCTAGTGGGGATGTTCTCGGCTCTGTGTTGCAGGGTTCTGATGACACCCAGCTTGTGATCTAAAGGGTGGTGGGAGTCAAACATCAAATACTGATCTGTGTGTGTTGGTTTTCTGTAAACCTCTACTTCCAGTTTTCCATTTTCCTTAACTTCTACCAAGCAGTCCAAGAAAGCCAGTTTGTTGTTTTATACCTCTTCCCTTGTGAATTTAATGTTTTGGTCTACCGCATTAATGTGTTCTGTGAAAGCTTGTACTTCCTTCTGGTGGATTTTAACCCAGGTGTCATCAACATATCTGAACCAGTGGCTGGGTGCTATGCCCTTAAAGGTATTAAGCGCCTGTGTTTCTACCTCCTCCATGTAAAGGTTGGCCACAATAGATAGGTCTTAGTGGGGCCCCTTCCTTATGTATCTTTGGGAGTCCATATATGCATGGATGTGCCTCACCAGGGTAGAGGCGATGATACATTGCTCGGTCAATGGCTTTATCCTTTTGAAGCTGTTGTAGTAAGTCTATGACTCTTTTCTTGTAACGGCTGGTGGGATCCCTTGTTAAAGCCTCATATGTGTTGTTATCGGCCAGGAGCATGGTCACCTTATCATGGTAGTCTGAGGTGTTGAGTACCACTGTGCATCTTCCTTTATCTGCCGGTAGAATGGTGATACTGGAATCTTTCTTGAGGGATGTTAAGGCTCTTCTTTCCTGTGTAGTCAGGTTAGATGAAGGAGTTTTAGCACTGGCTAAGGCTGCAGATACCTTAAGGCGAAGTTGTTCTGCCTCACTCTGTGATACCTTATTACTGTCTGCCATGTACAGTGCTGTTTTAACACCTTACTCTGGGCGTTCCTATAACACCTCTTAGCCACTATCTAATCACACCCTTAACACCTGGCTGTGATATGCTAATTGGGATTTTCCAGGGTACATAATTGCCACAGATTCTTGTACAAGTCATTCTGAATTGAGAAAGCAAGTCGGATGACTAGCGAAACGTCTTCAAGAACTACATTTCAAGTCCAGTTGATCTAATTGAATACAACAGATATACCATGACCTGGATGAATGAGAACCTTCACAAGCATAATAATAATACAAAAATACGCAGTGCTAAAATTCTAAAATTCCCACCTTAAAGTCACGCTAACCAATTTACTAGTAGTTAGTGTGCCTTTTAGACCAGAATTTAGGTGATTTAATATTGCTTTTGCACTATTAGTATGACTTAATAAAAGTTATGCGGTTGTTATTCCCGTAATATTTAATATTGCAAAAGCTCTGGGTAAATTACCTGAATGTGTACAGAATTTTTATTTGCCTTTAAGTATAGACAATTGTAGTCTGAAACCAAGTAAAATGGCACAGACAAGCTATTATATGTAATTAAGGAAATATAAAGAAAATATTATAATATCAATTAAATCAATTGTGGGGTCAGAAAAATTCACCTTGCCTAATGCTTTTATTTTAGATAATTTCAATGTCAATGTATTTTTAAAAATATCCAGTGTTCAGAATATCTTTTCTACCATGTTTAATTCTCCCTTTTATTTACAGTTGGCAATCTTTTCTATTTTTGTCATGTTGTTCACTCTCAGCCTGACTATTATTTTTAACATGACAGAAGTAAAACAAGCACAGTCACTGAATGCATGCCCAATTTTTATATTATATGCCATATATCTTCACGGCATATAACACAATTCTAGTTTAATGCTGTCAAAACGCTCTGAAGACAATTCAATAAAAATTCTAATAGTAGAAGTTTAATGAAAGCATTGATTGTTTTCTGCCTACTGTACATGAAGTGTTTGGTTTGTTGAACAGGATTTTTTAGTCATTAATCTTCAACATTCCAAATAATTTTATAATATGTTGTCTACACCTCTTATTCAAATGTTGGATTCTTTATAGAGTCACAAGATCTAGAATTTTTATTGCATATAGAAAAGGAGATTAACAGACAAAAATGTGTTCTGACACAAACGTTAACAAGAAAGAAAAGGTTTACGTTTATGCATGAAAGGATGCTTTTCAGAAGTCATTGCATCATGGTTGCACAAATCCTTATTTGTATCTTTGTGTGTGCTACATGTTTTAAGTAAATTTAATTTAGACAAATACTGGGTCTAGGGGTGCATCTGTAGGTGTGTGCTTTCATGATGGTAAAAATTTGGTTTTTGATGATTTTGCCATAGAAACCGAAGAGAAGGGTGGGGTTAGAGATGCATCAGTAGGTGTGTATACCTGTATCCGAGTTCTGTCTGTCGGGTCAAAAAATGTGGCGGATGATACAGTCTAAAATTGTTAGTAATATAAAAGAAGAAATTGAGAGACAAATTAACAATAACTGAATAAACTAATAACTTTAATATTTTTCTTACCTTAAAGGATATGTACACTGTAAAACAAAGTTTAGTTTACTGGATAGCCGTTGCTTTAAAACTAAAGGTGTGTAATTTTTTTTGTTATATACCACCCATAGCCTACCGTTCCTCGTTGAATTTTGGTCTTTTCCTTCTCTTGTAAACTGCAGCTGTTGATCTCCCCCTCCCCCCCACCCCCCGATCCTGACTGGAAGGCTAACTTCTGGTGGTCAGAACCTTACATCCATGTTAAAATCAGAAGCTAGCCTTTCAGTCAGGATCTTGTGGGTGAAGAGCAACGGCTGCAATTTATGAGAGGAGGAAAAGGTTCAAGGAGGAGAGGTAGGCTATGGGGGGAGGGAATAGAACAAAAAAAAGTACACACCTTTACTTTTAAAGCTACAGATGTCCAGTAAACTAAACTTTGTTTTACAGTGTACATATCCTTTAAAGTAAATCATTGATGAGATATATTTAAATGTAAGTTTTAACATGTAAGAAATAATATAGTGGTTTGTTTGACCTGACTGAGCACCTAACATATAATTATTCTTAGCAACATGGCAATGTTTGTATATGTTAACAAATAATTTTAAAAGTTTAAAAAGAGACTATGTCTGGTTATCTCTTCTTGATAACTCTCTTTTGATCACACTATACTTCAATTGTTTACTTTGTTGTGAAACCTATAGTATAAGTTAGAAAGTTAGCAGGGATTTGCTACTTTGCCCCAAGCAGTCCCAATACAGGAGCTTCTTCAATAACCACAGATGCTACACTTTCTAGTGTGCCACTAGTGTCATAGCTCATATTTAGTGATATTTGATTTGCTGTTAGCTTACCCTTTAGGCTATTTGTAGTCCTGCTGATATTTTTCAAAGTAATTTATTTGATTAGATTGTGCTCCCTTGTGCATGCAATCAAATTAATTCACAGTTTCAAAGATACGTTTAACTAAAGGTAGTATTTGTTTTTCCTTCATGTTTTAGATGATCATTTCTTTTTAATAAAATATGCATAATAAAGGTTAAGGTGATATTGTCATCCAAAGGAGAAATAACATCACCAAAATGAAGTTTAGTTAAATGAGAGACTAGAAAACACATTTTTGACATTATCTTGTCAATTAGGTTTTCCTGTTGGACAAGTCAATCAAACACTTGAATTCCAGCCACTGCTGAGTCCATTACTTTCTCTACTCCTCAAGGCCAGTGGCCTCAGGCATGTTTTCTGTTCTAGCCCAATTACTGGCTATGGGAGTGAAAATGTTTTCAACTACAGAAGATCTCAAATAGTGTTGACATATATAAAATATACATGCTTAGCGGCTTTGTAAATTGTTCAGCTGCAAAACTTCATGGTTCCTAACCTAATCAGCACATTTACCTACAAAAGCAATAATTTCAAAGCATCCCTAACGTCCATCATTACCTTCAGAAATCTACAGTATGTGTGTAATGCAGGTTGTTTCTCAGACTGTAAATTTAGCATACCTTCCCCTTTTAATTGGTTTATTAATAAAATATGCCATGTCCAGAAACACCTCAGGGGCTGCACAGAATAATAAAAACTTAATACCATACAGTGTCTGTAAGTGCCCCATTTTTAAAGGGAAACGTTGGAAGGTATGCTGTTCTAGCTAGTATTGCTGTATAGAGAATTCTATCACATACAGCAGTTTTAAGATAAATGTTGAATAGTATATTGCAGGGCTTATTGACCACTAAAGGTGGGTGAGACGTGGGGAGATGTTGGGTATGGAAAAGATGATGATTTTCACCTGTGTACTAGAATTTAAAAAATTTACTGACTTGTTCTCAGATGTAAATTTTTTTTTTTATTTATTTTGCCAAATGATAGAGTCTTGATCATGGTACGGAGTTGGGGCTGAACACATGGTGCTAATAGACACTGTCTCAGGGGCTGGGTTGAGTCCATTTTATGTGCTGCCTGGTCCCTGGATTATAGCGTGGAAATGTGGAATGGTGAGCACTTTGGTCTGGGGAGAAATTTGTTAAGTTACTCTTCTGTATGTGTGGGAGGTTTGTATCTGTGTGTTTTTCTGTATCTGTGTGTGTGTGGGTGTGTGTCTGTCTGAGTATATCTGTGCACATTTGTATGTGTTTATCTATGAATGCACGTGTATCTGTATGCATCCAAGTGTATATGTATGCATGTGTGCCATGCTGTATGCATGTGTGCCATGTATGCATGGGGATCTTATATTTATCAGTCTATATTGTGAGCATATTTACCAATTCACCAACCCTCCAATTCACCAGCCAGTGTAAAGTCAGCCCTCCAGTCCTCCAGCCAATGTTAAGTCCACATCCACTTCCACAAACCCTGGCCACATCCACAACCCACACCCATGTTTCCAATAAAGCCAGTCTCACTTTACCGCAGCAGTGGTGTGCTTTGTGTGCTGTCCCCTGTCTGCCTATAGGCGCCATTCAAAAATTGTTACAGGTGTCAATACCCTAGGAACACCCCTGAGTAAATAAGTGGGTAAATAACAGGAATAGATGTTTAAAAACTTTTTCTTAAAATCATATTTGTACATCATTATTTATTCTCTCCATTTGGATTCAGATTTTAACCCCCTGCACAGAATGTCTTGCAGCAGAATTAGCTCCTAACACCAGCTAAATTTTTACAACAGATATGTTATTGCTGCTGTCAAATTACACCACACTGTATGTATGCACTCCCTAATTTTTATTGTTAAAATCAAACTTTTATAGCTGTATTAACCTCCTTCTCTTATCTGTCAATCACACATATTTATCATAGCTAAATTAATGCTTATATCCTGCAGTGGCCTAAATATCATATGACCTTCAGCAGAATAAAAAACATCCCCTTTATCCCATGCAAAAGAAAGGTATTTGGGAATGTATCATTTAGCTGTTCAACACATTCGCTACTGCAATTATCTGGACACAAAAGATTCTGTACTAATTTGGTTTATATTAAAAGATGAAGTGAGGCAGCGACCTGAGGAATTTTAAGTATTTGTTTAATTTTGATGGTCACCCCCAAGACAAAATGAAGAGCAATTTGCTGAAACATCATAGGAGTTTTCTTTTTATCACAGCCATTTTTTCTTCTTTTTATTCTTAGCTAATAATAAATATGATGAGGTCCTTGGGCAAGATCTACTAGACAACTCCACTGCTATCTACTATAAAGAACCAATTTTCATACAAATGACTGTCTTCTAGAAAGATATCAAAGAGAAAACAGTAGGAAATATCATGAATTGTTTAAGAAGAGGAAATCTTATTAGATTTTTTAAATGTGGAAGATGAAAGCATTACATTCTTTACATTTTTGCAACAAAAAACTCTTATACAGTTACATTTATAAAGAGTATCAGGGTTATTCAATAAAAGTTCTTATCATTAAAAATGGTGCTAAATTTGCTCCAACCAATCAAATGTTAGCTTTCAAATGTTAAATAAGATTTGATTGGTTAGGGTAAAATTAGCACCATTTTAAACGATAAGAACTTTAATTGAATCTCCCTGTATCCCTTTCTATTTTAAACTTACAATTAAAGTAAAAAAAAATTTAATTTCATTTTTAAGTAAATAAAATAAAAATTATATATATATATATATATATATATATAAAGTAGTATGCTTGTCCGCACTCAACCCTGAGGACGGCCCTGTGGTAATGGGCTGAAACGCGTAGGTCTTCTGCCTACACTGTTGGTTGTAATAAATCTATTGTAAGACCCAGGAGTGCTCCGTTTGTTTCCTAACTGATATATAAGTGTAGAAGATCGGCACTCCATTCCGATACCATGATCATGCCCGGGTGTCCTCCAATAAGTATACAGAGACTCGAATCACGGAGTCACTCTCGGGTCTTCATAAAACATTAAATTTTATTAAGGTAATTTAAAAAGAATGCTCAAAACATCAACGCGTTTCGGCTCGACAGTAAGCTGTCCTCAGGACGGCTTACTGTTGAGCCGAAACGCGTTGATGTTTTGAGCATTCTTTTTAAATTACCTTAATAAAATTTAATGTTTTATGAAGACCCGAGAGTGACTCCGTGATTCGAGTCTCTCTCTCTCTATATATATATATATAAAATACAAGGATTGTGGAAGCACTCCAATTAGGCTAATTTACAACTACATTTAACGGAAGTGCTACTGATCTGGTCAAACATTTATACAAACATAGAAAAGATCAATGCACATTCATAGGCCCCATACAATATCATATTATCTGCACACTGGCATACTTCAGTGTAGTATACATTACTGTGATCCCATGAATGAAAAGCCTTCCAAACACGTCAAGGTAACCCCAGTCTGGAAGGTCCTAACTTCTAACCTTTTTACATTTCTTTTACTTCACTTATGATTAGCAAACTTTGCATTTCTCATTCTAACACACTGGATCCATATATCAGGCTCTTTAACTCCCCCCCCCCAGCCCTTTGACTTTTTAAAATGAGGGAAGATTTCATTTTTAAGTAAATAAAATAAAAATAATATATATATGTATCTTCAACAGTAAACAGTGAGAGTTTATTAATACACCATGTTATATATAGTCAGGTAAGTGTGTAGTGACTTGGCCAGAATGGGTTAACTATTGGTATTAGTATCTTGCAAAGGACCAATAAAAATACCATTCCACCCTGGAACAGTCCTATTGTTTATATTACGATTAGTGAAGCATGGAACCAGATCTTCTTTTCCAGACAATGTGGGGCCGAACCGTGTATCTGTATTCAGCTAGGGGTCTGGTGGGTACCTTAAGAGGTCATTTTAAGGACAACCATACATGTTAAATAAATGTATTTCGGTATTGGAATATGTAAGACAGAAACCAATATTATACTTGTGAATGGGAAAGTAGGCCCATTAAAATGATACCCAACATGGAGCCCTTATTCCCTTGCCACGGCGAGTTATTAATATCTTGGGAAATATGGATTACACACAGGTCATGTTTAGTATTGGAGGAACTGATAATTTATACAGGAGAGGAATATGTGGTCAATATTCCAATACAATGTACATATCTACATTTATATGGAATCTGCCTAACTGAGGGGGAATGAATGCTTTTGGCTAGTCGTAAATCTGGACATTCCTAGACACTCCCACCTCATGCATAGCAGGAGGGGGTGGTTCATCAAAGTGTTTAAAAATCCTTGTAGCCCCTATAACTGTGTTCATACTGAGGGGACATGCCTTTTTATAGTGAGTAGGGTCTGTGAATATTTTTATCCTTTTTATTTTATATAACTGTTGTACCTATTGTATGTCATTTTATTATAACACCATTTTCTATTATTTTTGTATTATATGCTCTTTCTACCTATTGGAATATTAAATCTAAAATTTAATAAGTTTTGTCTTTGATGCTCTAAAATAACTCAGTTAGCCTCAGATAAGTTTCTATGTGGTTGAATGGAATGTTTTGCAGTGTAAATGCTAATTAACTCTGTGACTGCTTGTGAAGGACCGATGCTAATTAACCAGTTAGTTGCTGGAGTGAATGGTATAGTGTTAACCATTTAGCTGCCAGGACAGGGGTGTGCATAGTCAGTGAGAGTCAAGAGTGTTTTTGGGGCGTCTTTAAGGTCATAACTTAAAGTATTGGCAGCTTGTACCAATTGATTGGTCAGATCACGTGCCCAGCGAACTGGAGTTCGTGACATATATGAAGATAAAAGTGAACTCAAGGGCCTTTTTCAATGTTTATTCTTCAATGCAAGTGCAACATAAAGTGCAACAAGTGCAATTAGCAATGTTTCAGTCAGTTTCTAATTTATCCTTTATCAAGCCATAAAATACACACTGTGAACTATTTAATTCTTAAGAAACACAATAACATCATCAATGATGGACTCTCAGATTGGTAGAAACAATGTAACATTATAATAATATAGTATAATATAAAAACCATTTTACATACAATCCTTTGTACATTCACTGTCAGTGTTCATAGCAGATCTCTAAGAACTATAAAGTGTTATCAATAAAAAGTGCATGTGATAAAGTGCTATAATCAATAAAGCTAATTATATCTAAAAAAATGTTTTTAATTCACATATAGTATAAAACACACCCATGGGATTATTACTTGGCTCAATATTCTAACTAGATATCCCTTTACAATCTACTAAGACATCTATATAAACCACATGGCTATATTTAATATATACAAAACTCAATGTTACACACACTAGGAATAAAAGATAAAAGCTCCTAAGTTTATCTCTCCTTCTTTCTAGGGAAGATAGTGTCTAATCTTTTAATCTGGTAGATTTCTTTCTGCAGTAACAATTTAGACCAGTTCCCCCCTCGTCTTGGCAAGGGAACATGATCTATGGCCAAAATGTACTCAAATCGTGGCCTTCCTTTTAAAAAGTGTTTTGCCACTGGTTTGTTAGATTTCTTATTTCTGTAAGCTGTTTTAATGGCTGATCAGTGGCCGTCAATTCTAATTCTAAGAATCAGACCTGTATTTCCAATATAACAAAGCCAGCAAAGGCACTTAAGACCATGTAAATCACATGTGTAGTAGTACAATTTTTGGTATGTTTAATACTTATCATTTCTTCAGTATGGGGGTGTTTAAATGTACTAGTGGTAATCATAAATTTACACGATAAGCATTTGTGACATGAATAGCATCCAGGTTTTTTGTTAGGGACCCAAGTTGTCATCCCTCTGCAACAATTACTTGCGTCAGTTTTAACTAAAAGGTCTTGAAGATTTTTACCAATAGTGGATTTATCTTATTTTTCTAAGATTATTGTCATATAGTAACAGTGCTGTGTGTGATAGTGGGACCTTACCCTAAAAGTATTGAGGAGAGCATTTCTAAAACGGCAAGTAAAAGCTGCTGCAAAATATTAACAGTGGCCTCTGTGACTTGACTAGCAGCCATGAGATCCCTATCCCTGCCTCTTTCTTCCTTTCACCCAACTCTCCAATTTAAATTTTGTAGGTGAGGAGTAAACAATTTAATGGATGAGACATGGAAAGCAAGTACACACTGTATATCATGTCAGTGCTGGCAGCTGAAAGGACAAAAAGGTTATGCTCTCCTGGCACTAAAAGTGTTAATGGCAATACTCTGGGAAAGTACTGGCACTGAAAGTATTAATATGAAAGTGTGCTGGTACTGAAGGATTAATGGTAATACGCTGCTGGCACTAAAAGGGTTAATGGCAACATACTGGGAAAGTGCTGGCACTTAAAGTATTAATAGGAAAGTCTACTGGCACTGAAGGGTTAATGGTAATATTCTGCAGAATATCCACAGAAGCATTGACAGTCTGTCAGAAGGAATTGAGTGGGAAAAACCCAGCTGCAAGTTTGGCTGGCCAATTTTTTTTTTTTTTTTTTGGGGGGGGGGGGGGGGGTGTGTGTGTGTCTAGGGCACTTAGATGGCTAGAAACGTCCCTGGGCTAAAGGTATGCAAATAGGTACAAAGTCTGGAATTGGATGCTGGTATTGGGATTGGAGCTGTATACTGAAGCTAGATATTGTAACTGGATACTGGAACTGTATACTGGTGCTGAAGACCAGAACTGGAAAATGGAATAAAGACCAGATACTGGTACAGGAAATGGCAAAGGGGCAGAGCATACTATTAAATTTTAACGCGGCCAGCGCAATTACTTTATCACACCGACTGACCTGGGTGACGTCTATGCATCCGACGTGGGAGTGGAGCGGCAGGTAGGTTCCTTACAGACTCTTAGAAATTATTTTGTTAAAGCTAATTTTTTTAAAATATGTATTGATATGTCCATCTAAACTTTTATGACGGAGAAAACAAACAAAAAGGTCTGACAAAGAATATCCCAGCACAGATCATCTATTAGGTGTAAACAACTACCAGTACCTAAACACCATACTGTGTGTGGACACACAGCAAATGATATTCAATTCATTGCTCGCTACGGCCGGGCCAAATTCGGCCAGGACAAACTAGAGAAGAATCTTACAATGTATAGGTGTTCTGGGGAGAAAATCTTTAACATTAAAATTTTAAAAAGATAAGTTTAGTTCTCCTTTAAGATTTATTTGGGCAGTATCATAGATGCTGTGACAAACATCTAATATAGTCTTAGTTATAATTATTATTCTGCTGCTTTTCTTTGGTGTTTGTTTAATCATAAAAATAACAGTCAAAATTAATGTTCTACCTGTAATATAGGGACATTAATTACTTGTCCCTGGAGGCAGCACAACCACAGTGTAATTGCTGTTTGCTGAGTTCACTAATGTTTTAGTCTATTTAGGTTCCTCTCTTTATTTCACATTCTTTGTTGACCTTTTGCCATGTTAATAGCACCTGACTAGCTGACTATTGTTCTAGAGTCATTTATTTCCATTTATTCTCCTGAATAACATTGCTTAGACAATCGCCATCTTTCAAGAAAAATATAGGTTAATTATAGTAAAAGCGACGCTTTAGATCTCAAACACTCATATGCAATGCATGAATTCTTTTCAATTAAATGCATCATTTACCCTTTTGCATTTACATGGGGCTAAAATATGGCTACTGAACAATTTTAGAAAACTTGGATAAGATGGTGCTCTGGCAGATATAGTGATTGATTCCAAGTTGGCAGCACTAAAATCAGAAAATAGCTCTTCTGTGACTAATGAAAAGGTACAATACATTCCTCTTTAAATAAAATATATTAAAATATTTATTGTGGCATGAAGCAATGACTTTGGGTCTAATAGATGTTTACACACCCAGGTATAGAATTACTTCTATTAAATCACACATGTTACATCCACAGAGGGTTAAGCCTGGGAAAAGGCAAACATGATTCAAATTGGACCTATAGTTTTTATTCGGAAAGTGAACTCAAAGCACTAGAGACATTTCCCACAGTCCAAAAATATTTAGCATTCCAACAAGTGCATAAGGTTTAAAGTATAATATCAGTGCCAGGCAGCAATTGATGGAAGGATTTAGTGGGACATGGCAGTCAAGTTATTATCAAGAAGCAAGTTTTGTCCTCCCCGTCTATAGGAACGTAAATGTCATAACAAATGTGCAAATACTGTATTTCATGTTAGACTTTGGGTATTGTGCTTGCCTGTGTGTGTTTTCACCTATTTACACAGGAAAAGGTGGTCTACCATGTTAGCCAGTCAATATGTTTACAGGATAATCCTTTTGAAATAAAAAAATAACAAAAGTGGTATAAAGGTGATACCTTTATTGGCTAACTAAGATAATCATAGCAAGCTTTCAGAACATTCTAGTTCCTTCAAGAATCAGCTTGATAAAGGAATAGAATGTTCTGAAAGCTTGCTTTGATTATCTTAGTTAGCCAATGAAGGTATCACCTTTATACCACTTTTGTTGTTTTTTTATTTCAAAATGGTTATGCTGTAAACCTTTATTTAGTGATGCCAAATTGTATACCAAATTGTATATATTTTTCTCTTAATAAGATTTTTGAGTGTGTTGAATGTGTAAATTTCGCACTGTCCAGCTTTCTGTGGTGGTATTTTCTCTTTTTTTTACATTCAGAAAGATTACTGTAATATAATGCAATATATGATATGTACAGATATCATTATGTAGAAAAATAATAAACTCTTCTATATAAAATAACTTAAATAGTTGTTAAATAAACAACGTGCTCATCTGCTCTCAGTAATGTGTTGCTGAAAGCGATCCATAATTTATGTAGCCGCCATATTGGTAATGGCCAATGCTCCAGATTTGTAAATTTGTACCTAAAATCTATAATTTTCTGGAATTCCACAGTGAGTACTCCTACCTCTCATTCTTAGTTGTAATACAATTTGTAAACTTAAAAAAAAAAAAAAAATAGTCGTTTGTGCCTGTGGCTGTCGGCTGACTGCTGATCTCCTGTTTTCCTCTATCGTCTGCTCATGCAAGCCTATGGTACAGGGACTGAGACGTTGATGTTTGCTCATCCCTTATTGTTCTTAGAACTCGTTTGTAGAATACATGCTTTTCCCCTTTGGGCAAAGTTTAAGTTTAGTATCCTAATCAGTGGTAAATGTAGTTTTGCTAAAACTGTGAGGCCTACAAAACTTTTTGGGCCGTTATTTTGGTTAGATTGGCCAGGTGATTTTTGCTAGCTGTTTGATCACATACAATGTTTTACAACATTTTTTTAGCAAAATGAGTTTGTTTTGATCATCCTGTTTCGTTTGTTTAGTCATAGTTCTTTGCATTAACAATTGGTTCTGACTTTCATGAACTGACCAATAAAATTTAACGTAAAAGATGTTTTTGTTTAATGCACAATGCTACTAGCAATTGGTTTCTAGTTAATTAATGGACTAAGGGTGTCAAGTTAACTTTCTACCCAGCAGCATTGTATTTCTACATCAACAAACGGGAGAAAATGTTGTTGTTTTTAGCAGTGACTGGCAGTTTCTATTTCAAATACTCATGTACTATTGTAGGTGAAAATTGAGGTATTTTCTAAGCCAGCATAGGCAGCAATGTTCAACGGTAATGAGTAACATCAATCATTATTGCAGTTCTAGTAGTGAAGCCAAAATGCTCCAATCCACTCTTTCATATTGTGACAATTAAAGTTATTGTATCAACTAACGTGAAGTTGTTTTCATTCCAGGTGCAATGCAGACAATAGTCAGCCGCGTGTGTGGAATACATCTAATCAGACTGGCTGTAACAGAAGGAAATATATCTACAAAGAAGCACACAATGAATTGAGTTTCAGGCACCAACAAGATTTGCCTTTGCCCCCGCTGAGAAAGGAAACTCCAAAACTACTCACAACAAATGGGAAGAGTGAATCCCTAAACATGTCTAGAAATTCAGTAGTGAAAGAATTGTCAGAGCTGGAAAAACACATTCAGGTTATTAAGCAAGAACTGCAAATAGCCATGAACAAGAAACATGAACTGGAAGAGTACCAGAGGACAAACAGGACTTCTGAATCTTAGGAAGCTTTTTCCTAATCTTAAACTAGGACATTTATAATCAACAAAAGTTTGTGTCAAGGACAAAAAGTGTGTGGTCGTTGGTCACCGTACACATTAATTTACAGCATTTCTTACCTTCTGAATCCTGATTAGATTTGTTCGTCTTTTTGTAAAATCTAACCTGTATTTCTCTAGTCTGTGTGAACCGTTAGCCAGTATGGAAATGTGACCTTGGACTCTTTTAAAACCCAGAACCACAATTGCCCTCATATCCCTCCTATGGCATTTAATGAAGGTTTTCACTTCTATGCCCCGTAATGTACATTAATAAAATGAAAATGATTTTGAATTATCTCTGCTGTGTCATTTGCTAGTATTTTTAACTTTTATGAAGGGAATTTGCATTTAATGTGTGTCTCTGAAATTGGAATTTCAGCGGTCTGAGGTTAGTGAAGAATGAGGGTGAGGACTTAATTACTGATTCGCACTGTAATGGACTACTAAGGGAAGCAGTGCAAAGTGTTTGATGAAATCTTAAAATTGATTCCTTTTACAAAGAGGTCACTGAAAGACAATAATAGAGGTTTTTTTATTCAACGAACTTGGCTCAAATGTATGAAATGCTGTTACACAGACTGTCTGATTAACGTGTGTACAGAGTTTCCAGTGATTGCAAACTGTTGTATTGAGACCAAATAATGGAAAATATCATAATTTAGTAATGGGCCTTGATGGTAATATATTTAATTTTACCCTTAAAACTGGACAAAATTAATGTTGCTTAGTCTTGGTATGTTTCAAAGTAAAACTGAGGCAAATTCAAAGGTTCAAGTTGGGTAA
The DNA here is from genome assembly GCA_019447015.1 of Hymenochirus boettgeri. Classification (NCBI taxonomy): domain Eukaryota; kingdom Metazoa; phylum Chordata; class Amphibia; order Anura; family Pipidae; genus Hymenochirus; species Hymenochirus boettgeri. The sequence goes on from CM033469.1 coordinate 222,436,368, forward strand.
TTTGTTAATTTGAAGTGTAGTTACCACTAATGTGTGGTATTTATTGAACTAATATTCAACAACTGCAATGCTGCATACAGATAAATGTATTTAGTTTTGCCTTAACCAACAGGGGTATTGTTATGTAAAAAAGAACAAAGTCACTGGGTTTCAACATGAAATGTCAACCAAATATGAAATTTGCATGAAAACCGTGTAAATCTAATGGCAAAACTGGTTTGACAATCCAAATTTTGGCGACAACATTTTTGACAGCAGATATTTTGATGTTGGGAACAGAGAGGTATAGGACATTACATATAGGAAAGGTGTATATGTCTGTGTGTACTTAGACAAAATATATAAACTTACTTTAAATATGGGATAGTCAAAATAGGAGGTTAAACCACACCCCTGTGACTGCTAAGGGGTCTCCATGTTAATACTGAAAGGAAGTGGTAATGTCAGTTCAACATTCAATCATGTGCTGTTTGTAAAACATGTGACAGTCTTAGCCAATCCAAAAAAAACTTTCTGTATACTACACAGGACGTGATGTGTATGTATGAAAGAGGATATAAAGGATGATACTTTGCATGTCCCCACCCATTTCTCTAGGAAAGCTGGGAGAGAGAAATATTTGTTAATATGTTAGAATATTGGGGCAATGCTATTATAATAACATGAGGCTGTAAGGTACCTTCTTTTAAAAGAAGGCTCTATTTCATTTAATACTCTGTGTGGAGCTTTTAGCTCCTTTAAACCCACCTCACTTTAGCTTATAAAGCGAATCAGTGTCCTGTGCTCCCAAGTCTAACCCCATAGCAACTGTAAATCTGGTACTTGCTGTGGTAAATACCACACTAATACTAGATACTAAGTATGAACCTAGCATGTTAATCTGGATCCTATATTGGATCTCAGGTTTCCTAATGGTGCTTTTTAGTTTGAACTGCACATTTTGGCAGGATTGCCTGGGTCTTAAACCTGCAAGTACAGTATATTCCAGTTAGACTCCCTGGATACTTGCTGTCAGGTAGTTGGAATAGGAAAGCACAAGTTTGGTAAGGTTCATGACTCCTACTGCCTAAAAAGACATATATAATAATTCCCTACTCTAATAGTTTAATAGCTATGGATTTAAGGGAAAGGCAGATGGATTACTTGCATGTTCCTGCCCTCGGGTAGGAATTGCTGAAGCATGACCATGGGCTTTTAATGTCTGTAAGTCAGAAAAATGGCTTTATTCCAGGATGCATGAAATCTAAATGTTTCAGCATTCTGTGCAGCCAGGGAATGCTGGGTGTTGTAGTTTTTAAACATGAAAAGTTCAACACCTATGCTTTATATCATTAGTCTGTATTGCATCTGTATACATTTATTAGCCAACTAAAAAAAACACAAAAATACATTCATTTTCTGATATTTGCTGTCCTAGGTCACAATGCTTTTTCTATGTCTACAGAACACATGCTCTAGATGTGCATAAAGCCACTTTGTCTGTACCTTCAAATGGAAAAATATGTAAATATCACCTAACAGTTAAGGACAGGACAACATGCAGGGGTGTCCCTAGGGTTTTTTGCACCTGAAACAACTTTTGAATGAACAATCTTTGGGGTATACCACACCTATAGTATCACCTTAAGGGTCTCTACTTGGAAGGAGACTCCACACAGCAATCCACTGCAAACAAGTTTTATTTCAGTACTTTTCACAACGTGTTTCGGATCTTACATGGATTTTTTTTCAAGCTTGAAAAAGGATCCATGTAAGATCCAAAACATGTTGCTAAGAGCACTGAAATAAAACTTGTTTGCAGCAGATTGCTGCGTGGAGTCTCCTTCAAAGTTTGTTACCTTTTGAATGAAGCTACAAGGCAGATGTAGGCATGGATTTGTAGGCATGGCTTTGTGTTGGCATGGTTTCTTTGCTGGGTGTGGCAAAACTTTTGAATTTATTTTTTTTTTTTAAAAGTTATGTATACTGTTCTCAATTGTTATAACACATAAAAACATTTTCTGGTGCAAACGGTACATTACATTAGTAATCCCTACCATACTTTCTCTAGAATAAAAGATGTTGGCCAAAAGATTTTTAAGCCTGCCACTACATTAAGGTAGAATCTTTCAGCAGGACCCTAACTAACGTAACTAGTCTAACTTAGCCTAACCTAACAAACTATCTAAAGCTAGGCTAACCAAAAGAAATGACTTTTAACAATATCCAACACATCTCTAGTGAAAGAAAAATATTTTAAAAAATATCTGCAGCAAATTATATGTTTGGTAAAACATCTGTTGAAATATGTAGTCCCCGTTAAATCTGTAATCTAGGCATATACAATAAATATTTTTGTATAGTACAAACTATTAGTTTAATTGTTCTCTTCAGACTTTGATCGAAAAACTTAAATACCTTAACGCAGTTATATACATATATATAACATATTATAGTGTTATATTATATATATATATATATATATATATATATATATATATATACAACCAGCGAAACACCGCACACAGGTCTTGACTGCAAATTCTTTTATTAGCACATATGTAGATGCACTACGTTTCGGGGATCGCACTCCCCTTCGTCAGGTACACATATTCACATAATGCTAGATTATACATAGCCTTATATACCCTCCCCCACAGGAACTGACCACATAATTGTCTCAAGCCACACCCCTATCAAAATTAACCCTTTACCAATAAGACAACATTCATAAATAGGCAACAGGATACAAGAAAAATTATTTTCAAGAAAAAACTATTTACAGGGTGTTGTAGTTTTTAAACATGTGAAAAGTTCAACACTTATGCTTTATATCTTTAGTCTGTATTGCATCTGTATACATTTATTAGCCAACTAAAAAAAACACAAAAATACATTCATTTTTTGATATTTGCTGTCCTAGGTCACAATGCTTTTTCTATGTCTACAGAACACATGTTCTACATGTGCATAAAGCCACTTTGTCTGTACCTTCAAATGGAAAAATATGTAAATATCACAGTTAAGGACAGGACAACATGCAGGGGTGTCCCTAGGGTTTTTGGCACCTGAATCCAACTTTTGAATGAACAATATTTGGCGTATACCACACCTATAGTATCACCTTAAGGGTCTCTACTTGGAAGGAGACTCCACACAGCAATCCACTGCAAACAAGTTTTATTTCAGTGCTTTTCACAACGTGTTATTATATATATATATTTATATATATATATATATATATATATATAATAAAATCCAAATCTTTAGCAGCTGGCATTTGATCACAAAATGAATGGGGCAGGACAGGGGGAAAATCTCAGGAATGTAAGGAATAAAAGCTGGGTACACATGGAGGGACTTTTTGTCCCGACCAAATGCTCACTATGAGCAAGCGCTCGGCCAGGACAAATGTCTGTCGGTCGCGGCAAATTCGTTCGGAGTTTACTAACACGTCCAATCCGGACGAATGAACGATCGAGGTTGACTGACAGAAAGTGCCGTGAATCTTCTGGTGTGTACCCAGTCTTAAGACTCTACAATTAAAGATCAAGTTTATCTAATGCTTATATCTTACAGTTGTTTGTCCAGCATGAGAGAGTCAGAAGACCGACAAACTTTAATTTAATAAACTGGATAATAAACTGGACAGCATTAAATGCAACTGGATATACCTTATCCCTTTAAATCTTTCACAGAAGCAAACCCTGCTATCTTTTCCTTGATTACTACATACAAAAACATTAGTCTAGTGCACTCATAAGGGTTTTATTTGGCTAAATTACAGGTAGGCAACATTTCTTACCCTGATTCAACAATTGTCAATAATAATATATATTCTGAAGAGAAAAAACACATCATCAAAATCATCAAAGGAGTACATGTATTTCAGCCCAGTGAAGACTGTTGTCAGAATCAAATACACGTGAGAGTGCACTTTCTACAGTGTTTCTTCCTTTATTTATTTTTTGCTGTTTCTATTTGTGTTCTTGTTCTGTGGGTTTTAGCAATGTCAATTAATTTACTGCATAGAATAGAAATTACAAATAACTTATTAAGGAAATAATTTTAGAATAAGAAGCAATCTAGTGATCAATGAAGAAAATAAGATTATTCAACTGGAAACATGCATTGTGCTATCAAGAACAGGAGTGGCGATAATTAAAGTTATTGATGTCTGTGTGGTGCTTTCTTTTCAATGTATTAAGACCAATCTGGTATCTGGATGTCTATAGCAACATTCTGTGCTATTAAAGAAGGATTTGGTTGTGCTCCTGAAGAATATTCTAAAAATGTCATAGAATTACATAAACCACATTGAAGGGATATCTTTCACCTTCCTGAAAAAGCATTGCAAGTCACATACATATTGACTGAGGATTCACCAATCTGAGCCTGCTTAGATTTGACAACAAAAGTTAAAAAGTTAAAGCAAAAGTTAAAAAATGTAGTGCTGTATATTGCCAATAAAATTTTAATTTAAAAGGTAATCTACACACTTTTTTCACTCAACTTATGACTTTCTCCAAACTTGAAAGTTTTTATTTCCCTTTATTTGTTCCTGTCATTTGTAAATAGATTTAATAATTTTTTTTTCAGTCTTACTTCCTTATATAGGAAAGGGTCTCACACATTGGGGATTGAGTTTATTAATCCTCGGTATCGGAAAGTCTCGATAAAGAGGGTTATTATAAAAGTACTATGCGATTGTACAATACCAATCCGTAGTAGACTATCGCAATGGTTTTTTATAGGCGATCATAATAGTACCACCACAGTTATTTAACAATGTTGATTAAAGAAGCAGTATCGATACAATTTATAAAATATAGCCCCGGATTTCAGTCAGTCCACATTCTTTTCACAATATGGTGATATGGCAGTCACTAGGCACTTTAAACAATGTTAGCTCACTTTATCCTCTCTCAAATGTATAACCTTTAATGACTTGGGGGAACACCAAATGGGTACAGACAGTGAAACAGCATTACTGCATTTAGAAGCAAAAATGGATTTACAGGCTGGGGACACTGTTCCCAAAGGCCAGAATGAGCAGTGAGCTTTACAATGTTTTCTATCGGTGTATGATAGGTACCCAGGTAAATCTGCTTTACAGTATGTTCCATGTTGTGTGCGATATATCCATACAGTACTCTAAGGATCTTATAGATATGAATTTATGGTTTTGCTTTTATTTATTTTTTTATCTTTAAATTGTGGTGCTATTGAGTCCTGTTTAAATCTTCCCATCTAGTGTTTTCCATTACCCAGACTCATTATTTCAAGACTGCAGTATTTGGTTTGAGTATAGGACGCTCCATTGTTGCATAGCAACAGAAACGCAATGGGTAAGGCGGAACTCCGAAAGGGGTGTGTCTCTGCTTATGTGGCACATGGATTGTGTCTAGCAGAGCGGCGCTACATGATCACGTATATGTCGCGCGTAGAGCCCATGCAACAGAGAAAACAATGTGGATACCGGGTCTGGAAAAGAAAGTACTGTATATGAGGTATAACTTATTTTATACGTTTTTATTCTGTGTTTTACATGGTGGGGGTGTTATATGTGGGAGAGTATTTATTTATGAGGATAAACCCTTGGGTGTTTTTAGATAATTTGGAGGATGGCTCCTGTGAGCAGAAACGTGTCAATGTGATAATAAAGTTATTTGTTGCTGAAAAGTCCCATGAGTGCAATTGTTTTTCAAGATTTAAGATTCAGTATTAAGTTTATTGTCACAATACTTAGCATTTTACACAATCCCTGAAATGTTTACATTTGTAAACAGGTTACAGATCTTATTGAGCAAGAAGATGAAAAATCAAACAGAATTTAAAAAGGATACATCTGACTGTAAACTATTTTTAAAACGGCCAGTCTTACAAGAAAAATTGCTAAAGCGTCTACCAGATGGAAGCAATGTAAAAAAGCAATTATTTGGATTGGAAGGATCCTCCATAATTCCCTCTCACCGTTTTGCCCCTATTATCGATGGAATTTAGTTCAGATCCAATGGTATACTGAGCATGCTTTATGACACGCTGTAAAGACTTCTTTTCTAGCCTGGTAAAGTTGCCAAACCAAGATAACATACCGTAGCTCAGTATGCTTTTGATCATAGGTACCTTTATGTGCACCTTTATGTGCCACCCCTAGGATAGGTCAGAACTCAAATAAAACAATAAAATTGAAAATTCTCATCCTGCTCTGCCTCCGAATTTATGATCTGAATAGAGTGGTGAACTGCAGATTTGCTGGACCTGCGAAAGCCAAGTATTAGTTCTTTTGTCTTACTGGTATTTATGTGAAGATTATTATCCGCACACCAAGCAGCCAGTGATGCAACTTTGGCCTGATATTCTGCCTCATCAAACCATTTGAATAATCTTCCAGTAATGGCAATAACACAATTTGCAGGCCATTATATCAATATCAGCATAACTCAGGAAGATCTATAAATTTATTCTAACAATAGTGTGTCTAACATTCCTGAAATGTATGAATTTATGAGGCATCGATTCAGTGTTGTCATATAGGCATAAAAAAAACAAACATCCATGCAGCTGAATGAACAATGAAAGTGCTGAGCCTGTGATATTGTATTATTAAATAACATTAACCAATGAAAAACTCAGTTAAGCAAAACTCAAAATCCCAATAATGTCACTGCCTAAAGGGAAGAACTATCACAAATGGAACAACAATAATACATTTATTTTTCTGCAGTCTGTGTCTCCCCAGCCAACCGTCAAAACATACACAATTCATGTTTCATTATTTCATATTCGTGCTACAAGAAGAATGATAAATCAGATTCCATTACAAAGTTAGATATATAGACCCTGAAAAGGATTTTTGTCTTTGAGCATCTAGTTGAAGCTTTCTATTTACATTAAAGGGGAAATAAATCTTTAAAATCCAGTTTATATGTTATATGTGTTAGAATTATTTTAATAGGAAGGAGACATATAGAGAAATTCACATTATTGTACTTGTAGGAGTAGGGCCATATTTACCAAGAGGTAGTTGAAGCTCTAGGTGAATCCTTTTTTGTGTTAATGTCCGTCAAAAGCAGGTTTGTGACATAGGGACCCCATCTTTAATACATCTATGTGTTTTGTGGGGGCTGTAACACTTTCTGTTTTTGTAACTTGAAACTGAGGTTTCGTAGGTATTAAAGGACAACAAATTCAAGGCAGAGAGAGGTTCGAAATCAGGAAAAAAATGTATGGGGAGGGCTGCATACCAATTTTAAAAAAAATGCATTGAGGGAATACAATTGTCCTTTAAGCAGTAGTTTAGGTTGCCTTGAGTATAATTTAACAGTGGTTGTAGGCCCTTTGTAAAGCAAAAGGGAGGAGGGTTTATCAGAGAAACTTAGTTAATCATGTTTCAAGCTAAAGTAAAAAGACAACATTCAAAGCAGCCCAATAACATTAAAGATACACAATTGTAAAGTTGTCTTATGAGGGCTGCCATCTTTGCTCTTCCTCCTGCACCCACTAGGTATCACACATGCAGAAAAGCACTGACCTAGGGACAGAGGCAAAACAATAAAATCCAATAATTTTGCATGACTAGGAGACTAATTTAATTAATTTTATTTGAATTGGAATTTTCAAACCAGCAATCAATATAACTCCTAACATTCTTTAATAGTATCCAATGTGAATGATGCAGATTTTATATCACATATGTATCTTTGTCTGGTAAAGGAAGCTGGAAGCTGTGGTTTCACAATCAACCAGGACAATTTCAACATAGTTAAAGGACAATGATACTCATGTTATTAAAACTAAATGTTGGAACTACAGTGGAATGACAACTCTCCGCATCCCTTACTGGACAGAAGATATATAAAAATGGCATTTTTTGTAGTAGCAATGAAAAAGTCACAACACAATGTTAAATATTGTCATAGTTGGTTTAACTACAGTTCCAAACATATTGTACTCAACAAAGACACTTAAAATATATAAAATATGCACCTTTCAGGGCAGCAATGGATATGTCACATGGTTAATATTACCTTAGTTGATGATGTAATTAAAATTATCAGCCTCCCCATACATTGCAACATCCCCCATTAATTATGCACACTTATAGAAACAACATGTTGCAGATCTGCAGGGGGTGGTGGCGGTATAATGAAGTGAACTATATCTTGGCACAGCTCTGTGTAATGCATTTCTCAATAGTTTACTTACAGTATTTAAAAGGTGAACATTGAAGGGTAGGCATCCCTCACTGGGCACTTAAAGGCCAACCAAAGTGAAAAAACAACTTGCAACACCTTTAGCAGTAAAGATTAGGAATGGGTTAAGCCCTAAAGAATGGGTTAATGTATTTATTAGGAACCTTCCAACATAATCTTTTAAATGGAGCTTCTATGTCTGTAACATTAAGTACTGGATGGACAGCCTCTTCTCTCACTATAAAAAGCCAGTTAGCAGGGGGGAATTAAGAAAGCCTGCTATATTGATCCAGTGCATAAATAGGAGAAATGCAAATGTGTGCTAATCATAATTAAAGAACAACTCCACCCTCATAATAACATCTTTTAGACTGAATGGCCTCTTTAAAATATGTTGATATATCTTAGTTTGTCCTATAAATTTATTACTGTATGCCTGCTATGCTTCTGGGTGCCTCATGGAAACTAAGCCATTTAGAAACCTGTACTGAGCCTGAGCATGCTCAGAAGAGGCAGATAGGGGATTAACATTCAGTCATTGGCTGTGATGTCAACTGTCAAATCCATAACTGACAGTTACCAACTGGAAGAACCAGGAAGCAGAAACAGGGGAAACAGGACATTGTGCAGAATTTCAGGTTAGACTTATATATTTCAGATTTCAAACTATTACCGGTTAGGGTTTTGGGGGATGATTTACCTGTATGTAAGTTTTCATTTTGGGGCTGGACTTGACCTTTAAAGTAAAAAAAAATTAAGTTAGGACCTTCCAGACTGGGGTTTCCATGACGTGGTTGGAAGGCTTTTCATTCATGTGATCACAGTAATATATACTAAAACCCATTTGTTTATAATGTAGGCCAGTGTGCCGATAATAAGCTACTGTATTGTATGGGACCTAGGATTTACATTAATTAAAGGGTAACTGTGGTCTCAAAACAAGTTAGGGTTAAATGAAAGCCTGCAGTATTTCCTTTACACTGAGCCAACAATCACATCTCTGTCTGGAGCCTGTAAGAAATTATATTGGGGTGAATGTTTAAACTTCCTGCTTCCAGTAGGTTGAGTGACATCACCTGACCTCTGCGGGCCCTTTTCCCCCGGGGGAGAAGCATGCTCAGTTAAGACTTATTTTTGGGGAAATCAGGAAGTACCAGAGGAAAAAATTGACAGTTGAGAAGGAGAGCCTATTAATGCAGGCAAAGGCTGATCACATGACTACAAGCTGGTCACATGGCTAAAAACTGGAAGAGTTCAACCAAGAAGTTACATTGCTGAATTTTTGCAGCAATAACTTCTCACAAATTGTATCTAGAGATGTGATTTAGGTTTTATTTTGAAGGTGTGATGGAAGGATTCTTATATAATTCTTACTAGTTTGGAAGAATTTGAGACCACAGTTACCCTTTAATTACACTAGTGTGGGTTTTACACTTATTTTGCTTTTGCAGCACTATTTTAAAAACACCTTTACAACAGAGGCGCAAACCATCTTGCAAAAGGATTTACTGTATTGTGGGATCATGGAAAGGTAAGAAGCGTGCTTTGTGATTTGAACATCGCCCTTTGAGTTTTTAATGATATATCAAAACAATGTCTACTAGTTAAGTAGTATTTACAAAACAAAAGCAGTTTCTTTAATCTTTTAGGATGTTCTGCAGATATTTATTGTTTGTCATCTTGGAGAATTACACAATCTAAAAATATAAAGACTGCAGAAAAAAAATCTAAGATGATTTGGACTGCAGACACTGCACAGCAGAATGACAACCTTACACACACCTGCTGCCTCCTCAATCTTTTAGAGGTCTACTGTTCCAACTGCCTCTGCTAAATTGTTTTCTCCCCAGCTTTACCAAGGCTGTGACCCTAGTTACTTTCAACTAATTCACAATCACACCAACTAGATTGTGTTGATATAGTCTTTTTGTATGGACATGTATTTTCATCAAATCCTGCAGCAAGGTGATACTTTTCTGAAAACACGGAATATTTGTTGTAGATGGTTTATAAATATATCTTTGATTTTTTTTTCATCATCAGGAAAGAATTATGTGTAAAATAACAAACACGTCTTACTTCAGGGCACGGACTGAAAGCTTCTTTAATATCTACAAAAAGAGAATAAAATGAACAAGGAATCATCTTGATGACTTGAAAATAAAATTGCAATGTAGAGTGAACACTAAGATAATATTAGACTATGGAAACAGCATAACAAGATGGAAATTGCAAATTGCTTCATACGTCACTCTGATACCTCTTTTCAGTTTGTGTTTGATGTGGAAACTCCATATACTGCAGTGACAATATGTTTTGTGTAATTCTAAATTATATTAAAATGCTAATTTTTGCGCTGTGATGAACAATATTTTCAGGTAATTGGTAAGGGGTTTCTACCACATATCCAGTACTGGGACATAATTCATTCTTATGTTACAGATTAGAAATCTACTAGTATAGTGGATCTAGGGTTTTGATCTAAAGTAATCCAATTAATTTACAGTATACAGCTTAAAGTACAAGTTCAGCCCTAAAATGAAAACTTACATACAGGTAAATCACCCCCCAAAACTCTAAACGGTAATAGTTTGCAATGTGAAATATATAAGTCTAACCTGAAATCCTGCACAATGTCTTGTTGCCCCTGTTTCTGCTTCCTGGTTCTTCCAGTTAGCAACTGTCAGTTATGGATTTGACACTTGACATCACAGCCAATGACTGAATGTTAATCTGCCTCTCCTGAGCATGCCCAGGCTCAGTACAGGCTTAGTACAGGTTTCTAAATTGCTCAGTTTCCATGAGGCCCCCAGAAGCATAGCAGGCATACAGTAATGAATTCATAGGACAAACTATGATATATCAAGTATACTTGTGAAATCCAGGGTACATAATTGCCACAGATTCTTGTACAAGTCATTCTGAATTGAGAGAGCCAGTCGGATGACTAGCGAAACGTCTTCAAGAACTAAACTGCAGTTTGTTCCAGTTGATCTAATTGAATACAACAGATATATATTATATCAACATATTTTAAAGAGGCCATTCTTTCTAAAAGATGTTCTTATGGGGGTGGAGTTGTCCTTTAAAGGGACAAAAGAAGAAAGGAGCATGACAACATCTTGTGCCTGAGCCACATTGCTCTATTCCTGCCTTAAAGGGATGCTAAACTATTTACCAAGGGTTACAGTTACTTTAAGACGAAAATAGTGATGGTCTTTTGTAAAATCCCCACAGCCATCACAAGTGATTCAGTATTGTGTGTGTGTCTCTTTCTGTGTGACTTTTCAATGCCTAATGCTTACAAATGGTGCTGAAGTCATTCAGATATGGATTTACCCAAAGCTGCTAGTGCAATATTGAATCGCTAGTAGCACAGGGCTTGCAGCTCTGCCTAAATCTCCCCTTATTTTATTAATAAACACGTCAAAAGAATTTAAGAGGGAATAGTTTTTAAATGAGGATGATTGCTATAATTAGGCTAGGTACACACAAGCAGATATTTCCTTATTTCGGTCAGTCGGCTCAAATATCTACAGTAAGTCTTTGGCCGTGGGCAACCAAAGTTGATACATGCTTTTTCGAATAATAAATTTACATTTTACAATCTATAATAGGGGATAAAACTGCAGCTTTATCCCCTATTATAGATTGTAAAATTTTAATTTATTCAATAGAATACAGAGAAAAATATCAAAAGATATATGGGGAATTCACCGCCATCTGCTGCCGCTCTAAGTGGGGTTCACTGCCAGTTAGCATGACTAACTTCTTGCTTGCAGCAGCTGCAGGAGACGCTCGCAAAGCCACCTCAAGCTATTCGCCAACATTCTTTGACCGTGAATTTCTAACAATGGCGTTAAATAGTCACATCGGATTAAATTTACCCAGAGCCTCACAGCCAATGAAAAATCTCAATCCGGAAATCTACCCAGAGCAGCTGTAGCACTGGGTAATTCTCCCCAGTAATGCTATGTGGATAACATAATAAAAACAATGTATAGGAATAATAAATGGGAAAATATTTTAATTGAAGTGATTAAATGGCCATGCATAGCGGGTCATCTTCAAGTTTCTTTAAAGGGCATGTTCACCCCTACCACTTAATTTAAGAAGCAGCTTAATGCCCCCCCCATACCCAATTTTTCCTATAATTACCTTTGCCTAAAATGCTTCAAATGCTACAAAGCCCAATCCCTTTTTAAGGTTCTGCTCTCTCCTCTGCAGCTTTTGGGGCTGGCAGTCACTCAAGGCCATGATGCTTTTGTCACGAATAATGACAGCAACATTCCCACATCTGCAGTAGAGAAGCCGCCTGTGCTGCTTTGCAGCGAATATTTAACATATACAGCAGCAGAGGAGGCTAGCAAGGGTTTGTTCGGTGTATGCAGAAAAAAAAGCATTTTTGGTAAAGGTTAAAGTAAATTGTGTGTTTGGGGGGCATTAAGCTGCTTCTAAAATTAAGTTTATTAAATTTAAGTCTAATCATCTGTTTTATACAATAAATTCATTGTTGTATTTCCTTATTTAACCCACTGCATAAAAATATTCCATTTATCATTGCTGAGTAATGATCTAGTCTGATATTCTCCTGAGCCAAAAACAAAAGATAAGTTACATAATTCATTTAAGTTACAATAAAAAGAAAAAAATCCATCAAGTTCAACAAATGTGTGTAAAACCCCAGTATAACTGACCCAATTGAAGAATAATTGAGTTGCTATAAGGAATTGTTTAAGTTACAGACTATTTTTACAATGCTTTATTTTATTTATTTATTTATTTTAAGAAATAACTCCGGCAAGGGATAAATAATTGCATTATCTGTTTCTGACCTGTAAGTCAGAAAATTATGTTTAAGCTTAAAGATTTCCTTTAAACGACATTTGGAATTTTGCTGCCCACATTCTCACACACTTATTCAATTCACTATGCAAAGTGGAGACATTCTGCTTTAAGTCTTTTCTTCTCAAATTTGTACCATCAGCAAACACAAAGACAGTATTTCAATGCGTATGTCAAGGTCATTGATAAATAAATTAAAAAGCACTGGACCTAGGACAGACCCCTGAGGAACACCAATGACAACACTGGCCCAACTAAAAAATGTTTAATTTATGACCACGGTTTGTTATCTATCCTTTAGACAGTTTTCAAACCCCACACAGTATGTTCAAGGCAATAGTTTCACAGTTTGATCAGTTACCTTTGTGAGGCGCCCAGTAAATAACCACTTAATCTTTTCTGTGCTTCAGAACACCAAAATAATGGCAACACCCTATAGGGTCCTGTTGGGTATGCAACATATACTGTGGTAAACTTAAACAAAATTCGTCTCACCGCAGCCTTCAGCAGCAAGGAGAAGCAACTTATATTAATATCTTTTAGATTCCGTTAACATAATTATTGGTAGCAAGAAAGATATGTCAATCAAATTTAGCTCTTGAAACACAATTCTTATTACAGCAACACAAAAAAATGTTTTAAAAAAAAGTTCTTCATTTAAAATTGCTCTCCTGTTATTTGCAATTTAGTTTTAAACTCGGTATATTAAAACTAATACAGTGAGTAATGTTCTTGAAGGGGTCACATCTTTAAAGGGCATGTCCACCCCCAAAACTACAATTTAACCCACTACTGGCCCCACTGTGAAGTGTAGAAAAATCCTTACCTTACATCTCTGCTCCAAATGGCTGCCCTGCAATGTCAAAAAAGGGACCACCAGGAGTATAGGACTCTGCCTTCTGTCTCTTCTCCGGTAGAATTATGCCATGGGCACTGCAGCCCTCCCCCCCCTCCTCCCTCCCTCTCCCATTTCTCTCTCCCTCCCCCCAGCTCCAATTCCCATTCAAAAATCGGGTGGACATGCCCTTTAACCCAAACTACTTTGGCGGGAGATCACTCTGACAAGTGACCTTCATTATACAGTCAATCATAGACCCACGCTCACACAGGGTTAAAGAAAGGTTACCTCACCCAATAATTTTTACTGAATGGGCAGCAAGGCAATACATCCCCCAGAAATTCTGGCACAGATAGATGAGTGGGTTTCTGTTCTGTAAATTGTTGGGACACAGCTAGGCATTCAATTGCACCTCAGATTCACTGAGTGTTGCTAATGCAGGAAGTGTTGCCTTTGTAGATCTAAGCTGGGTACACACACTACAGATTTTTGAAAGATGACAGACAGGATCTGCAAGATACTGAGTGTTCTCCCTATACTCATCATAGGGAGAATGCTCGGGACTGTGTGTTTCCCTTGGCCATGGCAGACTCCTCTATAGGGAGTCTAGGGCGGCCGAGGGAAATTTTCCCTCTTTTCCGAACGAGTGTTCGGCTGTCCTGATTGTTTGGCTTTATCGGGGCTTTATTGGTACTGTGTGTACCCAGCCTAAGACATTTATAAGGAGATGCAATATCTCATGCCAATGAGAAAATTAGTGCAAAATCCAAGTTAACCTGTACAATAAGGTTAGTGAGGGTAAAGCGCAAGCTGTGCAATATATTTAGCTGTTTATTTGAATGAAAATCAATGTCTTTTCAATTGTGGCTTTAAATGGCATGTCCACCCCCAAAACTATAATTTCCCCCACTACTGACCCCACTCTGTAGTGCATAAAAATCCTTACCTTCCCTGCTGTCCACCAGGAGCCTGGCAGGGAGGGAAATTGTTTCCGCCTCTGAGACATCCTGGCTTGCTCAGTGCAGCCCTCCCCTCTCTCCCTCCCCCTAGTGTAATTCCCTTTTGTCATATTGTAGGGCTTCCTCCCCTCAGCCCCAACCGCATTATTATTATTTTTAGAAAGTCCCCTGATGTTTACTTACCTTGCCTCTCTCCTCTGGCTTTCTGAACTGCCGGCCGCAGTTTCATGCAAGCAGAGGGCTGGACAGTGCGGCGGAGGAAAGAGGGAAGGTAAGTAACGATCGGGGGACTTTCTGAAAATAATAATAATGCGGTTAGGGCTGGGGGAGGAAGCCCTCCAATATGAAAAAAATTTAGAAAAGGGGTGGACATGCCCTTTAAGGCTTGTTAATCAGCGAGTCTGTAGGTAGAAATTAAACTTCCTAATGTGACAATGAACAGCGGTGTTCCCAGGAAAATGCTTTGGGGAACTCCAGTGAAATGATTAATACATATCTTGTGCATATTGTGTACTCAAATGGAAAACTTCTGGCACTCCTTAGAGGCAGATATTTTAAAGAACAATCCCCATTGCATCAATTAGTTTTTAACTTTTCACAAAAGCTTTGCAATAACCACGGTATAATAAACAAAGACTAAAATATGAAAAAGTTACTCCATATCTGTCATGCAACTAATATTTTTTTTTTCATTAGACTTTATGATATAGCAAAAAGACATACAAGACTTAAAGGAATATTACCCAAACAAGATAACCCTCAATGAATTAATGATGCTCTGGTACCTATAAAATGGTGATTAACAATTATAGTTGATATACAGAACATTTGCTTGGGCCATGTGATAAAGTCAAAACTTGCTTATTTTTTGTGACATTCATACAGCACTTTTCTCTTCTTCGCACTGTACCATAATCTTTTAGACATGTAAAAAAAAAAAAAAAAAAGCTGTGGGTATCCTTCCCATCTTCTCGTTACCTTCTCAATGAGCTGCAAACAGAAATCTTTTGTGTCCATATGTTGTACCGTTTAAATGTGTGGGGACGAATGTCGCTAATTTGGACCATATTTATTATTGTCCCCAATCTAGCATTAGAAAGTGATAAAGAGGGTCTGTCTATAAAAAGGCTGTAGACTTAAATATTGACCATTTTGAAATACCAATCTTCTTGGTTATTTATTGACCATTTCTTTTAACAATCTGTAGTATTATGAAACAACTGTTTATCAATAGAAATTCCTCAAGAAGATTTGGCTCTAGGAAATGCTGCAGTTACTGTAAGCAAGAGCCTGCAGTTGAAATGCTTCTTCAAAGAGTGGTGTGGTTACAGTTCTTCTCTTTCTATGCACAGTCAGGCTGAGGCCACACTGCAATGCACAGGAATCGCGCACACATTTTGCCATTATGGAAACGCATGCGTTAACGCACCAAAAATGGTGAACTGATACATTACCAAAACGCGAATGAATGCGCAATTGCATGCGCATCGGAAAGCACAGGAATTTTCGCGTGCCCGCGATTTCCATTTTAGTGAAAACGCGGGCGCAATCATGAGCGCAAAACGTGGGAGCAAACGCGCGCAGAACGCGCTACTGTGGCCTAGCACTAATAAAGCAAAGAAAGAGGAGTATGTAAGAAAGTAAGAACCAGGGAAGTCACCGAACAAATTTTATTAGCAACAAAATGCAATAAAAAGCAAACAGCATTATAGGCAAAAGGCTAGATTCAAAAATGGAGTTTATAAAGTGCAGATTTTCATTATTACAGGTAATTGAGAGAGGAGAATGTGGGATGATTATTACTTCACATTAGGCAACCTAGTACATATTCCATTAGTGAACTGCCATTTTCAGTAGGAATCTGTGCTGGCATTGAGCAGTATTGGCATATGAATATCAATCACCTATAAACACTTCTCGCTTTATGACTGTGTGTAATGCAGTTCATTTCCAGTTCATCAGCTCCATGTTTCTATATCATTTTTTTTTCTTTAATGTATAAGCAGGAAAAGCCCATATAAATGTATATAAAATATATAACCTACAAAAATGAGGATTGGTGCTTATTTACAGTATACAAGTACATAGATTGCAGTCATTTAGAAACTGAAAAACGCACACTTTTGCTTCTCGGGTTTTTTTAATCAACTCAAAGCAATAAGCGTGTGTTTGTTGTTATTACATAGCCACCACTCCTCTTTGATAGCTCTTAGAGTCAGTCCTGTTTGATGCTGTTCGCATTTCTTTATAAGCCATGGTGGACAAAAGATCTTAGTGTGTCCTTTAACCTGTCCACAAATTAATCTATTACTGAATAACCCTTTTGTGACTACGTAAAGGATAATATGTAACCCCTCTCTGTTTGCATTTTGCACCAATATTTCAAGTAGTTTGCCTTCTAACAGAGATTAGTGTTGGTAGAAGCTGCGATTCTGTTAAAACCTTTTTATCTATTCATTCAAGTAAGCTGTAGCTTTAATGATAATGATTACAGTGAAATACTATTGTTTAGCCATTTGGAACATGCAGCATTCATCTTTAACAATGTCATTTTTCGTGTTTATAATGCAAACAGAGTTGTTCATTTTGTTTTCATGCAAAGTTCATAATTTGGCTTTGACAATAGAAAATGCTTACAAAAATTCAGCAGTGTTCTATACAGCAGTATTTCTCCACCAGGGATCTGGGGACCCCTAGAATTACCTGAGAGGTTGCTAGGGGTTCCTTAAGAAATAGTGGCAACTGTATGGATCCAGCCTTGTGATGAGTTGGGGTGCAGTTTTTTTTAATTAAGATACAGTATGTTTTTAGGCATTATGTATTGTGAAGTTTTGACATGACATTTCGATGGTTGAAATAAAAATTCAAAACATCAAAATTTGGACAAAACTCTCTATAATTGAAATTTTATCTGGCAAGATGAACTCTCCAGCACTACTGCCCTCAAGTGACTGTAGACATTACACAAAGTGCATGGTTTTTATTAACAGTCAGTGAAAAATCTCAAGGACTAATCCTGATTTTCGTGCCTGAAGTATTCAAACCTTAAGATCATAGGATTTTATTGACACTATGGGCCAGATTTAAGGGTCGCTGCATTGTTTTGTAGTTAAGGCCTAGTCAATATTGGTTAGCGCAACTTTAACTCCTTACAGAGATTACGCCATCATTTTGCACAAATTCAAGTTAAATTCACAGGTAGCGCCAGATTGCAATTTACCTAGAGCCACTGCTGCTCTCTGTAAATCTGCACCTGTAACTGCAGTTACAGGTGCACTGTACATTACTATATTACAAATATTCATACAATGGTGTATATTAATAAGTATACAATTGTTTGAACCTTGCAACATGAGGAAAGAGGTTCCAGCATGTTAGTTATATTACAAGGGTTGTCAAAAGATACTGATGCTAATTATGCACATTTCAAATGCCATTCGTGGTAGTGCAACATGCATGTGATCAGTGTCCTGGATTTTCTACCTGACACTGTATACTACACTAGTCCCTTATTAAATTGAAAATTGCAGATTAGAGAACTAAAAATAAATATCTACCGTATTAAACATAGTCTAACCTGTCACTAACATGTATAACAGATCTGATATTAAATACTTATCGGTCTGGTCGCTGCAGATTGAATGGATTGACTTGTTTTAGTGTAGAAAATCAGTATCTATTACAGTTTGCAAAATGATTGAAAAAATATGGATTTTTTTTTGGCCTTGTCTATAGGCAGATGAAATGGATGAAGGTTTATCAAGATTTGTCTTTTTTCTCCCCATCATTCAGTTTTCAATAGTATTTGAATTTGACGGGGTTTTTTTTTTTTTTTCCTTTCTCATTACGGTTTAAATACAAAAGGCATGAAGTAATGTTTCAGGCTGTGAATGAGCTTAGCAGGTAAAAAAAGGAGAGATGTACTGATGTCAAACACATGTGTGGAGCATCACTTCCATCTAGTGTTCGTTCAGTGAAACTTCTTTGTGCAATATATAAAATCTTTTTTGTGGTTCTAACCATTTAAATGCAAATAAATAAACTATTAGTTTATAGATTTGAGATCACTTAAAGTTACTTAAAGTTTGAAGGCCTGAGTAGTTACTAAATAAATGGAAAATTCCCCGTTCAACTAAGTTATTGTAAAGTAGGAAATCAGTGAAATCAGTTTTATTCTACTGAAATGAGAATCTTCAGCAGGAATAAGTTACTACCAATTACCCCCTCGAAATAGATTTGTTTCTGTAGAGCGGTTTACACATTAAGGGACATATTTGGCTTGTCAATCCCAAACTTTTCCACCAGTTTGTCATTTTAAAGAAAGTCCAACTGCACTACTCTCAAAGTTTAAACCCCCCCCCACTCACCCCAAAGGTTGCAAGGTCCACAATAAGCTTCCAAATGTTACTGGCTTTGCCACCATGCTTGCTCTTATAAGTTCAAGAAAGCCCAGCGGTGGGGTGCATGGGGAAGCCCAGCCAAGTCAATGATCAAGGCCAGCAGAGGACAGAATGTTCAGCTGGACAGGCCTTTGTATTAATATGGCACAAAATCAGTCTGTTCAGCTGGACAGGCCCTTGTATTAATATGGCACAAAATCAGCCTGATTCACCAGTGGCCGCATCGGTATCAAGAGTTCATGTCATGAAGGCAAGTCACATGAAGGCAAGTCATGACTTGCCTTCACAGCCACCACTGAAACCTATTCAATCACAGTTTTGCAGCAATTTATGAGTGCCTGTTAGCTGGCGTTAAAAGTTTGCGCATGTGTAAATCACACCCACACTTGTTTATCCAAACTGTCTGTCTTTTCCGTGCACAGAAGACAAGCAGAAGGGACTCGACCGGCATCCGCTCCTTTGATTGGATAAGAACAAATTCTTTAGACAATCACAGGAGCAGATGCAGGTTGAGCCCCTTCTGCTTGTCCTCCATGCACCAAAAAGGCACAGAAGACAGGCAGAATGCGGCGGGGGAAGAAGGCTGGTAAGTACATTTTGGGAGGTCTGTCAAATAAAACCTCGCAAGGTTTAACTTAAAGCCAGATCAAGTGACTTTGGCCAGAAATCAGTGGTGTAACTATATTGCCCCATGACCAGGGGGGGGATGGATGGTAGGAGGGCCCACCACAAGCCCACAACCTCTGCTGCGATTAGCTGTTTAAAAGAATGGACCCGAACTTCAACAGGCGATCGCCTGTATGTTTCAATCATACAGTACGTGCGACCAGCTGTTTAAAAACAGCTGATCCTGGAAGGGTGAAGGGTGGGTAAGGGGCCCAGACCATCCAATCTCACAGTGTGGGGGGGGTTACGCTCCTGCCAGAAATTCTGCACTATAAAATAATTAAATATAATACTAGCATAAATATAAAGCTAGCTGAAAGTCAAGATCTAATCTTAAATTGACCCAAGCCATATACTAGGGGTCAATATCTTTGGTGAAGAAGCAGCTATATGTATGCTTTATGTTTCTCTTAGGGATTTCTATTTTAGGGAATGTTAAAAATGTATCAAACATAATCATAAGAGAAACATCTGAGTACAGAATGATCATTGGGCGGTTTTTATAAGTATCCCACTAAAGCAGACTCTTAATAGATATGTTTTTCTGTAAAGTTTTAAAGGAATCCTTTAGATTACAAAAATTAATTAAACAACAACAACAACAAACAACTATAGAGCCTGCAGCATAGTAAGATATTGCCACCCCTCCCTTTAAACCTAACACAATAACATTGCCACGCTGGCTTCCAAATAGTAAGGTCATCGTCTATTTCTTTAAAACTGGACACATTAAATTTGCATGCTGCAGGGCTAGCGAGCATTTAATTAGATGTAGTCTGCATTGCTTTCTCCCGAGTCATACAATCAGAATTCAAATTAAATGTTTCTTAAGCCTGCTGAATGCAGATTTTCTGTAAGGTTTTAAACAGATTATTGTTGCAATCCTACTGTAGTTCCACCACAACTCTTTAAAATCCATCAAATATACAATGAGATAATCTTTTATATAAAAGATAATCTTTTTTGTATAAATTAAAAAAAAAATAACCTTCTATTCTACATATTCTCTTAAAGAGACACTAAAGTGAAAAAAATCCTTTTCTATATTTTTAGTGCTGGCTGGAACTTAATTAATCCTTATTACTGAGTGATTAGTTGGAAAAGGATTAGACATAGTTTACATGCCCTTTAATTTCAGAAAATAATCTAAATATTACCTTTGCTATGCCCTACTGTGGTTTGGTAGTGAGCTGTCATTTCAGGTTTCAGCAAAGGTCTTTCTAAGATTTATTCTAGGTTCTAAGGTTTATTTAGTTCTTCCTTAAAATTATTTTTAGATCATTGGCTATTGTACGAGTCAAATATGCTTAAAAGGCAAGTCCACCCATCAAAGTAAAAATTGTAAATAGGTAAATCACCCTCCAAAGCTGCAATGGTTAAAAAACCTGAAAGATTTAAGACTAACCTGAAAAGCAGCAAAGTGTCCTGTTGCACCTGTTTCTGCATCCATGTTCTTCCAGTTAGAAACTGACAGTTATGGATAGGACAGTTGATACCACAGCCAATGACAAAGCTATTCCCCTAGCAGCCTCCTCTGAGCATGATCATGCTTATAACCATCTCATGAAAATGCGGGGGGCATAAACAAATATACCCATTAACACACACTTCCCCTTAGATTCTACAAGGCATCCAGGAGCACAACAGGTATAAGCTTATGATTCCAGAGGACAAGGATCTCAACATATTTTAAAGGATCATTCTTTCTCAAAGCTATAATTATGAGGGTGGAGTTGTCCTTGAAACATCTACTGAGCAACTAATTACCCAAACACTAGTAGGGCAATTACACACAGGAAGTCAGTACTTTCCATCATTTATTTATGCACACAGAAATAAGGTTAGTGATTATTAAAAAGGTATTAACAAAAACTAATCATTTGCTGGTCCTGACAGTCCCTGATGTTAACTCGCTCTTCTTATAAAGCCAGATCTGGAAACAGTGCTTTATCTGAAACAGATGTATGAGAATAATGCATAAGATAAGGTGGTGAAGCCTACTGCATTGTGCGTAGATTCTCATGCTGCTGCCAGTAATTCAGTGCCAGAGGAAACTTAATAAGGAATGTTTCTCTCCTGGTTCTTTCTGTGGTTAATGTTTTTTAGGTTTTTTTTATAGCACCCACTAATGGGCCTAAGTTACCAATAACTGTTCTTTTCAGGCACATCTATTGTTATTATACAACTGTGCTATTCTATAGGCGATACCACATGGCAGCAAATTTCCTGGCATCTGGAATTTAAAACTCGGTAATTATTTTACATCCACAGTGCAATCTACAGATAACGTTGTTGATTTTTGTAAAAATTTCAGAATGTCATAAAAGGCACGGTTACAAATTTACAGTACTGCACCTTTATAAATATGGACAAATGCCTTATTGTACCAGTATAGTTATAATAAAGTTATCTTACTTTATGCTACCTTAAAAAAAAAAAAGGATTTTAGAACGGCAATTTTGACTGTAGCATTTGAAGCCATTAGTGAAAAAAATCCAATTTTACATACATTGAGTTGAAGTAGGTGACTTGCCACACAGAAAGAGATAGACCAGACCAGAGAGTAAAATATTTGAGATTAAACAGGGGTTAGTGCAGATCAGATAAGTAGATTTATGTATTATGAGCATCAAAATGATACTACCAAATGATCTGGTTTTGACAAACAGGCTGCTTTATCTCTTCACCCAGATCTTCTAAGGCTGTGTACACACCATGAAATTTTTTTGGTTCAGTGTATCGATTGATTGAGCCGAATTGCATTGATTTTCATCTGGGCACAACCAGCATCCTTCCACTCATTCATCCAAATCGGGTGAATGGGCAATCTGGCGCTTTACAAAACCATGGGCAATCATGTGGTCGCAGTCCAGTTGTGCGGTCACAGCAAACTGCTAGTCGCAACTACTACTGTCCTTTGTTCTGGCTGACCTGTCGAAAGTGGCGAATGGTCAGTCAGGACGAAGCATCTGCAGGTGTGTACCCAGCTTACGACACACACCCGTTTGCGACGCAGTGCTTATCTTTGACATAGCCCACATTCACAAGTGCTTCTGTCTCCATTAGAATTATACATTTGATGAAACAAATGTGTTCAGTGTCTCTTAAGGTAGTTAGTAATGCAATTCATTTAAAGGCTACTTTTACACATAGTACAGGGCTGCAGAGGGAGGATAATGAACCTGATCTAAGCACAGCTCTGTGCTATGCATTTCTCAATAGTGTCCCTATCTGACAGTAAATGAAACCTTCACCAAGGCTACTTTCACACAAATGGCAAACATGTGGCATTTCTTTATTGGCAACCGCCAGGGAACCACTCAGGTAATTTTCAACAAATAGCATTTGCCTTCATATAGAAGTAGTCTAACTGAAGGTTAATAAAACTTCCTGTTCCACATTTATGTAAATTACTTAATTTATCACTGACACACTGACATAGCTAGAATGAGAGCTAGCATGAGATCTGACAAAGTCTGAAAAGGTGAGACTCCTTACTTTATGATGGTTAGACTGGAAAGAGCAATAAAATCAAACAAATAAACAAGGGAAATGAAAACTTTGAAGACATTAGGTGAGCGAAAAAATGGGTGTAGACGTCCTTTAATATGTTATGAAAAGGAATTCTCCAATCATTCACTTTCTGTATAATGAGCTATCAATTATTTTCCCTGGCTATGCAGAGCTCTGGGGCAATAGGGAAATCCTTTCCTTGCACAGCATAGCACAGGATATAACCATTATTTGCATAGTTGCATATTTTGGTTCTATAATTATCTTATATTGTTAATGAGTATATATTTAGTTATCAGATCATCTCATAAATTATAATTAAAGTTGCATTAATTTCAATTAGTGATGACCTGAACTCAAACCCAAACCGGAGTATGGGTCAAACTTTATGAATTTATATGAACATAAACGTCACAAACTATCCGAACTACGAACTAGTTCTGGTTTTTCGAACTTGCTGACTTATTTTCAATGGTTATCGAATCCTATTCGATATTTATCGAAGGTAGTGTTTCAACGAATTTTGGCGATATGGACATGTTCCCCAGACCATTAACAGTAAGTTACCATTGCTTTAATCCAAACTTTTTGAAAAAAATTTCCCCATTGACTATAATGTGTTTGTTTTTGAATTTTCAAACTTCTGCTGAAATTCAGAAGTTCGGATATTTTCACTGCATTGCAAATACATCCTTATTAAATGTTTTCAATATACAACCCCTAACAACCCTAGACTGCCATCTGCTGTTTAAGAACACTTGTCAGGGGATGATTAGGGAAGCAGTTCAGCTACATATGCAATAGTGTATTGCAATGTTTGCAGGCTTTCTAACCAAGGTGAAGCAAATTTAGGATCTAGACTCCGTAAACACAAATCTAATATTATAATTTATCTCTTATATCAACTTGTATATGCTACTTATTAACTGCTACAAATTAGCTGCATCTACGTGGTAGGTAGGTTGGGCATTACCCCTCCGAAGTCTGTTGGCACAAAAAGCCATAAATTCACATCAAATAACCCTGAGCTCATTTTGGAGATGCACAAAAAGCCATACATTCACATCAAATAACCCTGAGCTCATTTTGGAGATGAAGGTAATGGGAAGATTTGGGAATAGTGATCATGATATAGTGTCATTTAAAGGAGAACTAAATTCCCCAGACAACATTGCCCCAGTAGACAGAGCACATTCAGAAACACACAACAAGTTGTGTCTCATCTCTCCCTTTGCTGTGGATGCTGGGTGAATTATGAAAATAACCTGTGAGTACAAGGGGTCAGCTCCCATAATTCACCTTATCTGGGAACACCCAGCTAAGTGTACACAGTACAGATGTACAGAAAACTCCAGTCTTGCTTCCTGTAAGCTGACAGCCAATCAGGTTACAGCTCAGAGATCCCTCCCTCTAACACAGAACACAGATTTCAGTGCAGTTTTTTTGTGTAAACACATTACAAATGCTACTATCCCTAACAATGATAAATTCCTTTGGTTTTCATACAAAAAAGAAAAGTAATCTTTGCAGTGTCTTTGCTAGCATGAATGAAAGAAACAGAACATTTAACATTTCAGCAAAAATTAAAAGTATGGGAATCGAACCAGCAACCTTCTATACTGTGTCTTTCTAAGAACAAAGCTTTCTATCGCTAGCCCACAAGGACTAATAAGTACATAATAAAAATAATGGGAGCATGGGGAATCGAACCAATAGTCTGTTTTTTTTTTACTAACCCAGCACTTTAGCAAAACACACCACCAGTGAACTTGCAAAATAAAGAAGTACATTTCAGTTAATGTCAGTAAAATCAGTTCACTATTTTGTATTTCTACTGGAAGACTGTCAGCAATTCACGCTGGTTGGTAAATAAATAACAGAGCTGCTATATATAAAGTTTGTACATATGTAGAAACTTTATATTTTTCTAGAAACATGGAAACAAACAAACAAAAAAAAAGTTATAAACTCAGGCAGTAGACTAGGTTATATTGTTTCATAAGTAAACTCGGGGATTAGAACTCATGACTTTTTGGTGTGTTTGTTCCTAAAAATTCAGCATTTACATGGTGCGCCACGAACTGTGATCACAGCTAAATTTAGAAACTTTATCTTTCGCCAGAAACAAAAGCTAGAAACTTTGTTCATAGAGACAGTAAAACTTTAGGAAAGCTAATTTTATGTTGTTAAAGGAATCACTCCTACTCATAGACTGGGGGGATTTGTTCCTAGGTAGGGATATTGAGCAGAAGTGGACTGCTTTTAAAGGGATATTAAACTATTACATTTCTAAATGTATACCTTTAGGGAACATATGTAAAAAAAATTAGGTCCTCTCCTGCCTGGCTTAATGCCCAGGTAAAAAGAGAAATGGGAAAAAAAGGCTTTTAAAATTTTAATATTGGAGGGAACCGAACCGGCTTACAGGGAGCATAAAAGCTATAATAAGGAGTGCAAGAAAGCAATTAAACTAGCTAAAATAGTAAGTGAAATACGGATAGCAGAACAAGGCAAGTTAAACCCAAAATGTTTTTTAAATATATCAATAGTAAAAAGATGAGGGCCGAGAATGTGGGACCATTAAATAATGGGGCTGAGATGGTTATAGAGGATTTTTATGAAGAGGTGAATTATTCATTCGGAATATGCAGTGCAGTTTTGGAATCCCATATACAAAAGGGCCATCTTGGAAATTGAAGCAGTTCAGAGAATATAAATATAAATGGGCCATACAATAAACTCTCTGGTGCATTGTTTACTAATCAGTCATATCAGAGGACTCGTGGACATCCTTTAAGATTGGAAGAAAAGAAGTTTTATCTTCAGGTTAGGAAAGGTTTCTTTACAGTGAGAACGGTGAAACTGTGGAACTGTCTTCCAGCAGATGTGGTAATGGCAAGTTCATTGAATAGCTTTAAAAGGGGGCTAGACAAGTTTCTAAAACTAAAAAATATTGAGAATTACTGGTATTAAAGGGACTGTCCACCCCTCTTTTGAAAAATTAATACATGGTAGATTAGCCCCCAAAACCTAGAGATCGTTTAAGTCTAAAGCTGTAATTCGGCTCCCACACAGAGATATTATACTTACATGCTCCTCGCTCCACCGCCGCTTCCGGGTTCTTCTCCCAGTCTCCACTGTGGCTGCTCTGTTCTTTTTATGTTCCCGAGCAGCCGCAGTGGAGACTGCTCCGGGAATGGCAGTCAGTGATTGGCCGTGACGTCACAGTCACGGCCGACACTGACTGCCTTACCCGGAAGTGCAGAGCTGCGACGGTGGAGCGAGGAGGAGCATGTAAGTATAATAGCTCTGTGTGGGAGCGGATTTACAGCTTTAGACTTAAACGATCTCTAGGTTTTGGGGGCTAATCTACCATATATTAATTTTTCAAAAGAGGGGTGGACAGTCCCTTTAATACATATACTGCATTTTTTTGTTGATCCAGGGATACTTTCCAATTGCCATTTGGAGCCAGGAAGCAATTTCCCCCCTTTTTTAGCTGGGTTTGCCTTTCTCTGGATCAACTGTTAGGTAGGGTTAAAAAGGAGGGTGAAAAGGTTGGACTTGATGGCCGCTTGTCTTTATTCAACCTCAATTACTATGTTACTATCACTTATGAAGTACCGTCCCAAAGAACTTTCAATTTAAGTGCTGGTGAAAGAGTAAAGGAAAAAGCAAAAAAAAAAATTGAAGAGGTGAAAATAGAGAAATAAAAATTGAAAGATCAGAATTGTAAGAAAAACTTAAAAAGGAAAATGTGGTGTGAAGGGAAGAGGAGGGGAAAGCAGAAGAGCAGGATAAGAAATAAATAGCCGTGTACATAATAAAAAAAAAAACATATCATGGTTAAATGAAAAAAAAAGGGGAAACAAGTAAACCAAAAATAAGGGAGAGACAGGTGGGAGAATAAAGGCAGAAGAACTCAGAGAGAAAGAAAAAAAATATTTATAATAGGTGACAGGTCAAGGGTGAGCAGTGAGGTTAAAGGGTATGGCGTTTGGTGGTGCACCTAATGAGTGATACAAAACAGTGAGTGGGGGGCCCAAAGTCTCACATTTGCCTTGGGCCCCATTTGCCTTTAATCTGTCTCTGTGTAAGTAGTCACACTTTCTGTGGGCAAACTTGTATGTGCCAGTCACAATAGACAAATTTATATATACCAGTCACACACACTGTGAGCAAACATGTATGTACCAGTCACACTCACTGTGGGCAAACTTGTATATACCCATAACTGTGGGCAAACTGATATATATTAGTCACTGAGGGAAAACTTGTATGTACCAGTCACAGAGGGCAAATTTATATGTGCCAGTCTCTGTTCAAGAGAACTCTGTTTGGCATATATTACCCCCTACATATGGCATATATATGCCAGCCCTCCAGTTTCCCAGCCACACTTAGGTCAGCCCTCTAGTTTAGGTTAGCCTCCAGTTCACTAGCCACTGTTAAGAAAACACTGGTTGGTGAACTGGAGGGCTGACCTAATAGTGGCTGGTGAACTGGAGGGTTCAGCAGACACTGTTAGGTCAGCCCTCCAGTTCACCAGTCACTGTTAGTTATTCCTCCACACCCACCTCCACTGTTCAGAAAAAAAGAGCAGGTCATTTTTATTACACAGTAAAAAAAATATGCTTAGCTACAGGGCATTGTGGATTACTAGTAACATTTATCAGAATAAATATTGTTAATGTGAGACCTGTGGTTGTATACTTACAGGGTTATTCAATAAAAGTTCTTATAGTTTAAAATGATGCTAATTTTGCCCCAACTCATTAGATGTTAACTTTCAAATGTTAAATAGGATCTGATTGGTTGGAGCAAAATTAGCACCATTTTAAACGATAAGAAAGGTTATTCAATAAAAGTTCTTATCGTTAAAAATGGTGCAAAGTTAGCACTGTTTTTAACGATAAGAACTTTTATTGAATCTCCCAGAAGAACTTTTATTGAATTTCCCTGTTAGTTACTTGTGGAAAATGTACTACAGGCACAATCCTGCATTATTAAAATAATAACCCACAAAGCCCTGTAGCTAGACATATTTTCTTGTGTGATAAAAATGACATGTCCTTTTTTTGCTGTACATGAGGTACACAAAGTATTGATTAGCAATAATTGTAAAAGAATGTTGAGAACATTGTAATTTTTAAACTAAGCTAAAAATATTTACTTTTGAATGAGGTAAGACACAGTAATCCAGCAGTGTCATACAATTTCCAGTTTGTTGTACTGGTGTCAGTAAAATTCCCAGTTTGATGCATCAGTTTAATGAAAATCCATTTTCCAGTATTATTAAAACCAGTATTATTAAAATTCCAGCAATGTCATGTAATTCCCAGTTTTCTGTACCAGTGTCATGAAATTCCCTGTCTGTTATATCAGTGTCATGAAATTTCACTTTTTCTATATCAGTGTCACGAACATTCCCAGTTCAATGTACTGGTATCAGGAAATTGCCAATTTGCTTTACAAGTTTCAAGAAATTTCCAGTTTGCTATATAATGTCAGAAAGTTCTCAGTTTGCTGTACTAGTATCAGGAAATTTCCAGTTTACTATACCAGTAAGTCAAGAAATTCCCAATGTTCTGTCCTAGTGTTAAGAAATTCTCAGTTTGCTCAATTTGATTTACCAGTATAATGAATTTGCCAGTTGTATGCACCAGCATCAGAAAATTCACAATTTGATATATCTGTCCTTCTGATGCTAGGTTTGCATTGTGGATAAGATGTGTTATCGAAACTGCCCAGGGTAAGGTGTCACAACAGCATGGTACAAGTCTGGAAGTTCTAAGCATCACATCCAGAACTCAGGGGATTTCACTAACAAGATTCAAGTTGTAGTACTTGGCACAGAAGAAACTATGGTATCCTGTGATGTGACATCTCTCTTCACCTGTATACCCACCAAGGAGGCTATTGAAATGGTGAAAAAATAGCTAGGCCAAGACAGCACCCTTACCAGCACAGCAGATCTTAACCCAGAACAGTTGTGTTCCCTACTGGACTTAGGCCAGAATACCACCTATTTCACCTATAGGAATAAGTTCTGCAAGCAAAAATATGGATGTGCTATGGAATCTCCAGTTTCACCCATTGTGGCAAAATTTACATGGAGAAAAATGAAACACGGGCTTTTCATACCCTCAAGGGCATAGCACCCAGCCACAGGTTTAGATACGTGGATAACATTTGGGTTAAAATCCACCAGAAGGATGTATAAGCCTTCACAGACCACATCAATGCTGCAGACCAAAATATCAAATTTACAAGGAAAAAGGTACAAAACAACACACTGGCTTTCATGAACTGCTTGGTAGAGGTCAGGGAGAATGGTAAACGGGAAGTTTACATAAAACCAACACACACAGACCAGTATTTGATGTTTTACTCACAAGTTGTGTGTCATCAGAACATTGCAATACAGAGCAGAGAACATCCCCACTAGCACAGAGGTGAAGGCTAAATAAATTAAATATCTCAGAGGAGCCCTTAAAACTTGTGGATATCTGGATTGGGCCTTTGTCAAAAGGGGTAGAAGGAGAGGAAAGAACACAAATATCAACAGTGAAGGGTGAAAGCAAGTAAGGAGAAAGAACATGGTCATTCCATATGTAGCAGGGGTCTCAGAGAAATTAAGAATTTTCAAAAAACACTGTCTCCCTGACTGCTTTAAACCAAACAACACACTGAGGTAGCACATGGTGCATCCAAAATATATACAGTGACAGTGCAGTGAAGATGCTCTGATTTGCATGTGGAGGAGAAACAGCAAACTGCCACAAAAGAGCCAATCCTGGGTCAGGACTCAGCATGTACCTGCATCTTAAGGAAAAAGACATACCTTTGAAGATTGTAATGTTAACATCTTGGCGAAGGAACGGGACTGGATCAAAAGAGGTGTCAAGGAGGCCATTTGTGTGCAAATAAAGAAACCAAGCCTGAAAAGAGAGGGGGGGCTAGACACCAACTGTCTGCCATGTACAAAGCTGTTTTGATACCTTGCCTTGGGCAGTTTTGATAACACCTTTTAGACACAATGCAATCATACCTTGCACCAGAAGGTCCCTAACACCTGGCTGTGATATGCTAATTGGGACTTTCCAGGGTACTTAATTGCCAACAGATCCTTCTACAAGTCATTCTGAATTGAAAAAGACAGTCAGATTACTAGCAAGACGTCTTCAAGAACTAAACTTTAAGTCCAGTTGACCTGGAATGAATGAGAAGCTTCACAAGTATATTCCCAGTTTGATGTGTCAGTCTTATGAAATTTCCATTTTGCTGTATCAGTATCATGGAATTCCCAGTTTGCTTGTGGTATCATATTCCAAAATACTTGAGGCTGCAAAAAAAAAAATTGCTTGAAAAAAGTAAAGGTACATGATCAAAGTATTGACCAAAGGCAGTGATTTCTCAGGTTCTTTTTTATATTGATTAATTAAAAGCAAACTTTTTTTCACATTGTCATTATGGGGTGTTGTGTATAGACTTTTGAGGGGAATTTTTTTAAATTCATTTTGGAATAAGGCTGTAACATGACAAAATGTGGAAAAAGTGATGAGCTGTGAATTGACGAGTGAAATGTCTTCAAGAACTAAACTTTAAGTCTAGTTGATCTAACAGAATACACAAGAAAAGAGATGATCACTGCACATTCCTGGGCCCCATATATCATAATATCTGTGCTAGTGCAAACAGTAAAAACATGGGGGTTTTTAGTTACAATTTTATGCATAAAAGTGAAAAGCCTTCCAACAACGTCAAGGTAACCCGAGTATGGAAGGTCCTAACAATTTACCTTGGGTCATTTATCTGGGCTGACACTCCCTGCTTGGTTGCTTTTTCTTGGGAAGGTTGTCTCCCTGACCTTGCATTGGATTAGTCTCTTTTCTTGTTTGTTCAGATCAGTAGCACTTCCACTATTTGTTATAAAGTAATTTTGCCACAGGAGTGCTCCAACAGCCCCCCTTTTGCTGCGCTGTGCACATCACAAATTAAGCCTGGTGGTGCCATAGGTATTTATACACCATAAAAAAGCCCCTGCCTTCATGTGAAAGAGATAGAACCTGTGCGTTGAAAAGTTTGAGTGTAATATAGCAGTGTTGTATGTAAGTGTTTTTATGTATGGAGAATTGTGCAGGGGCAAGACCACAATTTTTAATAGGGGGATTCTGAATGGGTAGCTCAGAAGGAAGTTGGACAGATTTAAATTTCTGCGGTATCAAAAGTTTGCGATACAGCAGGTTGTAGTGAATGTACAACTGCAGCTGTGAATGTATGACCAGCAGTGATATTCTATGGTTGATCGTAAATCTATGATTGCAGTCGTAGATGTACAATCTCTATCGTACATTTACGCCAGATTGTTGATTTATGATTGCGATCCTAAATTTACAATCACCACAATCACCATTAAAAGCTAAAAAGCGATACCACGCTAAATATGGCCCTTTAAGACCAAATACATCCAAATATTCTATTATATAGAATATGGTTATGTGCCTCTGAATTGATACCAATTTTCAAAAAAGGTAGTCATTCTCCACCTGGTAACTATAGACCTGTAAGCTTAAAACCAGTGGAAAGGAAGGTGCTGGAAACTCTGTTATGGGATCATATCTTTGACTTGTCTCCAGAACTGATGTTGTTGTAGAGATGGCTGAACTTCCTAATGTCCGGTCCATTTTCGAACTTCAGTAAAAGTTAGAAAGTTCGAATTTGGACCCATTAAAGTTTAGATAGTTCTAAAATTCCAGATGATTTACAGCTAAACTAACAATGGTAACTTACTGTAAATGGCTGTGGCAACTGGGTCTGGGGAACATGTCTCTATCACCAAAACTTTTTAAAACACTTCTTAAACACGAGCAGGCAATTGTCAGGTTTTGAGCAAGCTACATTCGAGGGTTACGGCCAATTCGAGGGTTACTGAGTGATGCTTTAAAAGATTAGCGATGATAGAACCATAAATTCAAATGTTAGCAAAATTGAACAATACTTTTGAGGATTACCGAAAACAAACAATACTTTCGAAGGTTAGTGAATGATAGATTCTAGCGTTAGCAAACTGCCCGTAAATTTGATAATTATCTCATTTTTGATAATTATCAAAAATACAGCCGCGAGTCCGGAAAGTCTGAGAAATCCGGGCCTGTGATAGTTCAAGAAGTCTGAGTCCATTCAGACTTGTTAAGTTCGACTTGAACCTGGGTTTGGGTTCTAGTGCATCTCTACTTATTAATAGTATTCAGCATGGATTTATGAGTAATAGATCGTTTCAGACACATTTACTTGGTTTTTATGAAGAAGTGAGTAAGAATTTAGATTCAGGCATAGCAGTGGATGTAGTACATTTGGATTTTGTTAAAACAAAATCTACTGTGCCACATATGGGACTAATGAACAAATTGTGGACTGTTGGCCTTAATAAAAACATTTTTTCACAGATAGAGAATTGGTTATTGGACTGCAAACAGAGAGTAGTGGTTAATGGAGCTATATCTATGTGGGAAGTTCTAAGAGGAGTGCCTCACGGTTCTGTACTGGGGCCATTTCTTTTTTTAATCTGTTTATAAATGACTTAAAAGGAAAAATTGAGAGCAAAGTCTCAGTGTTTGCTGATGACACTAAACTATGCAGAGCTTTGGAAACTTCAAATGATGTGCAAGCTGACCTAGATATATTATCAAAATGGGCAGCAGAATGGCAGATGAGATTCAATGTTGATAAATGTAAGGTGATGCATTTGGGGTTTAACAATATTGTGCCACCTAGACCATGAATAACTCTGTGTTAAGTGAATCTCTAATGGAAAAGGATTTGGGGGTTCTAGAGAAAAATTTGTCCTCTTTACAAGGCACTGGTAAGGCCTCATTTGGAATATGCTTTGCAGTTTTGGTATCCCATATACAAATGGGACATCTTGGAAATGGAAAGAGTACAAAGTAGGGCAACTAAAATAATAAGGGGAATGGAGGGGCTTGACTATGCAGGCAGATTAAACAAGTTAGGACTGTTTACATTAGAGAAGTGACATTTGCGTGGGGATAGGATAACTTTATACAAATACATTAATGGGCCATACAATAAACTCTCTGGTTCATTGTTCACTAATAGGTCATATCAGAGGACTCATGGACATCTTTTAAGATTAGAGGAAAAGAGGTTTCATCTTAAGATTAGGAAGCCTTACAATTGCGCTGTAAAGAGGAAGAATAATATTTTTCTCTCTTGAATCTATTCCACTTTTTATACAAGCTTATATTTTACATCACCTTACATTTATAAACATTGAATCTCATCTGCCATTCTGCTGCTCATTTTCATAATCTATCTAGGTCTGCTTGCAGCAATTGCACATAATTTGAAGTTTCCAAATCTCTGCATAGTTTAGTGTGATCAGCAAACACAGACCTTGCTCTTAAATGCCCCCTTCTAAGTTATTTATAAACAGATTAAAAAGACCACCACTCTCTTTTTGCTGTCCAGTAACCAATTCTTTATCTATGTAAAATGTTTTTTTCTAGGCCAACAGTCCTCAGTTTATATATTAGTCGCCTATGTGGCACAGTAATCAAATCTACTGCTATGCCTAAATCTAAATTCTTACTCACTTCTTCATAAAAAAACAAGTAATTTTGTCTGGCACAATCTATTCCCCATAAATCCATGCTGACTACTACTATTAAAATCAGTTCTGGAAACAAAGTCAAAAGTTATAGGTCAAAAGTAACCAGGCTGGTAATGACTACCTTAATTGAATATTGGCATTACATAGTCTTTTTTATTCAATCCAACAGCACATCACCTGGCAAAAGTTAATCTGATAAGAAACAGTGGCCTAGACAAAAGTGGACTAAGTTCTCGTAATATCCGAGGATGTATTTCATATGGTCCTGGGGCTTTATTAATATTCCAGACACCCCACTCTGCCGGCTAAGGTTTTCGGGTAGGGTGGGGGAGGAGAACGATATATTCTAAACATGTTGTGCTGAGGTCTGGAATAAACTCTGTTTTGTGAAGCGATTGCTATGGCTCCCTGGTGTTGTCTGTGTTTATATTCTAAATTAATAAGGGTATTGTGAGAGCTTGAATATAAAGAGAGATTGGATCTTGAAGTTACAACTATGTACACTAAAGAAAAGTGCTTGCGTGGGGATATGATTACTGTGTATAAATACTTCATTGGGCCATACAATATTCTATCTGGGGCATTGTTCACTCACCAATAGAACATGTCAGAGGACACTTAAGATGGCCGAACTTCATAAAGTTCATTCCGTTTTCAAATATACGAAAGTTTAAAAACGGAACCATTAAAGTCAGTGGGGAGTGATAGTTCGAAAAGTTTAGATGTGTTACAGATAAACTAACAATGGTAACTTACTGTAAATTGCTGTGATACCTGAAGACCAGAAATGGTCTGCGGAACATGTCACTATCACCAAAACCTGTTTAAACACTTCTTACTTCATGAACGGGCAATAGTTGGGTTTGCGCAAGCTACATTCGAGGGTTATGGGAAATTCAAGGGTTACCAAACGATACTTTCGAGGGTTTCCAAAATCGAATGGTACATTTGAGGGTTGCTGAAAGTTGAATGTTACATTCGAGGGTTAGCAAACCATACATTCAAGGGTTACCGAAAACAAACGATATATTTGAGGGTTAGCAAAAACAGACATTACATTCGAGGGTTACCGAACGATATATTCTAGGGTTAGCGAAAATGAACCATACATTCGAGGGTTACTGTCACAGGACGCCCTGTGTGAGGTTTTTGTAAATAAGGAAAACCAGGCCACACAAGCTCTTTTACAAGGAGCCTTATTATAACACACCAGTACCAAGCACAACTTTATCCTACCAAGCAATCACTGTCCTTGGGATGCAGTTTCTGGACTCTCTGGGCTCCACTCTCTGGGCTCCACTGCTTTGGCTCCAAACTGCTGGGCTTCTGCTGGTCTGCTTCTGCCTTCCAGACTCCTGGGTCTCTTGCTGTCAAGCTAAGGGACAGGGTATTGTGTCACAGCTCCGAGATGCTAGGCACTGCCTAAGCATGTGTCCTAGCTCTATTCTCCTGCAGGCTAGCCTACTGTATCCCTTGTTCTCAAGCTAAGGTTCAGGATAAGTTAGGAGTTAATCAGCCCTTAGCTACAGGATACTGCCTCAGCATGTATCCTAGCACTTCCTTTGTCTATGTGCCTCCCCTGTGGACTAAACCTGCTCTTTTTATTCCCACATTCCCTTTGAAGTGCAAATGACCAACCTGCGGCCAATCATCAGGCTTGTTGACCTGATCAATCAGCAATTACTCAACTCAATTCTATTGCCCAGTCCTGATGGCACCCGGATAATTTATTTACAACAGGCAATCCCAGGAGTTTTACCCATTGAGCCATCATGTGGACAAAGGACTAACTGCATATTCCCAACAGTGTGCTTGATACATTTTAAATATACATTACTTACATCGGGTATAACTCCTGGGAGAGGAGGTGCCTGGATAAAAGAGTAGACTTAATAGAATTAATTATATAAAAGTAATTAAGACCCCTGGTGCTCCATCACAGTTACCAAAAACAAACAATACATTCGAGGGTTAGCGAATGATACATTCAAGGGTTAGCAAACGGCCCGTAATTTAGAAAATTCTCGAATTTACGATAATTATCGAAAATACAGCAGTGAGTCAGAAAAGAAAAATTAGCTTGAACCTGAACTAGGTTGAATACTTCGAGTTTGTTCGAACTCATAAAGTTCGGCCTGAACTCGGGTTTGAGTTCAGTTTTGTGTCATTCACTAGAGAAGTCCGAAACTCACCAGTTTCATTCCGTTTTAGGATTCCCGGATCTCGGGAAAATCTTGGGAAAATCCCAAAAATCCAAAAACGGAACAAATTTTCAATTATTATCAAATGTTCGAGGCTTTTTTTGAAGATTATCGAAAATAGCTTAGAACATTCGCTAATCCTCGAAAATACCATCGGAGACTACTTTCGAGTTTCCAGTCGTATTTTCCAGGATTATTGAATGTTCAAGATCGATAATCCTCGATCGTTCGATAATTGTAGAAAATAGGATCCGAAGTCCCAAAATCCGGACGATCCATCCGGATTCGGACAGATCATTCGGATTTTGGAAATAAGGGGTTCATTGTCGGATCCGAGTCGGACGCGGATTCCATCTCTACCCATCAGTAAAGAACAAATAGAAATCCCTTAAGACTTGAAGAAAAGAAGTTTAAGCTTCAAGTGCGGAAAGAGTTTTTCACTGCGAGAACGGTAAAGCTATGGAACTGTCTTCCAGTGGACGTTGTTATGGCAGGTTCATTGGTCAGTTTAAAAAAAAAGCTGGATGAGTTTCTGCAAACAAGGAATGTTGCAAGTTACTGGTATTGATTTATAAAGTAGAGTTGATCAAGGAATATTTCCGGTTGCCACTTGGAGTCGTGAATTATTTTTTTCCCCCTTATAAATAAATAATAATAAATTTAATGTTTTTTTTTAATGAGGATATTGCTAGATGGGTTAGACTGGATATACATATGTTTATTCAACCTCAAATAATAAATCATCAGTGGAACTTGTGATTTGTCTGTGAGACATTGCGTCTCAGCCAATCACAGGAGCCGCTGCAGGTCCAGCCTCTTCAGCTTGCTTCTTTGCTTGGAAGCAAGGTTAGGGTGTTTTTATGGGAGGATTTTACTGTTGTTTTTCTGAACTGACCTGCTTTGCACCTTAAAGGCATATATCCAAATATATCAGAACCCCTCTGAATAAACCCACAAGGCTTGGAAGGTTTATGGAAGTTTCCTTTTGGGTGTTTTTGTGTTGTTTTATCCTGTTTTTTTGCTTTTAAAGACCCAGTACCCCTGTTTTTAGACTCCACAAGGTTAGGGTGTTTTTATGGGAGGATTTTACTGTTGTTTTTCTGAACTGACCTGCTTTGCACTTTTAAAGTAAATAAAGCTTTGAAAAACCTCACTGGACAAACGTAAGTGTTCTTTTCTATTTTAATTTTTTTTTTTTTAGGTTACTGTATAGGTTTTTTAAACTGATAATAATGGGTACTATACATGTGATCACATATCTATTTGTTTTACATGTGAGGAGGATTGCGTTGCCCACCCCCCAAACTTTAACTATACATGGGCCTTTGTCTCTTCAGTTCTTCTTTGCAGGAAGGTTGTCTGCACAATTTGGAATCTGTCCGGCATAGTGTCATAGCGCTTATTATGAAGATAACCCGCCATAAAGCGGTGCCGCTCTATACTAGGCATCTTGTGTAATAAATTTGAGGCTCCTTTCACATGGAGGATTTAAACCCAGAATTCAGCAGTGCTAATAGTCACTGAGCCACTGTGCTGCCGAAATAGATCTTCCTGTAACAAAAACAGTTTAAAATGGTATTTAAAGTTACATTTGATTAGATCTCCAGAACCTGTTCTTTGTATCTGTCCCAGTGTAAATCTTCTTTAAGTCCATTTGGTGTCCTTTTTCCTTGGCTTCTTGAATGCTGAAGGAGGTAGTATGTTGCTTTTGACTAATTTTCCATGTTTTCAGTGATTTTTCACATTACGGATTATCATTTACAGTCTTTGAGTCTTTTCTCACTTTTTCTTTTATCTGAATTATTCATCTTTTTTTAGCACACATCTTTCCACAAGTTTTTGCACAGCCAGTTAGTCCTTTCGCTATTGTTTTACAAATCTTTCCCATGGAATCTTTCTCAGAGTTTTGATTAGAAATTTTCAGGATTTTTTCATTATAACTTCATTAGAATTGTGAATGTCTTCCATGTCCATTTTCCTCTCTTTTTAAAAAAATCTTGACAAATGTTTTCCAGATTTTCTTTGTAGGAATTTTCCTTAATAAATTCTGAAATTTCCGACACAGCTTTCTAATTGATATTTTCTTTACAACCTTTCCCTGTCTTTATGAATATTTTCTTGCATCCTGAACAGATCTTTCTGCTTATCATTTTGGCTGGCATCTACTTTACTAATCTAAACAAGTTTATGAATTTCTTCTTACATTCTTACATTTGCATTTCTTTGCCAGTGTAATTATCATTTTTCCTGCTTTCTTGGTAACTTTGCCCACCTTCTTATATCCCTTCTTTATGGGCAGTTTCTTTAGCAATGTCCAAACCTTTATGCAGGTCTTTTTCATGTATGGACATCTCTTAACACATGTGTCCTTTACACGTGGGCTGCCAACTTTACATGCATTGTATATGCACCTGTACAAACACGGGATAAGATCATCAACTATCTAGACTTTGTTGTGCTTGATGAGTTTTAAGATTAAAATTACAATCACTGAACTGATAAATTCACCGAAAAGTAATTATTTGTACAAGTTTATATTGCTCACTTGCAGATGGCTTTGGACATATCTATGACAATTGATTGAGGACTTGGACAATTATCATCAGTGTTGTCTTCATCATTTGTTGTATCTTCCTGAAATGTTTTGGGTTTTTTTTTAGTTCCTTTCTTTCTTTGAATTGGTTCCTCCTCTTCAGATTCACTCCTGCACAGATTAAATAACTAAGTAAACTGTAAAATTAATCTTTACATGTGATTGGGTTAAATCCTATTAAATTGTGTATGGAGCCATTATCCCCTAGGGAAACTCGACCATCGTCTTCAGACCATTCTTCATGTGAGTCATCCTCATTGCTTTGCTACACAAATAAAATAAACATATATCTTTACATGTGTGTACATTGCATTATATCAAACTATCTCTGGATCTATGAGTAAGGAAACTTACTCATCATCCTCATAATGCTCATAATCCATACAATCTGTCTCATCAAGGCTTGGACATATTTTAAATGTGTCATCCTTGAAGATTCCAATTCACTGCGCAAATAAAATGAACACGTAAATTGTTATCATTACATGTGTGTTCATTGCATTATAAATCATAAGGCTCTGGAATTAGAATGGGAGCTTCAGTGGAATATTTACATGTAAAACAGTTAGATAGTTAGCTGAGTTGTTTGTGAAGGTTGATCTAACTGAATACAACAGATATATGTAGCTCAGTGATTATTATAAGAGAATGTCCCACTGCAGCTACCATACCCTTTCCCACAACCTTTTCTTGCCTTCTTAAAAAATTTTCATACTAATTACTAACCTCTTCAACCTCCAGTAACAACTTGTGTAAGTGCTACGACAGGCTCAGATAAAGAAGAGAATTTATTCTGGTTATAAGACGCTTTATTACTGGAGGTCATGGAGATTAGTAATTTATGTCTTTTAGTTAAAATTAAAAAAAAACTAACACAAATATTTAAACAAAAAAAACACTTGCAGGAAGATTCAATAAAAGTTATCATTAAAAATGGTGCTCATTTTGCCATGAAGCTAACATCTGATTGGTTGGCGCAGAATTAGCACAATTTTTAACGACAAACTTTTATTGAATCTCCTTGTTAAATTTTTAAAAATTTAAATTGAAAACTTAATAATATAGTATTAATGGGCCCTTTCCAATATAATATAAGGATTTTGCGCTGTCAGGGGCATTAACTCCTATATATTAAAGGACATGTTAATCCTTAAAACCATAAAGGGTCAAATGTCAATTATCTGCCCCCAACCCTAGCTGCTATATTTTTCAATTTATTACCTACATTACTAAATAGATATTTAAGGATAATTATTGTCCCCATTCTGGCAGATTAAGCTGGCCCCTCCCTCCATGCAGTCAATCAAGGCTGTGCTTGCGGTTTCTAGAACTTATTATTAAATATCTGATTACAAATGCCTGTAATAAACTGGGAAAAATAGCAGTTAAGGTTGACGGCAGATAACTGATGAGTCAATTTTTTTTCAGGGTACATATACCATTTAAACTATCTCTGGATCTATAAATCAACTTATATATCATAAGTAATAATGCCCCCATAACAATATAAGGATATATAAGGATATAGGGATATTACACTGTAAGGGGCATTATCCCTTATATATTAAACTATCTCTGGACCCATTATCAGCTAAGGAAACTTGCTCATCATCCTCAGACTCTTCTTTAGGATATATATGCTTTTTTAGAATTCTTCAGCTGGGCTTTTTGTCAGAAAGTTTAGGTTTCTTTCTAGTTTTTGGCTTAAGACTATATATAGAAAAGAAACAAATAAATCACAAATTAATTCTGTTTACATTAGGCTTTAATGGCAGGGTATTTGGGCCTATCTGTATTATATGTTATTGACACTCTTACTGACACTACTAGTAAACATCATATTTTAAAGGAGAACTAAACCCCAAAAAATCAAAGTTTAAGTAAGAAAGTACTTGC
Source organism: Hymenochirus boettgeri (assembly GCA_019447015.1). Lineage (NCBI taxonomy): Eukaryota > Metazoa > Chordata > Amphibia > Anura > Pipidae > Hymenochirus > Hymenochirus boettgeri. The sequence continues at coordinate 222,477,086 of CM033469.1, forward strand.
CCCAACATCCTTCTCAGCATGGAAGATTCCACTCAGGGGCCTTTTCTTTACCTCTATGAGCTCATTTTAGGTTCTGGTTGTTCCCCAAATCTGAAGCTGCCATTTTCCCTTGCCTGCCAGTACTTTTACCTTGGTTACATTTTCAGCACCTGTGTGATTTCCACTTTCAACGCTTAACCCCTATGATGTAGGAATATATTAAATCATCAATATTCAAATTGGTGGTGCAGCTAATTAACACTTTCCTAGTAGCAGTGTTGTAGTGTGATGTATATAGGTCTGGGTATCTAGTGTGTCCGGATCTGGAATAATGTATGTCTCACCTACGGCTTCCAATCCACCAAATCCGATATATAAACCATAAATTGCTGGTGAAACATACAAAGACACAGGTTTGTAGCTGTGAATATTGCAAGTTTATTGCAAAACATGCGTGCTGCATGTTTCAGACCCACTCAAGCACTTGAGGAAGGACAAGTGGGTCAGAAACATGTAGCACGCATGTTTTGCATGCACTATTCACAGTTACAGACCTGTGTCTTTGTATGTTTCGCCTGCAATGGTGCAATGTCTTTCTCAATATCACAATAGTTATCTTTAATAGTTACACTTATAGAAATAACATAGTACAGAGCTGCAAGGGAGAATAATGAAGTGAACCTGGTCTTAGCACAGCTCTGTGCAATTCATTTCTCATCAGTATACCTTATTAAAGGGAATGTTGGAGGGTAGGAAGAGTGTGTTTTTATAGAAACCACATGGTGCAGAACTGTAGGGGGAGGATACTTAAGTGAACCTGATCTTAGCACAGCTCTGTGCAATGCATTTCTCATCAGTGTACCTTATTAAAGTGAATGTTGGAGGGTAGGAAGAGTGTATTTTTAATTCATCTGTCTGTAAAAAAACAACAAACTGTAGTACAGAGCTAAGCTAAGAAATGCATTACACAGAAAAATACATTGCACAGAGCTGTGCTAAGATCAGGGTCATTCTATCATCGATACCTCGATCTGCAGCACTGCACCATGTTCTATAAGTGTACGTATTAAAGGGGAATGTTGGAGGGTAAGGAAGCCCGAAGGAAGACGAAGCAGATTAGAGGGAGGGGCACATGACAGGGGCAGGCTGCGCGAGAGTGGAACGAGAAGCGGTAGAGAGGGAGGAGAAAGGGCTGATGAGAAGAAGAAGGGGAGGAGCGGGGAAGCCACCTCAGCACCAGCAAGGAGAGCGGCGTGTGGAGAAAATGAAGGAACTGATCTAGGCCTTTCGGGTGGAGGCTGAACGGAGGGGTGAGGAGTGGGTTCGTAGTCTCCTAGACACCAGGGAACCCTCAGGAAGCATAGCACCAAGGGACAGAATGGAGGAGAGACCCGCGGCATCACAAAGGGCCAGGAGGAGCAGAGTGCCTGACAGGCTGAGTTTTTTTCCCCCACCAAAAAACCGACGGAGGAGGAGTGAGAGTCCCGCCCGGGGGAGTGTAGCGGAGACAAGAGGAGAGCAGCGGGGGAAGGTTGCGGCAAGAGTGAGGCCAGGCAGGGTAAGCCAAAAAGGGAGAGCAGGAGGAAACCATGGCACGGCTGCACCACGGAACAGAGGCAGGTCTCAAGCGGAGAAGAGGAGCAATGCTGCAGCAAGAGCGTAGGTTAGTGCGGCTACAGGGAGAGCATCTCCATCAAGCAGTGGAGTTAATATGGCGGGTGTTGGGCCCCAGGAAGAGGGTAGTGCAGCTAGAGAGAGAGCCGGTACAGTGAGCAGCGGGAATTACATGGCGGGGGTTGGGCCCCAGGAGAGAAGGAGAAAAGTTGATTTACAGGTCGACAGGGGAGCGGATGAAAGACCCTTACCACCCCAAGTGCTAGCGGGGGATGGTCTCCAAGATGGCGGGCAGGCGAGGCAACGTGGACACATAACCCACCATCTTGTGACAGACATTGCCCCTCAGGTAAGGGAGAGCCATCCAGAGAGTGCGGCCTGGGCAGAGCTATGTAGGCCAGTAGAGGTGATACATAGGGAAGGGGGTCAAGCAGAGATTGATGCAGTTATTGCCTATTACAACCTCAAATTTTGCAGGTGAGCCATTTACCCCTTCCTTATTATTTCAGAATCCTCAACCTACTCAGGGCCAGGTTTCCGGCACGACAACATCGTCCGCAAATTTTCTTCAGCAACAGGACGCGTTGAGAGCAAATTTTCTTCAACAACAGGACGTGTCAAGAGTCATCGTCGATCTAGAGCGGTCCGCTAGGGGATCGGGTGCAGATGCGACAAACACATCGATACCCAGCAATATATCAGGTACCACCATACACCCACAATGTCACAATTGTTAACACAGTCAGTTCAACAGCAGGTACAAAATAGAATAGGGGCTAGGCAACAGATTGGCCCAGTGGGAGATATCTTGTGGGGTTTACGGCAACTAATAGGACAACTAGAAACCCATACTACTTCAATGGAGGTTGGGCAGACAACAGATGATAGATCAGTGGCTAGTGGGTCCAAGGGGAAGACAGTGGAATCGTTAGCAGGATCCCAGGCGACAAACATGTCAGTGTTTCCAAGTATACAGTTAGGGAAGGAACAAACGTCAGTGGAACTATTGATCGGGCTGGGGTGTCAGATTTGGGAAATGGGGTTTCTCATGCAAATTTAGACACGAGTGTTCATTTTGTGCAGGGCCTCACACAGTCACAAGGTGTTTCAAAAGAGGAAGGCAAACAGGGGGGAGGAGTACAGGTGGTATTGGAAAAGGGGGTGAGCCCGGTGAAGCTAGACAGGATGCACATCTGGCTCGATAGGTACCCTCTGAGAGAGAAGGCCAGCTATTGAAAAGGTTTTAAAATACCTTCTAAATTAATGGGCCCCAGATTTGTTTGTAAGAATTTAAAATCAGCCAAGGAACAGCCAAAAATAATTTTAGAAAAAATAGCAAAGGAGGTTGGGAAGGATGGCAGGTCCTTTTAAAGAACCTCCGTTGCCTAACCTGATAGTGTCCCCGTTAGGGCTTGTGCCAAAGAAAGAATCGGGTAGCTATAGGATGATACACCATCTATCCTACCTGGGGGGGAGCTCGGTCAACGATGAAATAGAAGAGAGTCTGACAACAGTTGAATACACCTCGTTTGACGCTGCGTTAAAAGTCATTCGTGAGGCAGGAGTAGGGGCACTGATGGCCAAGATGGATGTAGAGGCAGTTTTTCGGTTATTACCTGTGCACCCAGAATCCATGTATCTGCTGGGGTACAATTTCAACAATGCATTTTACGTTGACCAAGCTTTACCAATGGGTTGCTCAATATCCTGCTCACTATTCAAAACTTTTAGCTGTTTTGTAGAATGGGTCGTTAAGAATGATTCAGTAATGGAAAGTGTCATACACTATCTAGAAGATTTTTTGTTAGTGGGCCCTGGGCAATCTTCAAAATGTGAGTGGCTGCTAAAATGTTTTCAGGAGGTTGCAGAACATTTTGGCATACCTTTAGCACAAGAAAAAACGGTGCACCCTACTACTTGTCTCACTTTTTTAGGAATTGAGATAAATTCAATATTGCAGGAATGCAGGTTACCAGAAGAAAAATTTGTCGATTTACATAGAACGCTAAATGTCACTCTAGCAAGTAAAAAGGTAACTTTGCAACAAATGCAGTCCCTAATAGGAAAACTAAATTTCGCATGTAAGGTGATCCCGATGGGGCGCAAATTTTCAAGGAGACTAGCATTCGAAACAGTAGGCATTCACAGGTCCCATCACTATATTAGGATTACCCGCCCCATCAAGAAAGATTTGATTGTGTGGATAAATTTTCTGGAACAGTTTAAATTGCGATCCATCAGAATGGAACAGCACTGTTGCACTATCAATTTAGAGCCATATTAAGAAAAGGTTTGGAGAAGTTAGGGTTATCAGAAAAAGAATATGGTAGCCACTCCTTCAGAATCGGGGCAGCTACGGAAGCAGCGAGATGGGGAATACCAGAGGAGGTAATAAAAAGAATAGGTAGGTTGGAATCCAACCGGTTTCGTTCATACGTTAGAACAGGAAGGATAGAAGGTTAAAAATGTTTGGGGGGGTTAAGATATTCAGTTGTGTATTTACATTGTCACTGTTACTCCTTGTAGGTCTGCCTCGATACAAGACCTAGTTGATAGGCCACTCATATATTTACTGGGCGGAAGAGAGGGTGGGAAAAAGGCCGAAAGGGCGGCAGCTAGGTCTCCAAAATAACATGGAGATACATTGGGTTAGCAGAAAAGGTATGGAATGGGACGAAGTCGTCCCTACTTGTATTCAGCTAGCAAAAGTTCAGGGCCCCCCAAAAATTATACTATTACATGTAGGGGGAAATGATTTAGTGCGCCTGCCAATGAAAATTTTGATACAACGGTCTTCGGCTATGGTCAGTTTTCAAAGGAGTACACCTTATATGGTCGGAAATGGTCCCCAGGCAATTTTGGCAGGGCGCTAATTCATGGGAAGCTATAGAGAGAGCAAGAATAAAGATTAATCGGGCTGTCTCAAAATGTATGCAACAAAATGGAGGCCTGGTGGTTCGTCATATAGATATAGAACACCTGCCCTCTCTCTTCCGCTCAGATGGAGTCCATTTAAATGAAGTGGGCTTAGACATGTTCAATTTAAATGTTCAAGGAGTTTTGAAGAGAGCTTTGTTGGTTTGGGGCCTCTTGGGGGCTATTTAGTTTCAGTCCGACAAGGTGGTGGCGGGGGTTCCTTGCCAGTCTGGAATTAGTGAAGTGGTGAGATCAACAGAAAGGAGGAGATGGCCTGGTCTAACCCTGGAGGTGGGGTGGCCGGGGGGATAAAAGGACAGAATAATTCATGGTGCAATGGTAGTGGCTACCATTAGGCTACCATTTAACTGTTATGTTAAAACCTAATAAAAGCTGCGGCCAACACTATCCAATGAAATAAGGGGTCGGTGTGTGTTATTTAAGGAAGAGGGGAGTTGGGTGAGAGGGGGTGGGATTGAAAGGGTTAAAGGAAAGTGAAAAGAAAAAAGTCAGCCATGCACGTCAAGGAGGCCCCGGACGAAGCAGAGTAGAGGGAGGGGCACATGACAGGGGCAGGCTGCGTGAAAGTGGAGCGAGAAGCGGGAGAGAGGGAGGCGAAAGGGCTGATGGGAAGAAGAAGGGGAGGAGCCGGGAAGCCATCTCAGCACCAGCAAGAAGAGCGTCCCTCCCACCCGCCCTAATTGTCTTCGGTTGGTGTTGGTCACAGCTCAGTTGAACAAAAGAAGAAGGAACACAAAGAAAGAATTAGGCAAGAAGGAGGATTCCGTTGATATGTAGGGCAAATTTTAGTATATTGTTCTTTTAATATCTACAAGTCGGGGCGTGCAGGCCAATATCCTAGGATGGTATGCACAGGACCGAGGATCGCATGGTGATGCGGATTTGTCACAGCTTATGGAGGCGGGGGTTCCTTGCCAGTCTGGAATTAGTGGAGTGGTGAGATCAACAGAAAGGAGGAGATGGCCTGGTCTAACCCTGGAGGTGGGGTGGCTGGGGGGTTAAAAGGACAGAATGATTCATGGTGCAATGGTAGTGGCTACCATTAGGTGGTGAATTTTAAAGAAATTGTTAACAGGTGGACATCGAGCTTGGAGTTGCAGCTGGTGGACCGAGGTGTTTAAATCAAGCTTTGGCAAGTGACTGTGGCAGACTGGCAGGGACCCTCAAACCGGCAAGGCAGATTAAAATACTCAAGTTAAAAATGAATTGTTAATGAATTGTTAAATGAATTATTACATTTAAAAGATGTTTTTTACTAGTGATATATATATATATCTATATATATAAAATATGAATTGGACTGTTATGTTAAAACCTAATAAAAGCTGTGGCCAACACTATTCAATGAAATAAGGGGTCGGTGTGTGTTATTTAAGGAAGAGGGGAGTTGGGTGAGAGGGGGTGGGATTAAAAGGGTTAAAGGAAAGTGAAAAGAAAAAAGTCAGCCATGCACATGTCATGACATTTGCAGCTCTGCACTATGTTGTTTCTATAAATGTACATATTATTAGGAATTATTAGAGGGAATGCCAATTAAAGGGGTACTGTTAGAAGGATGCAAACATGTTATATAAAATTAATGCAGCAGGTGGGCTGCCTGTGGGAAGTTTTGCATAGACAAAACCCCTCTTTTTTATTATTATTAATATTGTGGATTTCTATAGCACCAACATCCTTCGTAGCACTTTACAATTACATGTATACATTCACATCACTCCCTGCCCCGAAGAGCTTACAATCAAAGCACATTTATTTGATACATACAACCTATCAGTATGTCTTTCTTATTGGGGGGGAAACCGGAGAGCCCGGAGGAAACCCACACAAGCATGGGGAGAACATCCAAACTCCTTGCAGATGTGTCCAAGGGTGGAATCGAACTCAGGACTACAGCGCTGCAAGGTATCAGTGCTAACCACTAAGCCACAGTGCTGCTCTTCCAACTAGGGTTCCCACCTTTGCCTTTAAGACCCGAACACATATACAGACCTATGTATCAAAAGTTCTTCGTTAAAAATGGTGCACATTTGACCCAACCAATCAGATTTTAAGAACTTTTATTACATAGGCCTGATAATATCTACACAACAAAAGGTTGTTAGTATTTTCTTTAGGAGCATGATGCAGGCTGATACAGTTTGTATTTGATGCAATGGTACTTAGCACTGCAACATGTAGATTTAATACGTGTTTGGGTCTTAAAGGCAAAGGTGGCCTGTAAAATGCATTGCACAGAGCTGTTCAAGTCAATATGCTGCACCTGCAGCTCTGAGCTGTTTTGTTTATATAAGTGTACCGGTACCTTGTATGGTGGTCAGTTCAATTCTACTGGGGTTGCCACCTTTCCATTTAAGACCCAAACTCTTAGGGCTACTGCCTCTAGCGCGATTTGGATTTGCGATCTTATTGTGCTGGAGTACAGGCATGTAATAGCCTATGGGATCGGCCCCACTACATGCAATGCGTTTCAATATGCTATTGGAGTGCATGTGATCACCATTTTTGGTCTATATTGCATGCGTCCTGCTAGGGTCCAATTTTGGAAGTGCAATGCCTCCATGCTTGGAAGTGAGCACGATTGCGCATTATTGCAAACATGCGTCCAATCTTGCACTTACGTGGGGCCACAGCCTCAGGAAATTGACCTGCTGCAAGTTCCATTGTACTAAATACATCACGTATGGCTAAACTGAAATCGATGCAGCTTGCATTACACTTCTAAGGGCTAGGCCACACAAGCACGTTTTTCAGGCGATTGCAGTTTTCCAATTATATTCAAATCACAGAACCAACCAAAAACTTGCAATCGCATGCGTTTTCAGAATGAAAATGGACAAATCACAAGTGCACACGCATGTAAATGGCGTGTGATTGTTTTTGTGATTCAAGTGCATTGCAGTGTGGCTGTGCCCTAAATGTACATTGCAGCAATACACACATTAATATAAATGGTAAAGTGCAGAAATAAACACATACAAAGACACACAGGCTCATTTACTCTGAGCCGATATCGCTGGGGGTAAATGTCCTGTTCGTGGTTCAATATCACATTTGCGAATGTGGATAAATCCTGGTAAGGGATTAACACACTGTGGGATTTTAAAAATGTTAAAATCCTGCACTAAAACTAGCGCAAACACAATATTGAATTGCGAGTGTTGAATGCGCGAGTGATTTTTGCATATCCCCCGCATCCAACACTTGACCTGGGCATGGTATATTGTTCACTAATTGCCCCACACAAACTCTTACCTTCTTTTCTTACCTATAATAACCACACAAGACCACTTATTTTGGATAGTGTAGGGCCCACAGCTTTATTTTCTTAACATGTGCCGTCTTTTATGGCATTTTAAATATCACATATATAATAATAATATGTTGATCTGAACTGTCCAACTAACAGTTTAACAAACGTAAATAACTGACAAACAGTACATGAACAATTTGTCGGCTTGAAGGGTCCCCGCCAGTCTATCCCGTTAATTATATACTTGTTATTATCCTTTTCTTGTTGCCTCCGGTAATTTCCAAACCGTAACTAACGGCAAAACCATATACTCCATTTAGTTTCTGTTTTTTCAATCCCCCCGGCCACCCACCTCCAGGGTTGGACCGGGCCAAGGTGTTGCCACCCTTTTCATGCCACTTTAATTGCCCCCAGACTGGCGAGGAACCCCGCCTCCCCAAAGCTGTGACATAACTATGGATGATCCTTTTTTCATCTCCTGTGCATTCCGTCCCTTGTTTGTTGGCTTGCACGCACCATCCTGTTGATAAATAAATACAATAAGACATTTGCATTGCACTCCACTTAACAAACGAAATGGGGGTGGGCGGGTGGGCCTTTTTACCTCCTGCTCTAATATGGCTGCAGCTCGTTGTCTCCTCCCCTCTAGCTTTCTTCTTCCCACAATCCTTCTTTTACCACACCCCCCGTTATACTCCTCCCAGCCCAGTCATGCCGCCCCTCCCTCAATCTATTCGTCCGTGGCTTTCTTGACCTGGGCATGGTATATTGTTCACTAATTGCCCCACACAAACTCTTACCTTCTTTTCTTTACCTATAATAACCACACAAGACCACTTATTTTGGATAGTGTAGGGCCACAGCTTTATTTTCTTAACATGTGCCGTCTTTTATGCATTTTAAAACTCACATATATAATAATAATATGTTGATCTGAACTGTCCAACTAACAGTTTAACAAACGTAAATAACTGACAAACAGTACATGAAACAATTTGTCGGCTTGAAGGGTCCCCGCCAGTCTATCCCGTTAATTATATACTTGTTATTATCCTTTTCTTGTTGCCTCCGGTAATTTCCAAACCGTAACTAACGGCAAAACCATATACTCCATTTAGTTTCTGTTTTTTCAATCCCCCCGGCCACCCACCTCCAGGGGTTGGACCGGGCCAAGGTGTTGCCACCCTTTTCATGCCACTTTAATTGCCCAGACGGGCGAGGAACCCCGCCATAGGTACACAGCCATTCTTATCTAGGCTGCTGTGTGCCCCCCAAAGCCGACACTGCCCTCTCCAGGACATAACCAAGGTTGAGGTTGAAAATGTCCAACCCCACCTCCGACAAGTAATTCCATCTGGGCGGAAAGTGAACTTTGATATTCAATATCCTCATGCCTGATGACTAGCCCCTGATTTCTCAAAATATATTTTGATATGGCTCTGTTTACCTTTTTTTCTAGCGTTATCAATTGCCACTGTGATCTGGTCTCTCTCCAGTTAAATCTCGGGATTATTTCGGACCAAATCAACTTCACGCGTAGAAAACGGACCATAGCCTTAAACAATCCCTACGAATGTTCTTATAAGCATATTCATTGGCAAAACCCCATATCATTGCCGCCTGCATGTATCAATATAATATGGTGTTGCCTAGCAACTTTGCTTTGCTATAGCCATGGAACCACTTCCTCCCATTTCATACCCCTCTTTCCCATCCAATGAAGAGTTATTTCACTTGGATTCAAACCCAAATATTGTCCCTTGGTCGACATGTGCTCTCTTTTCCGCCCAATGGAGAAGAATGTCCTACCAACCATATCGCCTTCTTGCCGGCACCTAAAAATAAACATAAAACCTATTTTTTTTTTTTTTTTTTTTTATACTTCTACTCTTGTGGGCCTAATGTTAGTTCTAAGCGATTGGATTCCCACCTTCCTATTTTCATTCTTACTGCCTCTGTCATACCTAGCCTTGCTGCTTCGCGCTGCCCCCCCTATTCTGATGAGTGTGATCCATATTTCCGACGCTGACAACTTTAAAACTGTTAGAGTTTTCCTAAGTATTCAATAAATTGATATTGTGATAGCACATTTCCCTGTTTATAATTAACAATATTCCCGGTACCGGAGGTCTAACCTGCAATAATTCCTCATAACATTTTATCGGCACGTTTCCTCTTCAGGATGGGTATAACGGCACCCTTAGCCTACCTCCTTTTTTGTGTTTGGGTCCCTAATAGTTACTATCAAATATCCTGCTCTTTCTGCACATCTCACTTAGAATGCCTCCATCCCCTTTCTTGTTTTTTTGCTCACTAATCCCAATCCTAAACGCCCCGTAAAAGGCCCAGAAAATGCTACTTTAAACAGTTTCTGTTCGTATGCAGATTTTAACATATTTGACAATTCCCTAAATAACCCTTGTAAAATTTCTAACGTAATCGGCCTTCTTTTGTCCTGAGTAACTTTTCCACTTTTAAACCCTTTACTAATTTGTTTTACTAAAAAATTTTTGTTACATCTGTTAAAACCCCTTAACTTAAACATAAAACTCAACGCTGAAAGCGTTTCTAACAATGGTACTATTTGACACCCTAACTTCAAATAACTGTAATAATTTCCAGATTAATAAATGTAAATAATCCACTTCGTTTTTTCTTGCCAACTTTGTTGTTCCAATTCTGTCCAATCGTTCCATATCCTGTTATAGCCTGCCCATGTCGCTGGCGCTAGTGAACACTTTAACCATTTTAACATCTCTAACTGGTCAGGTTCCATATCCAGGTTGGGCACTTCTCTCCTTCCAGTTTGCCCCTGGAGCTAGTTTCTGGAATCGACCGCCACTGGAAGCGAGATAATCATCCGCTATTTCATTATTCCAACCTGGTAATGTTCTGCCTATGTCACATTCGTTTTAAACACTGTAATACTAGCTGTCTTAGTAACCTCACCACTGGTAAAGACTTACTCGTTAAATTGTTAATCGCGAGTACCACTGCCATGTTGTCTGATCGAAACACAATGACCTTTCTCTAAACATATTGTCCCCATATTGCTATAGAGACTATTATCGAAAGAGTTCCAAAAAGGCCAATTGGTTATCAGTTTCTGTGTCTTTCCATTCTTTTGGCCAAGGCGCGGCACACCAAGACCCTTGAAGGTATGCTCCAAATCCTGACGCACCCGCCGCACTGTAAATAACTGCAGACTATCTATTCCTTTTTCTCGTGTTTGCCAGTATGCCTTCCCATTAAATGTTTCCAAAAATTGCAACACAATATCCATGTCTTCCTTCATTTGTTTTGTTATTCTAATGAAGTGATGAGACTTCCTTACCCCTTTTGTCGCTAATGCTAACCGCCTCCCGAAACTCGTCCCATGGGGATAATTTTGCACGCGAAATTAAGTTTACCCTTAGCGACTGCATGTGCTTTAAGGTCACTTTTTTGGCTTCCTGCATTCTTTTATTGCATCCTTTAGGTCCCTCACTTTTTCTTCTGGCATCTGCATTCCTTGTCATTGGTGTCAATTTCTATGCCTAAAAATTTCAGCATGTCGTAGGTGCGACCGTTCTCTCTTCCGCTAATGGTATACCAAACTCTCTTGTTATTGCCTGCATATTGTCTAATAGCTTCTGACACTCCAAACTTCCTTTTGGACCCTACCAATAGGAAATCATCCAGATAATGAACGACTGAACGTGATCCCTGTACTTTCTTTGACTACCCATTCTATAAATGTACTGAATGTTTCAACAAAGAACAAGATATGGCGCAACCCATGGGAGACCCTATCGACATAATACCTTGTCCTCAAACTTGCATCCCAAAAGATACATTGATTCTGGATGGACAGTAACAGTCTAAACGCTGATTCCACATCGGTTTTTGCCATATCGCCCCTTTACCTGCCTCTGGACAATTTTGACTGCCTCATCGAAGGACATATACTCAACTGATGTAAGGGTCTTGTCTATTTTCCTCGTTAACCGAACTACCTTCCGGGAAAGATAAGTGGTGGATCATTCTGTATTTTCCCGGTTCCTTCTTTGGTACAAGGCCAAGTGGTGATACTACTAACTCGCCTATAGGCGGGCTATTGAATGGACCTGCCATCCTACCTAAATCAACTTCTTTCTTTAACTTATTTCTAACTATGTCTGTTGCTAAACAGGCTGATCGTAAATTTTTACATTCCCAACGAGGACCCTTAACTTGGATGGGATACGAAAACCAAACGAAAGCCTTCCTCTATGAGCTTGGCTTTTTCCCTCAATATATCTATTTAGCCATTGAACCATCATTTCTACTCTCAACCGTCGTCTCCCCCTTTTGTAAAAGCCTCTCTGTTCCTGCCACTTCCCTGCCTATTTTTTCTGAAACATCTTGTTGTGGGTGTGTTCCGGAGCACCACGAACATTCATGTCGAAATCTACATGAATTTCCGATTTGCAGCTCCCTTCATTAAATTGCCAACAAATCCCCTTTTTTGGCCTCCCGATATATTGACGTTTCCCCAACAGAAATGGCTGAGCAGGGCGCGAACCCGATGTTGCTTTGAAAACTTTTTGTTTTCATGATTCGCATCCATAAACCAATGTCCCGGTGATCCCAGGACAGTTCGCACCTTACTGCCATCTTCTGTCTAAAAGCCTCATCGTAGCGCAGCCAAGCTTGTCCCCCATACACTCTGTGTGCTTCCCAGATAGAGTCTAGGTAGCAAAACAATGCTGAGCAACATTCTGGGTTTTTTTCACCTATTACGCTTCAAAACTACAAAGGCCTGCAGCCAGTTACCGAACGTGCGCGGTATTAGCCTAATCCTACTTCTCTCTTCATCTTCCTACCTTCTTAATGTCTTTAAATCTATCCATTTTGTCTATAAAAATCTTTCTATTGGCAAAAGGGCAAAAAATCCACAAATTCTCTACGCCAGATTCTTTCTTTCTTTCATTTCCTGCTTCAAATAATTCCTAACGGCCCTTCAAAACATATGTACGTATGACATTTTGCCTGATCTGAAAGCACCTTTTGATCACTACTCTCTCCTATTGCCTGGCTGGTTGACGGTTGATGCTGTCCTGCAATGGAGCTGTTCCTACTGTCCTTGTTCCTTCCTTCTCTTTCTGTACTACCTCCAAATTCTGTCCTATTTGACCTCTTTCCATTCGATCCTCACTTAGAGTGCTGTGCTTCCTGCACTTCCTATGTACACTGCGCTTTGTTTCCCTACCTGAGTGGCCTCCCCCCTATTCAACAGATTTTTTAGACTTGACATAATATCCCCCATCTCTATATTATTTTCTTACTACCTTTGTGTTGCGTGCATTCAAAATTAAGCTGTGAAGGTGTGTTGTGCACTGTTGCAGTACCTGATTCCTCTAGTGCCCGGCCTCCTTGTCGCATCACTCCTTGGTCCTTCCACCGTTCCTGATCGACGCTGCCCAACTCCCTCCGACTCATCCTTGAAAACAGGAGCCGCTTCGCCAATCGTTAAATTTGCAGATGACTTGTACTTGCACCAGTATGCTGCACTGTTATCCTGCAATTGGTTTAATTGCGCTCTGAAATGAAGAGACAGACATCATATTTGCCTTTCCAGCCCTTCCAATCCCTCTTGCTCCTGTAATTCCCATGGTAGCCCCAAGCCGGAATACTCCCTTTCCTTTCCTCACCCTTTTTTCCTAATTGATTCCTACTCCCCTCATAATCCTGGCTTGGGCTGTTATCATTCCCTTTTCTTGTCCCCTTTGTTTGTTGTTCCTCTCTCCTTCCTAGTTGTTCTTTTTTTCTTTCCCAATCTGCTCCAGGCCCCCACTATGGCCGCACGCTGCCCGCTCCTTGTTCTCCTGGTTTGCCTACCTATACCTTCTGTCTCGTGTCCTTTTTCGCGCCTTGCTATTTGTTGTCGCTCTGCACCCTGTCCTCTGCTAGGGCCTGGTGTGTCACTTGAATTCGTCTTACCCGCCCATTACAAGATGGCACCCGAGACCGAGGCTCCGCCCCTATTTCTCCTTGCTGGCTGCCTAACACAGCTTCTCTCCCTTCGCTTTCCCCACTGCCCCTTCTGACTCTGCCCCCACCATTTTCGATGTCCCTGGAAGTCCCGCCGACCCTGAAACCCCTTCTGTACACAGCTCCCATACCATTCCTTTTCTTCCTCCATTTCCCTTGTTGCTTGCATTCTTGAATCTGAGCCGTCTTTTCTTTTTGCGCTTCAGATACCTCCGCCCCCTCTGTTCCACACCAGCCCGCTGATCCATTCCATTCTTTACTTACGCTCATCACTCTTCTCCTCCTCTGTCTGTAATACCGACTTAATCTCGTCGGTGGCCTGGATCTCCTTACCCCGACCCGCCTTTCCGTCTCTCTTTCGCTTGCTGCCGCCTCGCTTCGCTCCGCCTCCGGTTCTTGCTGCTCTCCGTATAGCTTCCCTCAACCAATCTTCTCCTTTTGCTGCCACCACTGTCCGTATCGACCCATCAGCTCGTCCATCTTCACTCACAACCGTCGCGCCTTTTTACCTCATGCTCTAATATGGCTGCAGCTCTTTGTCTCCTCCCTCTAGCTTTCTTCTTCCCACAATCCTTCTTTAAACCAACCCCCGTTATACTCCTCCCAGCCCAGTCATGCCGCCCCTCCCTCAATCTATTCGTCCGTGGCTTTCTGATATGGAGTTACAGTAGCGAACCAGCTAGCATGACTTTAACTCCATATATCTGCCGAGTCTGGGTAAATGAGCCTGACAGTCTCTTGCAGAAATGCTCACAACTATAAAAGGTTAACAAATTGCTTCCTAAATCCATATGAAAAGCGTAACACCTTCCCCGACTCTCGAAAATCTGTTAATAATATACACTGCTATCTCTGATGATTGGCTGGGAGACACTGGCAGGTGGGGACTCTGTGGTCAACTGTTACATGCAGCTTGGCATAAGGAGAGTGGGAAACAAACACAAGGTAGCTAGTTAGCATGTGCAGAAGGAATTTTGGTACCTAGACCACCAGGAAGAGGCAACACTAGAAGCCAGCCGTGACATCATAGATTGAAATGTTCATAGATACTCAGAAATGTTCTATAAATGGTTTCTTCACTAAGAGGCTGAATTCAGAGGTGAGAAACAAATGGTTTTACTAAGTGACAGTTATAGAGTCTATGGAGCTGCCTTTGTAATTTGGGTTTAGTTCTCCTTAAAGGTTTGAAATCTCACAATTTTTGCATCTTATCCTCTGAGACCCAGGTTAGCTGGTCATCAAGCTTCTCTTTAGATATTGTAGGTTTCATAGTCTCCGTACCTGTGTCTATTGTAATCTTCACCTGTAATTCTTCACCATGGTTCTGGGCTCAAGTTTTTCATCATATAGCGGGGTATATACAGTATATAGCTTCTTTACCCGACAGTACAAAAATCTGCAAAAATATGTGTACAGTCGCTTTAATTCTTTCTATAATTTCCTCTTAAAATTTGCTTGGAAAAGAGCTGGATAGATGCCATGTGCTCAATTGGCTTTAAGTATAACCTAGATGCCAATTACACTCAGATCTGCTTTTTCATCCCTATGTTAAGCCCTGACATCCAATCACATATCTTCTTTCCATTCCTCCTAGATGTTTCCATTTAAAAATATTAATGAAGTTTCTCACTATCCAATGAGTCCTCCTATTATCACCAGCAACAAACCAATTATAGCTATGATGTTTATTAGCCTTGTGCTACTAATAACAATCACAAAAGCAAAGATGGTCGCTCCAAGTTCCGGAGGACGCGCCAATAGCACGGTCGCGTCTCACCTCACAGCTATCCCGAACCAGCTCCACTTCGTCTCTTCCCATTTCTCGCGGGATCTGCCGGACTGCTTCGGCAAAAGGTAAGAGGAGGTGCTGAAGCGTTACGGGACTCGTGCATCGCCCATCAATACAATAGAATGAAATAGGAAAAGAACTGCTCTAATGAGACAGATTTCCAGACTCAGACTGAAGATCTTAAATTTAGACTCATTCAGAGAGAATATTCGGCCAGTAATATTGAACAGGCCTACAATAGGGCCAGTCAGTTGAATAGGACTGACCTTCTACGCTCTAAGAGTAGACTCAAGAAAGTGGAGGGGGGTCTAGCGAAAAGGAAAGTATTCTTTACCACAGAATATAGTCAGGAGTATAACAAAATCTGTGATATTCGAAAAAAAAAATCCTATTTTACTGGCAGATCAGAGACTACAGAATGCCATTTCGAAATGCAATATCAAATTTTTGTCTCTAAAAAACCTCCCACTCTGGGGAGTTTACTGTCTCCTAGCCTAGTTAATGATCCTAGTAAAGCAGAGTCCACTAAGAACACCTGGCTCACTCTTCCTGGGACATATCGGTGTGGTGTCAGTAGATGCAGAACCTGCCAGGTAATTGAGACAAGTTCTGGATTTTCATCTACATCTACGGGTAAAACCTATACCAATAGGTGTTTTGCTAATTGTGGTATTAAAAAGTTATCTATCTGTTAGAATGTAAAAAGTGTCATGTGCAATATGTCGGTCAAACAAGAAGGACTCTACGTAGTCGTATTGGTGAACATATTAGGGCCATACAATCTTCTGATCCAGCCACCCCTCTGGGGAGACATTTCATTACCTGTCAGGGTAATACCACTTTAGACCTAAGTGTTAAGGTCATTGAAAAAATCACTATGCCCTGCAGGGGTGGGGACTGGATTAGACTTTTGGATACTAGGGATATCTACTGGATATTCCATTTAGATACCAGGGTCCCTAAGGGACTCAATGCAAGATGGGATATCTCCCTTTTTTGCTAAACAATATGGATTTTTCTGTATGCATATATATATATATATTTTTTTTTTAACTTGTATATAGTTTTGTATCAGTAGGGGCACTGTTGTTACATAAGCCATTTTTTAGTGTGTTTTGTCTCTTTAAAGTCAAAGTGGGCAGGGCGAACCATGCCCATAAATATGGGACTGAACATTGCTCTTGTTTATGCCTGTGATGAAGGGCTCTTGCCCGAAACGCGTCGGCTGTTATGGCTCTATATATTGACTTTTAACCTGATTCAATAAAGTAATGTTTTTTATTTGGAAGAGTTGAAGGTGCAGAGCGTCTTTTCCTATTTCATTCTACTAATAACAATGCCTGGCTTTACTCTCAATAGGTGGTTGGTAGCTCTGTCATTTTGTACATTCTCCATTGATAGAACATCTCCAGAATTATTATTAAGGTTTGTGCCTTCTACCTCTAAACCTGAAAAAAGGAATCAATTTAAAGCTTCAAATATACATTAATACATAATTGAGAACTAACACAAATCATATGAAGGTACATGGTACAATAAATTAATGTAAGGTCCAAGCATTTGTATACTATTACAGGAGAATTAAACTCATGAAGTAAACACCTTCTTTCTGGCTCCTCCCATAGTCATTGTCACTGACGATTCTCCCATCTCTAACATTAGAGATCATTTGTTAATGAAGGAGGGGGAGGAGCCAGAAAGCAATTCTTATTTATTTATTTTTATTTTTTGTCCCCTTGTATGTCTTTTGGCTTTATAGTATTGTACAGTACAGCGATGTGTCCCCAAGAGGCGTTATTTAAATAAAATGATACATACATATATATACGTAATATACATTACAAACAATTACAACAAACATAACCTGTTTCAGTGTGTTTATGAGATCAGCTGTTTCCCTTTAAGGCCCCCTAAGTACACAAATTTTGCTATACATATTCTGGTCATACACTACAAACTTACCTCCGACTGACTGCCAGACCGAGAAGCTGGAGAGGAGAGAGCAGAGCCAAGGCGATGGACCTGGCTATGTAAGTAATGATTGAAGTATTTATGGTAGTTATAGAGAAATTTGGCAGTCTTAAGCTGCCTGGAAGATTTAGTGGTGAGGGTGGACATGCCCTTTAATTTTAAAATTGACATATATGCAAAGTAGTTAAAAACAAATGAGAAACAATTTAGGAGGAAAAAAATCATAACTAAACCTATTAGCATGCAAATTGTAATATAGTTTGCATGAATCAATAAATCACATTCACTCTCATCCTAAATAATAATTAGTATAGACATAACAACAATTAAAATGGTTTTGATTAAGCTCTAGGGTTGTTCTAGTATAATTCCTCTCATTTGAAAAGCCATATTACAAAAGAAAACTTTAAAAAATGTATCAATCTGGACAGGTGTCCAAAGCATCAAACACAGTGAAGCACTATGAAGACACTCAAAATGTGGAAAAAATGTCTCAACAGTGACAGTACATTCCCTGTGGTAGCTGTCAGTTGACATGATGTCATTATCTCTAATATGATTCAGGGGCGTACCAGGCCCGGGGCCCCCTGTGAGTCTGGAGGCCGGGCCCCTGACACCCTCCTCCCTCCGCAAAGATCTCTGCAACCTCCACACCTTCCTGTGCAGCAACCAGCCATTTTTAAACAGCTGATCGCGCATATGAAGGAAACATATGTGCGATCAGTTGTTTAAAAACAGCTGGTCCCTGCAGAGATTATGGGCTTGTGGTAGGCCCTACTACCGTCCGCCCCCCCCGGACGTGGCGGGGCGGGGCGGTTGTTACCCTAATGATATGATTTATATTTTAGCTCCTAAACCTTGTTCTGGAGTGGGAATAGCTTCTGTGTTCAAAATGTAGCCAAACATTGTGGCTGCAGATTGGCAGTTTGAAAGCAAGCCTGCCCATGTCTCATCCCCCCCCCCCCCCCCACCTCCATGGGATTGTGTGTTGCTCTTTATTACACGGAAACCGAAACTGCTACATTTAGACAGAATGCCCTGTTTCATCATTGAATTTCATTTATTCTAATGATTGTAAAAATGTTATTGGGGCACCCATATTTTTTTCTTTTGGTTTTGCTTTCTACGCAAAATGTTCTTAGCGAGTCATATGCAGTCTACTCTTTCAGAAATGATGCATAGCATGCACTGCTGAGTTTTTATGGTACTGGCCTGATTTTTGGTCAGAAATAAACAAACTACAAAAAATGTAAAAACAACAAACTTTATTCAATCAAATGATAACAGGAGAGAAAGCAACAGCATTTGATTAAACCATTCAAATCAGTGCCAAGAAAATCTTCCAATTCAGTCATGGTTATAGAAGCATTGAACCGCACAATATTTATTTAAAGTAACAAAAAAACAAAAAGAAACAGCATTAGCCAGTCATCAGTACAGAAATTTATACAGTCAGTAGTTTGTTCATCGTATCCAATCACTGTTTTAATGAAGTGTTTTCAAGCCTACAGATAAAAAGCATTTACAACTTCTCCTTTCATAGTTCTGCAAAGAAAATCTTGTTTTTTTTACTCCTGTACACATTTCAAGTATAAAATTCTCCTGTTCATTTAGGAAATAAAATTCCAAAGTATATGATTGCATTTCATTTACATTGCAGCTTATAACGCATATAAAATAATACAAAAATTGTATACAAACGTGATCACGTAACATTAACAATTCAAAAGGCATTTTTTTTTTGTTTTGTTTTAGTTCACCATATACAATAAAAGGATTGTTTAAATGATGGTAGAAACACAGGATGTTAAAAGTGACAGTGGAAAATATTTATGGCAAGCTACATCACATATTAAACAAAAATGTACAAAACATCAGCTTCTATAACTAGATATAACGTAATACTGATAAGTCACAGTTTGACATGAATTAACTGTGGCTGTTTTCTAGGTCTTGCAGTTGAAAATAATATAAAAACAGTTTTTTAATTTATTGACCATTTCAGGTAACTTCAGTCATTGATGAAGAATGATTCTGAAATAAGAAAAGATTAGGGTCATGTCAATATTTTGTTATCAGTGTAAATTTTATAAATATATTATTGGATGTAGCAACAGTAAATTTGTAATTAGTTACAATGGGATATTTATTGCAGGAAATCACTTTGGTCCATGTAGAGTACTGAAACCATATATAGTATGTATGCATGTATGTACGTATGTACGTGTATGTACGTATGAATGCAATGAGGAACAGACTACCTTGGACTGATAAAAAAACCAACATTTTTTATGCTGCACACAGATGCAGGGGTATTAAAAGTTATGTGTCCTATTTAGGCTACTTTCACATGAACCGCTCAAAAAAGTCTAATAGTCACTAACAAAATGTGAGCTGAATAAATACAAACCACTTGTGTTAAAGTAGCCTTATGGTGGCCATGGACACAACAAGAGATCAGATTAGCTGAAGTCACAATTGGTCTGGTGACACTAGGGGCCATATTTATAAACCCGTGGTATTGCTTTTTAGCGATACCACGGGTTAGTTAATTTAGGATGGCGGTCATAAATGTACAATCGCGATCGTACATTTAAGACCGAACATTTTTAATTAATGAATGTTGGATCATAGAATACCGTGCGGTGGTAAACTAACTCAATGGTATTATATGGGGATCGTAAATCTCAGATTTTGTTATCGTAGATTTACGATCGGTATCGTAAATTTATGATCTGTTTAACGATCGTAAATTTACGATACTGATCATTAAAGTTGCGGTATCGCTAAAAAGCGATACCATGGGTTTATAATTATGGCCCTGGGTGTGCTGCTGCCCTTTTGCGCTGCAATCCGCTTATCTGATCGCATGCGATTACCATTTGTTACGTTATTCGCATGTGCTCCAATAACGTAAAATTACTGGAATCGCCGTGTAGGCAGATGTTAACGCACATCTCGAACGCCGAAGGGTTACCTAGGCTGTACGTTACTTGTGGCCTCAGCCTGAAGATTACATTTAAAGGTTTGGCCTCTATATGAACCCAGAGTGTCAGATGAAATGTACATATTTTTTGAACTGAAACTGAGTTGTAATTAGAATATAAAATAAGAGTTGGTGAATATGTAAAATCAATAGAAGGCTTTAGAACGACATTTTATTGAGACTGCAGTTGTATTTCTTGCTAACTGATATAGTTATAATCTCTTTATGAATATAAATTGTCAATGTTAAAAATTATAACATTAATTAATTTTGTAGGTGAATATTAAAAAAAACTGCCTCTCTGTCAGGGAGATTCATTAACAGGTATCGTTAAAAGTGGTGCTAATTTTGCCCCAACCAATCAGATGTTTAGGAAATCAGATTTTGGAAATGCTGCTTTTGTTGTGGCTAAATAGCATTAAAAATGAATCAAACATTTATACTCTACACAAGCCTCCTAATTCTACACAATATTTCTATTCATTAGGTATGGTGTTAATTATCATGTTTCCCTTCCTAGAGAACTGTAAGATCATGTGAACTAGACACTGGAAATTCAATGTATTTGTCTATTGTGTGCATTACTTTTTAACTTTCCACCAAAATGTATATTGTCATGGGAAATTTTGCTTTTTAACCAAATGAAATTAATGGTTTTATTTTATTTGGTAAGTGGGGCATGCCTGTTCAATGACTGAACTTAAATACTGAACAACAATATACAGTAGCATCGACACTCCTATGCACAAGCTGTTGGTTTGGGATTTATAAAGCAAAGCCTAAAATACATACAGTATTACATATATCCAGCTGGTACTCCGTTACCTGACTGTTCCTTCGAAACTTTAAAGTTAATATTAAAAGTCATGTCCGCCCTTAAAATAAAAACCTCCCCAACTGATATACTCAGCACATTATTAGATATATTACTAACCACTAACCAGACATTTAAGGATATTTATTGGCCCCATTCTGGCAGAGTAAGTTGGCTCCTCTTTCCATGCAGTTAATCAAGTCTGTAACTGCTTATGTCACATCCAATGATTGACTGCACTTTCACCTGAGCAAAGGGAGGAGGCTGATACCTTTGCTAGAAATGAAAAGAACTTACGTTACCACTAAATATCTGGAAACAAATGCATGTAATAAACTGGGAAAAATAACAGTTGGGGTTGTGGGAAGATAATTGACATCACCATTTTTTTAAGGGTAGACATGCCCTTCAATAAAAAGCTAAAATCTAAAACTAAGCATGTAAAACTGACACAGCATGTAGCTGTTTTGTTACTTAGCTGCCTTCTATAGCCAACTTGTTGATGCTTTAGTGTAATGGACACACAATGTTTACACAGTATATATTCCATGCAAGGTATAACATAGAGGAGCACACTACTTAGGTGATGAATT
The DNA here is from genome assembly GCA_019447015.1 of Hymenochirus boettgeri. NCBI lineage: Eukaryota > Metazoa > Chordata > Amphibia > Anura > Pipidae > Hymenochirus > Hymenochirus boettgeri. The sequence goes on from CM033469.1 coordinate 222,499,031, forward strand.
TGTTTATTTAGTGCAAAAGCATAACATACAATGTTTCGGGACTCACAGTCCCTTCCCCGAGGAAGGGACCGTGAGTCCCGAAACGTTGTATGTTATGCATACATAACTGGCTAATTGGCCAACAATAGTGTGCCACAGTACATCTTGAACTTTGCTATACACAGTATGTATACTTACACAAAATATAACATTCTGTATGCGTACCTGTGCACTTAATGTCTCAAGAGGACTTTCAACTCTTGGGAAAGCCATCAGAGGCATCCCTCTTGGATCTTCTGGCTTAGGTTTGGATTGAGGTCCATGCGTCCCTTTAAAGTTGTGAACAACACACAGCCCCTAAATAAGTAACAATAAGGTAAGTATGCAAATGATAGAAAACTAAACTGAAATCTAAATTTCCATACAATTACTATTAAATTAACTAACATATAGTCATTTCCAAAGATAAAGTAACATTAGGATAGATGCAAAAGCTAAAGCAGTATAATATTAACATTTTAATTTTTAAATTATACCGATTGAGAAGTACTTATAGCAATATATAATCCCATGGTGTTCTTTCAGATTACCTTTCAATTACATATCAAAAGGGTCAAAGTTGCTGGCCATTCAGAATCTGGTAACAGCAGCTTGAATAGTTGTACAATTATATTACGGTCCTTTTTTTGAAAAAAAATTTCTGTTCATTGAAAAACCCAAACAATCAGAAAACAGTTGAATGAATCAAGGCCTACAAAAATATATGGAGGAAGGCTAAGGTCACAGATTATTATGGGTTAAAAAAAGCATGTCTGCTTTATTCGCTTCCGAAGACCTGTATTAAGTGCAATTTTTAAAGAAACAAGAAAATTGCAGCGTGCAAAGCACAAATGGATCGCAAAGCAGTGCAAAAACGCACTTGTGTGGCCTAGCCTGATAGAGGCACTTTTATTACATTTCTTATATTATATACACTGCTCCCTAATAACAAACCCCTTGTTAGGGAAAAACACAAAGGATGTTATATTAATTGCCTAATTACTGTAATGTGTTCATTGTTCTGCAATTGCATATGGATATTTACAGCGCTCTTCTTCACTGGACACATGTCTGTATTAGTATCCCTGCTTTTCAACTGAATGTGCTATATTTCTATATATCAATCTGAGCAAGTGTGATCATTTTACAGCACACTAGAAACCTCATTTTACCGTTACTTTAACAGGGCAATGCAGTGGTGCAGTGCTCTTGAATGGAGTTAAAGTAACCAATAATCTAATATTAGTATGTGCGACTTTAACCCCTTGCTTGCGGTAGCTGCTCGGGTAACATCAATTTTCTGACTGAGGGCATTTTAACTGGTATGGACGTTTTAATTGATTTTTAAAGGGAATATTACCCTTAAAACAAAAAAACTGGCAACTAGTCAGCAGGGGCGCTTTAATGAGGCATCCTGGCATCCTGAGAAGAAAAACTCAGGGCGGTGCCCCTGCTGGCTGCTAGAGAAGCGGCATTTAATTGTGCCAATTGTTTTTTTGCAGGTGAAATAAAAGCTGCCTGGCAAGTCCATCACTTGCATGTCATTTAATATACCACCCCTAGGGATTTTATTGAATCAAAATGTATTTAGTTTATTACAATGTATATCGCTAGCTGGTCTGTGTAACATGAACAGCACAAACACAAGAAATCTGCTGTACAAAAAAGGCTATATAAGGAACCACTTGGTTGCGATGTTCCAGTTACAAGAAACATGGGCTGTGCACTGTGTGTAACATCGTGGGGGCCAGACGGGAACAGAGATGAAGGCAGACAGTACAGCAACTCAAATATTGACTTTGACACTCTCAAGATACACAAAAGGTACTGACCCCCTGTACACCCATAGCCTTTATTGTTCTAAACCCGAGGTGTATATATATACTGTGTGTGTGTGTGTGTGTATATATATATATATATATATATATATATACTGTGTGTGTGTATATATACTGTATTTTTGTGTATACTGTATGTGTGTGAGTATACTGTATGGGTGTGTTTTAAAAAAATTAAAGGTATGTGTCTACAGTGTCTGATCTACAGTAAAATGTATGTGTTAGTTTGTGTCAAAAGTGTGCCTGTGTTTATATGTGTGTAGTGTGTTTAGAATGTGTGTCTGTCTGTTAATATGTGTATAGTGTTTCTGTGTTGCAGTGTATGTTTCAGTAAAACTTAAGGGTATGTGTTTGCTTGTTGTTTAGAATGTGTGCCTGTTAAAGTGTACGTGTGTTTCTTTCAATGGCATTGCTATGCGTAAACGCAGCAAACTGCTGCAGGCAGTGCGTTGTTCCCAATGCACTGCAACACAGCTCATAGATGTGAACGGTAACCAATGAGCAGAAGGTTTTTCACTGTATGGAATTAAAGCAGTAATGTTATCCAGTTAGAATACTGTATATTCTTTGATTACACTGGATGAGTTCTAATTTGTCTGCACTTTAGTTTTCATTCATAGGATTGAAAGCTTTTGATAAAAAGATTTAACTAAATGACTCTTATTAACAACAGATATGATAGGGACTACATATTGCACTAGATTGCTTAACCAAACAGAGTATACTTTGCTGCAGATGATATTTTTTTAGACTTTTCTTCGCTAAATGTGTTCGATATTGTAAAAAGGAATTTCATATGGTTAGGTTAGCTGTAGATAGTTTGTTAGGTTAGGCTAAGTTAGACTAGTTAGGTTAGTTAGGGCAGTGGTGGCAGACTAATGAATCTTTTGGGTGAAATATTTTATTCTTCAGGCATTATGGTGAGAATAAATGTCTATTTGATTAACTGTATAAATACATACCTTAGTGATGCCAAATTCAAAATGTCCAATTGGCTAGCCATGCCTACCAGCAAAGCCACATACACAGAAAAAGCCCCACCCATTGATTAAGCCACACCCACCTTGTCATGGCGGCAGCATTCAAAAAGTGACACCCCTGCTTGTCAGTTATCTGTCCGCAACCCCAAATGCTATTTTTCCCAGTTTATTATAAGCATTTGCAACCAGATATTTAATGATAAGTTATATTTCATTCTGGCAATAGTATCTGCCTCCTCCCTCTGCTCAATGAGTTTTTTTTTATATGCTTGAGCATTTGCAGAGGAGGCAGCAGGTGAAAAAGCAGTCAACCATTGGTCGTGATATCAGCATTTGCAGTCTTGATTGACTGCTTGGAAGGAGGGGCCAGCTTACTCTGCCAGAATGGGGACAATAATTATCCTTAAATATTTGGTTAGTAATGCAGGTAATAAAGGGAAAAATATATCAGTTGGGGTTGGGGGCAATTAACTGACAATTGACCAATTTTTGTTTTAAAGGTGGACATGGCCTTTAAGTACAACTTTATTGTTATTTTAAATGGAAGGTATAATGTACAATGAATACTGTAACACATTTTTGTCAGAGCTTAGTTCTTCTTACCAAAAACAAAGCGACTGCTGTTCCTAGAATGAAACCACCTATAACATCGACACAGTGATTCCTGTACTCTGAAACACGGTTTAGTCCAGTAAGAAATGCAGTGCAAAGAGTTCCCAAGCAAAGTACAGGCTTCGCTAGTCTGCTGCTCTTTGTTTTAATTGTGCTTGTAATGTACATCTGAAAAGGGGAAAGGGAAAGATTTCTTTGTTAACAGAAGCCATCTCGGATTGCTAATCATGCAACAAATATGCACTAGAGGGCAGTCTTGCTTTTCTAAGGTATTATTGGTAACATAAATGTATTTGCCTAGGAAAGTTGAAAAAAATCAGTTGTGTAATTATTGACCCAAAAAAAGAAATACTGCATATTGACTATTTGTAAAGAATTCTACTTAAGGCTATGTCATATAATTTACCAATATCAGAAAACTCCTATTTTAAGTGGAAACACTGTCAATGTAAAAAATTCCACCAATCTAATAACTAGGTTTTCATTAATAGGTTTCATTGTCTTTATTTAATGATTACACAAGCTGCATAGTAAATAGTATTTTTGGAACAAATTCAGAAAAAGAATTCCATTCGTATAAATTATGAGGGGCATATTTAAAAAGAAGCAGTATGTACTGCATTCTTCATCTGATTGTTACTTACCTATCAGTTAACAATGCAACATAAAAAAATTATATTCACAACTAGGACCCACCAAAACTAACAATACTTACCTCTTCATCAGACACTTTTGAACATACTAACAAAGACCAGCCCCTCGCCAGCTAGTCTGTGCCTCCTCTGCTGCTTTTGCAAGCTGGTTATTAGCTTGCTCAAACCAGCTTGCACAGAAGCAGAAGATTCAGATTCAGTAGTGGCCCTTACCATCACAGTCTTGACTGTTGGCTGCTACCTCCTGAAGAAGTAGGGGAAAAGGGATAGCTGCATCATGCGATTGACCTTTTTAAGTATCTTTAGGGTTGGATGATAAGGTAAGTATAGTCAAAGTTAGCTGTGGGGGGGGGTCCTGGTTATGGATATAAATTCTTTTGGGGGGTGGAGGTACCTATCGCTTCACCAAGAAAAAAATAGAAAAGCATGCGTCAATCTATACCTACCTCCCTGGGTGGTCTTTAGCACAAGTGGTGAGCTGTCAAAGTTACATTTTTGCTGCAGCTTAATGCTCAGCTTCAGTGTCCCAAGCATAGTTCTACTGTATTCAGGCATGCACAGAGGAATGAGTAGTCAGCCATAGCAAAAGCATGACATTGATAGCTCACTATCCAGGGAGGTAGGAAAATGTTTTTCTACCTCCATCGAAAAGGGACTTTTGTTTCCTTTTCACTAGAGATGGGTCAAACTGCTAAAATCCATTTCGCCCGCAGAGTCGCAGATTTTTTTTAAAACTTTGAAAATTCGCAAAAAAAACATAAAAGTCAATGGGAGAAAGAAATCTGCGCATATCCACCTAAATATAAGGGAAAATAGCAATGGTAACTTACTGTACAATGGCTCTGGGACCTGGGAAATCGCGATCACACTTTTTTTCGAGATTTCGCATTGTATTTTCGAGCCGCATTCCAATATTTTCGAGTTTTTGAAAAATTTGTAAAAAATTTTTTACAGTAACCTACTGTAAATGGCTCTGGGACCTCGGAAATGGTCTGGGGAACAGACCAATCTGATTACTGGTTAGTATACCAAACAGATTCTTTCTGAAATAATGTTAATGTATCCAGTCAGATTTGCTTACAAATAAAGGTGAAGTTTTAAAACCCTCCAGCTTGAAGCCCGTTGTTTGCAGTGTTTTTAAGGACTGCGGCACCAAGCTTAAAGGCCACTGACGTGGAGCTCCACTAAAGGAGGGGGTAGGTGAATGCTCCTCTTTATTCTATAGGTTATGGAGCGCTAAATTTGAGGATCATCGATTCAATCGTTCGATAATTATCGAAAATTCAATAATCATTAAAGTTTGGAAGTTCAAAATCTGGAATAGTTCGGGCCCATTCAAACTGTTAAAGCTCGGGTTCAAAATCGGGTCTAGTCCATCTCTAGTCATGAACTTCCTACTGTGCTTGTTCAGAAATCCTACCCCCTTCAGAAATCATGCACTTGCCCCTAGATTTGAAGCATTTCAATGGGCACCAGGCACGTACAGCGCCAGAAGTGCACTATAATGGAGGGGCTACATAGCACTGGCTGGTGCTTCGTTTTGGCCCTCCAGAATTGGTTTATTAATTAATGAATGTTCAGCATAAATGTACTGCCCCGGTCATACATTATTGATAAATCACAATATCGCTAAATCACATGTTTTTAAATAGGGCCCTCAGACCTCTAAAAGGTCTAACACTAAATTTGTCCAAAAAACTTATAGGAGGGGTTAGAGGACTTTTGGGTTCCAAATTGTGGGAATACAGGAGGGGTTAACAACAAGTGCTAGCCCACCACACTAAAATTCACATACCAAAAGCTCAAAAAGCAGAAAAAAACTCCTACACTGTCAGGTCTCCACTAAACTCACTTTAACACACTGATAAAATGGCGCCTGTCTAGCTGCCTTATACCAAAGGGGTTGGCACGGATACAAATAGCTGCCATTGTTGAAATTGATAGATGTAAGTTTTGTTTGATTCCAGAAAGTGGAATTCCGGAAAATCCACGAGTTCTGCGATTCGCAGATATCAGAAATCCACCGTGGAACCGGTTTTGGATCTGCGATCCGGTCCATATCTAGCTAGTATACCAATCAGATTATTTCTGAAAGAATCTGATTGTATCCAATCAGAATTGGTTACAATCAGATTCTTTCAGAAAGAATCTAATTGGTATGCTTTCTGGAAGAATCTTCTAAAATTTTCGAACTCAGCTATTCACGGATCCGGTTTTGGATCTGCGAACCGGCCATCTCTTCTCACAATGAAACATTAGCCACATTTTAATGAATGCATTAATTAACAACATTGGGAAAACAACATTGCCAAAAAGCACGACTTTAGAAAGTTTTTTTATTTATTATTTTATTTTATTACACCATTATTCTTGGTTAATATTATATTATTAAGATAAGCAAAAAGAAAAGTTAATAAATCACACTGCTTAAATTATATAGTCCCACTTGTGCACGAAGGAGCTCGATTTGCATTTGGTTCGCGTGTCCAATTTGCATTATCCACTTCTGTACGTTATTGGTTTGCATGAGTACACAACTTTTTGTGTGGATTAAAGGGTATGTCCACCCTTGAAATACTTTTTTATATGTCATTCCCCCTGTCCCCCCAGCCCCAACTGCTCTATTTCTTTTATTAGAAAATGCCCCAAACTTTACTTACCTCCCCTCTTTCCTCCGCCACGCTGCCGGCCCTCTGCTTGCGAGAAAATGCAAGCAGAGGGGCGGGACTGGCAGTAGCGTCTGTGATTGGCTGAGCGGCAGCCAATCACGGACGCGGCTGCCAGGAGTTCATTGCGGCGGAGGAAAGAGGGGAGGTAAGTAAAGTTTGGGGCACTTTCAAATAAAATAAATAGAGCGGTTGGGGCTGGGGGGACAGGGGGAATGTTACATATAAAGGGATTTACACTAGGGGGAGGGAATCCTAATCGGGAGGGAGAGGGAGGGAGAGGGAGATGGAGGGGGGGGGAGAAGGGCTGCAGTACGCATGCCAAACTTCTCCCGGAGGCCAGGTAGGAGGCAGAGGGTGGGCAGTTTTTGGGACTTTGGGGGGGGACTACAGGAGAACCATATGGAGCTGGGATGTGAGGTAAGTATTAAACTACACTACATGATGGGGCCAGTAGTGGGGGGGATTATAGTTTTGGGGTGGACATGCCCTTTAAATGTGTGCCAATAACACGGATATCACCTGGAGTGCAGCTCACATAGATTATCACACACCGCAGTGCATTGCATTGCACAAACCCTGCATGTGCTGCTGTGCATGATAGTGGGACCTAGCCCTAAAGGTTTAGTAATATATCAGGCACCTATATAGCTTAAGGTGAGGTGGGCCAAAAGGAGCTAAAAGCCCTCCACAGAACATAAAAATGGAACAAAAGCCTCCTTATAACAGAATCTTATAAGGTATCTTACAGTTTTATGCTATATGAATAGCAATGCCCACAAAATCTAAGAAACAAGGAGTATTTTCTCACTTCCAGGTATCCTAGAGTAAGGGACGAGATATGCAAAATTTCTCCTTTATGTCCTATGGCTAAAGCATGTGTCAAGAGCCGCTGGCTTATTAACATGCAATACAGCCTATATATATAGCCAATCATCTGACCTGCAGTGATGACACGTTAGATCTCGTAAGTGCAAGATACAGATTCATGGCTCTATGGGGGTAGGACTTGGGCACACAATATACCAGGCAGCTATATAGCTTTAGGTGAAGAGCAAAATGCCCTCCACAGAACATAAAAATAGAACAAAGCCTTCTTATAATGGAAGGTATCTTGTAGTCCATTAGATTAAATCGTAAGTATCATCAAATATGTTAAAACCTACCGTTGCATATAATGCAGAGTAAATACTTAGGGCAGCGTGTTTAGATGGGAAAGATCTTCTTGCTTTTTCAATCACTTCAGGATCCCCAGTACAGATATTTGCATTGCTGATAAACTGATGATGAATGAGGCAGTCTGATCCAGTGTAGTTTGGTTTACACACAGTCAGGAAATAGGGAGTAAGGTTACCTGTTACTATCTGACCTGCATTTACGAAAATGTCAGTTGCAAATAGTCCAAATGCAAAAACACCTATAAATGAAAAAATATAATCATTAAAACCTCAAGAAAGAGAGTTTGTAAAACTATCCCTTATCTATTTTTAGCTGTAACTTTAAATTTTTTGCTAAAAACAAGTGTACCAATATTAATAGCATCTATATTTTTAAGTTCTGTTTGTTTTATTCTTTCATTACACATGGTCTATGATTGGGGGACACACAAATGGTCCTTAATTTGCCACAGGTTGGGCACACCTGATACAGAGCCATACAATCCCTGGTCTCAAAGCTTTCAACTTAATTATACTCTGAATCAGAGATGTTTTTTTTATTATACACTGTAGACCGTGTATAATTTTATCCAAGTGTATAAAATCTCTGCAAAGTGCTAAAACCTCAGTATGAAAAATGTATTGATAGCTGCAGCAAAACTTCAATGTTATTTGTTAGTATGCTATATACAGTATATTGATTTAGCCCTGTCCTAGAATGAACATATTTGATTTGTTCCTGCCTAAAGGGATTCTTGCCTACTACATCCGGCATTGAGTCTATGGCAGTTTGCCAGGCACCAGTCCAAGCTTAGAGAGAATTCAAGGTCATAATAAGATATAAAACTAGCATGCATGCTAACAAACGTGACATGCACACAAAAAGGGTGCAATCGAGATAAAATACATTTGTCTAGATAAATCAATACATTTATTTGCTATCTAAACAAATAAAACTGTATGCCACCATGCCTGAAGTTGAGAACTAATGATTCTCTAAAGCTTACAAATACACAACTTGTCTTGTTATTTTTAAGAGTAATTAAGTGTTACTTTAAATACCCTTTCTCTTGTTGTTTTTTAAGGAGATATTTAACTTTGCTTATCCTTCCTTTCAAATTCTAACCTCCCCACTCTCTTTGTCTAAACTTCACAGTGCATCCAAATGGTAATTGGTTCTCCATTGACTCCATTGAATGAATAAGGGTCATTTAGGATATAAAAGGTATATAGTCAGGGTACTACATTACTATGTATAGATATTCATACATGATAATGGCGTAGTGTTCACATTTCTAATAATATGTACATTAGGAACTTTAAACACTTCACCGTTAATGGAAGGTTTTGAAATATCCTTTATGAAGGAAAGTCTTTAGTATTTGGAAGGTACTAAAAGTAGTCCTATGCTGCATTCGACTACAGTTTTCTTTGTTCTTTCCTTTGCCTTTGTTATAGAAACTGCTGTGTTTAGGAAAAGTTTTGGGTCATGTTGCGAGTATGATACCTTGTGGGATGGGTGGAAACTACAGTAGTGCAGGTGGCGAGTCAAACATCAGAACTGTATTAATAAATATTTGAATTTTCCTATTAATTATCTTTAAATCTTAAAGTAAAAACAATGTTAAGTCTTACCTACAAAGCGGATAATTCTCCTGATTAATGGATTCAGGTAACAGCATTCCCCTGTCAAAATCATTTTTTCATGAACAATCAAATTTTCTCTAGTAGACTTTATGAAGTATGTGGTTATCTCACCAATAAAAATCTACAATAGACAGATATATTTGTTTAATATATAGCACAGCTGCTGACAATATATGCAAATCTAACGGCAGAGAATTATCTTGTTTGCTTAAGAACCATTTATTTATTGACACACACACATATATAGCTTGTATTTAGCTCATGACAAAAGGGGATATGCAATTATTGCATTTCAATTCTGAAAAGCCCAGGCAGATAAATTGTTGATTCGATTTTATTGACAGTAATTTGAAGCACAAGCTTTAAAGTACAGGCTAATGTGGCTTGTATTGGTCTGCAGGTATTTTGCAGCTAACCGTAATTTAATGAGTTTTGCAAGAGGTTTTTAATGGTAATAATTTACCAATTTTAATGTAATACTGAACAATATTTGTTTTACAAAATTCTGTTAAAAGTTGAAATGATGGGTTAGCCTTTTAGTTTGCAAAATGTTTTCAATGGTAACTGAATACTTAAAGTTCATGTAAAGTAATACTGAACAATATTTTTATATTGTATCAGGGTTGTTCAATAAACGTTCTTATTGTTCAAATTGGTGCTAAATTTGCTCCAGCCAATCAGAGCTTATTTAACAAAACTATGAACTTATTTACCTTATTTAACTTATTTTGAAAGCTTACATTTGATTGGTTGAGGTAAAATTAACACCATTTTAAATGATAAGAACTTTTATTGAATAACCCTTTATATCTATTACAAAATTTAAAAAAAAATGTAAATGGTGGGCAATCAATATATTGCTGCACCTGTGTGGATCATCTAACCTTTCTCTGGATCCTGTTAGGCAGGAAATGTGGGTATTGCTGAGTAGGTTGGACTAGATGACGTATGTCTTTATTCAAAAGGGGTGTGGTTAGCATTTGCTTACTGTAGTTTTTACCAAACAATGGCATTTTTTTCCACAAGGCTAAAGCTCTATAGAAAATTGACTTCTTAGTATACAGTTCTACCTGAAAGTAGAGTAAGAAGGAACATGAAAGTAACTGAGTGTCTAATTTTAGTCACTTAACTTTTTACACTGGTATATGTCTGCTCAACTGAATTTCCTTATACAAAAAATATAGGGTTTGTCCACCTCCAAAATGTCACCTTTAAGTAAACCCCAAAAACCCAGATCTCACTAAGTTAAAAAAGTTACTCCACTATTCCTAACTTACCAATACTCTTTGCTCCTGCCGATTTCCGTGCCTTTTATCTGTGGCTTTTCCCTGAACAGCAGCAGCAGAAGGGGCTGGACCGGTAGTATCGTTAGCAGTGGCAAAACTATAGGGCTCGGGGAGTAAGAGGTTCCACAATCCCCTTCCCACAGTTTTTAAACAGCTGATCATGCATATACAGTAAAGATACGCACGGTCAGCTGTTTAAAATTTCCGCAGGTTCAGCTATGGTCTTTCAAATGACTGATCGCACATATTTTTACTGCATATGCGCGATCAGCTATTTAAAATTATTAAAAATATAAATACATAAATAATAAAAAGTTTCACAAATATGGAGCGTATTTATTTAGCAAAAGCAGCAAATTTATGCATGACGAGGCATCTACTTAATAACTTCTAATGGCTTCCTGGTTTGTTAACTTTTAGTGACATCAGCATCTCCCTATAGAATTTCCTTTTTGGATGTTCATATATCTACAAAACAAGAATTAATTTAATAAGTCTAAAAATTCAGCAGACAATGATCTAAATTGTTACTGTATAACAAGTAAGATAAACACGTGAAAGTGTTTAGTTTACTACAGTGTGTAGTATAGTGTAGTGTAATAAAATATAATTATGTCAATAAATACTCATTTCATTTTCTGCTGCATCTGGTGGAAGACAACAAATGGATGCATTTTCAATACTAATACACTGTTATTATTAAAATATCGTCTTTACTTTCCCTAAACTCTCCTTCTGTCCTGTGTACAAAACAATCTTTATTTAGCTGTTTTGTTCACACTTACATTTGTGGCTATTTACATATAGTTCCTTTATTCTGTTTTATTCATGTGCTAATCTCCTGTTTTCTTATGATCATCCAAACATTGAAATGAGTCAAATAAACACTGTATGTCCCATAGAAAAGCCCACAAAGCAAATAAATAACTTACAATAGCTGTTGGGGTTGCTGCCAGTACACAGTATAACACCAGAGGCGTAATAAAGCTTTCATCTTCAGTCCCTGGGTAAGGTTTCATAAGATTTCCATCTTGGCAAAAAAATCCTTGTATGTGTACTTGGAAGGTATCTGTGCACTCAAAGTAGTATGCAAGCAGAACAGTCCCAGCCATAATTACGAGCTGAAAATAAAGCATGGTATGTTACAAGCAGAATAACAGAAGAGCCAGTTCCAATAGACCAGTCCTTCAACCATGCCTTTTTTTCCATTTGAGGTTTGTTACATAAGCCTTTTGGCAAACAGCTTTAATGAATGACTCTAATCGAACTCAGACCTTGCCATCCCTTGCAGAGGGATATGTGCTTTAATCAGACACTCCATCAAAGGGCAATTCAGTGTCATTAAGGAAAATCAAATCAATGTTCACTGCATCAATGAACAAAACAACAGCAACACAAATCCGGAAGTTCATATACAGTTTATCATAAAGCTAAATGTATAACTGAAACAGTTAGCTATGGATGTTAGATCAAGTTTTTTTTACATAACAGAGTTTAAATGTATTAAAAAATGTCATGTCTGGAAACATAGATGAAATTATAGGGAAAATGTGAAATGCTATAAAATGATCCACTTTCTAACTGTACACATAATAAACCCACTGGCAATAGACTGATACAACACATTGGGTTATCAGTGGAAACTATTGTGTATTATAATACAAATAAACATATTTATTACATGATTTGAAAACTAGTAATAATTTTTTGAACTGGATCCCCATGTAATGTGGGCCTGTACGTACATTGTACAGTGGCCCATTGTATTTACAATCTTCTAAAATCTTGCACTTGATCGCCTTCTACCCATACCTCTCAGTAGCTAGGTCATGATGTTACCCCATAATCTTTAATCAGTTTTATAGAGACATTTAGGGCCCCATTATATTTCATACAAGATCTCATAGGTTCTATTTGCACATTACAACAACCGTCTAGAGGCTGACTAGTCAGATACCTTTACTTGTAAACAGAGGATTAGACTGCAGGATAACTCTAAAATTAAATATCAATTCTATTGCAAGTTGACCTGAACTGATTATTCAATTAGTGAAGGGAAATGTACAATTTACTGTATGAGTATAACTGTACCTGTGTTAAATTCTAGTATTACATTTAATGCCAACCACACATTAAATGTTACTTAGCTTTCTTATCTAATATGCAGTAGTGGTCTTCCTAAGCCTTCGGACTAATAAAAAAAAACACAACTTAATAACAAAAGAAAGTCTTTGATAATTAGACAAGTTGACTTTGACGCACCGGCTTTTAGAAGTCAAGTAGACATTTATTATTTTTTTTAAAGAAAAGCAAGTGTTTTGTCACTTTTAACAAACCATCATGCAGCTGTACAACTGATAACTGGGAAAAGTGATCTTCTTTATACTATCAGGAATTTGGATAATCAGAAATTGTAATTTCAATTACAGCTTTGAAATAGGATGAAACCAGAAGTGTCTTCTGGCAATATTCATGTGATGAAACTTAAAACCTTTAATTGCAAGGAATTTATAAGGCTGTCTACTACTTCCTACCCCGAGCAGCAAAAACAGGCTCTTATTACAATAGAAACATGAGTGGAAGGCCCCAGTGCAGAACTAAAGGTTCATACACACGTGTGTCCAAACTTTGTTTTCGGCTGACGAAGTGCTCGTACACAGCATGCTTGTCGTTCGAAGCAAGAGAATACGTACATTAGAGTGTGTAGTTTGAGAAAAAGATGCATAACTGGTGAGGACGCTTAATTAAATAGTATACGAAAAGGACCAGTCTCAATGGCAGCAGCAAAAAGAATACAATGAAAAGTTTAGAGTAAGCAGAAGAACAACCATGGGCTTTTTCTACCCTGATCACAGCTCCATTGAAGTTAAAGTATACAAATTTCTTTTAGATAATTTTGCCCCATAGAATATCTCAATCTACTGTTCTTTATCTTGATTCAAATGACAGCAATTTTATACAAAATGGCTTTTTAAAAAAAGAAAAATTGCCAGCTGGAAGCCTGTTAACATCAATTCACACGCAACACTCATACAGTCAATTAGTATAGTTATGAATCACTGCTAATTTATTATGGATACTAGATTTACTTACAGATGTGCATGTGGCAGTTGGAACAGCAAAATATATTGCAAAAAGCATGCCTAAGCATATATTTAATAAAGAAGTCGGCTGTAAAATTTCTCAATATTACACATTTTATTTCACAATAAAAATACTGTTTTGTTGACAATTCTGTGGTATTCAGTTAGATCAATTGGACTTGAAGTTTAGTTCTTGAAGATGTTTCACTAGTTATCCAACTGGCTTTCTCAATTCAGAATGACTTTACAGAAATAAGTACCCTGGAATGTGTCCCAATGAAAATATAACAGAAATGTGTTAGGGACCTCCTAAATCTAAGGTGTTGATTGAATTGTGGCTAACTGACTGGGGTAAGGCATCAAAACAGCATTGTACATGGCAGACAAATGGGGTTGAATCCCCCTCCCCCCCCACACACACACACACACCTCTATTCAGATTTGGTTTCTTTATTTTGACATAAATGGCCTCCTTGGCCAAGTTGTTGACATTACAAATCAGCAAAAAGTCTCCAAGAACTAAACTTCAAGTCTAGTTCATCTAACTATAAATCAAAAACAGAATTACTAGGCACACTACAAATACAGTTAAAAAAACCTTTATTATCACTACGAGGGTTATTCCTTTAAAACCAATTAAAAAGCAAAAAATGCAGTCAATGCTCAATGACTATACTTAAGTACAATAGTAATCACAATAGAATGTAGATAGCTATCATATCATGGAGGTACATATAGACATTGTTTGGGTACATATGATTAGCTACCAACTCCCATTATTCAGTCAATTAGTGAGAAGTCATGCAGAGACTATTATAAGGGCCGTGAATAGATGTGTTTCGCCCCCCACTATGGGGGCTTCCTCATGTGCCCAGCCAAAATTGAGAGAGCAAGTACCGTATATACTCGAGTATAAATTATCCTAAATTTAAACCGAGGTACTTACTTTTAACTGATAAACTAGAAAAACTGCTTGACTCGAGTATAAACCGAGGGTTGACTTTCTTCCACAGGATGCCCCATAGATAGTTCCACAGACAGTCCTATAGAAAGTCCAATATACAGCCCCATAGATAGTTCCACAGACAGTTCCATAGAAAGTACAATACCCAGCCCCATAGAAAGTCCCATAAACAGCCCCATAGAAAGTCCCATACACAGCCCCATAGAAAGCCCCATAGGGTATCATAAATATCTGTTCAGGTATCGTAAATTTATGATCGTTAAACGAGCGTTAATCTCCGACTGTTTACGATTGTAAATTTTACGATACCGATCGCTAAAGTCACGGTATCGCAAAAAACGATACCGCGACTTTATAATAGGCCCTATGACCACTACTGCCTTCTGATCTCTATTGTTTTGAGGTTTTAGTGCCCTTTTAAATGGATAGCAGAATTCCATACAATAGTCCCATACAGTAATAGCCAAATCCGTATGGCTATTACTGTATGGGACTACTGTATGGAATTCTGCTGTCCATTTAAAGGCAACTAAAGCCTCAAAACAATACAGAATCAGAAGGCAAACTTTTTAACAATAGATACCATCCTCCTGATTCGTATGTTTTAAGGCAAAGTTGCGCCTTTAAATGCACCAGTAATCCCATACGTAACCCCCAATTCCTTGGCACTCC
This sequence comes from Hymenochirus boettgeri, assembly GCA_019447015.1. Lineage (NCBI taxonomy): Eukaryota > Metazoa > Chordata > Amphibia > Anura > Pipidae > Hymenochirus > Hymenochirus boettgeri. Next base: position 222,514,607 of record CM033469.1, read on the forward strand.
AGATGTTTTGAAACTAAAACTCCCAGCATGCTTTAGTTGCTGGGAGTTCTGACTTCCAAACATCTGCAGTGGCACCCCTTTTCTTTCCTCTTGCATTACCTGTTTGAATGGATTCAGTACCCTGCAAGCAATATAAGGTTTACGTGAGAGCTGCTTATTTACATATAAATATAACAATCAAAAAACGGTCGCACTCCACGGGACTTAGTGAAAAAAAAACGTGGTGTTTATTCACCAGTATCAGTTAACATGTTTGCCCTTAATATTATACTGTATATACTGGTGAATAAACACACGTTTTTGTTTTCACTAAGTCCCGTGAGTGCGACCCGTTTTTGATTGTTTTATCTACTTTTTGGAGACTGCACCCAGGCTGTTGGTTCTAGATTGGTGCCGACCGTCCTTCAGTGTACATATAAATATATATATAATGCAAAATAAGAATTAGGTATACTTGAACCCCATTTTGGTGATCAAAACATCAGCATGCTAGAATTTCAAGGAGTTGTTAAATCACAAAATCACAGATTTAAACTAGGTTACAGTATTGTATTGTGTACAAATATTTCATTCTCAACCAAACACCTATAGAAACTAGAGTTTAACAATAATCTTTCCACAAAACTAATCAAAGTACTGATTACAAAGCAAAGAGGCTTCACAGGTGTGGCAATCGATAACAACGAATGTCCCTTTTTTGCAGGCATTTTGGTGTTTGTGATGAATTGCACCAAATTTTTAATTACACCAACATTTTCCCTGTAATTGTAATTTTGTTCGAAACACTATTCGATATAGTATAATCACAAAGCCTGAATCTAATTTCCTGGAAAGTGATCTTACCTAGCGCAAATATACCCCTAAGTGTGCTATCTACTAATTAACATATAAAGGAAGTTGGGTCTGCTCCAGGCATGGCATTCTCTGGCTCCAGAACTCATAAGACTCAGTGGTAGATACAAACCGGTATCCAAGTACCATGACTAATACATGACTAATAGTCATAACAAACCAAAAAAGAGCTCGTAAAAAATCACACATATTGGAACATGGTTAAAACAATTATTTATCTGCCTGGAAGGTGTGGAACTTTTTCGTGCATACAGACGGTACCCATGCAAATTATTTGATATTGCAATTATTGCACTTTTGCATTACTTTCTTGATGCACATGGCAGTATTCAAGTCAGTGTAGACACTTCATCACAAAGTGGGGTTTGGGAGGGTGAGATTAACAATTATAAAGTTACTTTTTTTGGGTTGGACATGCCCTTTAAGTTACCATTTAAATTGACCATAAACCACTTGACTGAGAAAAACATTTCTGAAACTTTATAGCTGCAGTATAATGATTCCACTAGGTGTCAGGAAAGTCTAATAAATGCATAGCATAAGCTATAGTTATAGCATGAAATTATTGTATATACAGAATTGAGTCATATTAAACTATACGTTAATTTACCTAGAGCCACAGTTTGGGCCAATTATATTTACTTGAAAGGGCTAGGCCACATGCTAGCCTGCGCTGGTTTTTTGCTGCATTGCTGGCGCTTAGGGGGTGGAGGGGGGGGGGGGGGGGGGGGCGATTTTACAAAAATCATTGAAACTCGGCAACGACGCAAAAAAGGACAAAGCACGTTGTTTTTCAATTGTGATTGCGTTTTGCGCTTCTGCATTTTAATCGCAATCGTATTCGTTTTCCTAACTTATTGAAGAAATCGCGAAAGCGCAAACGCAAAAAATCCGCACATGAAATCGCATGCTATTGCGATTGCGTTTGCGTTGCAGTGTGGCCTGTGCACTTGCAGATAAATATATTGCCAAACTGTGGCTCTAGGTAAATAACCGGAATAGGTATTAAGATGACTCCGAATTCTGTAATATACAATATATTCATTTCCTTGCTATAACTATACGCTTATGTTGCATTTATTAGCCTTTTCCTGACACCTAGTGGAAATCATTATGCGCAGATATAGAAAGTTCAGTAAATGTTTTTCTCTAGTCGTCGGTTTATGGACAATTTATAATGGTACTGTAAAGGGCATGTCCAACCCAAAAAAAGTAACTTTTAGAATTGTAATCACGCTCCCAACCCCACTTTCACATTATATTATATGTTTCAAAGATGCCCTGAAGGCTTCCTTACCTCGCTGCTCCTCCTCTGGCTCATGGTCTGCAAGCCGATACCGACTTCCTGCGTTGGGGGTTTGTCATAATGGTGTGACTGAGTGTCCGCCAAATTGCCTGACAGCTGCGACTAAGGAAGTAGAGTGGCTGTTAGCGGCAGAAGCACAACACTGTTATCGTTTTTTGATTGTTAAATGAGTCAAACACGGAGCAGGAGCAGTGCCCAGGGGCGGGAGACCGGGTCAGTAAGTTCCTTCAGGGAATCTTTGAAACATATGAATGTAAAGTGGGGTTTGGGAGGGGGGGATTGGGATTTCACATTTTCTAGTTCTTTTTTTTTAGTTGGACATGCCCTTTAAGGCCAGCACAATATAATATAGGTCCTGTATTTTGCAGTGTTCAGTCAGTTTGTGTTTATTGCAAATACAATGAAAATAACATGCCTGAATAGTTCCCTAAGACTGTAAGCTCTGAGCCAAGGACCTCTTTACTTATGTCTTAAAATGTGAAGTATTTACTTAAAATATAAACCCTAGTTTAGGAGTAAAAGATGCAAAATAGAAAATAATAGGTAAATGGTTATATATCGGGAAATAAAACTGGCCATACAGATTAGACATTTAATAAATTTGATGTTCCATCACCTATTCTATTAAAATGTTACGGCTGAGGTGTACTACAAAGCACAAAAATCTCTATGCGTTTCTCTCCACTTTTGCCACCCGCTTTTACATGATTTGTATTAACATAAACAAACGCATGTCATTGTAATTGTTTCTGCTTTATCCGCTTCTGTCTGCTTTTATGTGTTTCACTAGACTTATATTAAGTGCCGGACAAAAAATGGACCAAAATGGTTGAATCACCATGCGTTCTAAAATCACAACGGATACAGCGTACACAGTGGGGCCTCTTCCCGCAATTTACATTTTAAATAAAATGGCATGCCGAGATCGTAAACATCGTAAACGGCTCGAAAACGACAAAAGAAAAAACCACGCTAGTGTGGATACCACAGTAGCCCTAAGAAGGGTTTTTTACCTATCTGACCTTCCTGTACAAGCCCCACTGGTCCATTCATTTTCTGATGCATGTTAAGTGCAATACATAAGTCGTATATCCACATCTCAAGCAAAACTTTGAGAGTTATGCTAAATGGAAGGTCTTGCCACTTAAAGGGTTATTTATATAGATTCACTGCTTCAAAACTTTTTTCAGATTTTACACTTAAGAGAATCAGCAAAAGAAATAAGGCAGGAGAAGGAGGGAGGGAGAGTGTAAGCAGAGCAGGGTCTATGGTGAGGCTGGCAGAACTTATAAATGCGCAGACACTAAAGGATGCCAGTGAGTAAAGGAGGATGGGGGCAATTAGGAGCACTCACTAACATTAATAATTTAATGACAAAGCAAGCACAGATAAATATGTGGGTACCATAATTTTACTTCTCTCAATTGTTGTTTCAGATAATGTAAAGTTATTTCAGTGAGTATAGTTGACCCTAACCCTTTTCACTGCCAGGAGATTTCATTTTTTTTTGCGTTAACTGCCAGAAGAATTTTCAGGATTGCCCTCAATCGGCTTTAGACTAATTTTACAGTAGGAACCTGTGCAGTAAATCAGGAAATTATACATTGTTTTTTCAGCACAAAGCTACTTTAATATAGGTAAACAACATTTTGTAACTTTTCTGGAAATTTTACTGGAATTATGGGTAAAATATGTAAAAAAAATGAAAAATTTGCAAATTTTCATGGATTTTCCCATTTTTACTATAGGTTATCTTAAGGTACATACAAAAATCTTACTGTTTCTAAAAGCTCAGATACTCCCGAGTAAACGATACCAGTATATGTAGGTACCCAACGTTTCCTGTTACAGGAGACCCCCCCAAACTAAAACTGCACCTCCTTAGAAATTACACCAAATTAAAATGTGTAACACTACTGACCGTTAACCATAGAATATCTACCAAATATCTAAAATATCCCCCCAGTGAGATATTTTTTAGAACTACACACTGCAGGATTTTCGAGTGAGGTTAGTTTCGATCAAAATGCAGATACCCCGGACGCAGTCTCTTCGTCAAATTGTAAGTTACTTTCTCACATTTTCCTTTTTTCCTCAAACTGTAAAATCAGAGACAAAATCAAATGCGAATTCAGTAAAAACTGTGGAGGAAAGTTCAAACGCATCTCAAATTTGAAAAGCCTAACCCCTCCCGCATAAAACGGTATGCCACATTCATGGGTGTACCCAGAGACAATGGTGCCAAACTAACCCACGAGCGTGACCAGTGCCAATGTCAGTAGCAGCAAAAAAAAAAAATAGCAGTTTGTATTTGAACAGTCTGCAGTTTTCCACAAAAACACCCCCCAAACTCAAAAATACCCCCCACCAAACTATATATTCCTGAAATCTAACACACCTTCAGCTATGTAACGCTTGTAGTTGTTCATTCATAACATCAATGGTGTGGGCGACAGTTCTTGTAGAATTGCACTTTACAGATTTAAAAAAAAATGAACATTCAAAACAACGTTCAAAAAGGTCGAAAATCATGCCAAAACCCCATGGAATGTAAAAAAAAAGGTACCAAATATCAATCTCCCAAATGTCCTGAATCAAACGGTATGCCATATGTGTGGTTACACACCTGCGGAAGCTGAGAAGCGGAAAGCCACCAAGTGAGACAATGCACGGGGCTCAGAAAACAGCGAAAAATATTTAGCCAACTCCGAATTGGACAGTCTGCAGTTTTTACACAAAACCACACCCGTAAACTTAGAAATAACCCCCAAAAACTATATATTCCTGAAATCTACACACCTTCAGCTATGGTAGAACGCTGTTAGTTTGTTCATTCATACCTCAATGGTGGGTGTGTGGCGCCGAAGTTCTTTCGTTAGAAGTTCGCACTTTTCTGAAAAAATGAACAAAAAAAACAAACTTCAAAAGGTAAAATCATGCCAAACGATGGAATCTAAAAAAAAGTTACTAAATATTCAATCTCCAAATGTCCGAATCAAACGGTTACTGCCATATGTGTGGTTTACACACGCGCGAAGCTGGGAAGCGAAAGCCACAAAGTGAGACAATGCACGATGGCTCACGAAATCAGCGAAAATATTAGCCAACTCCGAATTTGGACATGTCTGCCGTTTTTTCCACAAACACCCCCGTCAACTTAGAAATAACCCCCCACAAAACTATATTCCTGAAATCTACACACCTTAGCTAGGTAAAGCTGTAGTTGTGTTCATTCATACATCATGTGTGGGGCAGTTTCTTGTAGAAGTTCGCACTTTTCTGAAAAAATGAACAAAAAACAACTTCAAAGGTAGAAATCATGCCAAAACCTGATGGAATCTAAAAAAGTACTAATATCAATCTCCCAAATGCCTGAATCAAACGGTATAGCCATATGTGTGTGTGTTACACATGCGGACGTGTGGAAGCGAAAAAGCACAAAGTGAGACAATGCACGATGGCTCAGAAACAGCGAAAATATTAGCCAACTCCGAATTTGGACAGTCTGCAGTTTTTTCCACAAAACACACTGATAATCAGAAATACCCCCCAAACTATATATCCTGAAATCTAAAACACCCTTCAGCTATGTAGCACTGTAGTTCGTTCATTCATACCATCAATGGTGTGGGCGCAGTTCTTCGTAGAATTTCGCATTTCTACACAATTTTCTGGAACAAAATAGAGACAAAATACAGTTCAAAGTTACAAAATCACACCAAAACCCATGTAATGTAAAAAAAACTTACAAATGCATCAATCTCCTAAATGTCTGAATCAAACAGTGGCCATATGTAGTGGTTACACACACTGACAGTGGAAGCGACTAGTCAAAATGTTAAACAATGCCGCAGTGAGCCAATAACAGCATTTTCCCAGATTTTCCAAACTGAACACCCCTCTAACTTGGAAATACCCCCGCACAATATTAATTCTCAGAATCTACATACCTTCAGCTACGTAACGCTGTAGTTTGTTCTTCATACAATAATGGTGTGGGGCGCAGTTCTTCGTAGAAATTCGCATTTGTCTGAAAAATGAATGAACAAAAACAACTTCAAAAGGTAGAAATATGCCAAAACCCCAAGGAATGTAAAAAAGTTAACCAAATATCAATCTCCCAAATGTTCTGAATCAAACGGTATGCCCTAGATGTGGTACACACGCAGACTGTGGAATCAACTAGCCAACAAGTGAGCCATGAACAGTGGCCCAATTACAGCCACTTTTCAAATTGTCAGACTAAACACCCCTCTATATTAGAAATACCCCCAAAACTATATAATCTTGGACTACTACACACTTCAGCTACACAATGGTGTGATCTTTTATGCATACCACCAATGGTGTGGTGCAGTTTTGTGTCAATTTCGGTTTTTACCAGATTTTTCAGGAAAAATTTATAAAATACATTACAAGTTAAAAATCATGGCAAATTTCCATGTCATGTAAAAAAAACTTGTCAATTATCAATCTCCAAATGCCCTGAATCAAACGGTATGCCATATGCGTGGATTCACACAGGGACGTGGCCACCAACTAGCTCAAATGGGACGCAGCACCAGTGTATTACAGAAAAAATATCAAAGTACTCTGTAATTTCAAAACAGCCCAAAACTTTGAAATGCCCCCCGCAAATAAACCCCCCACCTAAATATCAATCTCCCACATTTTCTGAAATCAAAGGTATGCCATATGGTGGATGCACACAGAGACGTGGCCACCAATAGCCTTCAAATGGGACGCATGCACAAATGCAATTACAAAAAAATCAAAGTGCTCTGTAATTTGAACAGCCTACACTTTTTCTAAGGAAACAGTCCGAAAACATGGAAATTCCCTCCAAACTATATATTTTTGGAGAATCTACACGCCTTCAGCTACGTTACGGTGCCATGCTTTCATACATGACATGAAGAATTCCAGACCAGCGATCCAAAGACATCGGGTGTTTTTTACGAGATTTTGTGAAAAATAAATGAGATGATTCAAGGGTGAACATACACTAAACCCACTTGACCAGCAAAAAACCCACTAAATAGCATATCTCCACATGTCCTGAATCAAACGGTGTGCCATTTGCGGGGTGCAAACAGAGCGAGGCCACCAACTAGCTCAAAGGGACGCATTTAGAAGTGCAGTTACAGAAAAATTTTTTAAAAACGCCACAAACCCACCCCCCCACACACACTCTCCCCTTTTAGTGTATTTTAGTGAAGTCGGTTAGTATGGAGAGTCACACACTTTTTGCACACTTTACTGATCCTAAAAATTCAATACGGTCTTTATTTGGTACCTCTTGCAAAATTTCCTTATAAAATATAGGCTTAGTTTCCCTTGAAATCGAAAAATAAGATCACGCGTTTACTTTACCGAGATCACTGGGGACATTGGGGAGCTTGGAGAAGACAATTTTTTTTTTCAATTTATTTTAAGTTTAGGGTAAAAAAAAAAAAAAAGGTGTGTGTGTATCACTTTAAGAATTTTTTTGGTGTATTTTCCCTTTTTTTTCCGATCATTCCCAAAGAAATCATAGATCATCTTAGGGAATGATACCGAACTTGGAATACGGGCATAAATGCCGTTTTCCAATTCGAAATCGATCGGAAAAATCAATTCCGGAAATCATTTCCAGGAAGTGATTTTTCATCATTGGCAAAGATCAATAATTGGTGATCAGAATTGATCACCAAATATTGATCTCTGTCCCATTTTTTTTCTAAGTCTTCCGCTAAGTAGCAAGACTTAGAAAAACTCCTATTTGTGAATGGAACATCTGTTGAGTTCCATTCACAAATGTATAGGACAGCTGTCAGCTTGACAGCTTGTTCTATACTAGGTACTGCAGCATGATCAAATTGAGATCAAGTGCAGTACCTCAACTAGACCACCAGGGCAGTCTCCTACCACTTCAGAGAGGAGACCCCGAGTGAAGGAGGAAGCTCCGTGACGTCACCGGGGTCTCCCTTTCCGCTTCCTCCTCTGGACCGGCCGTGCACATCGCGGGACCCGGCTAAAGGTGAGTGTATCTTCCGATCCCCCCCTCGGATGTTGGATCACACCGAGGGGGGATCGAGGGGGCTAGGGGGGCAGTTGAATGCTGCCCCCGATCGGCCCTAGCAGGGGGGAAATTTTTTTTTTGCAGGGGGGAAGCCACAGATCGTATATTCACGATCTGTGGCAGTTAAAGCATTCTCTGCACAGATCGTGAATATACGATCTGTGGCAGGGAAAGGGTTAAACTTTAAAAAGGATTGTAATAAAACTTTCTCACAATCTGAAAGAAGGAAAAAATAAAATTTGAATTGAGAGCATCTATGACAACACAAGGATTTCAGAGGAAATGGGGATTTCTTACCCAAAATAAAGTCAATTTGTTTAGTTTGTTCTTTAAAGTTCAGCTCGCTTGAGTTACTGTTTTGGATCTCAAACTTTTGTCTGGTAATTTGGGATTAATTTGTTACTGTTTTTGGATCTCACTTTTTTGTGGTAATGTGGGGTTAATGGTCACTGTTTATGGTCACATAGTTAGATCAATGCCATTCAGTGGTATGGAATTTTTCATTTATTTGGGGGGGATGTTTTAAGATTATGGAATATCAAATGTCTCCTTTAGTTCTTTTGACAATGGTAAATTGCAAATTTGTAATTTTTGTCAACAAAACACTTGTGGTTTTGATTCACCCAGGTCATGGTTATATGTGATATTAGTTAGATCAACTATGAGCAATTGTATATTGAGAGTTTATAAAGTTGTGTCAAAAAATATGTCTTCATGATACATTGTTGTGTAAAATTGTGGACTTGACAATATAACGTGTTATTGTTGTGTCTATCTATATGACTTGGCGGGTATGGGTCACTGATAGGGGTTAAAATTACTGTTTAGAGCGTATCTTAGTAACAAGGCAGCAATCAGGAAGAACCGGGTGCACGAGCTATGCACATTCAGCGCTCCCTGTATGGCTTCATTACCCCGGAGTAAACACCATATCGAAGTATGGTGGGTATTTAAATCAGGTATTCTTTATACTGATATACTTGAGTATAAACCAGATATTTAACCTTTAAATCATCTTAAAAGTCTCCCCTCTGTTAATATTCGGGTCTGTGCTGATCTGGATGCTGCTGGACAAAATCACTGGGAAAACAAAAGCTGTACCCTGTAACACAGAGAATCCTCTTGATTTCATTGAGTTAGGCAATTGTTGTCTTGCTTACTCAGATCACCCCAGACTGCAAGGGAAATGGAAAAAACAATGTTTAAGAGTTCGGCTGCACAGAAAGGTATGCAGGGCACATCTGTGTATGGGGCTTCTATGGGTCTGTGTATGGGACTTTCTATGGGGCTGTGTATGGATTTCTATGGGCGTGTATGGGACTTTCTATAGTCTGTGTATGGGACTTTCTATGGGCTGTGCATGGGACTTTCTATGGGCTGGTATGGGACTTTCTATGGGCTGTGCATGGGACTTTCTATAGGTTGGTATGGGACTTTCTATGGGGCTGTGCATGGGACTTTTATGGGGCTGTGTATGGGACTTTCTATGGGGTGTGCATGGACTTTTATGGGTGTGTATGGGACTTCTATGGGGTGTGTTATGGGACTTTTATGGGGATTTCTTGGGTGTGTATGGGACTTTCTATGGGGCTGTGTATGGGACTTTTATGGGGCTGTGTATGGGAATTCTATGGGGTGTGTGTGAAACTTTCTATGGGGCACTGTATTGAACTTTCTATTGGGCTATGTTGGGACTCGTTATGGGGCTGTGTATGGCACTTTCTATGGGCTGTGTTATGTATTGTACTTTCTATGGGTCTGTCGTGGAACTTTCTATGGAACTGTCAGTGGAACTTTCTTATGGGACTGTGTATGGGATTTTCTATGGGTTTGTGTATGGACTTCTATGGGTTGTTGTATGGGACTTTCCATGGGGCTGTGTATTGGACTTTTCTATGGGGCTGGTATGGACTTCTATGGGGCTGTGTATGGGACTTTCTATGGGGCGTGTATGGGACTTCTATGGGGCTGTGTATGGGACTTTCTATTGGGGCTGTGATAGGGCTTTCTATGGGGCTTTGTATTGGGCTGTGTAGGGACTTTCTATGGGGTCGTGTATGGACTTTCTATGGGGCTGTGTATGGAACTTTCTAGGGGCTGTGTATGGGACTCTATGGGGCTGTGTATGGGTCTTTCTATGGGTGTGTATGGGACTTTCAATGGGGCTGTGTAGGGACTTTCTATGGGGCTGTCTGTGGAACTTTCTATGGGACTGTGTTTTGCACTTTCTATGGGGCTGTGTATTGCACTTTCTATGGGACTGTCTGTGGAACTTTCTATGGGATTTTCTATGGGGTTGTGTATGGGACTTTTTATGGGGTTATGTATGGGACTTTCTATGGGGCTGTTTATGGGACTTTCTATGGGGCTGTGTATGGGATTTCTATGGGGCGTGTATTGAACTTTCTATAGGGCTGTGTATGGGACTTGCTATGGGGCGTGATGGGACTTTTATGGGGTGCTGTGTATGGGACTTTCTATGGGCGGTGTATGGGAATTTCTATGGGGGTGTGTGTGGACTTTCTATGGGGCTGTATATGGGACTTCTATATGGACTGTCAGTGGAACTATCTATGGGGCTTCCATGGAAGAAAGTCAATGGGGCTGTCTGTGGAACTTTCTATGGGACTGTGTATTGCACTTTCTATGGGGCTGTGTATTGCACTTTCTATGGGACTGTCTGTGAACTTTCTATGGGACTTCTATGGGGCTGTGTATGGGACTTTTTATGGGGTTATGTATGGGACTTTCTATGGGGCTGTGTATGGGACTTTCTATGTGGGCAGTGTATTGGACTTTTATAGGGCTGGTATGGGACTTTTATGGGGTGGTGTATTGAAATTCTCTGGGGCTGTGAATGGGAATTTCTATGGGGCTGTGTATGGGACTTTCTATGTGGCCGTGATTGAACTTTCTATAGGGCTGTGTATAAGACTGCTATGGGGCTGTGTATGGTATTTTCTATGGGGTGCTGTATGGAGCTTTCTATGGGCTGTGTACTCGACTTTCTATAGGGCTGTGTATGGGACTTGCTATGGTGCTGTTTATGGGACTTTCTATGGGGCGGTGTATTGAATTTCTCTGGGTGTGTATGGGACTTTCTATGGGGCTGTGTATTGGACTTTCTTTGGGGCTGTCGATCCCATAGAAAGTCCCATACACAGCCCCATTGAAAGTCCCATACACAGCCCCATAGAAAGACCCATACACAGCCCCATAGAAAGTCCCATACACAGCCCCATAGAAAGCCCCATACACAGCCCCAAAGAAAGTCCAATACACAGCCCCATAGAAAGTCCCATACACAGCCCCAGAGAAAGTTCAATACACCGCCCCATAGAAAGTCCCATAAACAGCACCATAGCAAGTCCCATACACAGCCCTATAGAAAGTCGAGTACACAGCCCATAGAAAGCTCCATACAGCACCCCATAGAAAATACCATACACAGCCCCATAGCAAGTCTTATACACAGCCCTATAGAAAGTTCAATACATGGCCACATAGAAAGTCCCATACACAGCCCCATAGAAATTCCCATTCACAGCCCCAGAGAAATTTCAATACACCACCCCATAGAAAGTCCCATACACAGGCCCATAGAAATCCAGAAAGTGCATACCCATAGAAGCCACTGCCCCATAGAAAGTCCCATACACAGCCCCATAGAAAGTCCCATACATAACCCCATAAAAAGTCCCATACACAGCCCCATAGAAAGTCCCATAGAAAGTTCCACAGACAGTCCCATAGAAAGTGCAATACACAGCCCCATAGAAAGTGCAATACACAGTCCCATAGAAAGTTCCACAGACAGCCCCATTGACTTTCTTCCATAGGAAGCCCCATAGATAGTTCCACTGACAGTCCTATAGAAAGTCCCATATACAGCCCCATAGAAAGTCCCAACACAGCCCATAGAAATTCCCATACACCGCCCATAGAAAGTCCCATACAGCACCCTAGAAAGTCCCCACACAGCCCATAGCAAGTCCCATACACAGCCCTATAGAAAGTTCAATACACCGCCCCATAGAAAGTCCCATACACAGCCCCATAGAAAGTCCCATAAACAGCCCCATAGAAAGTCCCATACAAACCCAAAAAAGTCCCATACACAACCCCATAGAAAATCCCATAGAAAGTCCCAAGACCGTCCATAGAAAGTGCAATACACAGCCCCATAGAAAGTGCAAAACACAGTCCCATAGAAAGTTCCACAGACAGCCCCATAGAAAGTCCCATACACAGCCCCATTGAAAGTCCCATACACAGCCCCATAGAAAGAACCATACACAGCCCCATAGAAAGTCCCATACACAGCCCCATAGAAAGTCCCATACACAGCCCCATAGAAAGTCCCATACACAGCCCCATAGAAAGTCCCATACACAGCCCCATAGAAAATTCAATATGCAGCCCCATAGAAAGTCCCGTACACAGCCCCAAAGAAAGTCCCATAAACAGCCCATAGAAAGTCCCATACACAGCCCCATAGAAAGTCCCATACACAGCCCCATAGAATGTTCCATACACAGCCCCATAGAAAGTCCAATACACAGCCCCATGGAAAGTCCCATACACAAACCCATAGAAAGTCCCATACACAAACCCATAGAAAATCCCATACACAGTCCCATAGAAAGTTCCTGACAGTTCCATAGAAAGTTCCACAGACAGACCCATAGAAAGTACAATACATAACACAGCCCCATAGAAAGTGCCATACACAGCCCCATAACGAGTCCCATATAGCCCAATAGAAAGTTCAATACAGTGCCCCATAGAAAGTTTCAACAACCCCATAGAATTCCATACACAGCCCCATAGAAGTCCCATACACAGCCCCATAGAAAGTCCCATACACAGCCACATAGAAATCCATAGAAAGTCCATACACAGCCCCATAGAAAGTCCCATACACGCCCCATGAAAGTCCATGCACAGCCCCATAGAAAGTCCCATACCAGCCCATAGAAAGTCCCAGCACAGCCCCATAGAAAGCCCATACACAGACCTATAGAAAGTCCCATGCACCGCCCCATAGAAAAGTCCCATAACAGCCCCATAGAAAGTCCCATGCACAGCCCATAGAAAGTCCCATACACAGACCATAGAAAGTCCCATACACAGACCCATAGAAAGCCCCATACACAGATGTGCCCTGCATACCTTTCTGTGCAGCCCGAACTCTTAAACATTTTTTCCATTTCCCTTGCAGTCTGGGGTGATCTGAGTAAGCAGCAACAATTGCCTAACTCAATGAAATCAAGAGGATTCTCTGTGTTACAGGGTACAGCTTTTGTTTTCCCAGTGATTTTGTCCAGCAGCATCCAGATCAGCACAGACCCGAATATTAACAGAGGGGAGACTTTTAAGATGATTTAAAGGTTAAATATCTGGTTTATACTCAAGTAATACAGTATAAAGAATACCTGATTTAATACCCACCATACTTCGATATGGTGTTTACTCCGGGGTAATGAAGCCATACAGGAGGCTGAATGTGCATTAGCCGTGCACCCGGTTCTTCCTGATAATGCTGCCTTGTTACTAAGATACCGCTCTAAACAGTAATTTTAACCCTATCAGTGACCCATACCCGCCAAGTCAATAGATAGGACCAACATAAACACGTTATATTGTCAAGTCCACAATTTTACACAAACAGTTATCATGAAGACATATTTTTGAACGACTTTAAAGACTCTCAATATACAATTGCTCATAGTTGATTAACTAAATCACAGATAAACCATGACCTGGGTGAATCAAAACCACAAGTGTTTTGTTGACAAAAATTACAAATTTGCAATTTACCATTGTCAAAAGGAAATAAAGGAGACATTTGATATTCCATAATCTTAAAACATCCCCCCAATAAGATGAAAAATTCCATACCACTGAATGGCATTGATCTAACATGTGACCATAAACAGTGACCATTAACCCCACATTACCACAAAAAAGTGAGATCCAAAACAGTAACCAATTAATCCCAAAATTACCAGACAAAAGTTTGAGATCCAAAACAGTAACTCAAGCAGAGTGAACTTTAAAGAACAAACATAAAACAAATTGACTTTTATTTTGAGTAAGAAATCCCCATTTCCTCTGAAATCCATTGTGTGTCATAGATGCTCATACGGTAATAAATTTTATTTTTCCTTCTTTCAGATTGTGAGAAAGTTTATTACAATCCTTTTTAAAGTTTAAAGGGTCACTATACTCACTGAAATAACTTTACATTATCTGAAACTACAATTGGAGAGAAGGAAAATTATGGTACCCACATATTTATCTGTGCTTGCTTTGTCATTAAATTATTAAGTGTAGTGAGTGCTCCTAATTGCCCCCATCCTCCCTTACTCACTGCCTCCTTGTAGTGTCTGCGACACTATAAGTCTGCACAGCCTCACCATAGACCCTGCTCTGCTTACACATCTCCCTCCCCTTCTCCCTGCCTTATTTCTTTTGCTGATTCTCTTAATTGTTAAAATCTGAAAAAAGTTTTGAAGCAGTGGATCTATATAAATACCCTTTAAGTGGCAAGACATTCATTTAGGCATAACTCCCAAAGTTTTGCTTGAGATGTGGATATAAGACTTATGTGCACTATAACATGCATCAGAAAATGAATGGACCAGATGGGGACTTGTTACAGGAATGTCAGAAGGTAAAAAACCCTATTCATAGGGCTAGGCCACACTAGCGTGTTTTTTCTGCGTTTTGCGATCCGTTTACATTTTACGATCTGCAATGCCATTTTATTTAAAATGTAAATTGCGGGAAGGAGGCCCCACTGTGTACGCTGTGATCGTTGTGATTTTAAAACGCATGTGATCACCATTTTTGGTCCGTTTTTGGCGCACTTAAATAAGTCTATGGAACAACACATAAAAAAGCAGACAGAAGCGGATAGAAGCAGAAACAATTACAATGACATGCGTTTGTTCATGTTAATGAAACGATGTAAAAGCGGATGACAAAAGTGGAGAGAAACGCATAGAGATTTTTTGTGCTTTGTAGTACAGCCTCAGCCGTAGACATTTAATAGAATAGGTGATGGAACATCAATTTATAAATGTCTAATCAGTGTATGGCCAGTTTTATTTCCCGATTATATAACCATTTACCATTATTTTCTATTTTGCTATCTTTTACCACTAAACTGGTTTATATTTTAGTAAATACTTCACCTTTTAAGAAATAGTAAAGAGGTCCTTGGCTCAGAGCTTACAGTCTTAGGGAATATTCAGCATGTTATTTCATTTGTATTTCAATAAAGCACAAAACTGACTGAACACTGCATAAATAACAGACAATATTAAATTGTGCTGCAGCTTTAAAGGGCATGTCCAAACTAAAAAAAAAGTAACCTTAGAAATGTTAATCCCCCCCTCCCAAAACCCCACTTTCACATTATCTATAGTTTCAAAGATTCCCTGAAGGAACTTACCTGACCCGGTCCCTTGCACCTGGGCACTGCTCCCTGCTCCTGTTTTCAGCTCGTTTCAAGCAAAAACGATAACAGAGTGCTTCTGCGTAACAGCCACTCTACTTCCTAGTCGCAGCTGTCAGGCAATTTGGCGTGACATCACGTCACACATTACATGAAAACCGCAACCAGGAAGTGGATCGGCTGTCAGACACAGAGCAGAGGAGGAGCAGCGAGGTAAGGAACCCAGGGGCATCTTTGAAACGTATAAATAATGTGAAAGTGGGGTTTGGGAGGGTGATTAACAATTCTAAAGTTATTTTTTTTTTGGGTTGGACATGCCCTTAAGTACCATTTAAATTGACCATAAACCACATACTAGAGAAAAACATTTTCTGAAACTTTCTATAGCTGCAGCTATAATGATTTCCACTAGGTGTCAGGAAAGGCTAATAAATGCATAGCATAAGCTATAGTTATAGCATGAATATATTGTATATACAGAATTGAGTCATATTATACCTATACGTTAATTTACCTAGAGCCACAGTTTGGCAATTATAATTATCGTAAGGGCAAGGCCACACTGCAACGCAAACGCAAACGCAATCGCAATAGCATGCATTCATGTGCGATTTTTTGCATTGCGCTTGCGATTTCTTCAATAAGTATAGGAAAAATGAAGCAGAAAGTAAAACGCAATCACAATGAAAAACGTGCGTTTTTGCGTTGCCGCGTTTTCAATGATTTGTGAAATCGCAAGCGCCAAACGCAAAAAAAACGCAGCAGTGTGGCTAGCCCTAAATCGTGAGTGTCTACACTGACTTGAATACCTGCCATGTGCATCAAGAAAGTAATGCAAAAGTGCAATAATTGCACTATCAAATAATTTGCATGGGTACCGTCTGTATGCACGAAAAAGTTCCACCCTTCCAGGCAGATAAAATAATGTGTTTTAACCATGTTCCAATAGTGTGTTTTTTTACGAGCTCTTTTTGTTTGTTATGACTTATTAGTCATGTATTAGTCATGGTATTGGATACCGGTTTGTATCTACCACTGAGGTCTTATGAGTTCTGGAGCCAGAGAATGCCATGCCTGGAGCAGACCCAACTTCCTTTTATTATGTTAATTTAGTAGATAGCACACTTAGGGGTATATTTGCGCTAAGGATAAGATCACTTTCCAGGAAATTAGATTCAGGCTTTGTGAATTATTACATATCGAATAGTGTTCGAACAAACATTATCAATTACGGAGGAAATGTTGGTGTAATTAAAAATTGGTGCAATTCATCACAAACACCAAAATGCCTGCAAAAAAGGGACATTCGTTTTATCGATTGCCACACCTGTGAAGCCTCTTTGCTTTGTAATCAGTTACTTTGATAGTTTGTGGAGAAGTATTGTTAAACTCTAGTTCTATAGGTGTTGTGGTTGATGAAATATTGTAACAATACAATACTGTAAACTAGTTTAAATTCTGTGATTTTGTGATTTAACAACTCCTTGAAATTCTAGCATGCTGATGTTTTGATCACCAGAAAATGGGGTTCAAGTATACCTAATCTTATTTTGCATTATATATATATTTATATGTACACTTGAAGGACGGTCGGCACTCCAATCTAGAACCAACAGCCTGGGTGCAGTCTCCAAAAGTAGATAAAACAATAAAAAACGGGTCGCACTCAGGGACTAGTGAAAACAAAAAGTGGTGGTTTATTCACCAGATATCAGTTAATATGGGCAAACATGTTAACTGATATCTGGTGAATAAACACCACGTTTTTGTTTCACTAAGTCCCGTGAGTGCGACCCGTTTTTTGATTGTTATATTATATGTAAATAGCAGCTCTCACGTAACCTTATATTGCTTGCACGGGTACTGAATCCATTCAAACAGGTAATGCAAGAGGAAAGAAAGGGGTGCCACTGCAGATGTTTGGAAAGTAGAACTCCCAGCAACTAAAGCATGCTGGGAGTTTTAGTTTCAAAACATCTGGAGTGCCAAGGAATTGGGGGTTACTGTATGGGATTACTGTGCATTTAAAGGGCAACTTTTGCCTTAAAACAATACAGAATCAGGAGGATGGTATTATTGTTAAAAAGGTTGCCTTCTGACTGTATTGTTTTGAGGCTTTAGTTGCCCTTTAAATGGACAGCAGAATTCCATACAGTGTCCCATACAGGAATAGCCATACTGGATTTGGCTATACTGTATGGGACTATTGTATGGGAATTCTGCTATCCATTTATAAAGGGCAACTAAAACCTCAAAACAATACAGAATCAGAAGGCAGTAGTGGTCATAGGGCCTATTATAAAGTCGCGGTATCGTTTTTTAGCGATACCGTGAATTTAGCGATCGGTATCGTAAATTTACAATCGTTAACCAGTCGGAGATTAAGCTCGGTTTAACGATCATAAATTTACGATAACGAACGTAATTTATGATACCGCACGGTATTTCTACGATCGAACGTTCATTAATTAACGAACATTCGGTCATAAATGTACGACCGTGGTCTTAAATTAATTAAACCGCGGTATCGCTAAAAAGCGATACCGCGGGGTTTATAAATATGGCCCATAATTTCTACCCTCAGTTTATACTCAAGTCAATCAGTTTTACTAATTTTTTAGGTTAAAAATAGGTAACTCGGTTTTATACTCAGATCGACTTGTATTCGAGTATATACAGGTATATGTATACACATATAATATATATACCTAGATTGGTAAAGCTAACAACTTTAACAACAATGGGTATACATATCCTATATAATACAAGGCCTAACGTGCATCGTAAACCATGTGTGTGTGGCTTTTCGTTTGTACGCATTGCGTGAGGAGGAGTCTTGGCTAGCGGATCCAGATAGTTCGTTCGTATGGTGGAGTCTCACGGCTATGGGAATATATTCAGTGAGGGGGGGGAGAGGAGGAGAAAAATCTAGCGCCCGTTATGTTAACTGGCTTAACCAGTTAGTACATATATGATATTATAATATATATATATATATATATATATAGTGGGGTGTGTGTGTGTTATTAGCTTTAGAAAGGGAAATGAATTTAAAAAAAAAAAGAGAAAAATAATTTTTAAAAAATGTAAAAGTCCAATTTTTTCCTACACTCTTAGGTTAGAGAGGCAATAGCTAAATAGAAGGCGGCCATAATGTCTAGTACTAGACCCATTTTAATCAGTAGTTGCAAGCTAAAAAATTGTAAACATATGTTTTGCCTGTCGATGTTCTTTAAAGGAAAGTCTGTATCTTGGGTGTTATATTAGGAAGTTAAAGTTAGAATAGAGTGGCTACTTTTCTTTTTCTGAGTCGTGTATTATATTAAAATAAACTCCCAATAAAATAATAGCAAATAAAAAGCCTGGGGGATTGTTTTGGTGTTGGATTATCTAAAGAAATAGTTTGCTCGAAAAGAGAACATACTTTAATGTATTGAAGACAGGAGGTTGAGGAGCATGCTTACCTCCTGTTGTTCAATCAAATGACCAGGAGCGAAAGAAAGAGAAGAAAAATAATTAACCCCATAAAAAGTCCCATACACAGCCCCATAGAAAGTCCCATAGAAAGTTCCACAGACAGTCCCATAGAAAGTGCAATACACAGCCCCATAGAAAGTGCAATACACAGTCCCATAGAAAGTTCCACAGGACAGCCCCATTGACTTTCTTCCATAGGAAGCCCCATAGATAGTTCCACTGACAGTCCTATAGAAAGTCCCAATACAGCCCCATAGAAAGTCCCATACACAGCCCCATGAAATTCCATACACCGCCCATAGAAAGTCCCATACAGCACCCCATAGAAAGTCCCATACACAGCCCCATAGCAAGTCCCATACACAGCCCTATAGAAAGTTCAATACACCGCCCCATAGAAAGTCCCATACACAGCCCCATAGAAAGTCCCATAAACAGCCCCATAGAAAGTCCCATACATAACCCCATAAAAAGTCCCATACACAACCCCATAGAAATCCCATAGAAAGTTCCACAGACAGTCCCATAGAAAGTGCAAACACAGCCCCATAGAAAGTGCAAAACACAGTCCATAGAAAGTTCCACAGACAGCCCATAGAAAGTCCCATACACAGCCCCATTGAAAGTCCCATACACAGCCCCATAGAAAGACCCATACACAGCCCCATAGAAAGTCCCATACACAACCCCATAGGAAGTTCCATACACAGCCCCATAGAAAGTCCCATACACAGACCCATAGAAAGTCCCATACACAGCCCCATAGAAAATTCAATATGCAGCCCCATAGAAAGTCCCGTACACAGCCCCAAAGAAAGTCCCATACACAGCCCCATAGAAAGTCCCATACAAGCCCATAGAAAGTCCCATACACAGCCCCATAGAATGTTCCATACACAGCCCCATAGAAAGTCCAATACACAGCCCCATGGAAAGTCCCTACACAAACCCATAGAAAGTCCCATACACAAACCCTAGAAAATCCATACACAGTCCCATAGAAAAGTTCCACTGACAGTTCCATAGAAAGTTCCACAGACAGACCCATAGAAAGTACAATACATAACACAGCCCCATAGAAAGTGCCATACACAGCCCCATAACGAGTCCCATACATAGCCCAATAGAAAGTTCAATACAGTGCCCCATAGAAAGTTTCACAAAACCCCATAGAATTCCCATACACAGCCCCATAGAAAGTCCCATACAGCCCCATAAAAAGTCCCATACACAGCCCCATAGAAATTCCCATAGAAAGTCTCCTACACAGCCCCATAGAAAGTCCCATACACAGCCCCATAGAAAGTCCCACAGACAGCCCCATAGAAAGTCCCAACACAGCCCCATAGAAAGTCCCATACACAGCCCCATAGAAAGTCCCATACACAGACCTATAGAAAGTCCCATGCACAGCCCCATAGAAAGTCCCATACACAGCCCCATAGAAAGTCCCATGCACAGCCCCATAGAAAGTCCCATACACAGACCTATAGAAAGTCCCATACACAGACCCATAGAAAGCCCCATACACAGATGTGCCCTGCATACCTTTCTGTGCAGCCCGAACTCTTAAACATTGTTTTTTCCATTTCCCTTGCAGTCTGGGGTGATCTGAGTAAGCAAGACAACAATTGCCTAACTCAATGAAATCAAGAGGATTCTCTGTGTTACAGGGTACAGCTTTTGTTTTCCCAGTGATTGTTCCAGCACGCATCCAGATCAGCACAGACCGATATTAACAGAGGGGAGACTTTTAAGATGATTTAAAGGTTAAAATATTGGTTTATACTCAAGTATATACAGTATAAAGAATACCGATTTAAATACCCAACCATAATTCGATATGGTGTTTACTCCGGGGTAATGAAGCCATACAGGGAGCGCTGAATGTGCATTAGCTCGTGCACCCGGTTCTTCCTGATAATGCTGCCTTGTTACTAAGTACCGCTCTAAACAGTAATTTAACCCTATCAGTGACCCATACCCGCCAAGTCATATAGATGGACCAACATAAACACGTTATATTGTCAAGTCCACAATTTACACAAACATGTATCATGAGACATATTTTTGACAGACTTTATAAGACTCTCAATATACAATTGCTCATAGTTGATCTAAATAAATATCACAGATAAACCATGACCTGGGTGAATCAAAACCACAAGTGTTTTGTTGACAAAATTACAAATTTGCAATTTACCATTGTCAAAAGGAACTAAAGGAGACATTTGTATTCCATAATCTTAAAACATCCCCCCCCAATAGATGAAAAATTCCATACCACTGAATGGCATTGATCTAACATGTGACCATAAACAGTGACCATTAACCCACATTACCACAAAAAAGTGAGATCCAAAACAGTAACCAATTAATCCCAAAATTACCAGACAAAAGTTTGAGATCCAAAACAGTAACTCAGCAGAGCTGAACTTTAAAGAACAAAAATAAAACAAATTGACTTTTATTTTGAGTAAGAAATCCCCATTTTCTGAAATCCATTGTGTTGTCATAGATGCTCTACCGGTAATTAAATTTTATTTTTTCCTTCTTCAGATTGTGAGAAAGTTTATTACAATCCTTTTTAAAGTTTAAAGGGTCACTATACTCACTGAAATAACTTTACATTATCTGAAACTACAATTGGAGAGAAGGAAATTATGGTAACCACATATTTATCTGTGCTTGCTTTGTCATTAAATTATTAATGTTTAGTGGTGCTCCTAATTGCCCCCATCCTCCCTTACTCACTGCCTCCTTGTAGTGTCTGCGACACTTATAAGTTCTGCACAGCCTCACCATAGACCTGCTCTGCTTACCCATCTCCCTCCCCCTTCTCCCTGCCTTATTTCTTTTGCTGATTCTCTTAATTGTTAAAATCTGAAAAAAGTTTTGAAGCAGTGAGATCTATATAAATTCCCTTAAGTGGCAAGACATTCATTTAGGCATAACTCCCAAAGTTTTGCTTGAGATGTGGATATAAGACTTATGTTGCACTATAACATGCATCAGAAAATGAATGGACCAGAGTGGGACTTGTTACAGGAATGTCAGAAGGTAAAAAACCCTATTCATAGGGCTAGGCCACACTAGCGTGTTTTTTCTGCGTTTTGCGATCCGTTTACATTTTACGATCTGCAATGCCATTTTATTTAAAAGTAAATTGCGGGAAGGAGGCCCCACTGTGTAAGCTGTGATCGTTGTGATTTTTAAACGCATGTGATCACACTTTTGGTCCGTTTTTGGCGCACTTAATATAAGTCTATGGAAACACATAAAAAAGCAGACAGAAGGGATAGAAGCAGAAACAATTACAATGACATGCGTTTGTTCATGTTAATGCAAACGCATGTAAAAGCGGATGACAAAAGTGGAGAGAAACGCATAGAGATTTTTTGTTGCTTTGTAGTACAGCCTCAGCCGTAGACATTTAATAGAATAGGTGATGGAACATCAAATTTATTAAATGTCTAATCAGTGTATGGCCAGTTTTTCCCGATTATAAACCATTTACCTATTATTTCTATTTTGCTATCTTTTACCACTAAACTGGTTTTATATTTAAGTAAATACTTCACATTTTAAGACATAAGTAAAGAGGTCCTTGGCTCAGAGCTTACAGTCTTAGGGAATATTCAGCATGTTATTTCATTTGTATTTCAATAAAGCAAAACGACTGAACACTGCATAAATAACAGACAATATTAATTGTGCTGCAGCTTTAAAGGGCATGTCCAAACTAAAAAAAAAGTAACCTTAGAAATGTTAACCCCCTCCCAAACCCCACTTTCACATTATCTAATGTTTCAAAGATTCCCTGAAGGAACTTACCTGACCCGGTCCCTGGCACCTGGGCACTGCTCCTGCTCCTGTTTTCAGCTGTTTCAAGCAAAAACGATAACAGAGTGCTTGCGCTAACAGCCCACTCTACTTCCTAGTCGCAGCTGTCAGGCAATTTGGCGTGACATCACGTCACACATTTACTGACAACCGCAACCAGGAAGTGGATCGCTGTCAGACCCAGGCAGAGGAGGAGCAGCGAGGTAAGGAACCTCAGGGGCATCTTTGAAACGTATAAATAATGTGAAAGTGGGGTTTGGGGAGGGTGATTAACAATTCTAAAGTTACTTTTTTTGGGGTTGGACATGCCCTTTAAGTACCATTTAAATTGACCATAAACCACTACTAGAGAAAAACATTTCTGAAACTTTCTATAGCTGCAGCTATAATGATTTCCACTAGGTGTCAGGAAAGGCTAATAAATGCATAGCATAGCTATAGTTATAGCATGAATATATTGTATATACAGAATTGAGTCATATTATTACCTATACGTTAATTTACTAGAGCCACAGTTGGCAATTATAATATCGTAAGGGCAAGGCCACACTGCAACGCAAACGCAAACGCAATCGCAATAGCATGCGATTTCATGTGCGATTTTTTTGCATTTGCGCTTGCGATTTCTTCAATAAGTATAGGAAAAATGCAGAAAGTAAAACGCAATCACAATGAAAAACGTGCGTTTTTTTTGCGTTGCCGCGTTTTCAATGATTTGTGAAATCGCAAGCGCAAACGCAAAAAAAAAGCAGCAGTGTGCCTAGCCCTAAATCGTGTGAGTGTCTACACTGACTTGAATACCTGCCATGTGCATCAAGAAAGTAATGCAAAAGTGCAATAATTGCAATATCAAATAATTTGCATGGGTACCGTCTGTATGCACGAAAAAGTTCCACACCTTCCAGGCAGATAAATAATTGTTTTTAACCATGTTCCAATAGTGTTGATTTTTTACGAGCTCTTTTTGTTTGTTATGACTTATTAGTCATGTATTAGTCATGGTACTTGGATACCGGTTTGTATCTACCACTGAGGTCTTATGAGTTCTGGGCCAGAGAATGCCATGCCTGGAGCAGACCCAACTTTCCTTTTATTATGTTAATTTAGTAGATAGCACACTTAGGGGTATATTTGCGCTAAGGATAAGATCACTTTTCCAGGAAATTAGATCAGGCTTTGTGAATTATTACTATATCGAATAGTGTTTCGAACAACAATTATCAATTACAGGGAAAATGTTGGTGTAATTAAAAATTTGGTGCAATTCTCACAAACACCAAAATGCCTGCAAAAAAGGGACATTCGTTTTATCGATTGCCCACCTGTGAAGCCTCTTTGCTTTGAATCAGTTACTTTGATTAGTTTGTGGAAGTATTGTTAAACTCTAGTGTCTATAGGTGTTGTGGTTGTTGAATGAAATATTGTACACAATACAATACTGTAAACCTAGTTTAAATTCTGTGATTTTGTGATTTAACAACTCTGAAATTCTAGCATGCTGATTTTGATCACCAGAAAATGGGGTTCAAGTTACCTAATTCTTATTTTGCATTATATATTTATTTATATGTACACTTGAAGGACGGTCGGCACTCCAATCTAGAACCAACAGCCTGGGTGCAGTCTCTCAAAAAGTAGATAAAACAATCAAAAAACGGGTCGCACTCACGGGACTTAGTGAAAACAAAAACGTGGGTTTATTCACCAGATATCAGTTAATATGGGCAAACATGTTAACTGATATCTGGTGAATAAACACCACGTTTTTGTTTCACTAAGTCCCGTGAGTGCGACCGTTTTTTGATTGTTATATTTATATGTAAATAGCAGCTCTCACGTAACCTTATATTGCTTGCACGGGTACTGAATCCATTCAAACAAGTAATGCAAGAGGAAAGAAAAGGGGTGCCACGCAGATGTTTGGAAAGTAGAACTCCCAGCAACTAAAGCATGCTGGGAGTTTTAGTTTCAAAACATCTGGAGTGCCAAGGAATTGGGGGTTACTGTATGGATTACTGTGCATTTAAAGGGCAACTTTTGCCTTAAAACAATACAGAATCAGGAGGATGGTATCTATTGTTAAAAAGTTGCCTTCTGATTCGTATTGTTTGAGGCTTTAGTTGCCCTTTAAATGGACAGCAGAATTCCCATACAGTAGTCCCATACAGTAATAGCCATACGGATTTGGCTATTACTGTATGGGAATATTGTATGGGAATTCTGCTATCCATTTAAAGGGCAACTAAAACCTCAAAACAATACAGAATCAGAAGGCAGTAGTGGTAGTAGTGGATAGGGCCATATTATAAAGTCGCGGTATCGTTTTTTAGCGTACCGTGACTTTAGCGATCGGTATCGTAAATTTACAACGTAAACCAGTCGGAGATTAACGCTCGGTTTAACGATCATAAATTTACGATACCGAACGTAATTTATGATACCGCACGGTATTTCGATCGAACGTTCATTAATAAAGAACATTCGGTCATAAATGTACGACCGTGGTCTAAATTAATTAACCCGCGGTATCGCTAAAAAGCGATACCGCGGGTTTATAAATATGGCCCATAATTCTACCCTCAGTTTATACTCAAGTCAATCAGTTTACTAATTTTTTAGGTTATAAAATAGGTAACTCGGTTTATACTCGATCGACTTGTATTCGAGAGTATATACAGGTATTGTAACACATATAATAATATACCTAAGATTGGTAAAGTAACAACTTTAACAACAATGGTGTATACATATCCTATATAATACAAGGCCTAACGTGCATCCGTAAATCCAGTGTGTGTGGCTTTTCGTTTGTACGCATTGCGTGAGGGAGGATCTTGGCTATGCGGATCCAGATAGTTCTTCGTTGTATGGTGGAGTCTACGGCTATGGGAATATATCAGTGAGGGGGGGGAGAGGAGGAGAAAAATCTAGCGCCCGTTAGTTAACTGGCTTAACCAGTTAGTACATATATATATATATATATATATATATATATATATTATATAATATGTGTGTGTGTGTGGTGTTATTAGCTTTAGAAAGGAAATGACTTTTAAAAAAAAAAGAGAAACTACATTTTTAAAAAATGTAAAAGTCCAATTTTTTCCTACACTCTCTAGGTTAAGAGAGCAATAGCTAAATAGAAGGCGGCCAATACTGTTCTAGTACTAGACACTATTTTAATCAGTAGTTGCCAAGCTAAAAAAATTGTAAACATATGTTTTGCCTGTCGATGTTCTTTAAAGGAGTCTGTATCTTGGGTGTGTATATTAGGAAGTTAAAGTTAGAATAGAGTGGTACTTTTCTTTTCTGGATTTCAGTGTATTATATTAAAATAAACTCCCAAATAAAATAATAGCAAATACAAGCCTGGGGGATTGTTTTTGTGTGGATTATCTTAAAGAAATAGTTTGCTCGAAAAAGAGAACTATTCCTTTAATGTATTGAAGACCAGGAGGTTGAGGAGCTATGCCTTACTCCTTGTTGTTCAATCAAATGACCAGGAGCGAAAGACGAAGAAAAATTATATTTACCCATGGGTGCCTCTAAGGTTTTGCACCTGAGCCAAGCATCGATTTCTGCCTATATGGGGCACGCATGCGTAATAGGTGGGCATGGCTTTGTGGGTGCGTGGCGCAGCTAGCCATTTTGTCATTTTGAACTTTCGCCATCATTTTTTGCAGTTTCTTTAAATAGACAATTATCCTCCACCATAAAACAGAAGAATAAAGAATTTTGCCCAAAAGAGCTTGCCTCCAGTCAAGGTAGCTCTTTAAACAGGACCCTAACTTATCTAACTAACCTAACCTAACAAACTATCTAAAGCTAATCTAACCGTATGAAATGCCTTTTAACAATATATAACACATTTATTAAAATGTGAAAAAATGACATCTGAAGCCAGTATTTGGTTGAGCAATCTAGTGCAATCAGTGGAGACAGATAGTAATGGCCCCATACAGTGAGAACAGACAGTAACGTTCCATACAGTGAGAACAGACAGTAAAGGCCCATACAGTGAGAACAGACAGTAAAGGTCTCGTACAGTGAGAACAGACATTAAATGTTTCATACAGTGAAAAAAAGATTGTTAAGGTCCCATTCTAGTGAGAACAGATGTAAGTCCCATACAGTAGGAACAGACAGTAAAAACCTTTTTAAAAATTTGCACAATTTTTTTTTTTTTACTGGTGGCTGCCGCCTCTCTTAATGTGCTGCCTGAGGGTTTACCCTCACATTGCTCATTAGATAGGGGGCCCTGTAATAATTTACACATGATCCTATGCTGCAGCAGTGAAAATTCACAACCACTTCCTGTTCAGAGTAACTATAACGTGCATTATTGTGCATGCGCAATACAGTTTCTCTGAACCAGGAAGTGGTGGGAACGTCACTGCCGCAGCGGTGGATCGCGTGTAAGGTAAATATCTTCTTTCCTTGTCCGTCGCTTCTAGTCAATTGATTAAAGAATGGACCTCGGTCTTCAATCAATCTATTAAAGGAATAGTTCACTTTTCGATTGAACTATTCCTTTAATTTACATTTATCCTTCTTATGTAAACTTGATATTGTGTGCAGTTGTCAGAAATTGAACTTTGCTTTATTGCAGTTGACTTTTCATTTATTTAGGTTTCTGTGTATTTGTTTTATGTCTTTCTACACTGCTTGTTTTTTACATACTGTATATTGCAAAGCTGTATGAGTTTCTTCAAATTCCTAGTCTGTTCATTCACCTTTATTAATCCTTTGATCGGTCCTAAAAAAAACACCTTTTCCTACTTGCTCAGTGACCCAAAAATAAATGAAGTTTAAATGCCAAACTGAACAACAGTACAACAAAGGCATTAAATAATTAAGGATCTTTCTTTGCCTCCATCTCTTTTTTCTTTCGCTGTAAACACAATAAAAATACAAAGGCCTGGTTTTCATATCCTTAACCAAAACTGCTTTAGTAAATTATACAATAATTAAGTTGATGTGGTCAAAACATCCCTGAGAATTTTGCTCAATTATTTGTATGTATAATTTAATTTATAAAGTGCAAGCAATAGACGATGAATAAAAAGTAAATACAATTTCATACATCAGTTAAGAACACATGTATATATAATTTATGGATAAATTGATAATGTGCGCATGAAACATTAGGTTCCTGACCCGAAGAGTTACAATCTTAAAGGGAAAGTTCAGTGGAAAATATCAATATTTAAAAAATTCTTGGTTTGTATTATGCATAACAAGTTATTCTACATATTCTCTCCCATTTTGAAAAATCACTGATTATACTCTAGCTGTTCCTGCTGTTAGTGAGGTGACATTCAGATTCTAACGTTCCTTCTTCTTCCCAGGATGCACCACATCTTGGAATGTTCCTAACAGTAACTTCTACTGATTAGCTGTTGGATGGGTAAAACATGCTCAGATCTCTATGAGCAACTGAATCAACCCAGGTACTGGGTTGATATGGGCAAGTCTAACGGTCTCTATTAGCGGTGCCTGCAAACAGGAAGTCAGTATTTCGGTTGTATTTATTTCTACACAGACAAAATATTGAATGGGCAGGTTAATATCATTGGATTGAAAATGACTGCTCTTTTTTCTTAAAAGTATGTGTATTTGCAATGAACTTCCCCTCTATGGTTCGCGGGTGTCGACAAAATATGACTGTAGACTTCTCACAAACTACTAATTGGTTGATCGATTGTTAGTCTGTCCAATAGAAATATTGGGCCTGGGTTGACCTGTGTGTAACCAACCAAAGGTTATTTAATTTTTTGACTTTCATTCTCCTTTAACTTACAGGCTACAGTATAACATCATTTAAAAGGATAAATATCAAAGGATATTATCCCTTCAATAGTGGCCAGTTTGAAATTTAAGTAAATTTGTACAGAGCATACAGATAAAGCCTAAAAGCCTCCTACATTCATTTTAATCTTAATTTATTAAAATTAATTTTAGCTAACTTAAAGAACAACTCCACTTACCAAATCCACATCCCTCGTTGAAAAGTTACAGTAGATGAGTAAAGCTAGACTTAGAAAGTGAACCCTGGGTGAGGACAGTGCGGTTAGGTCCTCACCCTGCGTACTAGGGATGGCAGGTTAATGTCCAATTGTCCTTTAAAAAAATATGTGTATGTGTGTGTATATATGATATATATATATATGGCCTCAGACCTACTTTGGTATAATAAATTGTTTGGATACTAAGCCTTGGAGACTGGAGACCTAAGAACTGTATGGAAACATATATACATACATATAGTATATAAATATAACATATATATACATATATACAGTAAACAAAAGTGAGTACACCTCACATTTTGTAAATAATTTATTATATCTTTTCATGGGACAATACTGAAGATTTGTCACTTTGATACATGTAAAGTAATCAGTGTATAGCTTGTATAACAGAGTAAAAAGTTCTGTACCCTCAAAATAACTCAACACACAGCCATAATGGATAAACCATTGGCAACTGTGTATACCCAAATTAGCCCAAAGTATCAAATTTTCTGTGGCCACCATTGTTTTCCAGCGCTGCCTTAACTCTCTTGGGCACTAAAGATTCACAGGCTGCCACTGGAATCCATTTCCATGACAACATCACAGAGCTGATGGATGCACTCCTCCACCTTCCATTTAAAGCATGCTCATAGGGGTTAGGTCTGGAGAAATGCTTGGCCACCAGCAACTTTACCCTCAGTTTGTTTAGTGGTCATGGAGGTTAGGGTCATTATCATGTTAGAATAATGCCCTATGTCCCAGTTTCCAAAATGACGCAATTGTTCGACCGTGGCTGTACTTGTATGATAACACGTGATATGGAACTACTCATACTGTGCATTAATACATTGTGGGTAAACAATACTGTAGTATTCTGAAATATTTTCATTTAAGGTTTAGAATTTAAAGCCTCCAAACCATGTTATACTGCACTGTATTTAGCTAAATATATGCTGTGCTCTTCTGACTGCCTTGCTATTCAACATCCAATACATTACAATTTCTATAAACGCCTGCTGAGAGCTCTATGAACCAAATTGGTGTAGTCACTCGTGTTGGTCACAGTTACTGCTCTAATGAAAAAATATCCCAGCATTTAAATGTGTAAAGATTTATTGGTTAATGCTTTGCCAAGATTGTGCTGTAGATGGACTATTTTGATGATACCAATGATACATATCAGTCATAAATTATTATCAGTATCATCGCAGGGTAATTAGATCACCTTAAAAATAAGGACATGTCTAATGCAATTAGCTGTTCTGCATTGATTGTTTTTAAATGAAAACACTGCAACCAGTGCAGCCTAGTTTGTTTTCTTAATTAGATGCAGCTATGTTTTTATAGCTGATCTGGAAACAGAGAAATCTGAACTTGGGTAACTGGGATATTACTATAACAAATTACTAGCCCAAATGCTGACAGTTTTGTGTCCAGGGAAATGGAAAGTTAACACCTGGGATTTGGAAAGGTTGTAGTTACAGGTCCATTGATTATTTGTGGTTGCTAGAATTAAAATGTTTCCCCTGCAAAATATTATTGTATCCTGTTTTTTGGCTGCGAGTGGATCGGCTGTAAGGTAAGTTCCAGGTCCCCCGAGCGTAATATTATTCACAGGGAGGTGGAATAAGTGTTCTCACCTCCTGTGAATAATACAACTGAATGGCAAATAGTTATTTTTCTGGCTTTAGGGGAGTTTAGTGTCCCTTTAACTATTTGAAAGCTAACATCTGATTGGTTGGGGCAAATTTAGCACCATTTTGACGATAAGAACTTTTATTGAATAACCCTAGTTTTTTTATCGCTGTGGTTCTCTCTAACATCTATGCAATGTTATTGATTTATGAAGTTAGTATATTGTAGAAGGGTAGCAGGTAAGCGTAGCATCAGATGTGCCTCCTTTATGCCTCAGTTTATTTCCATTAATGTTCTAACTACAGTACATAGTAGTGCAAAACTTAATTAAAGCGATGTCTGCCCCAGACACAAATATATATTTAAAGTTCAATTTAATGATCAAGAGCGACAGAAGGAACAAGTACTTACTTGCTATTGCGCTCCTGCACTGTTCCTCTGACAGGTCCAACAGAGCTGTCAAAGAAGCCTGCACAGTCGCAAGAAGTACTTCTGTTCTCTGCCTGCCTCTGATATTTTAATTGAAGAACGATCGGTAAACCAATGTTAGACCAAACGTTAATATCTGATCAGGTTAACAAACTTTCATTACAATAGTTAGCGAAATTCCGATATGATCATAAATTATCGAATTACCGATACTGACAGTAAATCTACTATAATGAAATTGTAGATTACGATCCCTATAAAATACACATTGTGGTAGTTTACTACCTCATGGTATTCTACGACCGAAGTTCGTTAATTACTTACCGAACGTTCGGTCGTAAATGTACTATCGCAGCCATACATTTACGACCGCGATCGTACATTAACCAACCAGCAGTTATCGCTAAAAAAAATACCACCCTAAGTTTGGAGGGTTGGACCTGGTATCAATCCTTTCATTCAAAACCCCTCTAACAGCTAGAGAAAAAACATTCACTCATATAGACTGTAACCTCCTACACCCCCTCCCACACACATCACATAATGTTCATTGCAAGTAAGAAATTTATTACTCTGTATATCTATATCTACTACTGATACAGCTTAATGCATTTAACTCATTGTAACCTTAATATTCACATTACACTAAAGTCATCTTGTTCTGTGAGCCAAGCTCTCCTTTCATACATAAACCAAGCTATCTATCAAACGTTTTGCCCAGTGTTCACATTCTAAAAACTATACTTTCTTGATAAATGAGCTTAGTCACATGACAAGGTACTGCCACTATTTCATGGACACTTTTTTTTATTATGCATTATTATTATCTCCTACAGTAGTGTTTGCAACCCCACCTGGCCTCTGTGTAAAGAAAGTTCAATCTTTAGTCACAGCAGATGAATAATATTAGCATGAAAATCAAATATTAAAGCGAGGAGTTTGAAAGCAAAAGACATTTGTGATTTAGATCCAGTTTACCATTACCCGCTCTTCCTTTCTTAATTTTGAAAAGTATAATTTTTATGGCCACACCAAGACATGGACAAAATATGGCTAACTGTCAGACAGTAGAAAGCAAACAGAAAAAGGAGTGTCTCTTTGTTGTTATCTAAGAAATACTATAGAAGGATTCTATTGTTAATTTTTGATAGAAATGACTATTCAAGTTCGAAAACATGCCATTTATTAAAGTGCAAATTTAAACATGGAGGTCCCAAAATGTGAGAGACAATCTGACTTTTTTTGAAGTTCTGGTTGTAAAATACACATGGTGGTGACCCTACATAAGAGGTGCCCAGGATAGGGGCAGGATAGGGCTGCAATAGTTTGCTTGGATCTGCCCGAACATGCCCCTGATCCACCCAGAACACACTAACAGACCACCTATTACCAAGCCCACCCGTCGGATCTAGCGGGCTACATTCTTTCCATACAGGCTGCATGCGACACCTGTCCTACATTTTTTATGAAATTGATGAGGACTCATGAACTCAAAAAAAAAGCAATTTGTTTAGGCCAGTACATTAACTGCTATTAAGTGTAACAGCATTGCAATAATTGCAAGCAGACGCTGCAGGGGGACCAGGATAGGGGCCCCATTATAGTT
Organism: Hymenochirus boettgeri; assembly: GCA_019447015.1. Taxonomy (NCBI): domain Eukaryota; kingdom Metazoa; phylum Chordata; class Amphibia; order Anura; family Pipidae; genus Hymenochirus; species Hymenochirus boettgeri. Next base: position 222,547,292 of record CM033469.1, read on the forward strand.
TTGCTGGGTGGCCCAGTGATCCCTAGTTACGCTATTGCCTAACAAATTCTCTAGCTTCTATTTCTAAGACAAAACATACAATGAAAGTGACTAGTTGGAAATCCCAGTTTTGTCACCACTTATAGAAATAAAGCTAGTGAAAGGACTTCCAGTTTCAGCATTTTAACTAGATATCTAAATCTTTTCTGCATATGTGTTATTACAATAAACACGATAAAAACATGATATGCCTCTTTGTTCATTACAAAGTTACAAACTGTCATGCATCATGGGCTTGCCATGTCAAAAGTGAAATAAAATGAAGCCATTTAGCTGAAGGTAATATTCTTGGGTGATTATATAATCAAAGTACGGGTATATATTCTTAACAATAAAGGTATAGGAATAGCTAGATTAAATTCTATCTACATGCTTTCCCCAGCCCACTCAAAGCAAGATCCTATTAACAAAGGAAGAGTGTGATACAAGTTCAATAAAAGTCATATCTGACTATAAACCGCAGCAAAAATAAAATGCGTTAACTGAATTAAACACGAAAGCCAGCCAGCTTTTTAAACAATAAACCTTCCTGTTATATATCTGCATGTCAAGCTGGCTGCCATCATTTCCAAGAAGCCGTATGAAAATTCGATAAACCTTTAATCATAAAACGTATCACAAATATCTAATGTCAGAACTGCTGTACAAAGAAAACTAAAAAATATCATACACACGACTAATGTAGGGTAATGTAAGAGATTTATCATATATTTGTTAGCCATTTATTAACTTGTAAATAGAGATGGACACAAATCCGAACTCGAACCCGAGTTCGAACCAAACTTTATGAGTCTGAATGAACTCGAACTATTCCGAACTAGTCGGGTTCGAACTAATTAATTTTTACAGACTCGGCAGCTGTATTTTCGATAATTATTATCGAACTCTCGATGTATGGATCTTTTCGGTAACCCTCAAATCTATAGTCGCTAACCCTCGAAAGTATAATTCATTTTGGTAATCCTCAATTTATGGCTCTCATTTTTGGTAACCCTCAAAAGTATTGTTCGGTAACCCTCAAATTGTCCGTAATCCTCGAATGTAGCATGCGCAAAATCGACAATTGCCCGCTAGTGGTTTAGGAAGTGTTTTAACAAGGTTTGGTGAAAGTGACATGTTCCCCAGACCATTCCCAGGTGCCACAGCCATTTACAGTAAGTTACCATTGTTAGTTTAGCTTTGTAAATCATTTGGACTTTTCAAACTATCAGTCCCCATTGACTAATTAGGTAAATTCGAACTTTGAACTTTTAACTTTTACTGAAGTTCAAAAGTTTGAAAACAGACCAAGTTCGTCCATCTCTAAGTTGTAAATTCATTAGAGACATCAAGAAAAATAACCAAGGCAAGGAGAGGACGTTTGCTTTTTCGAAATGTTTTAATAATACGAAGGAGAAAAGCAAACATTACACCTACAGAAAGTCACCATCAAGGTTCAAGCAAGCAAAAGATTCAGAACTTGGAGAAAAAACAAGCAGCCAGACTGAATCAGCAACTACAGGATAGCATTATCAATAATAACTGTTTCTAAAACACATACTAAAATGTTATTTATGTGCCTCTTCAAGGCAGGGCCTGGCTGGGAATTCTTAAACTTTACCTTAACAGGGCGATTCAATATGGGTCAAATCTATCTAAAACCCACGTTTACCCGGAGTAGTAATATTTGGATAACGTGTGTTTAGACTGATTTTAGGGCACAATGCCATTTTCAAATGTTTTGGAATTGCACTTTGCGACCGATACAAAACCCCTTTTGTAAGTTTAGCAATGCCCGTAGCGCGCGGAGTTCTGATGGGAATTTAATCTGGCATGTATTCACTATATAATCAATGCTTGCATGATTTTAAAGTAAAATGATGTACTGAAAATGCTCACTCTTTTTTAAACTTTTTGTGAAATTTGAGTTCTGTTAACAGAAATTTTAATAGTTCCAAATCATTACACAAAACATTCAGAGTGTGGAAACTTCAAATGATGTTGCAATTGCTGCAAGCAGACCTAGATAGATTATCAAAATGGGGCAGCAGAATGACAGATAAGATTCAATGTTGATAAATGTAAGGTGATGCATTTGGGGTGTTAACAATACTTGTGCCACCTACGGAAAAGGTTTGGGGGTTCTGGTAGAAAACAGACTTAGCTGTAGTACCAATGCCAAGCAGCAATGGCTAGAGCTAGCAAGATATTGTCGTGTATAAAGAGGGGAATAGATTCAAGAGAGAAAAATATTATTCTCCTCTTTACAAAGCAATGGTAAGGATCATTTGGAAATACAGTTTTGGAATCCCGTATACAAAAGGGACATCTGGGAAATGGAAGCAGTTCGGAAGAGGTCGGAAAAAAACGCAAACAAATAATAAAGGGAATGGAGGGGCTAGACTATGCAGGCAAATTAGAAAGTTTACAGACATTTGCATGGGGTATGATCACTTTATACAAATTAGTGTTATGTATATGTTTGTTGTATTAGCCATACAATAAACTCTCTGGTGCATTGTTCACCAATAGTATATCAGGGGACTCATAGACCTCCTTTAAGATTGGAAGAAAAGAAGTTTCATCTTCAGGTTAGGAAAGATTTCTTTATAGTGAGAACGGTAAAACGTCAGAAATTGTGGTTCTTCCAGTAGATGGAACGTATGTCTTTGTTCAACCCAATTACAATGTTACTATATAGTCCATCCTTATTGACTGTTTCTGTACTCTGTAACTGCATAGTTCCAGGATTGTCCAAGGAGTGTCTTTTCGTTAGTTTTAGTTCCGTTTTCAGATTTGAAATCTCAGGAAAATCCAGAAGATATGAAAATCCGAAACCGGAAAGAATTTTTGATAATTTTTGAATGTACGGGGCTATTTTCGAAAGTTCAAAATTACGAAAAATACGATCGAAGACCATTTTGAGTTTCCGATGTATCTTTCTGGATGACAAATTCATTATGTATTAAAGTATTTGATGAAAGGATGACAAGCCGTTGCTTTTTAAAGACATGGGAACATAATTGAAATTAGGGCTCTCAACCCTCTTTTCTTAACTAGTAGTAAATCTAATTTGCTACATAGCATTCCATTTCATAAATGGGAAAGGCTTACTAATTATGATTAGGTGTTGTTACACAATCTGTCAATTTGGCGTGAAAATCTGTCAATTTGCTGTGAAATTTATCTTCACATTTGTATAGATATTTTCAGTAGAACAGTTGCAATTTCTGATTTATTGGACCCATCCAGTTTAACACTTTAGTAGACAGACCAAGAGAGAAAGAAAGAATTAGTAAATAACACAAAATTGATACCACAAGGCTGAATTTGATATGTTGCCCAAATATACCAAACATACAAAAAATTATTCTTGTGCAGAGCACTGAGGCTCATACACCTAGTATGGTATAAATATTCTCCAAACATTGCATTATATCATACCTAATATAAAGATCTATGGGTATGGTTAAAACTTGTCTTTAGTAATACACAGCCCCATAGAAAGTGCAATACACAGTCCCATAGAAAGTTCCACAGACAGCCCCATTGACTTTCTTCCATAGGAAGCCCCATAGATAGTTCCACTGACAGTCCTATAGAAAGTCCCATATACAGCCCCATAGAAAGTCCCATACACAGCCCCATAGAAATTCCCATACACCGCCCATAGAAAGTCCCATACAGCACCCCATAGAAAGTCCCATACACAGCCCCATAGCAAGTCCCATACACAGCCCTATAGAAAGTTCAATACACCGCCCCATAGAAAGTCCCATACACAGCCCCATAGAAAGTCCCATACAGAACCCAGAAAAAGTCCCATACACAACCCCATAGAAAAATCCCATGTAGAAAGTCCCAAGACAGTCCCATAGAAAGTGCAATACACAGCCCCATAGAAAGTGCAAAACACAGTCCCATAGAAAGTTCCACAGACAGCCCCATAGAAAGTCCCATACACAGCCCCATTGAAAGTCCCATACACAGCCCCATAGAAAGACACCTACACAGCCCCATAGAAAGTCCCATACACAGCCCCATAGAAAGTTCCATACACAGCCCCATAGAAAGTCCCATACACAGACCCATAGAAAGTCCCATACACAGCCCCATAGAAAATTCAATATGCAGCCCCATAGAAAGTCCCGTACACAGCCCCAAAGAAAGTCCCATACACAGCCCCATAGAAAGTCCCATACACAGCCCCATAGAAAGTCCCATACACAGCCCCATAGAATGTTCCATACACAGCCCCATAGAAAGTCCAATACACAGCCCCATGGAAAGTCCCATACACAAACCCATAGAAAGTCCCATACACAAACCCATAGAAAATCCCATACACAGTCCCATAGAAAGTTCCACTGACAGTTCCATAGAAAGTTCCACAGACAGACCCATAGAAAGTACAATACATAACACAGCCCCATAGAAAGTGCCATACACAGCCCCATAACGAGTCCCATACCTAGCCCAATAGAAAGTTCAATACAGTGCCCCATAGAAAGTTTCAACAACCCCATAGAATTCCATACACAGCCCCATAGAAAGTCCCATACACAGCCCCATAGAAAGTCCCATACACAGCCACATAGAAATCCATAGAAAGTCCATACACAGCCCCATAGAAAGTCCCATACAGCCCCATGAAAGTCCATGCACAGCCCCATAGAAAGTCCCATACCAGCCCATAGAAAGTCCCAGCACAGCCCCATAGAAAGCCCATACACAGACCTATAGAAAGTCCCATGCACCGCCCCATAGAAAAGTCCCATAACAGCCCCATAGAAAGTCCCATGCACAGCCCATAGAAAGTCCCATACACAGACCATAGAAAGTCCCATACACAGACCCATAGAAAGCCCCATACACAGATGTGCCCTGCATACCTTTCTGTGCAGCCCGAACTCTTAAACATTTTTTCCATTTCCCTTGCAGTCTGGGGTGATCTGAGTAAGCAGCAACAATTGCCTAACTCAATGAAATCAAGAGGATTCTCTGTGTTACAGGGTACAGCTTTTGTTTTCCCAGTGATTTTGTCCAGCAGCATCCAGATCAGCACAGACCCGAATATTAACAGAGGGGAGACTTTTAAGATGATTTAAAGGTTAAATATCTGGTTTATACTCAAGTAATACAGTATAAAGAATACCTGATTTAATACCCACCATACTTCGATATGGTGTTTACTCCGGGGTAATGAAGCCATACAGGAGGCTGAATGTGCATTAGCCGTGCACCCGGTTCTTCCTGATAATGCTGCCTTGTTACTAAGATACCGCTCTAAACAGTAATTTTAACCCTATCAGTGACCCATACCCGCCAAGTCAATAGATAGGACCAACATAAACACGTTATATTGTCAAGTCCACAATTTTACACAAACAGTTATCATGAAGACATATTTTTGAACGACTTTAAAGACTCTCAATATACAATTGCTCATAGTTGATTAACTAAATCACAGATAAACCATGACCTGGGTGAATCAAAACCACAAGTGTTTTGTTGACAAAAATTACAAATTTGCAATTTACCATTGTCAAAAGGAAATAAAGGAGACATTTGATATTCCATAATCTTAAAACATCCCCCCAATAAGATGAAAAATTCCATACCACTGAATGGCATTGATCTAACATGTGACCATAAACAGTGACCATTAACCCCACATTACCACAAAAAAGTGAGATCCAAAACAGTAACCAATTAATCCAAAATTACCAGACAAAAGTTTGAGATCCAAAACAGTAACTCAAGCAGAGTGAACTTTAAAGAACAAACATAAAACAAATTGACTTTTATTTTGAGTAAGAAATCCCCATTTCCTCTGAAATCCATTGTGTGTCATAGATGCTCATACGGTAATTAAATTTTATTTTTCCTTCTTTCAGATTGTGAGAAAGTTTATTACAATCCTTTTTAAAGTTTAAAGGGTCACTATACTCACTGAAATAACTTTACATTATCTGAAACTACAATTGGAGAGAAGGAAAATTATGGTACCCACATATTTATCTGTGCTTGCTTTGTCATTAAATTATTAAGTGTAGTGAGTGCTCCTAATTGCCCCCATCCTCCCTTACTCACTGCCTCCTTGTAGTGTCTGCGACACTATAAGTCTGCACAGCCTCACCATAGACCCTGCTCTGCTTACACATCTCCCTCCCCTTCTCCCTGCCTTATTTCTTTTGCTGATTCTCTTAATTGTTAAAAATCTGAAAAAAGTTTTGAAGCAGTGGATCTATATAAATACCCTTTAAGTGGCAAGACATTCATTTAGGCATAACTCCCAAAGTTTTGCTTGAGATGTGGATATAAGACTTATGTGCACTATAACATGCATCAGAAAATGAATGGACCAGATGGGACTTGTACAGGAATGTCAGAAGGTAAAAAACCCTATTCATAGGGCTAGGCCACACTAGCGTGTTTTTTCTGCGTTTTGCGATCCGTTTACATTTTACGATCTGCAATGCCATTTTATTTAAAATGTAAATTGCGGGAAGGAGGCCCCACTGTGTACGCTGTGATCGTTGTGATTTTAAAACGCATGTGATCACCATTTTTGGTCCGTTTTTGGCGCACTTAAATAAGTCTATGGAACAACACATAAAAAAGCAGACAGAAGCGGATAGAAGCAGAAACAATTACAATGACATGCGTTTGTTCATGTTAATGAAACGATGTAAAAGCGGATGACAAAAGTGGAGAGAAACGCATAGAGATTTTTTGTGCTTTGTAGTACAGCCTCAGCCGTAGACATTTAATAGAATAGGTGATGGAACATCAATTTATAAATGTCTAATCAGTGTATGGCCAGTTTTATTTCCCGATTATATAACCATTTACCATTATTTTCTATTTTGCTATCTTTTACCACTAAACTGGTTTATATTTTAGTAAATACTTCACCTTTTAAGAAATAGTAAAGAGGTCCTTGGCTCAGAGCTTACAGTCTTAGGGAATATTCAGCATGTTATTTCATTTGTATTTCAATAAAGCACAAAACTGACTGAACACTGCATAAATAACAGACAATATTAAATTGTGCTGCAGCTTTAAAGGGCATGTCCAAACTAAAAAAAAAGTAACCTTAGAAATGTTAATCCCCCCCTCCCAAAACCCCACTTTCACATTATCTATAGTTTCAAAGATTCCCTGAAGGAACTTACCTGACCCGGTCCCTTGCACCTGGGCACTGCTCCCTGCTCCTGTTTTCAGCTCGTTTCAAGCAAAAACGATAACAGAGTGCTTCTGCGTAACAGCCACTCTACTTCCTAGTCGCAGCTGTCAGGCAATTTGGCGTGACATCACGTCACACATTACATGAAAACCGCAACCAGGAAGTGGATCGGCTGTCAGACACAGAGCAGAGGAGGAGCAGCGAGGTAAGGAACCCAGGGGCATCTTTGAAACGTATAAATAATGTGAAAGTGGGGTTTGGGAGGGTGATTAACAATTCTAAAGTTATTTTTTTTTTGGGTTGGACATGCCCTAAGTACCATTTAAATTGACCATAAACCACATACTAGAGAAAAACATTTTCTGAAACTTTCTATAGCTGCAGCTATAATGATTTCCACTAGGTGTCAGGAAAGGCTAATAAATGCATAGCATAAGCTATAGTTATAGCATGAATATATTGTATATACAGAATTGAGTCATATTATACCTATACGTTAATTTACCTAGAGCCACAGTTTGGCAATTATAATTATCGTAAGGGCAAGGCCACACTGCAACGCAAACGCAAACGCAATCGCAATAGCATGCATTCATGTGCGATTTTTTGCATTGCGCTTGCGATTTCTTCAATAAGTATAGGAAAAATGCAAGCAGAAAGTAAAACGCAATCACAATGAAAAACGTGCGTTTTTGCGTTGCCGCGTTTTCAATGATTTGTGAAATCGCAAGCGCCAAACGCAAAAAAAACGCAGCAGTGTGGCTAGCCCTAAATCGTGAGTGTCTACACTGACTTGAATACCTGCCATGTGCATCAAGAAAGTAATGCAAAAGTGCAATAATTGCATATCAAATAATTTGCATGGGTACCGTCTGTATGCACGAAAAAGTTCCACCCTTCCAGGCAGATAAAATAATTGTTTTAACCATGTTCCAATAGTGTGATTTTTTACGAGCTCTTTTTGTTTGTTATGACTTATTAGTCATGTATTAGTCATGGTATTGGATACCGGTTTGTATCTACCACTGAGGTCTTATGAGTTCTGGAGCCAGAGAATGCCATGCCTGGAGCAGACCCAACTTCCTTTTATTATGTTAATTTAGTAGATAGCACACTTAGGGGTATATTTGCGCTAAGGATAAGATCACTTTCCAGGAAATTAGATTCAGGCTTTGTGAATTATTACATATCGAATAGTGTTCGAACAAACAATTATCAATTACGGAGGAAATGTTGGTGTAATTAAAAATTGGTGCAATTCATCACAAACACCAAAATGCCTGCAAAAAAGGGACATTCGTTTTATCGATTGCCACACCTGTGAAGCCTCTTTGCTTTGTAATCAGTTACTTTGATAGTTTGTGGAGAAGTATTGTTAAACTCTAGTTCTATAGGTGTTGTGGTTGATGAAATATTGTAACAATACAATACTGTAAACTAGTTTAAATTCTGTGATTTTGTGATTTAACAACTCCTTGAAATTCTAGCATGCTGATGTTTTGATCACCAGAAAATGGGGTTCAAGTATACCTAATCTTATTTTGCATTATATATATATTTATATGTACACTTGAAGGACGGTCGGCACTCCAATCTAGAACCAACAGCCTGGGTGCAGTCTCCAAAAGTAGATAAAACAATAAAAAACGGGTCGCACTCAGGGACTTAGTGAAAACAAAAACGTGGGGGTTTATTCACCAGATATCAGTTAATATGGGCAAACAGTTAACTGATATCTGGTGAATAAACACCACGTTGTTTGTTTCACTAAGTCCCGTGAGTGCGACCCGTTTTTTGATTGTTATATTATATGTAAATAGCAGCTCTCACGTAACCTTATATTGCTTGCACGGGTACTGAATCCATTCAAACAGGTAATGCAAGAGGAAAGAAAGGGGTGCCACTGCAGATGTTTGGAAAGTAGAACTCCCAGCAACTAAAGCATGCTGGGAGTTTTAGTTTCAAAACATCTGGAGTGCCAAGGAATTGGGGGTTACTGTATGGGATTACTGTGCATTTAAAGGGCAACTTTTGCCTTAAAACAATACAGAATCAGGAGGATGGTATTATTGTTAAAAAGGTTGCCTTCTGACTGTATTGTTTTGAGGCTTTAGTTGCCCTTTAAATGGACAGCAGAATTCCATACAGTGTCCCATACAGGAATAGCCATACTGGATTTGGCTATACTGTATGGGACTATTGTATGGGAATTCTGCTATCCATTTATAAAGGGCAACTAAAACCTCAAAACAATACAGAATCAGAAGGCAGTAGTGGTCATAGGGCCTATTATAAAGTCGCGGTATCGTTTTTTAGCGATACCGTGATTTAGCGATCGGTATCGTAAATTTACAATCGTTAACCAGTCGGAGATTAAAGCTCGGTTTAACGATCATAAATTTACGATAACGAACGTAATTTATGATACCGCACGGTATTTCTACGATCGAACGTTCATTAATTAACGAACATTCGGTCATAAATGTACGACCGTGGGTCTTAAATTAATTAAACCGCGGTATCGCTAAAAAGCGATACCGCGGGGTTTATAAATATGGCCCATAATTTCTACCCTCAGTTTATACTCAAGTCAATCAGTTTTACTAATTTTTTAGGTTAAAAATAGGTAACTCGGTTTTATACTCAGATCGACTTGTATTCGAGTATATACAGGTATATGTATACACATATAATATATATACCTAGATTGGTAAAGCTAACAACTTTAACAACAATGGTGTATACATATCCTATATAATACAAGGCCTAACGTGCATCGTAAACCATGTGTGTGTGGCTTTTCGTTTGTACGCATTGCGTGAGGAGGAGTCTTGGCTAGCGGATCCAGATAGTTCGTTCGTATGGTGGAGTCTCACGGCTATGGGAATATATTCAGTGAGGGGGGGGAGAGGAGGAGAAAAATCTAGCGCCCGTTATGTTAACTGGCTTAACCAGTTAGTACATATATGATATTATAATATATATATATATATATATATATAGTGGGTGTGTGTGTGTTATTAGCTTTAGAAAGGGAAATGATTTAAAAAAAAAAAGAGAAAAATAATTTTTAAAAAATGTAAAAGTCCAATTTTTTCCTACACTCTTAGGTTAGAGAGGCAATAGCTAAATAGAAGGCGGCCATAATGTCTAGTACTAGACCCATTTTAATCAGTAGTTGCAAGCTAAAAAATTGTAAACATATGTTTTGCCTGTCGATGTTCTTTAAAGGAAAGTCTGTATCTTGGGTGTTATATTAGGAAGTTAAAGTTAGAATAGAGTGGCTACTTTTCTTTTTCTGAGTCGTGTATTATATTAAAATAAACTCCCCAATAAAATAATAGCAAATAAAAAGCCTGGGGGATTGTTTTGGTGTTGGATTATCTAAAGAAATAGTTTGCTCGAAAAGAGAACATCACTTTAATGTATTGAAGACCACGGAGGTTGAGGAGCATGCTTACCTCCTGTTGTTCAATCAAATGACCAGGAGCGAAAGAAAAGAGAAGAAAAATAATTGAAAAATTATGGTACCCACAATTTATCTGTGCTTGCTTTGTCATTAAATTATTAATGTTTAGTGAGTGCTCCTAATTGCCCCCATCCTCCCTTACTCACTGCCTCCTTGTAGTGTCTGCGACACTTATAAGTTCTGCACAGCCTCACCATAGACCCTGCTCTGCTTACACATCTCCCTCCCCCTTCTCCCTGCCTTATTTTCTTTGCGATTCTCTTAATTGTTAAAATCTGAAAAAAGTTTTGAAGCAGTGGAATCTATATAAATACCCTTTAAGTGGCAGACATTCATTTAGGCATAACTCCCAAAGTTTTGCTTGAGATGTGGATATAGACTTATGTTGCACTATAACATGCATCAGAAAATGAATGGACCAGAGTGGGACTTGTTACAGGAATGTCAGAAGGTAAAAAACCCTATTCATAGGGCTAGGCCACACTAGCGTGTTTTTTCTGCTTTTGCGATCCGTTTCCATTTTACGATCTGCAATGCCATTTTATTTAAATGTAAATTGCGGGAAGGAGGCCCCACTGTGTACGCTGTGATCCGTTGTGATTTTAAAACGCATGTGATCACCATTTTTGGTCCGTTTTTGGCGCACTTAATATAAGTCTATGGAAACACATAAAAAAGCAGACAGAAGCGGATAGAAGCAGAAACAATTACAATGACATGCGTTTGTTCATGTTAATGCAAACGCATGTAAAAGCGGATGACAAAAGTGGAGAGAAACGCATAGAGATTTTTTGTGCTTTGTAGTACAGCCTCAGCCGTAGACATTTATAGAATAGGTGATGGAACATCAAATTTATTAAATGTCTAATCAGTGTATGGCCAGTTTTATTCCCGATTATATAACCATTTACCTATTATTCTTTTTGCTATCTTTTACCACTAAACTGGTTTATATTTTAGTAAATACTTCACATTTTAAGACATAAGTAGAGGTCCTTGGCTCGCAGCTTACAGTCTTAGGAATATTCAGCATGTTTTTCATTTGTATTTCAATAAAGCACAAACTGACTGAACACTGCTATAACGACAATATATAATTGTGCTGCAGCTTTAAAGGGCATGTCCAAACTAAAAAAAAAGTAACCTTAGAAATGTTAATCCCCCCCTCCCAAACCCCACTTTCACATTATCTATATTTCAAAGATTCCCTGAAGGAACTTACCTGACCCGGTCCCTTGCCACCTGGGCACTGCTCCCTGCTCCTTTTTCAGCTCGTTTCAAGCAAAAACGATAACAGAGTGCTTCTGCGCTAACGCCCACTCTACTTCCTAGTCGCAGCTGTCAGGCAATTTGGCGTGACATCACGTCACACATTTTACTGACAACCGCAACCAGGATTGGTTGTGCTGAAAAAAACAATGTATAATATTCCTGATTTACTGCAAGGTTTCCTACTGTAAAATTAGTCTAAAGCGATTGAGGGCAAAATCCTGAAAATTCTTCTGGCAGTTAACGCAAAAAAAAATGAAAATCTCCTGGCAGTGAAAGGGTTAAAGGGTCACTATACTCACTGAAATAACTTTACATTATCTGAAACAACAATTTGAGAGAAGTAAAATTATGGTACCCACATATTTATCTGTGCTTGCTTTGTCATTAAATTATTAATGTTTAGTGAGTGCTCCTAATTGCCCCCATCCTCCCTTACTCACTGCCTCCTTGTAGTGTCTGCGACATTTATAAGTTCTGCACAGCCTCACCATAGACCCTGCTCTGCTTACACATCTCCCTCCCCCTTCTCCCTGCCTTATTTTCTTTTGCTGATTCTCTTAATTGTTAAAATCTGAAAAAAGTTTTGAAGCAGTGGAATCTATATAAATACCCTTTAAGTGGCAAGACATTCATTTAGGCATAACTCCAAAGTTTTGCTTGAGATGTGGATATAAGACTTATGTTGCACTATAACATGCATCAGAAAATGAATGGACCAGAGTGGGACTTGTTACAGGAATGTCAGAAGGTAAAAAACCCTATTCTTAGGGCTAGGCCACACTAGCGTGTTTTTTCTGCGTTTTGCGATCCGTTTACATTTTACGATCTGCAATGCCATTTTATTTAAAATGTAAATTGCGGGAAGGAGGCCCCACTGTGTACGCTGTGATCCGTTGTGATTTTAGAACGCATGTGATCACCATTTTTGGTCCATTTTTGTCGCACTTAATATAAGTCTATGGAAACACATAAAAAAGCAGACAGAAGCGGATAGAAGCAGAAACAATTACAATGACATGCGTTTGTTTATGTTAATACAAATGCATGTAAAAGCGGGTGGCAAAAGTGGAGAGAAACGCATAGAGATTTTTTGTGCTTTGTAGTACAGCCTCAGCCGTAGACATTTAATAGAATAGGTGATGGAACATCAAATTTATTAAATGTCTAATCAGTGTATGGCCAGTTTTATTTCCCGATTATATAACCATTTACCTATTATTTTCTATTTTGCTATCTTTTACCACTAAACTGGTTTATATTTTAAGTAAATACTTCACATTTTAAGACATAAGTAAAGAGGTCCTTGGCTCAGAGCTTACAGTCTTAGGGAATATTCAGCATGTTATTTCATTTGTATTTCAATAAAGCACAAACTGACTGAACACTGCATAAATAACAGACAATATTATAATTGTGCTGCAGCTTTAAAGGGCATGTCCAAACTAAAAAAAAAGTAACCTTAGAAATGTTAATCCCCCCCTCCCAAACCCCACTTTCACATTATCTATATGTTTCAAAGATTCCCCTGAAGGAACTTACCTGACCCGGTCCTGCCACCTGGGCACTGCTCCCTGCTCCTGTTTTGAGCTCATTTCAAGCAAAAACGATAACAGTGTGCTTCTGCGCTAACAGCCACTCTACTTCCTAGTCGCAGCTGTCAGGCAATTTGGCGTGACATCACGTCACACATTTACTGACAACCGCAACCAGGAAGTGGATCGGCTGTCAGACACAGAGCAGAGGAGGAGCAGCGAGGTAAGGAACCTCAGGGGCATCTTTGAAACATATAAATAATGTAAAGTGGGGTTTGGGAGGGTGATTAACAATTCTAAAGTTACTTTTTTTTTGGGTTGGACATGCCCTTTAAGTACCATTTAAATTGACCATAAACCACTACTAGAGAAAAACATTTACTGAAACTTTCTATAGCTGCAGCTATAATGATTTCCACTAGGTGTCAGGAAAGGCTAATAAATGCATAGCATAAGCTATAGTTATAGCATGAATATATTGTATATACAGAATTGAGTCATATTATTACCTATACGTTAATTTACCTAGAGCCACAGTTTGGCAATTATAATTATCTGTAAGGGCAAGGCCACACTGCAACGCAAACGCAAACGCAATCGCAATAGCATGCGATTTCATGTGCGATTTTTTTGCATTTGCGCTTGCGATTTCTTCAATAAGTATAGGAAAAATGCAGAAAGTAAAACGCAATCACAATGAAAAACGTGCGTTTTTTTTGCGTTGCCGCGTTTTCAATGATTTTGTGAAATCGCAAGCGCAAACGCAAAAAAAACGCAGCAGTGTGGCCTAGCCCTAAATCGTGAGTGTCTACACTGACTTGAATACCTGCCATGTGCATCAAGAAAGTAATGCAAAAGTGCAATAATTGCAATATCAAATAATTTGCATGGGTACCGTCTGTATGCACGAAAAAGTTCCACACCTTCCAGACAGATAAAATAATTGTTTTTAACCATGTTCCAATAATGTTGATTTTTTACGAGCTCTTTTTTGTTTTGTTATGACTTATTAGTCATGTATTAGTCATGGTACTTGGATACCGGTTTGTATCTACCACTGAGGTCTTATGAGTTCTGGAGCCAGAGAATGCCATGCCTGGAGCAGACCCAACTTTCCTTTTATTATGTTAATTTAGTAGATAGCACACTTAGGGGTATATTTGCGCTAAGGTTAAGATCACTTTTCCAGGAAATTAGATTCAGGCTTTGTGAATTATTACTATATCGAATAGTGTTTCGAACAACAATTATCAATTACAGGGAAAATGTTGGTGTAATTAAAAATTTGGTGCAATTCATCACAAACACCAAAATGCCTGCAAAAAAGGGACATTCGTTTTATCGATTGCCACACCTGTGAAGCCTCTTTGCTTTGTAATCAGTTACTTTGATTAGTTTGTGGAAAGTATTGTTAAACTCTAGTTTCTATAGGTGTTTGTGGTTGAATGAAATATTGTACACAATACAATACTGTAAACCTAGTTTAAATTCTGTGATTTTGTGATTTAACAACTCCTTGAAATTCTAGCATGCTGATGTTTTGATCACCAGAAAATGGGGTTCAAGTATACCTAATTCTTATTTTGCATTATATATATATTTATATGTACACTTGAAGGACGGTCGGCACTCCAATCTAGAACCAACAGCCTGGGTGCAGTCTCCAAAAAGTAGATAAAACAATCAAAAAACGGGTCGCACTCACGGGACTTAGTGAAAACAAAAACGTGGTGTTTATTCACCAGATATCAGTTAATTGGTCAAACATGTTAACTGATATCTGGTGAATAAACACCACGTTTTTGTTTTCACTAAGTCCCGTGAGTGCGACCCGTTTTTTGATTGTTATATTTATATGTAAATAGCAGCTCTCACGTAACCTTATATTGCTTGCACGGGTACTGAATCCATTCAAACAGGTAATGCAAGAGGAAAGAAAAGGGGTGCCACTGCAGATGTTTGGAAAGTAGAACTCCCAGCAACTAAAGCATGCTGGGAGTTTTAGTTTCAAAACATCTGGAGTGCCAAGGAATTGGGGGTTACTGTATGGGATTACTGTGCATTTAAAGGGCAACTTTTGCCTTAAAACAATACAGAATCAGGAGGATGGTATCTATTGTTAAAAAGGTTGCCTTCTGATTCTGTATTGTTTTGAGGCTTTAGTTGCCCTTTAAATGGACAGCAGAATTCCCATACAGTAGTCCCATACAGTAATAGCCATACTGGATTTGGCTATTACTGTATGGGACTATTGTATGGGAATTCTGCTATCCATTTAAAGGGCAACTAAAACCTCAAAACAATACAGAATCAGAAGGCAGTAGTGGTCATAGGGCCATATTTATAAAGTCGCGGTATCGTTTTTTAGCGATACCGTGACTTTAGCGATCGGTATCGTAAATTTACAATCGTTAAACCAGTCGGAGATTAACGCTCGGTTTAACGATCATAAATTTACGATACCGAACGTAATTTATGATACCGCACGGTATTCTACGATCGAACGTTCATTAATTAACGAACATTCGGTCATAAATGTACGACCGTGGTCTTAAATTAATTAACCCGCGGTATCGCTAAAAAGCGATACCGCGGGTTTATAAATATGGCCCATAATTTCTACCCTCAGTTTATACTCAAGTCAATCAGTTTTACTAATTTTTTAGGTTAAAAATAGGTAACTCGGTTTATACTCAGATCGACTTGTATTCGAGTATATACAGGTATATGTATACACATATAATATATATACCTAAGATTGGTAAAGCTAACAACTTTAACAACAATGTGTATACATATCCTATATAATACAAGGCCTAACGTGCATCCGTAAATCCATGTGTGTGTGGCTTTTCGTTTGTACGCATTGCGTGAGGAGGAGTCTTGGCTATGCGGATCCAGATAGTTCGTTCGTATGGTGGAGTCTCACGGCTATGGGAATATATTCAGTGAGGGGGGGGAGAGGAGGAGAAAAATCTAGCGCCCGTTATGTTAACTGGCTTAACCAGTTAGTACATATATATATATATATATATATATATATATATATATATATATATATAGTGTGTGTGTGTGTGTGTTATTAGCTTTAGAAAGGGAAATGACTTTTAAAAAAAAAAAGAGAAACTACATTTTTTAAAAAATGTAAAAGTCCAATTTTTTCCTACACTCTCTAGGTTAAGAGAGCAAAAGCTAAATAGAAGGCGGCCATACTGTTCTAGTACTAGACACTATTTTAATCAGTAGTTGCCAAGCTAAAAAAATTGTAAACATATGTTTTGCCTGTCGATGTTCTTTAAAGGAAAGTCTGTATCTTGGGTGTTATATTAGGAAGTTAAAGTTAGAATAGAGTGGCTACTTTTCTTTTTCTGGATTTCAGTGTATTATATTAAAATAAACTCCCAAATAAAATAATAGCATAATACAAGCCTGGGGGATTGTTTTGTGTGTTGGATTATCTTAAAGAAATAGTTTGCTCGAAAAGAGAACTATTCCTTTAATGTATTGAAGACCAGGAGGTTGAGGAGCTATGCCTTACCTCCTTGTTGTTCAATCAAATGACCAGGAGCGAAAGACGAAGAAAAATTATATTTACCCATGGGTGCCTCTAAGGTTTTTGCCACCTGAGCCAAGCATCGATTTCTGCCTATATGGGGCACGCATAGCGTAATAGGGTGGGCATGGCTTTGTGGGTGCGTGCGCAGCTAGCCATTTTGTCATTTTGAACTTTCGCCATCATTTTTTGCAGTTTCTTTAAATAGACATTTATCCTCCCACCATAATAACAGAAGAATAAAGAATTTTGCCCAAAAGAGCTTGCCTCCACGTCAAGGTAGACTCTTTAAACAGGACCCTAACTTATCTAACTAACCTAACCTAACAAACTATCTAAAGCTAATCTAACCGTATGAAATGCCTTTTAACAATATATAACACATTTATTAAAATGTGAAAAAATGACATCTGAAGCCAGTTCTATATTTGGTTGAGCAATCTAGTGCAATCAGTGAGGACAGATAGTAATGGCCCCATACAGTGAGAACAGACAGTAACGGTTCCATACAGTGAGAACAGACAGTAAAGGCCCCATACAGTGAGAACAGACAGTAAAGGTCTCGTACAGTGAGAACAGACATTAAATGTTTCATACAGTGAAAAAAAGATTGTTAAGGTCCCATTCAGTGAGAACAGATGGTAAAGTCCCATACAGTAGGAACAGACAGTAAAAACCTTTTTTAAAAATTTGCACAATTTTTTTTTTTTTTACTGGCTTGGCTGCCGCCTCTCTTAATGTGCTGCCTGAGGGTTTACCCTCACATTGCCTCATTAGATAGGGGGCCCTGTAATTAATTTACACATGATCCTATGCTGCAGCAGTGAAAATTCACAACCACTTCCTGTTCAGAGTAACTATAACGTGCATTATTGTGCATGCGCAATACAGTTTCTCTGAACCAGGAAGTGGTCGGGACCTGTCACTGCTGCAGCGGTGGATCGCGTGTAAGGTAAATATCTTCTTTCCTTGTCCGTCGCTTCTAGTCAATTGATTAAAGAATGGACCTCCCGGTCTTCAATCAATCTATTAAAGGAATAGTTCACTTTTCGATTGAACTATTCCTTTAATTTACATTTATCCTTCTTATGTAAACTTGATATTGTGTGCAGTTGTCAGAAATTGAACTTTGCTTTATTGCAGTTGACTTTTCATTTATTTAGGTTTCTGTGTATTTGTTTTATGTCTTTCTACACTGCTTGTTTTCTACATACTGTATATTGCAAAGCTGTATGAGTTTCTTCAATATTTCCTAGTCTGTTCATTCACCCTTTATTAATCCTTTGATCGGTCATAAAAAAAAACACCTTTTCCTACTTGCTCAGTGACCCAAAAAATAGAAGTTTAAATGCCAAACTGAACAACAGTACAACAAAGGCATTAAATAATTCAAGGATCTTTCTTTGCCTCCATCTCTTTTTTCTCTTTCGCTGTAAACACAATAAAAATACAAAGGCCTGGTTTTCATATCCTTAACCAAAACTGCTTTAGTAAATTATACAATAATTAAGTTGATGTGGTCAAAACATCCCTGAGAATTTTGCTCAATTTATGTATGTATAATTTAATTTATAAAGTGCAAGCAATTAGACAGATGAATAAAAAGTAAATACAATTTCATACATCAGTTAAGAACACATGTATATATAATTTATGGATAAATTGATATATGTGCAGCATGAAACATTAGGTTCCTGACCCGAAGAGCTTACAATCTTAAAGGGAAAGTTCAGTGGAAAATATCAATATTTAAAAAATTCTTGGTTTGTATTATGCATAACAAGTTATTCTACATATTCTCTCCCATTTTGAAAAATCACTTGATTTCATACTCTTAGCTGTTTCCTGCTGTTAGTGAGGTGACATTTCAGATTCTAACGTTCCTTCTTCTTCCCAGGATGCACCACATCCTTGGAATGTTCCTAACAGTAACTTCTACTGATTAGCTGTTGGATGGGTAAAACATGCTCAGATCTCTACTGAGCAACTGAATCAACCCAGGTACTGGGTTGATTCATGGGCAAGTCCATAACGGTCTCTATTAGCGGTCCTGCAAACAGGAAGTCAGTATTTCGGTTGTATTTATTTCTACACAGACAAAATATTGAATGGGCAGGTTAATATCATTGGGATTGAAAATGACTGCTCTTTTTTCTTAAAAGTATGTGTATTTGCACTGAACTTCCCCTCTATGGTTCGCGGGTGTCGACAAAATATTGACTGTACTGACTTCTCACAAACTACTAATTGGTTGATCGATTGTTAGTCTGTCAAATAGAAATATTGGGCCTGGGTTGACCTGTGTGTAACCAACCAAAGGTTATTTTAATTTTTTGACTTTCATTCTCCTTTAACTTACAGGCTACAGGTATAACATCATTTAAAAGGATAAATATCAAAGGATATTATCACTTCAATAGTGGCAGTTTGAAATTTAAGTAAATTTGTACAGGCATACAGATAAAGCCTAAAAGCCTCCTACATTCATTTTAATCTTAATTTATTAAAATTAATTTTAGCTAACTTAAAGAACAACTCCACTTACCAAATCCACAATCCCTCGTTGAAAAGTTTACAGTAGATGAGTAAAGCTAGACTTAGAAAGTGAACCCTGGGGTGAGGACAGTGCGGTTAGGTCCTCACCCTGCGTACTAGGGATGGCAGGTTAATTGTCCAATTGTCCTTTAAAAAAATATGTGTATGTGTGTGTATATATGTATATATATATATATAGGCCTCAGACCTACTTTGGTATAATAAATTGTTTGGATACTAAGACCTTGGAGACCTTGGAGACCTAAGAACATGTATGGAAACATATATACATACATATAGTATATAAATATATACATATATATACATATATACAGTAAACAAAAGTGAGTACACCCTTCACATTTTTGTAAATAATTTATTATATCTTTTCATGGGACAATACTGAAGATTTGTCACTTTGATACAATGTAAAGTAATCAGTGTATAGCTTGTATAACAGAGTAAAAAGTTCTGTACCCTCAAAATAACTCAACACACAGCCATTAATGGATAAACCATTGGCAACTGTGTATACCCAAATTATGCCCAAAGTATCAATATTTTCTGTGGCCACCATTGTTTTCCAGCGCTGCCTTAACTCTCTTGGGCACTAAAGATTCACAGGCTGCCACTGGAATCCATTTCCATGACAACATCACAGAGCTGATGGATGCACTCCTCCACCTTCCATTTAAAGCATGCTCAATAGGGGTTAGGTCTGGAGAAATGCTTGGCCAGTCCAGCAACTTTACCCTCAGTTTGTTTAGTGGTCATGGAGGTTAGGGTCATTATCATGTTAGAATACTGCCCTATGTCCCAGTTTCCAAAATGACGCAATTGTTCGACCGTGGCTGTACTTGTATGATAACACGTGATATTGGAACTACCTAATACTGTGCATTAATACATTTGTGGTAAACAATACTGTAGTATTCTGAAATTATTTTCATTTAAGGTTTAGAATTTAAAGCCTCCAAACCATGTTATACTGCACTGTATTTAGCTAAATATATGCTGTGCTCTTCTGACTGCTCTGCTATTCAACATCCAATACATTACAATTTTCTATTAAACGCCTGCTGAGAGCTCTATGAACCAAATTGTGTAGTCACTCGTGTTGGTCACAGTTACTGCTCTAATGAAAAAATATCCCAGCCATTTAAATGTGTAAAGATTTATTGGGTTAATGCTTTGCCAAAGATTGTGCTGTAGATGGACTATTTTGATGATACCAATGATACATACTCAGTCATAAATTATTTTATCAGTATCATCGCAGGGTAATTAGATCACCTTAAAAATAAAGGACATGTCTAATGCAATTAGCTGTTCTGCATTGATTGTTTTTAAATGAAAACACTGCAACCAGTGCAGCCTAGTTTGTTTTCTTAATTAGATGCAGCTCTGTTTTATTAGCTGATCTGGAAACAGAGAAATCTGAACTTGGGTAACTGGGATATTACTATAACAAATTACTAGCCCAAATGCTGACAGTTTTGTGTCCAGGGAAATGGAAAGTTAACACCTGGGATTTGGAAAGGTGTAGTTACAGGTCCATTGATTATTTTGTGGTTGCTAGAATTAAAATGTTTCCCCTGCAAAATATTATTGTATCCTGTTTTTTTGGCTGCGAGTGGATCGGCTGTAAGGTAAGTTCCAGGTCCCCCGAGCGTAATATTATTCACAGGGAGGTGAGAATAAGTGTTCTCACCTCCCTGTGAATAATACAACTGAATGGCAAATAGTTATTTTTCTGGCTTTAGGGGAGTTTAGTGTCCCTTTAACATTTGAAAGCTAACATCTGATTGGTTGGGGCAAATTTAGCACCATTTTGAACGATAAGAACTTTTATTGAATAACCCTAGTTTTTTTATCGCTGTGGTTCTCTTCTACATCTATGCAATGTTATTGATTTATGAATGTTAGTATATTGTAGAAGGGTAGCAGGTAAGCGTAGCATCAGATGTGCCTCCTTTATGCCTCAGTTTATTTCCCATTAATGTTCTAACTACAGTACATAGTAGTGCAAAACTTAACTTAAAGCGCATGTCTGCCCCAGAACACAAATATATATTTAAAGTTCAATTTAATGATCAAGAGCAGACAGGGAACAAGTACTTACTTGCTATTGCGCTCCTGCACTGTTCCTCTGACAGGTCCAACAGAGCTGTCAAAGAAGCCTGCACAGTCGCAAGTAAGTACTTCTTGTTCTCTGCCTGCTCCTGATATTTTAATTGAAGAACGATCGGTAAACCAATTGTTAGACCAAACGTTAATATCTGATCAGTTTAACAAACTTTCATTTACAATAGTTAGCGTAAATTTCCGATATGATCATAAATTATCGATTACCGATACTGACAGTAAATCTACTATAATGAAATTGTAGATTTACGATCCCTATAAAATACCATTGTGGTAGTTTACTACCTCATGGTATTCTACGACCGAATGTTCGTTAATTACCGAACGTTCGGTCGTAAATGTACTATCGCAGCCATACATTTACGACCGCGATCGTACATTAACCAACCAGCAGTATCGCTAAAAAGAAATACCACCCTAAGTTTGGAAGGGTTGGACCTGGTATCAATCCTTTCATTCAAAACCCCTCTAACAGCTAGAGAAAAACACATTCACTCATATAGACTGTAACCTCCTACACCCCTCCCACACACATCACATACATGTTCATTGCAAGTAAGAAATTAATTACTCTGTATATCTCCATATCTATCTACTGAATACAGCTATAAATGCATTTAACTCATTGTAACCTTTAATATTCACATTACACTAAAGTCATCTTGTTCTGTGAGCCAAGCTCTCCTTTCATACATAAACCAAGCTATCTATCAAACCGTTTTGCCCAGTGTTCACATTCTAAAAACTATACTTTCTTGATAAATGAGCTTAGTCACATGCACAAGGTACTGCACTATTTCATGGACACTTTTATTTTTATTATGCATTATTATTATCTCCTACAGTAGTGTTTGCACCCCCACCTGGCCTCTGTGTAAAGAAAGTTCAATCTTTAGTCACAGCAGATGAATAATATTAGCATGACAAATCAAATATTAAATGCGAGGAGTTTGAAAGCAAAAGACATTTGTGATTTAGATCCAGTTTACCATTACCCGCTTTCCTTTCTTAATTTTGTTAAAAAGTATAATTTTTATGGCCACACCAAGACATGGACAAAATATGGCTACTGTCAGACAGTAGAAAGCAACAGAAAAAGGAGTGTCTCTTTGTTGTTATCTAAGAAATACTATAGAAGGATTCTATTTGTTTAATTTTTTGATAGAAATGACTATTCAAAGTTGCAAAACATGCCATTTATTAAAGTGCAAATTTAAACATGGAAGGTCCCAAAATGTGAGAGCAAATCTGACTTTTTTTGAAGTTCTGGTTGTAAAATACACATGGTGGTGACCCTACATAAGAGGTGCCCAGGATAGGGGCAGGATAGGGCTGCAATAGTTTGCTTGGATCTGCCCAGAACATGCCCCTGATCCACCCAGAACACACTAACAGACCACCTATTACCAAGCCCACCCGTCGGATCTAGCGGGCTACATTTCTTTCCATACAGGCTGCATGCGACCCTTGTCCTACATTTTTTATGAAATTGATGAGGACTCATGAACTCAAAAAAAAAGCAATTTGTTATGGCCAGTACATTAACTGCTATCTAAGACAAAACTGCTATCTATTTCTAAGACAAAACATACAATGAAAGTGTCTAGTTGGAAATCCCAGTTTTGTCACCACTTATAGAAATAAAGCTAGTGAAAGGACTTCCACGTTTCAGCATTTTAACTAGATATCTAAATCTTTTCTGCATATGTGTTATTACAATAAACACGATAAAACATGATATGCCTCTTTGTTCATTACAAAGTTACAAACTGTCATGCATCATCGGGTGCCATGTCAAAAAAGTGAAATAAAATGAAGCCATTTAGCTGAAGGTAATATTTCTTGGGTGATTATATAATCAAAGATACGGTATATTACTTCTTAACAATAAAGGTATAGTTAATAGCTAGATTAAATTCTATCTACATGCTTTCCCCAGCCCACTCAAAGCAAGATCCTATTAACAAAGTAAGAGTGTGATACAAGTTCAATAAAAGTCATATCTGACTATAAACCGCAGCAAAAATAAAATGGCTTTTAACTGAATTAAACACGAAAGCCAGCCAAGCTTTTTAAACATAAACCTTCCTGTTATATATCTGCATGTCAAGCTGGCTGCCATCATTTCCAAGAAGCAGTATGAAAATTCGATAAACCTTTAATCATAAAACGTATCACAAATATCTAATGTCAGAAACTGCTGTACAAAGAAAACTAAAAAATATCATCACACACGACTAATGTAAGGGTAATGTAAGAGATTTATCATATATTTGTTAGCCATTTATTAACTTGTAAATAGAGATGGACACAAATCCGAACTCGAACCCGAGTTCGAACCAAACTTTATGAGTCTGAATGAACTCGAACTATTCTCGAACTAGTCGGGTTCGAACTAATTAATTTTTACAGACTCGCAGCTGTATTTTCGATAATTATTATCGAACTCTCGATGTATGGATCTTTTCGGTAACCCTCAAATCTATAGTTCGCTAACCCTCGAAAGTATAATTCATTTTTGGTAATCCTCAAATTTATGGCTCTCATTTTTGGTAACCCTCAAAAGTATTGTTCGGTAACCCTCAAATTGTCCGTAATCCTCGAATGTAGCATGCGCAAAACTCGACAATTGCCCGCTAGTGTTTAGGAAGTGTTTTAACAAGGTTTGGTGAAAGTGACATGTTCCCCAGACCATTTCCCAGGTGCCACAGCCATTTACAGTAAGTTACCATTGTTAGTTTAGCTTGTAAATCATTTGGACTTTTCAAACTATCAGTCCCCATTGACTTTAATAGGTCCAAATTCGAACTTTTGAACTTTTAACTTTTACTGAAGTTCAAAAGTTTGAAAAGTTCGTCCATCTCTAAGTTGTAAATTCATTAGAGACTATCAAGAAAAATAACCAAGGCAAGGAGAGGACTGTTTGCTTGTTGTCAGAAATGTTTTAATAATACGAAGGAGAAAAGCAACATTACACCTACAGTAAAGTCACCATCAAAGGTTCAAGCAAGCAAAAGATTCAGAACTTGGAGAAAAAACAAGCAGCCAGACTGAATCAGCAACTACAGGATAGCATTATCAATAATAACTGTTTCTAAAACACATACTAAAATGTTATTTATGTGCCTCTTCAAGGCAGGGCCTGCTGGGAATTCTTAAACTTTACCTTAACAGGGCGATTCAATATGGGTCAAATCTATCTAAAACCCACGTTTACCCGGAGTAATATTTGGATAACGTGTGTTTTAGACTGATTTTAGGGCACAATGCCATTTTCAAATGTTTTTGGAAATTGCACTTTGCGACCGATACAAAACCCCTTTTGTAAGTTTAGCACTGCCCCGTAGCGCGCGGAGTTCTGATGGGAATTTAATCTGGCATGTATTCACTATATAATCAATGCTTGCATGTATTTTAAAGTAAAATGATGTACTGAAAATGCTCACTCTTTTCTTAAACTTTTTGTGAAATTTGAGTTCTGTTTAACAGAAATTTTAAATAGTTCCAAATCATTACACAAAACTATTCAGAGCTGTGGAAACTTCAAATGATGTGCAATTGCTGCAAGCAGACCTAGATAGATTATCAAAATGGGCAGCAGAATGACAGATAAGATTCAATGTTGATAAATGTAAGGTGATGCATTTGGGGTTTAACAATACTTGTGCCACCTACGGAAAAGGATTTGGGGGTTCTGGTAGAAAACAGACTTAGCTGTAGTACCAATGCCAAGCAGCAATGGCTAGAGCTAGCAAGATATTGTCTTGTATAAAGAGGGGAATAGATTCAAGAGAGAAAAATATTATTCTCCCTCTTTACAAAGCACTGGTAAGGATTCATTTGGAAAATACAGTTTTGGAATCCCGTATACAAAAGGGACATCTGGGAAATGGAAGCAGTTCGGAAGAGGTCGGAAAAACGCAACTAAAATAATAAAGGGAATGGAGGGGCTAGACTATGCAGGCAAATTAGACAAGTTTACAGACATTTGCATGGGGATATGATCACTTTATACAAATATATTGTTTATTGTATATTGTTTGTTGTATTAGGCCATACAATAAACTCTCTGGTGCATTGTTCACCAATAGTTTATATCAGAGGACTCATAGACCTCCTTTAAGATTGGAAGAAAAGAAGTTTCATCTTCAGGTTAGGAAAGATTTCTTTATAGTGAGAACGGTAAAACTGTCAGAAATTGTGGTTCTTCCAGTAGATGGACGTATGTCTTTGTTCAACCTCAATTACAATGTTACTATATAGTCCATCCTTATTGACTGTTTCTGTAACTCTGTAACTGTCCATAGTTCCAGGATTTGTCCAAGGAGTGTCTTTTCGTTAGTTTAGTTCCGTTTTCAGATTCCTGAAATCTCAGGAAAATCCAGAAGATCTGAAAATCCGAAACCGGAAAGAATTTTTGATAATTTTTGAATGTACGGGGCTATTTTCGCTATTTTCTAAAATAGCCTCGAACGTTCAAAAATTACGAAAAATACGATCGAAGACCATTTTTGAGTTTCCGATCGTATCTTTTCCTGGATGACAATATTCTATTAATGTATTAAAGTATTTGATGAAAGGATGACAAGCCGTTGCTTTTAAAGACATGTGGAACATAAATTGAAATTAGGGCTCTCAACCATCTTTTCTTAACTAGTAGTAAATCTAATTTTGCTACATAGCATTCCCATTTCATAAATGGGAAAGGCTTACTAATTAATGCTTAGGTGTTTGTTACACAATCTGTCAATTTGGCTGTGAAAATCTGTCAATTTGGCTGTGAAATTTATCTTCACATTTGTATAAGATATTTTACAGTAGAACAGTTGCAATTTCTGATTTATTGGACCCCATCCAGTTTAACACTTTAGTAGACAGACCAGAGAAAAGAAAGAATTAGTCAAATAACACAAAAATTGTACCACAAGGCTGAATTTGATTATGTGCCCAAATATACCAAACATACAAAATATTATTCTTGTGCAGAGCACTGAGGCATACACCTAGTGAGGTATAAAATATTCTCCAAACAATTGCATTATATCATACCTAATATAAAGATCTATGGGTATTGTTTATAAAAAAATGTCTTTCTCTTTGTTTATAAGAATCAGAGACTTCTGGACAATTTTCATGTTCCCATGGTAGCCCCTGCACCTACTTTAAAAGCATCCCGTGAGCTAAATGCATAACTAAGAATTTCTTTAATTTCTTAGTGATGTCTATCTATATATAGGTGCTTCACATTGCAAAACCAGAGGCCTATGTTACACTGATGATGGCTCAATATAACAGAAAGTGGCCTGTAGATGCCTCTCTGGTTTTGCATCTAGCATGTGGGATGCTGTTAAAGCCTCTTAGTAGTTGTAGTGTTTTCTAAGGGCTACCATAGAGACATGGAGATTACCCAGAAGTCTCTGGGCCCTATTTAGAAAACCTCGATATCGTTATCGAAAAAATAACGATCGTTATCGCAAAATAACGATCGGTATTTTTCGATAACGATATCGAGGTTTTATAAATAGGGCCCTCTGTTCCTTATTTGCATTTTGACTCCCTATCTTATTTAATTATTTACCTGATTATTTAATTAGGTCAATTTAATTTCCAGACATGACCACAGAGAGCGTGGGATTTTAGGTGTCAATTGAGATCTTTGCTGTGAATGTGAAATTGCCTGCATACTGACTAGCATGCTATATTCCATTACATAGTAATACCTATGTCAAAATGATCAATAATAAATCAAATCTTGTACATCTTTAATGGGTATCTCCACCCCCAAATTAAAAAAAATACATAATTTAACACAGACACACACCCGCCAAAGCTAAACACCAGCTTGAAAAACTAAAAATCTGCACAGAAATAGACCTTTGTTCCTCCTGTCTCTGCTTCTACTGCTA
Organism: Hymenochirus boettgeri; assembly: GCA_019447015.1. NCBI lineage: Eukaryota > Metazoa > Chordata > Amphibia > Anura > Pipidae > Hymenochirus > Hymenochirus boettgeri. The sequence goes on from CM033469.1 coordinate 222,574,911, forward strand.
CTTCTGGGAATGGAAGAGCAAAAGGGTCCGGACTGACAGCTGTGTCTGTGATTGGCTGAGAGCCAGCCAATAACAGACATGGCTGCTGGTCAGTAGAGGAAGCCGATGTTACGAGGCCAGGTAAGTCTATTATTTTGAGGGTGGAGAGCTCCACTGTACATGCACCGGATTATACACAGGCACTGCAGGAGAACCATATGGGGCTGAGGAGAAAGGTAAGGATTTTTTAACATTACACAATGGGGCCAGCAGTGGGGCAATATTTAGGCAGTAAAGCTGGGAGCAGGAACATTAAAACACAACTCAACCCTCATAACATCTTTTAGAAAGAACGGCCTCTTTAAAATATGTTTATATATCCTACTTAATTAATTACTGTATGCCTGCTATGCTTCTGGATGCTTGAAGGGCATGTCCACTACTTTTTTTTTAAATTTCTGTAATGTAGGGCTCCTTCTCTCGCCCCCAACCAGTTATTTGTAAAAAATATAAGCCGATCACTACATACACTACCTGTTTCCCGCGGCATTCAGACACGGCCCTCTGCTTGCATGAAACTGAGAGGCAGCCAATCAAGGATGCGGCTTCCAGCAATACAGAACACCGGGGGAAACAGGCAATGTAAGTAGTGATCGGCTTAGTTTTTTTACTAACTAATATAACAGTTGAGGGGTAGGAGAGGGAGCCCTACACTAGAGAAAAGAGATTTGGAGTTAGGGGGAGGGAGAGGAAAACGGGAGAGAGAGGGAGGGAAAGGGAGGAAGAGGAAGGGGGGGAGTGCGCATGTCATTTTTCTCCCGGAGGAGAGACAGGAGGCAGAAATATTATGGGACACAGACGGGCTCCTGCTCTTTACTTTTTGGGACTTTGAAGAGCCCTTGCAGGTCAGCCATTTGGAGCAGGGATGTAAGGTAAGGATTTTTCAACACTACACAGTAGGGTTAGTAGTGGATTAAAATGTAGTTTTGGGGATGGACATGCCCTATAAAGGAAACTAAGCAATTTAGTGATCTGTACTGAGCCTGAGCATGCTCAGAAGAGGTAGACAGGGGATTAGCATTCAGTCATTGGCTGTGATGTCAACTGTCAAATCCATAACTGGCAGTTGCTAACTGGAAGAACTAAGAAACAGAAAGGAGGACAAAAGGCATTGTGCAGAATTTTAGGTTAGACTTCTATATTTTATATTTCAAACTATTACAGTTGAGGGTTTGAAAGGGTATATAAATTTTCATTTGAGGGCTGGACTTGCCCTTTTAATGAACTGCATAAAAAGTAGTTAGGGTAAGAGATTCGTAAGATTCGAAGTATAGCAAATAGCAGGTTTTGGGGGGGATTTGCTTAAAGGATAACTATTGCCTCAATGCATTTTTTTAAATTGCTTTAAAAAAGAGTAAAGTTATACAGCCCTCCCTATACATTTTTTTTCCTGATTTCGAGCCTCTCTCTGTCTTCAATTAACCTTCAATTATGCATGCTGTGAAGTGGGCGTAACAATTCTGTCTGCCTCTGTCACTCAAAGCTAGCATGCAAGAAAACACTCATCCACCCACCCTTGATCAGCTTGATTATGTAGGCTGTATCCTAGCAACAGGACATTTCAATTTGGTTTAACTGGCAGAGGAGGAGGAGAGAGATTGTAACAGACATTCCCACCAGCCAATGACAAGTGCTATGTTAACCATAGCCCTGGGCCATCTAGGAGGTGGGCTTTTAGCACTCATCTTTGCTGTGTGATATCTAAGGGAGGGCAGCATGGATGTAAATGTGAGTAAGTGATTTCAGCTGCTGGAAAAGTAGACATGTAATGGGGTTGAAGTTTTTCTTATATTGTTGTCCATTAAAGACAGACAGCCTTGCTTTCTAGAAGCTCGCAGCCAATCATATAACAATACAAATATTCTCCCTTTCCCTAACACAGAACAGGGATTTCAATGCAATTTTTTTCCCTTAAAAATGATGTAGTCCCTTGCTTTTCATACAAAAAAAAAAAAATAATCTTTGCTGTGTATATCTTAGCTAGCATAGATGTAAGAAACAGAAGAATAACATTTCAGAAAAAAATGAGTAAGCCTGGGGAATTGAACCTGCATCCTCACGTACTCTGTCTTGCTAAAAGCAAAGCTTTATAACCCTAACCCAACATATATACTAAGTAGAATACTAGTAGAGATAGAATCCATATTTTGCTAGAAAAATAACGAAAACAAAAATAAAAATCTGTGGATTTATAAAACAAGTGCTTTAGCAGGTAAGGCACTACAGTATATGTAAAAATTGCAGGTTTTTTAGTTTTATTTTCTGCTAGGAACAGAATTTAAAAAAATAATATGTTAGCAAAATCAGCTGAATATTTTGTACTGCCCCAGGAAGGCTGTATGCAATTCACACTGACTGGCAAATAAACTGCGGGGCAACAAGCAGCTTTCAAAGTCTTACCAGGGACTTCCATATTGGTGTGGAGACATCTGTATAGAAAACACTTTGTGCATAGAGACAGTGAATAGTGGGGTCAGAGGGCATGACAATAGGTGAACATGCTCACAAGGCGCTTTGAAGATTACATGGGCTTTGAGTTGTACTGGCAACAACACAGAAGCCTTCTTAGAGACAGAATCTAGTTCTCCCAAATGCATAAATGCCACTTACTAGAAAAGAATCTTACAATGTATAGGTGTTCTGGGGAGAAAACTTTTTTTAAAAATTAAGTTTGGCTCTAAAAATACAGTGTTGAGTTTTAGGGAGCAAAGTAAATCATGGGAAATCATAGATTTAGTATTTAGTTACCCTTTAACTACAATCTAGTTACAGCATACCACATAAACAGAGTAGATAGCAGAGATAAATAAACATTTAATAATTTATCTAAAAACATAATCAAGGACATTCAATAAAAGTTCTTATCATTAAAAATGGTGCTAATTTTGCCCCAACCAATCAGATCTTATTTAACATTTGAAAGCTATCATCTAATTGGTTGGGGCAAAATTAGCACCATTTTTAATGATAAGAACTTTTATTTAAAAACCCTGAAATTAAAATAATAAGCCTTCTATTAGAAAATAAATTGAGAAACTTTACCCTCAGTAGGAAGATTATATTTTAATAAAGTGTTACAAGTCAATTGTCCTCTAAACTTGCCTAGAAGGGTTTAAATGAATAAAGTGTTGCTTAAATCCACAGGATAAAATTAACTTTACTATTCATGGAACTCCTGAACTCCTATTCAAAATCAATACTGCTCTGACCTGATGAAGAGGGTATAGCCCTCAAAAGCTTGTCAACTAAATAAACTGTTAGTCCTTAGAAAAAGTATCACAGTACTCTTATTTTTTAATATCTTGAATACAGTAGGCAATTTACCAAACTATTTCAGATGGATTATAATTAGGTAACTAGAGAACAAAGGACTACAGAGCATATAGTCATCATGCTAAAAGATTTCACATACTGTATTATTATATAAGGCCAGAGTAACAAATAAAGGGATAAGTAATAAGGGAATTACTAAATCTTTCTGAGGAATCTACGTTAAAAAACTTTTTTGAGGGCTTAAAATCTTCCCTAATTTAATTACCCTCACAAGTCCTTAATTAAACCTTCATAAAAGTAATAAATTGTAAGCACTCAAAACCCTGAGGATTTGAAAGATTTGCATAATCTGTTGTCTATTGCTAATTCATTTGTATATCTGAATATTTTATATATTTTATGTATAAATACACATTTGATTTTGGGTACAATCTAGTTTGATTTGACATTTTTACACAATACATGTTTCTTCAGGATCCTGTGCTAACTGCTCCTCTGTTGGTGTTTTAGTGCAGAAGACAAATTGGATAGGATCCATTTCTCCATTAACGTTTTGAAGGAGAGTCACTAGGGCTGCATCAATATGTTCCATAAAACCTACATTTGAATAGAATTTGTAATTACAAATTTCCTTTTGCAGTTGCCAACATCTTAATGATTGTACTATATCATCATCTACTGAGATATTTTTACTGAGATTATTAAGAATGCTGAAGATTGAGTAATTTAAATTTAATTTTCACTCTGTATAATGCCCAGTAATTCCATGATTCCACTTCCTTGTTGCAGACATTATTCTAAAATTAATAGATACATATATATATATATTAATATATCAAGGACATTTCTAAAATAGATGGACTTGGGTTGTTATGCTTGAATGGTTTGGAAAGCAATGCAAGGAACCAAAATCAGCCCTGTATGGGGAAATTAAATGTCTTGCCTTATGAAATGGAAATTATAAATGACTAGAAATTATAGTAATTGGATTTATCTTTTAAAAAAGAAATATGTCATTTTATTTACATTAAAAACTAAATTATCTTGTAGTGTACATTTTTTTATTTAAAAGGGTAGCTCCACTGATAAAAAAAAATTGCCATTCAGTTTTATTGAAGAACGGAGGTAAAGGAGCTGTGTCTTACCTCCTGTTTTTCAATAAAACCTGAAGGAGCCTGACAGATCCAGACGAACTCTGTATGCTATACTCAGAGTCCGTCAGGACCTGTCAGACTATGCGCTGGAGGAGCGAGTGATTGGGTACCGGTAAGTACATTACCTTCTCTCCCAGCTCCTGCAGGTTTTATTGAGGAACGGAGGGGGGTTTAAGACACAGCTACTTTACCTCCCATTCTTCAATAAAAACTAAATGCCAAGTTTTTAACATTAACCATATGGATATGTTTACCCTTTAACATTAACCATATGGATATGTTTAACATTAACTATATGGGATAGGTTTCCTTCGACTCTTATTGTCCCATAGATGTAGTGATATGATTGGACGATTATAGATTAGTGTATTGTACTCACCAACGAAATCAGCAGATCAAATAATGTATTTTTGTTATCGGATGGGTGAAAACATTTTATGAATAGCCGATAATATTGATCCGTCTATGGCCACTTTATCTAGATATTTAGACATAATAACAATTTTTTTTCCCTGCCTGCTCAGACATAATAACTAATTATTTTCCCTGCCTGCCCCTGCTTATATCCAAACAAGCATCCCAATAAATTTTGTCTCAGCCTTGCAAATTCAAATAATTCATGAGCCTAAAATTAACAGACTTAAAACTGTTAACAGTCTTATGAAAGGTTAAAAAAGAAACAAGCAAAATAATTTTATGGTACAACAATGGTGTAACAGAGCTAAAGGCATGTGCAGTCCATTAGTTTTACTGGTAGTATTTCTTCTTATGAGCAAGGCTTCTTATGAGCAAGGCTGTGTTTTTAAAGGAAAAAATCTATAATTATTTAAAGGGACAGTTCAGTGAAACAAATATCAGTATTTGTTATGTGTTAGTTTGTGTAATATATACTTAGTTATTCTACATATTCTCTTCCATTTTGAAAAATCGGTTGATTTTATTCCCTTTGCTGTTCCCTGCTGTTGACATTAGTGAGCTGCCATTTCAGGTTCTAACGGTCCTTCTTTTTCCCAGGATGCACCACCCCCTGGAATGTTCCTAACAGTAATTTCTACTGATTGGCTGTTGGATGGGTCAAAGATGCTCAGATCTCTACTGAGCAACTGAATCAACCCAGGCGCTGGGTCAAGGGCAAAACCATAATGGTCTTTACTAGCGGTCCTGCAAACAGGAAGTCAGTATTTTGGTTGCATTTATTTATACACAGACAAAATGCTAAATTGGCAGATTAATGTCATTGGGATGAAAAAATACTGCTCTTTTCCTGAAAAGTACATGTATTTGCACTGAGCTTCCCCTTTAAATTATTTCTGTATTCTATGTATTGTGTTTTGAAAATCAGTTGATTGCATACCCTTTGTTGTGCTTTGCTCTGGTCAGTAGTCAGCTGCCATTTCATGTTCTGCAATGGGCCTTGAATAAACGTACACTAATTCTTTAAAATGTTCCTAACTAACTAAACCCCGGGACTTAGGCCATAACAGACACCATTAGGGGTTTTGCAAGCAGGAAATTATTGTAAGCATTTATTTATGCACAGAAAAATGGATAGGTTACTGAAATGAGAAAATACTTCCTTTTTACTTAAATGCATATGTATTTTTACTAAACTTTCCTATTATGTTTTTGTAAGTAGGTTAACTATAACGATTGTTATGCCCCTGCCCCAGAGTGAAGAAGGGGCAGTGCTGGACCAGATTGGTGAGAAAAAAATTAATTAAATAACAGCTGATGGTCTGTAAACCAGCTGATTACTGTGGCAGCTGGACAATCACCATGCCCCTAGAACTGTTACACCCCGACATAGGGTGAAGAAGGGGCAGTCCTGGAACAGGTACTAGGTACACAAACATGTAGCCATTTGAATCAGGCAATAAATAACCTATATGCGTTTTGTTTGAGTGCTCACAGATGCAAAATATGACATAGAAGAAGCATAATAGGATTTTGTAAAATTCACATGCACATAACTAGGATAACTCCTAAAATTAGTGCAGTATTTACCTATTTCTGCAACTTTTATTTCTTTGATTCTACTCAGCTTCCCACTGTGCTAGTTGCTTACAATATATTACAAATATTTTCAGGTATAAAATCATTGACCCTTCATTGTGCCTGTGAAACTGATTCTGTTATAACATTAAACTATTGCAAGATAGATATTACAGCATTTAAATAAGTAGCACGCAATACAATGATCCAGGCCTAATGTTTATTAACCCAGTCCCCTTTTTTAAAAAAATGTTTCTACGAGGCCTGAAACATAGATTCTTTTATGCACCTAAATTATTTGACTTAAAGGAGCACTAGTCATTTAAAGATGCTTGCAATCAAAAGTCTTTTTGTAGGACTCAGTCTTCCAACCTCCCATTATAATTTTTGTGGAGCTCATTATATGGATTGGTGAGAAGCTCCTGGCAGGGGGGCCTGGATCAGAGTGCCAGGGGATCAAAGGACTGTAAAGTTCTACCGCTTTTTTAACTAAACAAATATGACCTTAATCCTAATTGTCCAAGAGTTAAAAGTTGAATAAGATGTGAGACTATATCACCTCCACAATTTCTTAGGTTTGCTTCCCGATTCCACTGTTGAAATACATTCACCATAATTCTCTTTCAAGCTTCATATATTTGCCTGTGGCGTAAACATCATCCTGACAGCAGAACAATTTAAACACTACCAGTGAGATTCATTTGCTACCCCTTTAACAAATGGAAGTATGCAGCAGACACATTATAAGAAAGCATCTTTGAAAGGAATAACATTTTTCACTGTGTAGAACTAGTTTATTTTTTATACAGAGAAACAGATGCCTTTGTTTCCTATATATTCTGTAAGTGTATGAACATGGAACTTGTTTACATTTTTAGTCAACAAGATTAAATGTCAAATTTTTCATTTTTCCTTCTCTTCTGCTTACACATTCCTAGTGATTTTTGTCTCTCTGTAGTCAAGTAATTTGTCTTTTCATAGAAAGCTTTGTAAAGTATCATACTATAGTACAAGACACAATAAGCATGTTTATTAAATGTGCCTTGCATGTACCATCGCTCTGGCTACTTAATAAAAGTTAAGTTTTATCTTTATGAAAATCCTGTGGAGTGCCTTGTTTGTATGGAAATGTATATATATATATATATATATATATTATATATATATATATTATATTAATATATAGTGAATGGAGCACTCCTGGGTCTTATATCCAAACGACTTTTTAATATGTGACAAACGGGTCAACGCGTTTCGGCCGCAAATTCGGCCATTCTCAAGACAATGTGTAATATACACAAACAAACTTATATGTATCAAAAAATGGAAGTACACACATTTACTAAGGCAGGATAGCTTGTGGCCAATCCTCACCCTGTACCCCTTATGTGGGTAGGGGAAATCTGATCCTGAGGTCATATACCGACATGTTTGGCATCCCACACATGGGAAGCAACCAAGTTTTGTATTAGTGTCCCATTATTTTCTAAGGGGTCCAACCGGGACATCCGTTTTCACCAATAGATTTTTTAAATTTTTGCCCCTCCGGTGGGCAAACAACGGTGTTTTATTTTCAAATGGGAGATTAGTGTCATAGCTCAGTATTTCCAGACTATAAATAATTTTCTTTTGCAGTTTATCAACCGGGTTGATAAACCTCAAAAGAAAATTATATATAATCTGGACTACACCCCCATCAGTGACTACATTAAAAATAGCGTTAAACACCATTGGGAAACACTGAGCTGTGACACTAATCTCCCATTTGAGAATAGTACACCGTTGTTTGCCCACCGGAGGGGCAAACATTTAAAAAATCTATTGGTGAAAATGGATGTCCCGGTTGGACCCCTTAGAAACTATTGCACTAGGTCACTTTATTGAAAAAGTCATTTTGCCTTTATTCAATGTTGCACTTTAACCTCACGGGGGTGATACCTGCCTGGGTGCCTCGTCTGTTTCCTGCGAGTCAGGTCCGTTGTTGGAAGTGGAGCTCTAGAGGACTGTACATGAAGCCTTGGAACTTGTGCAAAAAATCAGTACGAACTGAAGGAAGTTGCATGGACTGTGTCCACTAATAGAACATGGAGACCCGACAGGGAATTGGTGACGGCATCAGGGGGAGGGATGGGGATAGGGGAGGGAGGGGGGTGTGTACTTCCGTTATTTGATATATATAAGTTTGTTTGTATATATTACACATTGTCTTGAGAACGGCCAAATTTGCGTCCGAAACGCTTGACCCGTTTGTCACATATTAAAAAGTGGTTTGGATATAAGCCCCAGGAGTGCTCCATTCATCGTGTTATCTATATATTTACAAGAGGGAAGCACCCGGGCAGTTGTTGTTGAATCCGCAAGAGTGCCGCTCCACCTGGTTACCATTATATATGTATATATATGTATATATATATATATAATATAATCATTTCATAGAGACATCTGCAGCTGTCACCATAGCAACACTGCAGTATAAAACACAGTACTCACCTCCACAAAAATGAAGCATGGTATAATTGAGTAACTTCGATGTGTGTTATTTTCTAAAGCCATTTCCTATCACTCAGTTAATCAGTTAGTTGTAAATTCCTGGAAAATAAAATAAAGAAGATTTTTAGAACAGCCGTGTAAATTGTAAATTATCATTAATTAGGTATATGCAACAAACGCAACAAAAATATAGTTTATTTAATATGGAAACATTTTATGCAGAATCTGTCTTTAAACATATAACATTTAAAGGAGAACTAAAGCTAATATATTAATGACAATTAATTAATTTACTAACAGATAACTGTATAGCTCACCTGTTAAATTAGCAGACTAGCAAGAAATTAGCTACCTTTTTATCTGGCATCTACAGCTATCTGTTCATGCTTGTCCATCCTTGTAATAACTAGGCCTATGTTTTAATTTCTGTATGAAGTGCATCAGTTATAAAGTATGGATATGATCAATCAGTCAGACCAAACTAAAAGTGTGCAAGCCTTGTACATTCGCTCGAAAGGTATAGCCCCTCGATCGTCAAGCGCACTGATCCGGCTCCTTGCTTGCCGGAAATTGCAATCCACGTCGGTGATTGGCTGAGACGGAATGAAGTGCTGTAAGTAGCATTCTAAATCTTTTTTTAACAAAATGACACAGTGGTTGGGGCAGGCAGGGATGCCCTACACTACAGAAAATGGAATTAACTCTAGGTGGTGGATGGATGGATGGATATGGATGGATCTGGATAGTGGGAGAGAAGGGGGGAAAGGGCGCCCCTGCGCAATCCAGAATACCTCCCGGAGGCAGAAGGCAGAGACCTTTTTGCAGGAAGACTGCTCCTACTCTTCACTTTCTGGGAGTTTGGACAAGCACTACAGGAGGACCATAAAGAGCAGAGATGTAAGGTAAGGATTTTTTAACTCTACACAGTGGGGTAAAATTTTAGTTTGTGGGGTTGACATGCCCTTTTAGTTATTAAGTTAATTTAAACAAATATGGGATGTGTTTTATGCAGTGCAGACCAAAAGTAAAAGGGGATAGATTGTTAAGTTCTACTCATTATAATAATCACTTTAGACCTGGAAGAGCAAGAAACTGTCAAATGCAAAAATGAAAACTTTCTCTGTGTTTGCATTCGGTAACAGGAACGTAGCAGCAAAAAAAAAAAAAGTAAATATAAAAAACCAAAATCTATAATTTACCTAGATGGGTCTAAATTATTCTGATTCACATTTACCCCAATCATTGTTGAACCTAATAAAACATTTTATAGGCAGTATAATTTCTATCACATTCCTTTTCAGTGTATAGACCCCAAAAACTACTGTGCTACTCTCACTATAATTAGAAGGCAGTTTACAAACTAGTGTGAATGAATTAGCTAAAAGAAAATATTTATGTTACCAATAACAAAAACAATCAAATGATGTATTATAAAATATTAAATTAAAACCAAATCATGGTCTGTATAATAAACACATTTGTTATCTTTATTAACACAACTGAATTTTTGCCAAGCAAATTGCCTTTTCTTTCTGTATTTATGCAAACAACTGAGAGCTATTTAATAAAACCACCAGCCATGTTAGAAGAAAGCATGAACAGTGACCTCTTTAACCTCATAGTAAAGGGTCATTTAATCTATGACAACTGACAGAAAGAATCCATGGACTGGTTAATACACTCCAAATGGAAATTACTTCAAAACTTCATTGAGAGCTGGCAGTGATAATGCAAATCATAGCATTACTGGAGCTAAATTGCAACCTCCTTATTCTATACAAATTATGAATTGTGAATTTAAATGTGAGTGTATTTTCTCCCTATATCATAGATACATTTTACCTAACACTGACAAATGCACAATTTTATTTCCTTAGGTTACTTTAAGTACGGTATGTTAAAATATGACTGACATATCCACATCAAACAATAAATTTGAACAAATGGGATTGTAGCAGAAATTTAATGTAATGTAGTATTAACTGGAAAGAAATTTGGGGATATTCACTTGCAGCCAATATCCTGCAGGCACAGTTTTTGATTGGTTATGGTGAATTTAACACCTTGCTTACGGCAGCTGCACTAGTATCGCTAAAGACACAGCTGCACAGCTGGACTTACAGGACTATTTAATGCCAGCTTATAGTTAGCATTAAATAGTCCCGGAAGGGTAAATCACTTCCGTCATTTACCTAGAGCCACACAGACGTTGGTGAATCTCCTTTAGGGAGATATACCAAGAGCAGCTGTGGCTCCGAAAGTGTCATTAGGAGACATTAGACCAAAGTTTGCTTTGAAACATAAGCTCTGATTCTGAACAAAATATTTTCTACTAGACATTAAGCCCGCTACAATAACAGGCGCTAGAAGCACAGAGTGCCCTCTTAGTGTCCCAAGGCCATAGTCCTCCTCCATGTCCCAAGGCCAGAGTACCCTCTTAGTGTCCCAAGGCCAAAGTACCCTCTTAGTGTCCCAAGGCCAGAGTCCCCCCTCTGTCCAAGGCCAGGGGCCCCCTCTGTCCCAAATCCAGAGGCCCCCCTCTGTCTAAAATGCAGCCCCCCCTATGTCCCAAATCCAGGGCTCCCCCTCTGTACCAAATACAAGGACCCCCCTCTGTCCCAAATCCAGGGGGCCACCTCTGTCCCAAATCCAAGGGCACCCGTCTGTCCCGAATCCAGGCCCCCCCCTCTGTCCCAAATCCAAGCAACCTTACCTGCAGTCTGTTGAATTGCTGTTCTCCCTCTGTGTGTTTCCTGTGTTTCTCCCTCTAGTGGTGAGTCAATAGGAACTGCAGACACTCTCCCTCTAGTGGTGAGTCAATAGGAACTGCAGAGAATCTCCCTCTAGTGGTGAGTCAATAGGAACTGCAGAGACTCTCCCTCTAGTGGTGAGTCCATAGGAACTGCAGTCACACACACACGCACACACACGCACACACACACACGGACACACACACACGGACACACACACACACGGACACACTTAGGGTTTTATTATATAGGATTACTTTGACCAAATCATGTAGTCTTGACTGGCTTAGGCAGATAGAGGACAGAGAAGCAAATTCTGAGAGAATTTTATGGCAAATGAAAAGTGGGAATATTACTGCTCTAAATTAACCTTAGCAGCTTTTGTTTACTTAAAAAAAATATCAAAGGGATGGGGACTCGGGGAGCGGACAGAGTGGGGGCAGAGCTGATTCAAGCTGATCAAGTTGAAAATTGCCAAAAATGAATATACGTGAACAGGGAGGTTCAATAAAAGTTCTTATCATTAAAAATGGTGCTAATTTTGCCCCAACCAATCAGATATTATTTAACACTTGAATGATAACATCTGATTGGTTACAGAAAAATTAGCACCATTTTTTAGCGATAAGAACTTTTATTAAATAACCCTGTAAGTCTTTCATTCTCCTTTAAAGTTGCCTGGCTGTTGAGTTATAGTTGCTTTCTAATCTAATATACATCATGCCTTATTAATAAAAGGCATGACTTAAAGCTGACTATATTTAAATATTTGAAGAAACATTTTTTAGTTTTGCAGAAAATATACATAAAGAGGCACAGCCTAATAAGTTTTTACACAAACTTCCCACAAAACAAGATATTGGCACACACCAGAAAGAAAGCACACACCAAGTCTTCAAAGGAGTCCTGGATATGTTATAGCTATTCAAGTAAAGTTGTGTTCACCTGCTTGATTTAAAGACTTTTCTTTCCAGTTTGCGCCAGTGTCTCGCTTTGTGGGAAGTTTGTGTATTGTACCATGTGGAGTGACGGGTCTGGGGGGCTGCACCTGCACCACTGCTTGGAAGCGTTGAGCTGGTGAATATTTTTTACTATACTGTATAAGTGGTAGTTGATATATCCATATACTCCATCCTAACCTTATTGGACAAACCTATAAAGAGACTGGTCGGGAACATGGCACCTAAACCATGCTCATGTTTAAGTGAGTGTTTATCTTAAAACTTAACAGCCACCTGCATCTATGGATTTTATATAATATTGTATTTAAGTTTTTACCCTACCCATTTAAGATAACTACATATCATCTGTCTAGGTCATCAATTAATCTAAATACATAATTCATACAAATTTAACATACATCTATAAATATATATTTAAACAATAGTGGTTTAGTAAATTTCCTGTCACTATCTCTTAAGGAACCCCTAGCAACCTACCAGAATTAGAGATGTTCGAAACAGTTGAGCTTCGTTTCGTTTTAGAAATTTAAAAATTTTCGGAAATTTCGAAAGTTCGAGTTTTGATTTTCGAAAATAGGCTACTTTTGATTTTCGAAAATTGTCTATTTTCGGTTTTCAAAAATCTTCTACTTTCGATAATCATCTACTTTCGGTTCTAATAATCTAATTATCGAATTTTTGATAAGAATCAAAGATTCGGAAAATTCGGGTTTCGTAAATTCCAGGAGTTCCGAAAGTTTAGTCGGGACTTCGAAAACCCTCAGATTCAATTCGAAACTGGGTTCTATTAGAACCCACAGTACATCTCTACTCAGAATCTCCTAGGGGATCCCTTGACCCCTGGTTAAGAAACTGCATTAGTGCTTGATCAAATGAGAAGAACTGTGGTTTGCAGACAATCTGAGTGTTTTTACTTATTACTATTTTATTTCTGGAGTGTATTTTAATTCTGAGTGTAAGTAAATAAAATAATTTTTTCACTTCTTAGGGCATGACCACACTGCAACACAAACATAATTGCACACGGAATCGCATGGGATTTCATTTGCGATTTCGTTGCGTTTGCGCATGCATTTTTTCAGTTAAGTATTGAAAAATGCATACGATTGCGATTTAAAATGCGGAACGCAAATCGCAATGCACCCGAAAACGCGCGTTTTCGGTGCGTTGACGCGTTTTGAATTATATAAAAAAACACAAGTGCAAACGCTTGCACTGATTGAAGGGGTGTGTAGTTAATTGGTTTAAATAGCCTGAGCATTGGTTTGTCTTTTTTGTCTTTTGTCTCACAAACTGTATACATCTTGCTTGCAGAGGGATTGTGTATGAGCTATGTGTGGTTGTTTTAAAGGCTAAAGGTGGGAAAAGCATATGGGGACATATGGGAAAAGCTCCTACACACATTCCCGATCGATCGGGAATGACGAAAAATTTCCATTGGTCATTATCGGCTCCCTTTACTTGATGTAAAGATAGCTGATATGATTGTGCAGTGTATGGTCGCACAGCCGACCAATCCCCATACCGCATATGGGGATAGGTCGGGTCCGCATGTGCTGTTCCCACAGCATGCGTGCCGACAGATACCAATGTGATCAGTTGGCACACATGCTGTGGGATTGCATGTGTATGGCCAGATTTAGTTTTTAAAGGTTAGTCTGCTTTTAAGGGGGGACATTGGTGTGTTAAGAAACAAAATTGTTCAATAGCTGTGGATTTGCATGAATGTCTTATTCTATCTATTTAGTTTAAAGAACGACTATTGTCTAAAAATGATCTCTTTAAAATAAAAAGTACCTGAGGCAGGTAAATGAGTTATCATTTATTAAAACACTGTTTGAACATGGTTTATCAGATTGTAATGGGAGAGGTTGTAATAGACATTAGAAATATATAAACTGTTACTGTAATCTTTCTGGAAAATGCCAGCGAAAAAAGTCACTGTTATTATTATTATTACAGCTTCCATAACAGTTTTCTATTTTATTTTTCTTTTGGTAACAAAATGAAGATTAAATATTTAATTGACTGGATAGGAATAGTGCTTATGGAGAAGTGGGACATAATGATTTTCTTTGGTTGTCTTACTGAACTGGCTGACCCTAGCTACCTGAATAATTGAAGAGCAAGAATAAATAGAAATAGAATTTAAAAATTATTTGTACCATAATAAAATTAAACACCACCTGTTAGTTTATTGGTCAGTTTGGTTTAGTGCTAGTTGACCTTCTACTTTATAGATCCCCAAAGTAAATATACTGTTTAATAATGTAATACTGTCATTTAAACAAAATAGATCTAGCACAGATGGCTAGGCAAGTAACTGACTGAACTTGGAAAAGTAATTCCAAGGCACTCCAATGCTGCAAACCTACAAAAATTGTAAATGCAGCAGACCAAACGGTCAATAAAAAGCCACACACTGGGGGTGTAAATAAAGTGCATATATCTATTAATAAGAAGACTAAAGTGCTATACAAAGTGCAAAAGAGAGTTATGCATCCATATAAAACTAAAACCAATGGCTGTCACGTAACATTGCCCCTAAAGGTAAATAGAACCCAGTAAAGTCACATCTGTTCCTCCGTTTGTCTGTGTGAGCCAATCTGTGTGAGTTAAAAGTTCCACAGGCATAAAACAGTCAAAATGTCCACAAGGTTAGGAAGTGTATAAGCAAAATGGGCTGATCTCACCCCTTTCGCATCTCTAGTTAAGTTAAGCAAAGTCACAGATCCCGCAGAATGTACGGATGAAGTATCCAAAGGCTTTACCGCTCGGCTACAGTCCGCTCCGTCACTAAGAGAAATCATGATGTGGCACAATACACAGCAAAGGGGAGAAAAAAGGTATATATGGGGCACGTGCACAGTCCGGACTCCTCGACTGAAACGCTTTTTGGGAGATTGACTGGAACTTGAACTCGAATACAAGTTTGACCCGAAATTAAATAGCTCGAACGAACCTGAACTATGCGAATTCAGATTTCGAACTATCTGAACTTTCCAAATTTTCCAAACTTTTCAATAATTATAATATAATTCTATATTAAAATATATAATTTTCAATAATTACAATATATATAATTTTTGTAAATTATCAAACATTCGATTGAATCAATAACCCTCGACTTCAGCACTCCATAACCCTTAAATGGGGCATTCTATAACCCTCAAATTCAGGCATAACCTTAGAATGCGGTGTTTGGTAACCCTTAAATGTAGCGTTCGATTTTGATAACCCTTGAATGTAGTGTTTGATTTCGGTAACCCTCAAATGAGCCATTTGGTAACCTTCGAATGTAGCGTTCCCCAGACCATTTCCCAGGTCCCAGAGCCATTTACAGTAAATTACCATTGCTATTGTAATTATTTCATCCAAAAAAAATTTAACTATTTCTCCCCATTGACTTTAATGGGTTAGTTTTCGAGCTACAGAAAACAAAGTTCGGCCATCTCTACTGAATAAGGTTAATTTAAGAAAAAATATTATTTGTCTGCATAATGTACTAAATCAGTTGGGGGCTGTGTCTCAAGTTTCAAAACATTAATTTTAATAAAGTGCTACTCTTGGTAAATTTGTGCAAAGTGGTTAGCATAGATTTTAGTTAGAAATTACTGATTGCTGGTGACAGTCTTTGCTTAATGAGTTCTATGGAGTGACAGTAGAACACTGGGACTGTTAGACAAAGAGGATCCTGCTCAACTTTAGAAGAAAAATGTGTTATAATTATCCTTTAACCAGAAGCTCCTCAGAGCAACATGTAAATCAAAAGTATTTTACTTCCTAATAATATGTTTGTTTAATTTTTAATGTTGTAGTATATACAGAATCTATAAAATGCAATGCTTTATTTGTTTGAACCTTAGTACAAGTATACAAGCTTTAATGTGAATTAATGCTGCAGAAATTTAGCAAAGTCTATGGTTAGAAGTAGAACCTTGTTTTATTTAAAGTCTATAACCAGCATAACAAACCGCATTGGTAGATAGGAAAAAGAATGGTAAGCCTGAACCAATGGGTCAATGTCTGTAAATGGGAGCCCTATAGAACAATGCCAATAAAGCTGTGTCAAGGCACATATCTGTACACTGTGAAATCTAGTTTGTGTTGAAACTTCTGCCATCTCAACTCATAATAGATAGTTTACTCAAGCTGATAAATCCATAAATAGGGACCCAGCTGTGCAGGTGGCATCACATTTGACAGTATATTCTTGAAGACAAATTTGATTCATAATCATTTGATTATACATGACAGAACAGAAAACCAAATAGTTTGTGTCTACTATTGTAAGTCAGCTTCTGCTTTTTCTACACAGAAAAATTATGAAGAATTTACCTTTTAACTTAATTTGCAGACCTTATATCATCATATTTTTTTTTACAGTATACCATTGTGTATGGGGAAATCTATTGAGCAATTTTTCTTTATCGTGGTAGCTTTCTTTTTTATTTCTACCATTTTTTATATCTACAGTAGGGAAAATTTAATATTAAAGCCTTCCAAAATAGAAATTTCGATTATTCTAGTGGTAGGTATGTTCCCCAGTGTTTTTATGGCTAGACAAAAACAAAACCATGCAGCATACTGTAATACTAAATAAGTGCAAAATATATTTAAGTTTAGCAATTCAATTCAAAGAGAAATTAAAAACCTACAGTGACTACTGTCACTGAGAAAGTATTCCTGTCTCCTGTTCTGCTCTTATTTAAAAGTAATTAGCTTTAGAAGTTTTACAGTGCTTGCGAATTTCAGTCTCTGAAACTCAGTCGATGAGTTTAAAAAAATATCATTGCAAATGGGGTTATGTGTGAGGAGTCAGGCAGGGAAATGGCTTACCTGACATTTTTTATTTTAATGTCATTAAAATTTATTTTACAGTGAGGTAAAAAAACAGTACTAAAAAGGTCATTAAAGTGAGTATATTCATTAATTTTTTTATTCCTCTTGCCTGGATTATTTCTATCTGAGGTATATTAAAAATGTTACTTGTAAAACAATTTACAATCCCTATTGTTTCTGGATTTTCACAGCGCATCCAAAATAAACCAGTAAATCAACAGGTATTATTGACTGATTCACATGCGCGTCAGAATGACTGTCCATAAAACATTTCCTGTTAGTGAGGTGGCATGGCAAGTATAAAAACTCATTCATATGTGTTAGATATTTAGATGCAAAAGCATATGGCATTATGTATCGCACATAAGCTAAGTTAGCAGCCTTTAGTAAATCTATAATAGCTGCAAACTAAAGTGTGTGATAAGAAATATTCATTTTTTTTATCACATAAATCAATAATTAAAACTATTCTACATCTATTGACACGCCCCTAAATTATAATGGGGTATGCTCTAACACTTTGCATTTCTTAAAGACCTGTAGTGGTGATGATTAATCTAAAAGAAATTCTGAATACTATAAAAAATACTATTGTTAAACTACTTACTACTTATGGGCATCCTGGTGCATCACTGTAGCATCATTGTAGCATTTCTGAAATATTCTGCTATCAGATTATAGAAGAAACATTTTTATGGTCAGCTGTGGCTTAATTGAAATTTTACATTGTTAGAAATGCACAATTAGGGATGCTGGCAAAAAAAATGTAAAGCAACCCTAACTCAAAAGAAAGGCACTGCCCACATCAAACGAAAATGCCTCCATTTACAGCAAATAGATTTTCCTATGTATATTTTACTTCCTATCTGAACTCTAGGGACCTTTGCCTAAAGCCCTTAAGGGACACTAAACTGTAACGTTTTTATATGTTGGCATATATGCAAATATATATATATATATATATATATATATATATACATATATATATATATTTGACATACGCTGTGAGTACACCTACAATATTATGACAGAGCACATTCCTATTGAGGTGGGAGTGTTTCTGTCAGCAACTCTAGGTAACAGAGCTCCTCCTTACGGGCTGTTCCCATCTCTAACATAGGCACACATAAATAAGGTGGTGGTAGAAGGATGGGGCAGCGGGAGAGCTGTCAAGCAAAGCTGTTGTGGGATCATTTTGCTGCATAGTTGGGGATTAATACCGCCCACCTTCCTAAGAAATATAGATTTCATTTAGAACGCTAAAAAAAAAAACTTAAAGGATAACTAAACTTTGTGCAGTCCCGCCCTGCTCAAGACCGGGAGCATCTAAAACCCCACAACATCCTGGTGCTACACACGCCTCACTGAGTCCGTCTCTCCAGCGGTTAAACAATGGCAGATGAGAAGGGGAAAACCCCTGTGTTATGAGGCAGGCAACCGGACTTGGAATGGATAAGTAAAAACAAAATTACTTTATTGGATACATTAAAAACACAGCACCATTGAAACAGACATACCCATGGACACACTCAGATAACTCCTCCCTACATGTTTCGTGGAACCAATCCACTTCCTCAGGGGCTCTCAGGGAGTACCTGGGAAAAAAATTGGCAGTTGAGAAGGGGAGCCTATTAAAGCAGGCAAAGGCTGGTCACATGACTACAAGCTGGTCACAGGAAGTGTTCAAGCAGGAAGTAATATTGCTGAACCTCCAGCAATAATTTCTCACAAGTTTTATCTAGAGATGTGATTTAGGTTTTATTTTGAAGGAATGGTGGAAGGCTTTTTATATCATTCTTACTAGTTTGGAAGAATTCAAGACCACAGTTACCCTTTAACATTTGTTACATCTGTTTTGGGGACCATTTTCAGAGACTTCTGAGGTATGTTGGACAACATTATGGATTTTGACAAATAATGACAGATTCCTTTCTCCATCTAAATGTATTTATGTGTTTCCCCATGGTGTTCCCTGAGATTTTATAAAATGTGTTTTTTCCTCTGGAATCTGGGTCAATATATTTATGCATAAGCATTTATTTATATGCATATATCAAAGAAGATAACATATCAAGATTTTTAATGTTAAATTGCTGGTTATACTGTCTACCCAAGGTACCTGCTGCAATAATTTGATGTTATCCAGGTTGAATAAACACATCCATCAAATTCCTTTTTAATCTACCCTAATTGCTCTAGATTTGAGTACAGCCTGGGAACATTCTAACAATGTTAAAGGTAAGAAGTTAAATTTAAATTATTACTTTCCTGTATATACGGTAAATGGATCCCTGGATCCTAAATGTTATTGGCATCACTTTGTATATGAGGGGTATGCAGCATCATTCCTAATAATTTTTTCATGATAAAAGCCTGGGATGCTAATTAATGATCTATGCTACAAATGAACCTGGACATTGCTGTCAAATTTGCTTATATTTAAGTTAAATGGACTAGATAATTCCCTTATTTGCAAGTTAATATCATACAACTACACTGTCCCAGTGTTCTTGACAAACCATTTGTCGCTGTTATGAGTCAAGCAGAGGAAATCAAAAAGAACAAGTCTATAAACAGTTCCTTTAAAAGGGAAAGTTTTGTGGAAAATATCATAATTTTTAAAATTCTTAGTTTATATTAGGCATACCTAGTTATTTTACACATTCTCCTCCATTTTGAAAAATCACTTGATTTCATACACTTTGCAATGCCGTTCACTGATTGGCTTTTGGATGGGTCAAACATGCTCAGATCTCTGTTAAGCAGCTGAACCTAGGCACTGGAGGGCACTGAAGGGAAGTTAGTATTTCGGAAGCATTTATTTATACACTAACAAAATGCTGAATGGGCAGTTTAAGGTCATTAGGATGGGATGTATTTGCACTGGACTTCCCCTTTAAACCACAGCATCCAGAAATGTGCTTATTAAATGCCCCCCCTTTCTATATTTTATTTTTACTTTCTGTATATAATGATTAATTGTTAAAATACTGTGAATGATTAAAAGTATTTATAATGGGAAATAGAAATGTACAAAAAGCAGGTTATGTGTTTGGTGACTTAATAAAACCCAGTATCTGCCAGAGCACTGACCTTCATGACTTTAAATGGGTCACAACTGTATAAAAACACCAACTAAATCAATTTACTCCTCTCCTAGTTTATACTGTGTACTAAATACTGTGTTTTAAAGAACAATGGAATAAAACACTGGAGCTATTGGAGCTACTGGAATTACAGTAAAACAAAATCTGACACATTATTCTACACAGAAAGCCTTACCAGCCTTAATAGATACCATACTGCTTGTTCTGACAAGTTCCTGGCAGACTTTTAATGAAACAATCTGTTAGGGTAATTTAATTGTCATAAAACAATAAAACACTTGTGGCCAGATTAACCTGCAGCCGTCAGGTCAGCTCGGCAAACTGATTTAATATTGGTTAGTGCAACTTTAACTAATTCATTCAATTCAATTTGGGCTGGGAGTGACAGCAGCTCTGGGTAAATCTCAATGTTGTTGCTTATTACCACGTTGCAAGCAATTTTCCTTATTTCAGGAAAATTTACATATCCTTGTCCATATTTACAATCCTTGCTACAGTTATTTTAAAGGGTATCTCCACTCGTTTTTTCAAGTTTTGGTAATCCAGTTCTATTGAAGAACGGGAGGTAAAGGAGCTGTGCCTTACCTTCTGTTCTTCAATAGAACACACAGGAGACTGGTGACAAGCTAAGAAACTTACCCGCTCGCTCGCTCCCCCGGCGCGTAGTCTGACAGGTCCCGACGGACCTTGTCTTCTATGCGCATGCGCGATCTATGCGCATAGAAGACAAGGTCCGTTGGGACCTGTATCTGCTGGCATTAGAGATTATGTCTTAAAAACCCTTTAATGGCTTAGTACATTGGTTGTGGCAGTTGCGTGACACAAAATTTGCACAACATCGCAACTGCCGTTATTGGTGTCTTAAAGTCACTTTATCGCTTGGTACATTGGTTAACGTGACTTAAAGATACAAATAGCCGATAATGGCTCTCGGTACATAGCCTGAAAGTATGATAAAACGTAGATTTTCTAACTGTAACAGACCAGTTAGTTATTATAATTATTATAATTAATTATACAAATAATTACACAACATTGACAGCTAGAAACTGATGGAATGATGAATGTGTAAATATTGTAAATAAGCTTAAATATTTTAGTAAAATTGGCAAAGATTCCTTTCTTACAAGGGAAGAATTCATTATATACAGTATTTTGCAATCTCCTCCCTGCAAAACTGCAGCTCTCTAAGAATCCTTTTTGTCTAAAAGGACAACTTGTTACTCTACCCCCCTTGTGGCCCAGGGCCTAACCAATAGGAAGACAGGTTCTGCAAGAAGCGCTTTTCCCCATTGTGGAGGCTTAGACAATGCATGATTTTGGTGCCAACTATTTTATCTCACAGAAAACTGCTACAATAACGATAATAAATCACTAGTCGTTTCTTTCTGCAATACCAAACTTTAAGCAGACAGCTACTTCAATGCTATGCTATGCTATGTCTTAAAGATGTGCTAAACATTTTTAAAATTGCAGCAAAATGTTTACATTTTAGACAAAAAGATAGAATTGAAGCTCTTCGTAAATTGCCCAAATTGTTTTTTTTTCTGGGGGGAAAACATAACATTTACATACATGTTTATGTATTGATTTTCATAAATAGTATATATTGCTTTAAAAAATGTGCTACAAAATGTAACATTAGCCATGCAATCATGCAAAATGGAATAACCAACAAAAGCTTTTAAACCCTTTGACATGCCATGGGTTTTTATTATGTATATGGAAAGAAGCTAACTGTGCAGTAATTGCATTGTACGTGACCTAACAAAATTTGATATATTATTTTTTCTCTAAATTGTTGAACATGAGAAGACTTGAAAACTTACACAAAGGCCTTCCAGTCATGTAACTGATGGGATGTACAGGTTTATAGGGTCAAATTCCTGCCCTTATGATATTGAAATCAACAATAAAGCATCATGTCTAATCATAGAAAAAGTCTCTACTATTACTGCAATTTAAAAACAAAAGCTCTGGTTTACAACATCAAAAAGTCCCTAGAGAATTCATTAGAGATGGCAATTTATTAACAAACAAGATTTAATGTTTCTTTTTAAATCTGTGGCATGAGTACAAACAGATCTATAAAAATAAATAAGCAGTTAGGCCTTTGCTTCAATTCACTGTTCGGCATGTGTTAATTACTTTGTAAAGCAATTGAATTTATATCCTATAAATATCAGAAAGTGCCTTTGCTTTGAATGCTAGCTAGCTGGTAGGGAACTATACAGCAATTGTTTAGTCTGTGGATATTTGGTTTAGAAATCAAACTGACTGCACTTGCAGGTCCCTGCATGCTGTTTTTACTTTTGTTTGGTTTCAAGTGTATAACAAACCAATTTTATTATTTGAATATCTTACACTTTTATTTTAAGTAATAATATTAAAGAGGAACTGTGGTCCAAAAATGACTTTGGGTAAATTGATAGGAATTGCTCTCCTGAGAGTTTTTGCAATTTATTTCCATTGTTTATTTTTTTAAGTTTTGAAGATATTTAAATTTTGTGTGTGATATGGCAGCAGCATCACCAGGTCCCCTGCACTTCCTGCTTCCTGCTCTGAAACCATGTCAGTCAATCTGCCCTGTGTCTCCTCCCCTTTGCAGCCCTCCTTGTCCCTCCAGTTGCAGGCCCCCCTTGGCCCATTCCCTTACAGTCCCATGTGGCCCCGCCCACTCACGGTGCCATGGCCCCGCACCCACTCGCGTGTGCCTAAGCCTCCCCAGGTGCTGTGGGCCACTCTGACACCCCCCTACCCCCCCAAAAAAACGCTGTGGAAACAGCCTTTTCAGGCAGAGTGAGAACTCTGCAGCTGCAGGTCCTTCACACAGCAGGGAGGAGGAGGGACTTCCTGTCTCCCTCACACACTGAGGGAGTCTGAGGCTGTGCTCTCCGGAGGCACTGTGCAGGAGAAGCATCAGGAATGTCACATGTCAGCCTCCCACCCATTAACTTTCTGGTAAGTCATTTCTGTGTATCTTGGGCTGTGGAGCACGTAGTTGAGTTTCATTTAAACTCAACTTGTTTGGAGACCACAGTTCCCCTTTAATTAGATTGAACCTGTTTAGAATCATCTGTGTGAATGTGAATAGAAAGAAATGGCCTTGTAGGAATTGTTCAGCAAGGCAAATGAGACATTGGGGGAGATTTACCCAGAGACAATTTTGCTCCGGTTAAATCTCCCTTCTGTGATTCAATATTGTGTTTGCTCCCGTTGCTATTTTTGGATTTATCCATGTAGCTCAAGATTTTAAATCCTGAGCGCTGGATGCACAGGTGTCTTTTGCATAACCCGCGTATTGAGCAGTAATATGGAGTTAAAGGACAACAATATCAAAAAAACATCACCCCCATTACATGTCCACACATCCAGCAGCTGAAATTACATTTACAACCGTGCTGCCCTCTCTTCGATATTACACAGCAAAGATATGTGCTAAAAGCCCACCTCCTAGATGGCCCAGGGCCATGATTAACATATAACTGGTTATTGGCTGGTGAGAATATCTATTACAACCTCTCTCCTACTCCTCTGCCGATTAAACAAACTTGAAATGTCCGGTTGCTAGGATACAGCCTACATAATCAAGCTGATCATGGATGGGGTGGAGAAGTGTTTTCTCATATGCTAGCTTTGAGTGACAGTGGCAGACAGAATTGTTACGCCCCCTTTACAGCATGGCTAATTGAAGCCAGAAAGAGGCTCAAAATCAGGAAAAAAATGGGGAGGGCTGCATACCTTTAGTCTTTTTAAAGTAATTTTTTTTAAAAATGCATTGAAGCAATACAGTTATCCTTTAAAGTCACTGTTTTAATAACTATGTTCCCAGTAAAACTTTTCTCCCTATGTTAAATATAATGGTATTTGATTATTTGTATGTCTATGTAGTCTGCTTAATCTTCGTAGTTTATTAAACATAGTATCATGCCATTAACATCAAAGCAAAGACTTAAAGGGCATTTATAGTGAAAAAAACACATTGGCCCTTTGCAAAGTTAAATTTATGTACTCTGTGCGGCCTTAATCCTATCTCTGTCAGTGACTATGTTTAACCATGGTGTCAGATCTGTGTGCAGCACTCCGCCCTTCCCCCTCCCCTCTGTTACCTCCTCCATGTCTTAACTTCGGCTAACCGACAAGCTTATCATGTGCAGTAGGAGTTAAAAGTTCAAAATCCTGAAAACACACCCACGCACAGTGGCCAATAGAAAGCAAGCTGTCCTGGAGACACAGAAGAAGAAGGAGAACAGTACAGTTTACGATCTCTCTCTTTGTGACCCATCATCAATCAGTGAAAGCTTATTAAGAAGGGGGGTCAAGTGCAGCCTTATATCTAACATCAAAGCTACCTCTCCCCCCTGCTAATGCTGTTATCTCTATGTTTATTACAGAGCAGGGAGGGGGGATCACGTCACAGGGATTTGATTGACAGTCCAAGTAGGAGTAGAGAAATGCAATCACGTATTCTTCTAACTGGTGTATCTCAGGACAGAGAGGGAATCTGAAAAAAGTGAAGACACTCTGGGGGTTGTGGGGAATTATAGAACACATGGAAAGAAAGGAAAAAAAGTTAATTTTCCCACTATAGATGCCCTTTAAGTGCATTTGTGAGGCTTTTATAATTTTTTTCTTAAAAAAAGATACTTAAAAATTGTTATGAATAATGAACATACTGTAGCGTCTGGTACCACGAGGCACAGCAGAAATGGACTGCAGGACTATAGTATGTTTATTTATTTTGTTTGCTCAAGACATATTCCCTGACTTTTTATTTACTTTTTTCAATCAAGCTTCATAAAAAAGACATTCACTCATTATATTAAAGAAGCCAATGTGAATACCTACAAGGTGCAATGTAAAGTCATGACCTTTAATTCTACTACTTTCAGCTACAATGCTTCATAGATTTAACAGATATAAAGCCAAACGCATTCAGGCAGTAACAACCAATACAGTGCCATTAATCACAGGCAGCCTAATAGACCATGGAACACCATTTTCCGTTATAGGAACAGATGGTATTAAAATCTAACCCATTTGTAACTGTAAAAATAGAAGCATCTAAACTTTTTTATAAGAGTTGAGGATGAACTGTTTCTGGGACCTTAATAAATAAAGTAATAAAATAAGACATAACATATTTTTAAAAGAGCAGACTTTACAGGTCCCGTTATGCATGAACTATTGAATGGCTAGAGGTACTGGTAGATTATGGTCTGCTTATTAGTCACTAGTAATCTTTATAAGCAGTAAAAGTGGTAAAACACAGCCAGTGAGTAGAACCCAAAAGGGATTTAACATTAGCACCACCTTGAGATAAAAGTTGTGGTAAAAACAGCCACAAATACGATATTGAATAGCTTGTGGTGGTTGCGCAAGTGTCTTTTGCGATTCCCGCACAGTAAGGTGTTCATCTTACACTATTGGGTATTGAATAGGTTTGCGCAGGTTTAACCCCTCATTTTACAGCTGGCTTAGGGCTAGGCCACACTAACGCGACTTCGGTGCTTTTGCGCTCGCGTTTGCGCATGCAATTTTTTAACTAAGATTGCAATTGCGGCATCGCAAGATTTCAGGTACAATCTGATTGCGCATCCGTTTGCGATAAGCAAACGCATGCAATCACCATTGTTATGCACAATCGCATCTCAAAAGGAGAAATTGCATGTGCAAATGCACAAAAATCGTGTGTAAATCGCACCGGAATTGCACACGCAAATTGCATGTGCACATTCGTGTAAATCACACCAGAATCGCACATGCAATTGGGTGCGATGCAGTGTGGCCGTGCCCTAACTGTTTTGTTTTTTTTTAAATAAATATTAATGTGAACGATACATTCAAGGGTTATGGAAGTCGAAGACTACATTCGAGGGTTACCAAAATTGAATGATGCATTTGAGGGTTACTGAAATCGAAGGCTACATTTGAGGGTTACTGATTTGAGAATTCGAGAATTATCAAAAATAAGTCCGCAAGTTCGAAAAACCCGTACTAGTTTGGATTAGAGTTTGGGTATATCACTACCTGATAACCATTTTGAATGGAAATAAAACAAGGCATTCTGGTATCTATAGATTGACTGAGTTGTTTACTTTACAGTAAAAAGTAAATTTGCAGTTGCAAGGGTACACTGCACTGTACTGTAAAAGGTTTCCCAACTCTATTTTTGGATGGTAATCTAATTGCATATATGCTACAACATAAATGCATTTGTTGATGATTTTTTTAAAACATGTGAACGATTACTAACTACTTTGTGTAGTCATGATAACAATTTAGGCACCCATCTTGTTCTGTATTATTCTTTATTCTGCATTACAACAACTCATTTTCTACACTTTACAGACTATATATATCATTACATATATGTAACAGCACCTGATGATTTCTAAATAGTCTTTGAATTTTCAAAGGTACACAGTAATACATTTAGGGCACTGTAAACGCTCATTGTTAGAAAAGGTTGATAACGTGCTAATGACCTAGATTATTATTTATTTATTTATTTATTTATTTTTGGTAAAAATCTTAGTGCAAAAATTTTCTTGTGCTATTTGTTTGCAGTAACCAATCAGATGATAGCGATTTACTGGCTACTGCAGTATAATTTCAGACCTACAGTATCTTCCAGACCAACAGACTACAGAGCAATAAACTGATTAGTTATATGCCTGTCGGAAGGAAAAGTGCAGTAGCGTGACACTATCGTCTGGAGTCCACTCTATTGCATTAGCCCACATCATTCCAGGAGATTTTAAAAAACTCTTTTTTTATCATCCCTAGTAATCACACGTGTGGTGTTTTAAACATGGAGAAAGTTTTGCAAATATGCAGGCTTAAATATTCCATAAGTATCTTTGTATTTTTGGTTGCGCTTCAGTCATATAAAAAGATAAAAGGATAAAAGAAAAATAATAAAAGATTAAGATTAGAGATGTCCGATCTTCGCAAAATCCGGTCTGCTCGAGGATCCGCGAATTTTCGAAAAAATTCGAAAATTCGAAAATCCGCGAGCGGACCCATGAAAATGAAAAATATCCTTGAAATTACGAGATTTCTCGTAATTTCGAAAATTTTCGAGAATACATATTTTCAAAAATACGAGTAATCCTCTTAATTTTGGAAAACGAAAATAAGAGAAATCCTCGTATTTTTGAAAATTTTCGAAAATACGTAGAAATCTCCTAATTTCAAAAATTTTGGAAAATACAAGAAATACGCGGTTCGGAAGTTCGGAAGGCAGAAAATCCAGGAAAATCCGTTGTTTGCGAACAGGATAAATCCGCGGCGGATCCAGGTTCGGATCCGCGAACCGGCCATCTTCAGATTAAATTGGATTTTCCAAACTTCAATACAGTAGGTTTCTCTGAACCGCAATTGGAATGAAACTAACCAGTTTTATTCCTCTCTATTCATGAGACAATAATACTGACAAATTACCATTGTTGGCATCATGTTTGGTCCTTCCTGAAAGAAAATTTACATTGGTCGATACCTTTACTTAAAGGGACACTAAAGTGAAAAAAAAAATGACTTGCCTTTATCATTTTCTATATTTTTAGTGCTGTCAGGAACTTGATCGCTTTTTTGCGTCAGTGCTCCCTGTCTCCCTGTGATCTCCTAGTTAGTATGCATTTCTCCTCTGTCTGTACCCACCCCTCCCAAAATCTGAGGCACAGCCAGAGTGTGGAGCATGTGCAGTGGAGATCTGTGCCCTCATACAGCCAATAGCATTCACCCATTTATTTTGTGTTATAGTAAAAGTGAAAATGCTTTGCTAATGGAAGGTAAGCAGCACTGGAAGGTGTAAAAATTGCTTTAATCAAATAAGATTTTTTTTAGCTATAGGAGTTTGAAGGGGAGTATTTTTGTGTTGGGGGGTGTAATTGATTTCTTTAGATACATTAGAACTTTTAGTAACACAGACAGCAGCTAACAGCAAGAGTACAGAGCAACAGATCATGCTATTCCTTTTCCCGATCTTAATGCTGAATCAATTAGCCATGCAGTGACAGAGAAATAAGCTTTACTTTTATAGAATAGATAGTTTTACATGTAGTGTGCCAGGGGGAGGGGCTGGGTGATTGACAGTTCGTTACTGATTAGCTGTGCCCCGTCCTCTTTAAAAAGGAAAACTCCAAGAACTAAAAAACAAGGGATAGGAAGGTCAGAGAAGAAAAGGCAGATTTAAGATTGGTGGTAATTAATCCTAATTACTGTGTGAAAAGTTGGAACATGATTAGGCACAGTTTACATGTCCTTTAAAATAAAGGGAGTCAATATGATTGGTCCCATGTATGGTTGCACGGCTGACTGATCGCCATACCGTGTATGGAGAACGGTCATGGTCGTGTATGCAGTTACCACTGAATGTTACAGATTCCAATTAAATCTTTCAGCACACATGCGCTCATTGCACTGTGGCCTCTTTTAGTCTGCTAAACCACAAAGTTCATTCTATACAAACTCTCTTTATAGCAAACCCAGAATGTTCATATTGGGATTCCAGTGTGCATGCAAAGACACTGACATCTATTACATGCATGGATGATGCCATTCAACGATGTACAGTACTAAGATTAGAAAGGTAATTGTTTGCACGAATAAACCCAGACTTAATTTAACCCTTATTACTGTGCTTTGAAGAATTATAGAACTCACGTAATGCAAAGTCTCAATAAAAGTATAAATGTTGTTAAAAATAAATAATTATTATTTAAATAATAATTCAATTCAACTCATGTGAAACATTTTGCAAAATACAGTAGTATTCGTAAAATAATTGCTTTTCAAGGATAATACTGAAATGTGTGTTATAGAATTGGTATCACATACTATATATAAGAATGGTATACTATGGAAAATTTGATATGGTAGTAGCATTACCAAATCCCCTGCACTTCCTGCACTGAAATCATGTAACAGTTCCTCTTCCCTGTGTCTCCTCCTCCCTATGCAGCCCTCCTCCCCTTGAAAGCCCCCCTATACCCTTCTATTGCAGCACCCAAGGCCTCTTCCACTCATGGGCCCCATGGGCCCTCCTACTCATAAGGGGTATGGGTCTGAGTTATGAGTGGGGGAGGGACTATGGCACCCATGAGTGGGCAGGGCCACAGATTCATGAGTGGGAGGGGCCATGAGAAGAGTAGGGCTATAGATTCCCTCACCTTTTCTGTGGGTATCTTCACATGGCAGGGAGCGGGAGGGACCACCTGTTTCCCTCCCATACTGTGAAGTTAGAGTATGTGCTGTGCTGGTAATGAGGGAGATGAGAAGCTTGATGATGGCTTGTTTTAAAGGTAGGAAACTGGCCTTTCATTTTAAAAAAACTTGTATGAGAACACAGTATGTGTTGTATGAGAACACAGTGAGAACTAAAGAAGGGGACTTAAAGGACAATATCAAAAAAATAACATCAGCTCCATTACATGTCCACACTTCCAGCAGTTGAAATTGCTTACTCCCATTTACAAATGTGCTTCCCTCCCTTAAATATCACACAGCAAAGATGAGTGCTAAAAGCCTGCCTCCTAGATGGCCCAGAGCCATGGTTAACATATCACTTGTCGTTGGCTGGTGGGAATGTCTGTTACAACCTCTCTCCTCCTCTGCCAGTCAAACAAACTTGAAATGTCCTGTTGCTATGATACAGCCTAGATGCAGACAGAATTGTTATGCCCCCTCCACAGCATGGCTAATTGAAGGCTAATTAAAGGCAGAGAGGCCCGAAATCAGGAAAAAAAATGTATGGAGAGGGCTGCATACCTTTACTCTTTTTAAAGATTTTTTTTTTTTAAAAATGAATTGAGGCAACACAATTATCCTTTAATTATTAGAAAGGTAGATAGGGTAATCTGCCTCCAAGAACCTGCATGCTTAACAGTGTGGTTGCCTCCTGGTGCTAGGGTTTGACATGTGGTTAATCGTGTAACATATTATTGGGTGGAATGGGGGTGACACAGCGGTCTTGGTTCATGTGGTGCCAATGACAAAGTTAGAGGTGGAGGTGAGGTCTAAGAGTTAGGGGCCAAGTTGAAAGGGTAGTGTTTTCAGAAATACTACCGCAGCCACATGCTAGGGAGGCAACAGGAGTGTAGGAGTATATGCGTGGCTAAGAGTGGTGAGGAGATGGGTTTTGGGTTTTTAGGAACTGGGCTGGGCTTTTTGGGTGACTTCAGGCTCTTTAGATATATGGACTGCACCTCAATGATAATGGTACAGCTGTTTTGGGGGAGAAGGTGGCTATGGGGTTGGAGGAGATTTAAAACTAGGTATGTGGGTAGAGTATCTTGGACTACACAGGGGTAGACAAAGGAGTTAGGGATTAGAGGGCTTATAAGATATCGGAGGGTGGAGATGGGGAGGGGGAGCATAGAGGATAAGGAGGCATGTAGGTCCAAGTAAGGAAGTAAATGAATTGAAAATCTAAAATGTAGAGTTAATAAGAAAGGAGATAGATGGGGGTATAAACGACAAGGCAAATACAATATAAGTGAAACTGCACAGAAAGCAAGAAGGTGGGTAAATTAATTGTTGGTGTATGTTATATGCCGCCAAATGCCAGTGAGGAGGTTGAAATTAATCTCCATATGCAGTTGGCAAAGGCTGCTGGTATAGGGCATGTTCTGGTTATGGGGGATTTCAATTACCCTGACATAGATTGGAGTAAGGGAACTGCCAGCACCTTGAAAGACATCAAGTTATTAAATTCTTAATTAGCATTTTCTTTAACAGATGGTAGAAGTTCCTACTAGACAGGATGCTGGATCTGGTGATATCTAATAACCTTGAGCTCATTTTGGAGATAAAGGTAATGAGAAGCGACATTTGCGTGGGGATATGATCACTGGTACAATTTTGATCACAGTCATAAAGTTTTTGATCTTTAAGAGGGGTATCACTAAATAAAAATTACCTTTCTGTGTGTTATAATAGCTCAGCTGTTTAATGCAGTCATTTTAGAAATGCATAGCCCATGAGGTTACAGCTATAAATCCCCAGACTTACTTATGAAACTGTGGGTGGAGATCTTGAGGATCTTGAGGATTAATTTGCTTCAGAGGCCATGGGTAAACAGGGTTGGGTATTTTTAATTCCTAAACAGAATTATCCAACCTGGTCACTCTTGAAAGGGTCACCTCATCACAAAAAAAGAAAGGGTTTAACAGAGATTGGGCTAAATATAGCTCTTCTGGAACATTGTTGGGGAAAAGGTATTGCAGTTTATGGTGGCCATTTGCTTGTGCTGGATCGTTTTCGGGCTTAAGTGTGAAAAATAATTCTATAATCAGTGCATAAACACTACTCCCTCAGACCTCTTAATGCAGACTGCACTCAGGAGGCCGTCAAGGAAAGAGAAGGGGAAGAGGTATAGAGCACTATTGTAGCCTGACTAAAAGATATAACTGATGGTGCAGCAGCCATAGAATGTGGGAGTGGTTATGAGACGTGAGAGGGGATTGGTATCTGCTGGCATTAGAGATTATGCTTAAAAACCCTTTATGGCTTAGTACATTGGTTGTGGCAGTTGCGTGACACAAAATTTGCACACACATCGCAACTGCCGTTATTGGTGTCTTAAGTCACTTTATCGCTTGGTACATTGGTTAACGTGACTTAAAGATACAAATAGCCGATAATGGCTCTCGGTACATAGCCTGAAAGTATGATAAAACGTAGATTTTCTAACTGAACACGACAGTTAGTTATTATAATTATTATAATTAATTATACAAATAATTACACAACATTGACAGCTAGAAACATATGGAATGATGAATGTGTAAATATTGTTAAATAAGCTTAAATATTTTAGTAAAATTGGCAAAGATTCCTTTCTTACAAGGAAGAATTCATTATATACAGTATTTTGCAATCTCCTCCTGCAAAACTGCAGCTCTCTAGAATCCTTTTTGTCTAAAAGGACAACTTGTTACTCTACCCCCTGTGGCCCAGGGCCTACCAATAGGAAGACAGGTTCGCAAGAAGCGCTTTTCCCATTGTGGAGGCTTAGACAATGCATGATTTTGGTGCCAACTATTTTACTCTCACAGAAAACTGCTACAATAACGATAATAAATCACTAGTCGTTTCTTTCTGCAATACCAAACTTTAAGCAGACAGCTACTTCAATGCTATGCTATGCTATGTCTTAAAGATGTGCTAACACTTTTTAAAATTGCAGCAAAATGTTTACATTTTAGACAAAAGATAGAATTGAAGCTCTTCGTAAATTGCCCAAATTGTTTTTTTTTCTGGGGGGAAAACATAACATTTACATACATGTTTATGTATTGATTTTCATAAATAGTATATATTGCTTTAAAAAATGTGCTACAAAATGTAACATTAGCCATGCAATCATGCAAAATGGAATAACCACAAAAGCTTTTAAACCCTTGGACATGCCATGGGTTTTATTATGTATATGGAAAGAAGCTAACTGTGCAGTAATTGCATTGTACGTGACCTAACAACATTTGATATTATTATTTTTTCTCTAAATTGTTGAACATGAGAAGACTTGAAAACTTACACAAAGGCCTTCCAGTCATGTAACTGATGGGATGTACAGCTTATAGGGTCAAATTCCTGCCCTTATTATATAAATCAACAATAAAGCATCATGTCTAATCATAGAAAAGTCTCTACTATTACTGATTAAACAAAAGCTCTGGTTTACAACATCAAAAAGTCCCTAGAGAATTCATTAGAGATGGCAATTTATTAACAAACAAGATTTAATGTTCCTTTTTAAATCTGTGGCATGAGTACAAACAGATCTATAAAAATAAATAAGCAGTTAGCCTTTGCTTCAATTCATGTTCGGCATGTGTTAATTACTTTGTAAAGCAATTGAATTTATACTATAAATATCAGAAAGTGCCTTTGCTTTGAATGCTAGCTAGCTGGTAGGGAACTATACAGCAATTGTTTGCTGTGGATATTTGGTTTAGAAATCAAACTGACTGCACTTGCAGGTCCTGCATGCTGTTTTTACTTTTGTTTGGTTCAAGTGTTTAACAACCAATTTTATTATTTGAATATCTTACACTTTTATTTAAGTAATAATATTAAAGAGGAACTGTGGTCCAAAATGACTTTGGGTAAATTGATAGGAATGCTCTCCTGAGAGTTTTTGCAATTATTTCCATTGTTTATTTTTTAAGTTTGAAGATATTTAAATTTTGTGTGTGATATGGCAGCAGCATCACCAGGTCCCCTGCACTTCCTGCTTCCTGCTCTGAAACCATGTCAGTCAATCTGCCCGTGTTCTCCTCCCTTTGCAGCCCCTCTTGTCCCTCCAGTTGCAGGCCCCCTTGGCCCATTCCCTTACAGTCCCATGTGGCCCCGCCCACTCACGGTGCCATGCCCCGCACCCACTCGCGTGTGCCTAAGCCTCCCCAGGTGCTGTGGGCCACTCTGACACCCCCCTACCCCCCAAAAAAAACGCTGTGGAAACAGCCTTTTCAGGCAGAGTGAGAACTCTGCAGCTGCAGGTCCTTCACACAGCAGGGAGGAGGAGGGACTTCCTGTCTCCCTCACACACTGAGGGAGTCTGAGGCTGTGCTCTCCGGAGGCACTGTGCAGGAGAAGCATCAGGAATGTCACATGTCAGCCTCCCACATTAACTTTCTGGTAAGTCATTTGTGTATCTTGGGTGTGGAGCACGTAGTTGAGTTTCATTTAAACTAACTTGTTTGGAGACCACAGTTCCCCTTTAATTAGATGAACCTGTTTAGAATCATCTGTGTGAATGTGAATAGAAAGAAATGGCCTGTAGGAATTGTTCAGCAAGCAAATGAGACATTGGGGGAGATTTAACCAGAGACAATTTTTGCTCCGGTTAAATCTCCCTTCTGTGATTCAATATTGTGTTTGCTTCCGTTGCTATTTTTGGATTTATCCATGTTAAAATCTTGTGCTAAAGTAGCTCAAGATTTTAAATCCTGAGCGCTGGATGCACAGGTGTCTTTTGCATAACCCGCGTATTGAGCAGTAATATGGAGTTAAAGGACAACAATATCAAAAAAACATCACCCCATTACATGTCACACATCCAGCAGCTGAAATTACTTACTCACATTTACAACCGTGTGCCCTCTCTTCGATATACACAGCAAAGATATGTGATAAAGCCCACCTCCTAGATGGCCAGGGCCATGATTAACATATAACTGGTTATGGCTGGTGAGAATATCTATTACAACCTCTCTCCTACTCCTCTGCGATTAAACAAACTTGAAATGTCCGGTTGCTAGGATACAGCCTACATAATCAAGCTGATCATGGATGGGGTGGAGAAGTGTGTTTCTCATATGCTAGCTTGAGTGACAGTGGCAGACAGAATTGTTACGCCCCCTTGACAGCATGGCTAATTGAAGCCAGAAAGAGGCTCAAAATCAGGAAAAAAAATGGGAGGGCTGCATACCTTTAGTCTTTTTAAAGTAATTTTTTTAAAATGCATTGAAGCAATACAGTTATCCTTTAAAGTCACTGTTTTAATAACTATGTTCCCAGTAAAACTTTTCTCCCTATGTTAAATATAATGGTATTTGATTATTTGTATGTCTATGTAGTCTGCTTAAT
The DNA here is from genome assembly GCA_019447015.1 of Hymenochirus boettgeri. Lineage (NCBI taxonomy): Eukaryota > Metazoa > Chordata > Amphibia > Anura > Pipidae > Hymenochirus > Hymenochirus boettgeri. The sequence continues at coordinate 222,610,115 of CM033469.1, forward strand.
CTTCGTAGTTATTAAACATTAGTATCATGCCATTAACATCAAAGCAAAGACTTAAAGGGCATTTATAGTGAAAAAAAACACATTGGCCCTTTGCAAAGTTAAATTTATGTACTCTGTGGCCTTAATCCTATCTCTGTCAGTGACTATGTTTAACCATGGGTGTCAGATGTGTGCAGCACTCCGCCCTTCCCCCTCCCCTCTGTTACCTCCTCCATGTCTTAACTTCGGCTAACCGACAAGCTTATCATGTGCAGTAGGAGTTAAAAGTTCAAAATCCTGAAAAACACACCCACGCACAGTGGCCAATAGAAAGCAAGCTGTCCTGGAGACACAGAAGAAGAAGGAGAACAGTACAGTTTATAGAAGGGGGGTCAAGTGCACGCCTATATCTAACATCAAAGCTACTCTCCCCCCCTGCTAATGCTGTTATTCTATGTTTATTACAGAGCAGGGAGGGGGGATCACGTCACAGGGATTGATTGACAGTCCAAGTAGGAGTAGAGGAATGCAATCCCGTATTCTTCTAACTGGTGTATCTCAGGAAGAGAGGGAATCTGAAAAAAGTGAAGACACTCTGGGGGTGTGGGGAATTATAGAAACACATGGAAAGAAAGAAAAAAAGTTAATTTTCCCACTATAGATGCCCTTTAAGTGCATTTGTGAGGCTTTATAATTTTTTTCTTAAAAAAAGATACTTAAAAATTGTTATGAATAAGATGAACATACTGTAGCGTCGTTGTACCACGAGGCACAGCAGAAATGGACTGCAGGACTATAGTATGTTTATTTATTTTGTTTGCTCAAGACATATTCCTGACTTTTTATTTACTTTTTTCAATCAAGCTTATAAAAAAAGACATTCACATTATATTAAAGAAGCCAATGTGAATACCTACAAGGTGCAATGTAAAGTCATGACCTTTAATTCTACTACTTTCAGCTACAATGCTTCATAGATTTAACAGATATAAAGCCAAACGCATTCAGGCAGTAACAACCAATACAGTGCCAAATCACAGGCAGCCTAATAGACATGGAACACCATTTTCCGTAAGGAACAGATGGTATTAAAATCTAACCCATTTGTAACTGTAAAAATAGAAGCATCTGAACTTTTTATAAGAGTTGAGGATGAACTGTTTCTGGGACCTTAATAAATAAAGTAATAAAATAAGACATAACATATTTTAAAAGAGCAGACTTTACAGGTCCCGTTATGCATGAACTATGAATGGCTAGAGGTACTGGTAGATTATGGTCTGCTTATAGTCACTAGTAATCTTTATAAGCGTAAAAGTGGTGTAAAACACAGCCAGTGAGTAGAACCCAAAAGGGATTTAACATTAGCACCACCTTGAGATAAAAGTTGTGGTAAAAACAGCCACAAATACGATATTGAATAGCTTGTGGTGGTTGCGCAAGTGTCTTTTGCGATTCCCGCACAGTAAGGTGTTCATCACACATGGGTATTGAATAGGTTGCGCAGGTTTAACCCTCTATTTACAGCTGGTAGGGCTAGGCCGACACTAAGCGACTCGTGTGCGATTGTTTTTGCGCTCGCGTTTGCGCATGCAATTTTTTAACTAAGATTGCAATTGCGGCATCGCAAGATTCAGGTACAATCTGATTGCGATCGTTGGCGATAGCAAACGCATGCAATCACCATTGTTATGCACAATCGCATTCAAAAGGAGAAATTGCATGTGCAAAATGCCACAAAAAGCGTGTGTATAATCGCACCGGAATTGCACACGCAAATTGCATGTGCACTTCGTGTAAATCACAAGGCACAGAATCGCACATGCAATTGGTGGCTGCAGTGTGGCCGTGCCCTAACTGTTTTGTTTTTTTTAAATAAATATTAATGTGAACGATCATTCAAGGTTATGGAGACGAAGATGACTTAATGAAGGAAGGGGTACAATGAAAGAAGGCACTTTGAGGGTTACCGATTGAAGGCAAATTGACGTATGAGGGTACAATATGGGCGACCCGATTTCAAAACTAAAAGTTAACGACAAGGTCGAAAAAACCCGTACTAGTTTGGATCTAGAGTTTGGGTATATCACTACCTGATAACCATTTGAAGGAAATAAAAACAAGGCAGCTCATCTCTGGTATCTATAGATTGAGAACTGAGATGGGGAGGTTTTACATGTACACAGTTCATAGAGAGTATAAAAACAAAGGGAAAATGTGCGGAAGGGTTGATGCAAGGGTACACTGCACACGATTCCTGCTGAAAAGGATTTACCAACTATCCACTATTATTGGCGAGCAGGTTGTAGAGGTCTAAGTGTATGCTACACAACATTAAAATGCCATTTGAGACTAGTGATAGATTTTTAAGACATAGGATCAAACCTACCTGCAAACACTCTGGACTGAATGTGAACGAAGTACAATTACTTTGTGTAAGTCATGATATACAAATTTAGCAACCCGCGTTGTTCTGTCATTATTCTTTATTCTGCATTACAACAACTCATTTTCTACACTTTACAGACTATATATCATTACATATATGTAACAGCACCTGATGATTTCTAAATAGTCTTTGAATTTCAAAGGTACACAGTAATACATTTAGGGCACTGTAAACGCTCATTGTTAGAAAAGGTTGATAACGTGCTAATGACCTAGATTATTATTTATTTATTTATTTATTTATTTTTGGTAAAAATCTTAGTGCAAAAATTTTCTTGTGCTATTGTTTGCAGTAACAATCAGATGATAGCGATTTACTGGCTACTGCAGTATAATTTCAGACCTACAGTATCTCCAGACCAACAGACTACAGAGCAAATAAACTGATTAGTTATATGCCTGTCGGAGGAAGAAAAGTGCAGTAGCGTGACACTATCGTCTGGAGTCCACTCTATGCATTAGCCCACATCATTCCAGGAGATTTTTAAAAAAACTCTTTTTTTATTGGTATTACACCTAGTAATCACACTTGTGTGTTTTAACATGGAGAAAGTTTTGCAAATATGCAGGCTTAATATTCCATAAGTATCTTTGTATTTTTGGTTGCGCTTCAGTCATATAAAAAGATAAAAGGATAAAAGAAAAATAATAAAAGATTAAGATTACAGATGTCCGATCTTCGCAAAATCCGGTCTGCTCGAGGATCCGCGAATTTTCGAAAAAACATTCGAAAATCCGCGAGCGGACCCATGAAAATGAAAAATATCTCTGAAATTACGAGATTAAGATAATCCTCTTAATTTTGGAAAACGAAAATAAGAGAAATCCTCGTATTTTTGAAAATTTCGAAAATACGTAGAAATCTCGAATTTAAAAATTTTCGAAAATACAGAAATACGCGGTTCGGAAGTTCGGAAGGCGGAAAATCCGGAAAAATCGTTGTTCGCGAACAGGATAAATCCACGGCGGATCCGGGTTCGGATCCGCGAACCGACCATCCATAATTAAGATCAGTATGTTTTCAAAATTCTTATCTACATTAAAATCTGATAAAACATATAAAATACCCAAAATATATGAAGGTTTCTGTGTATTTATTAGCAAAAAAACTTTATTACCATTCAGGGTATATAAAATCATTTAAAACAGTGACCTTAAAAATTCTGATAAAGTGCACTGTCTCTCAGAATTTTAAGGTGACAGTTTAAATGATTTTTTATACACTGAATGGTAATAAATGAAGGTTTTTTGTTAATAAATACACAGAAAGCGTGGATACATTTTTTACCAAAGTATTTTCTATGTTTTATCAGATTTTAATGTAGGTAAGAACTTTTAAAACATACTGATCTTAATCTTTTATTATTTTTGTTTTATCCTTTTATCTTTTTCTCTGTTTATATGATAGGAGCACAACCAAAAATACAAAGATACTTTTAAACCTTTTAAAGTGGAAACATATTTTTGGAGTGCAGCTATATGAACATTGACCACTGGCACTAGAAACTGCTCCTTACTACGTGTTAAATATTGCATAGTCAATGGCTATATGAAAAAAGTGTCTGATAAAAGGAAATGATTAGATCATTAACCTGTTATTCTACTAATTGTCCAGACACTAATTATAACTAGGATTTTAGTATAGGAAATTGTATTTGTGTCTTTGGGTGTTCAAAGGACACATAAATACATTTAGAACATTGTAAATATACATTGTTAATAGATCTCCAGCTCTGATCATTGACTTTTTTTTTACCAGTTTCTTTCACAGTTATTACAGAAATAATTTGAATATACTACTGACTAAGAGACAATATAGCTTAAGATTAAATTAAAAAGGCACCATATATTTATATATTTATTTCCACAACACAATATTTAAAGCCCAATAAAAAGCTAGATCACAAACTTGCCTAAAGATCAGACACCGGTCACTGGTGATTTTATATCCTTATAATACATAAGGCTATGGACTTTCAATGGGGTGGTGCAGTGGAAAATATCCTTATAAAAACCTCTTGGCTACATAGCTAAGACGTTTTTATAAGAATATATACCACTGCACCTCCCCATTGAAAGCCTGTCACCATTAATAATAAAAAATGTCAGTAATTTTTGTGTAAAAGGCTATAACGGCACAGACCTGATCAGTAAAAAGCTTTTCAAGCAGCCCAGCGCTTCATCTCCCTCCAGAAAGAAAAGTCAACTCGGAGTTCCCTGCCCCTGTGGCCTTGTACTTCTATATGGTCAGGGAACTCCTCTGAGACTTTATATCCTTATATTGCACTGTAAGGGGTGCATTACCTCTTATATGTTACACTGTAAAGGGCACATTTTCCCTTATATATTATACTGTAAGGGGTGCATTATCCCTTATATGTTAAACTGTAAGAGGCTCATTTTCCCTTTATATTTACGGCTTAGTAAGGGGTGCATTATCCCTTATATATTACAGTAAGGGGCGCATTTCCCTTAAATATTACACTGTAAGGGGTGCATTATCCCTATATGTTAAAATGTAGGGCTCATTTCCCTTATATATTGTATTGTAAGGGGTGCATTATCCCTTATATATTACACTGTAAGGGGTGCATTATCTCTTATATATTACATTGTAAGGGGCACATTTTCCCTTATATATTATACTGTAAGGGGTGCATTATCCATTATATATTACACTGTAAGGGGTGCATTATCCCTTATATATTACGCTGTAAGGGGTGCATTATCCCTTATATATTACACTGTAAGGGGCGCATTTTCCCTTAAATATTACACTGTAAGGGGTGCATTATCTCTTATATATTACATTGTAAGGGGCACATTTTCCCTTATATATTATAATGTAAAGGGCGCATTATCCCAAAGGCATATGTTATCTTTTCTAATATGTGGGGGGGGGGTTGTTTTGCTTTCTTGGTTTCATTACTTTAATTTGTTGATTTGTTGCTTTTTTCTAAAGTTATTTTTTAGTTGACTCATCACATGATCTGTGGCATATTACGAGAATATTATTTACTGTTACTCTCTATTATAAAAGTGCATACCTGTATACAGAAGAACTCAAAGAATAAAACAGTTGCATGATCAATGTCTTTTCTTTAGGTGCTGTAAGTTTGCAATGCTTCTTTTTTTCGTGTTTCAATAAAAAATTCATTTTAAATCTTCTTTTGTATAAACAATATACCTTTTCCACTGTACTTGCAGTTAACTTTTTTTTTATCAAAAGCTAAAGTACACACACAACCCCATCATTTAAATTTTTTTAATCATCCTACTTTCTGCTTCATATTCCCCTCCCCCTCCTTAGTACCAACCTCTCTCCACCTGTTCCTTTATACATAATTATATGTATTATTGAGTGAGTCAGTCTTAAAATGCAACTGCGGAAGTTCTAATCTCTGAAAAAAGTGTGAACTTCTGATTATGGTATTCTTTTTCACAATTGAATTCACAATTGAATTGTGATTAGGATTGAGATTGAGGTTATTATTTTGCTGTTAAATTAGATTTTTTAGTTCTGGGTAGTTAGGGTGGCTGGTAATGTTTAGTATTGGTTGGGCTGTTGAAATACTGTTTAGTGGCAACTATTAAAACACACGTCTGAGGTTTTTTTGGTGATCGTCCAAAAATGAGGAGTAGAATTTGATCCCACAGCTTAAAACTCTTGAAATGGTTAACGTATATAGATATACAGAGAAATTCAATAAAAGTTCTTATCGTTCAAAATGGTGCTAATTTTGCCCCAACCAATCAGATCCTATTAGACATTTAGAAGCTAACATCTGATTGGCTGTGGCAAAATTAGCACCATTTTGCATGATAACAACTTTTATAGAATCTCCCTGATAATCTATTCTGCTTAATCTCCTCCACATCTTATTTAAAAGCCCTGATTTTTTTATTACACCACTCTGTTATAAGGTAGAAAAAGTACATACTAAAGATACCTGTATATACAGACATTTCATAGCTATCCTTTCTCTTAGCTAAGGCCAGAAATAATTCTAGTATTTTTTTGTGACTGTTTTTCAAACTTGCAGTAAACTGGCATAGTGAGAGAAACAGCTCTGCAGACAACTCAAGGCAAAGCACATAAAGTTATTTTAAGTACAGCTTAAATGTAAACACACAATATGGTATGTTAGAATAGCTAAAAAAAATGTTAACCTTCTCATCAACTTGCTGTAGCATCCAAATGGCTTAATTCAAGTAATGTAACAGGATAAAGAAGAAAAATAGGGATATGGGTCTAGATATGGGTTACAAGTAATAAATGAGTAATAAACCTTTAAAAGCATCTGACAAAGGCTGACAAAACTTTGTGCTACACATCCAAATAAACATTTAGGTTGTCCATTCCATTTTACGAAAGGTTAAAGTTATAGTGATTGTCAGGAAAGTGTGTAGTGACTTGGCAAGAATGGGTTAACTATTGGTATTAGTTCTTGCAAAGAACCAATAAAAATACCATTCCACCCTGGAACAGTCCTATTGTTTATATTACGATTAGTAAAGCATGGAACCAGATCTCCTTTTCCAGACAATGTGGGGCCGAACCGTGTATCTGGAATTCTCTTCAGCTAGGAGTCTGGTGGGGACTAAGAGGTCATTTTAAGGACAGTCATACATGCAAAATAAATGTATTTCGGTATTGGAATGTGTAAAATAGAAGGCCCTTCAAAATGATACCCAACATGGAGCCCTTATTCCCTTACCAAGGCGAGTTATTAATATCTTGGGAAATATGGATTACACACAGGTCATGTTTGGTATTGGAGGAATTGATAATTAATACAGGAGAGGAATATGTGGTCAATATCCCAATACAATGCAATTAGCTACATTTATATGGAATCTGCCTAACTGAGGGGAATGAATGCTTTTGGCTAGTGTAAATCTGTACATTCTAGACACTTCCACCTCATGCAATGCCCATAGGATGGGAGTGGTTCATCAAATGGTTTAAAAATCATTGTATCCCCTATAACTTTGTTCATACTGAGGGGACATGCTAAAACCGTGTGTATGGACCCAATGTTTCTTCCCGCCCCGGGATACAGGACTTCTTTAGTGAGTAGGGTCTGTGAATATTTTTATCCTTTTTATTCTTTAACTGTTGTACCTATTGTATGTCATTTTATTATAACACCATTTTTTTTTTTTGTATTATATGCACTTTCCACCTTTTGGAATATAAATCTAAAATTTAATAAGTTTTGTCTTTGATACTCTAAAAGAACTCAGTTAGCCTTGATAAGTTTATATGTGGGTGAATGGAATGGAAACGGAATGTATTGCGTGTAAATGCTAATTAACTCTGTGAATGCTTGTGAAGGACTGATGCTAATTAACCAGTTAGTTGCGGAGTGAATGTGAGGTGTAGTGTTAACCATTTAGCTGGCAGGACAGGGGTGTGCATAGTCAGTGAGAGTCAAGAGTGTTTTTGGGGCGTCTTTAAGGCCGTAACTTAAAGTGGTGGCAGCGAGTACCAATTGATTGGTCAGATCACGTGCCCAGCGAACTGGCGTTCGTGACAGTGATTCTAACTAGAGATCATCAAATTGTTGCAGTAAAGATGGCTTCGCTATTTTGTGGGGAAAAATGGCAAAATATCACAGATTTGCCAGCATTTTTTTAAAAAAAATACTATAATGCCCTCATGATTTATTACATTTAAAATGTAATTGTAAGTTCAGTGGGAAACTATCATTATTTTAAAATTGTACGTTTTTTAAGTTTATATTATGCGTACCTAACATTCTGCCTATTCTGTTCCATTTTGAAAAATCAGTTGAATTTATATCCCTTGCTATTTCCTGTTGTTGACATTAGTGAGCTGCCATTTCAGGTTCTGTAATGATCCTTCATCTTCCCAGAATGCACACTACCTTGGAATGTTCCTAACAGTGATTCTACTGATTGGCTGTTGGATGGGTCAAACATGCTCAGATCTCTACTGAGCAACTGAATCAACCCAGGCGCTGGATCAAGGGCAAGACCATGACAGTCTCTATTAGGGGTCCTGCAAGCAGGAAGTCAGTATTTTGAAAGCATTTATTTATACACAGACAAAATGCTGAATGGGCAGGTTAAGGTCATTAGAATAGAAAAATACTGCTCTTTATTGTTTAAATGTATGTATTTGCACTGAACCTCCCCATTAAATACCAGCGTGGCTCCAACAACTAACCATGACTATTTTATTTTACGTTTAGGCCCTGATTATAAAATTGCTGTTTCTACTCCCAGCAGACTATTCCGTGTGCAGCCATATGTTAGATGGAGTTGGGAGAGACAAACCGTGCAGTGTGTGTGTGAATATCAGCCAGTCCACTAGTCTGCTTAGCTACATTGCCTCTTTCTATATATTTGTATTAAATTGTAATAAAAGGTCAGGGCTCTAAAGATTTATTACAATTTATTTTATGGAATCTTTTACAATAGCACCCAGGAACCATAAGTAGTCTGATTGTGTGCATGGCACAGAACATATATGAAGAATTTCATTAATTTGTATTCTAATAAAGCTTATAGAGTTTACAAGAGACATACTAAAATAATTTAGCAGTTCTTGATTATCTTAGGTGATGCTGATGAATATGACAATATTTGGGTACTATGCAACTGTCTGTAAATTAATGGAACTAAAAAAATAGGCCAAAAAACATTAAAATAATAATATCAATATTTCAGCTATATTTAATTTTTTATTTTTGTTCTAATGGCCACAACGTAAACGTTACATAAGAACTTACTGTAGAACAACACATAAACATCAAATTAAAACATTATCCTTTCAATTGATTCACCACTAGAGGGAGAAACACACATGGAGACACGGACCCAGCAGTTACACGGAGGCATGGATACAGGGGGTCTCTGGCTTTGGGACACAGGGGGGCTCTGGCTTTGGGATATAGGGGGACTCTGGCTTTGGGATATAGGGGGACTCTGGCTTTGGGACAGAGGGGAAACTCTGGCCTTGGCAATGAAGGGGGACTCTGGCTTTGGGACAGAGGGGGGACTCTGGCTTTGGGATATAGGGGGGACTCTGGCTTTGGGACACAGGGGAACTCTGGCCTTGGGAATGATGGGGGACTCTGACTTTTCTTGGGAGACTGAGGGGAATCTGGATTTCTAGCGTCCATTAATATAACAGGCTTATAGTCTAGTAACTAAATATAAACCATTAATATCTCATGCATCATAGGGTTTATGCTATAAGATCAACCTATGGCTACCGGTAAGCTGTTCATCACTGTAGATTTTGTCATATTTTGAAACAAGTATTTTATTGGTTGCTATTGGTTAATAGAACTGTTTTCCCCATTTAATTACATGCAGTATGACCTTACCAATATTTGACAATATGTGTTTCATGCACATCCTACTGTAATATGTAAGTATGTATGTATATGTTTATTTATATAACAGCAAAGTTCCAGATGTACTATGGCACACTGTTGTTGGGTAATTAGCCAGACAAGGTTGTAGGTGCAGATCCTCACAGCCCCCTTCTTCCAGGGCTACATAATCCATGCAAGGTATAAAGTAGAGGAGCACACTACTTAGTTGATGAATTCATTTATTTAGTGCAAAAAGCAAAACATATCGGGACATTAAGGTCCCTTACTCAGGTATAACTGGTAACAAGTGCCAAACAAACATTTATAACATTAGGCCCCACCTACATGCCATGTGGCATGGTGATTGACAACCATGGGCACCATAGTGAGGCTGCCCTAAACAAATAGTGTTAAATAAAAATCAGTGTTACTACATAATCAATATCATTGTGCATCAATCATAGAAACATATGTGATAAAAGCATTATTGATCTCCACTGTGCCGCACATGGGAAGCAGGAAGACCAAAAACTAGATGGTTACAATAGTCCAGACGTGAAAGGATGAGAGCAGAAGAGAGTAATCTATGAATTTTCGTAATATTAAAAAAACGGCAGGTTTTAGCAACATTGTTAATGTGATTAGAAAAGAAGAGAGAGAAATCAATAAGAAAGCGATTGGTTCGGTTTTAAGTTGGGTTTAGTCGGAGTTGCGTAATTGGGTGTCAGGACTTAGCATGTGAGTGGAAAAATATATTTGAGTATCAATGGCGTACGGATGGTAGCTTAAACCAACATTACATTTCTAGTCTGTATACCAAAGCTACACGTAGCAACAGAGGGTATGAAATTTGAATAGTGTTTACCTCAAAGGATCTAAACGAGAAGGCCAGTGGGAGGATGATGACATTAAAATGACAGGCTGGGAAATAAAGGAGGCCAACACCTCCGCCACGACCCGAGGAGCAAGGAGGAGCATAGGAAAGAAGGAGATCTCTTGTAGTAACGGAGTTGGGAGAGCCAGGTTTCAGTAAGGAAAAGAAGGTGTAAATTCTTAGAATAGAAAAGGTTGTGAATAATAGTGGATTTGTTAGAAAGGGACCGAACATTAAAGGGTATTTTTTTACAGTGTACATACCTTTTAAGCAAAGCACAGAAAAAAGGGCAGATATGAAGATGGGATTAGGGGAATGGATAAAAGGTTAGAGGGTGTAGACCCATGAAAAGGGTCAGGATTAGGAGATACATCCCCAGCAACAAAGAATAGGAGAGCAAATAGAAACTGCATATGCAAGATGGATTAGAGGTTGTGTCATTGATTTGTAATAAACAACATGTAATATAAAGAAATAAAGATCAGAAATCACTGAGGTGTTCTATGACCATATAAAACCATGGGTGCTTTTTTTTTAGGTGACGGTGCTATAGAGAGATTTCTAATATAATACCTGTATAATTTTAAGTATAAGATACATAATTATCCAATAACATTATTATATATACTTTTTATTTAAACAGAATCAAACAGCCAGGCAAAACTTATATAATAAGATGAACAAAAAAAAAAATCCTACTAGAAATAACAATAAACCTTCTAGTATCAAAAAGAAATGTAATCACTATCCTATTAAAAATAGTATCAGGATCAGGCACCATGGCATGTGATTGGTTTGCCTAATGCAAAAACAGCTTGGACAGTACAATTATGTACTTTTGTACTCTCATTCAAGCAAATAGCTATTCTAATTTACTTCCAGGTCATTAATAACATGCATCCTGCTGGAAAGAAGACAATTGAGTCAGTAAGAACACATAAAGCTATTCAATTTCCATGAATTGTGCTAGTTGGCTATTCCATTTAGAATGCTTTCAAAATAGTGCTTTTCTTCTCAGTACATGGAAGCTTTATTGTGAAACAAATATACAACATTTTAGTAACAACCCCTTCATCATGTACACATGTCAAATCAATTCTTCCCAAACTGCATTTGTGTTACCATAAATATTTTATATGTGTGAACCACTCTTGTGTAAAGCAGGATACCAGTGTTGAAGTAAGAATTTGTACTTTTCAATTTATTTTTTTACATAAATAACCTGAATTCTGATATACAACTGTCAGCTCCTTTAAGGTTCACAGTATCAGGTCAAATGAAATCTTGACAACTAGTAATTGTAATAGTAGCAAATAGATTGCAAGCCATTCCAGAAAGCAGGAATATTTTATTCTAGATGTATAGAAACTAAAACAAACAAAGAATAAAAAGATGTTTTTTTTATAGGGTTATGTATTCATATGTCCAACTGTTAAATTATTATTATTATTATTATTGTGGATTTATATGGCGCTAACATCATCAGTAGCACTTTACAATTACATATATACATTCAGATCAGACCCTGCTCCGAAGAGTTTACAATCTAAGCACATTTATTTGACACATCCAACCTATCAGTATGTCTTTATGATTGTGGGGGAAACTGCAGTGCCCGGAGGAACATACAAACTCCTTGCAGATGTGTCCAAGGGTGGATTCGAACTCAGGATTTCAGCGCTGCAAGGCATCAATGCTAACCACTGAGCCACTGTGCTGCCCAGTTTCATTTTCATGATAATATTAGTAAAGGGATTTATAAATACAACAGAAACTAAATTCTTTTCACTAAATCTGGTGAAATATTATTTTGTAGACTTTTTTTCTACTTACATCATTTAAACTGAAAGGCCCAGAAAGAAAAGTTGTTATTCTGTTGATCTTAAATAGGGAACCAGTCTTTCAACCTAAACCTGGTTTTGGGGTTTTCTACACAGAAATTTGGACCACTGAAACTAAAATTTTTATAAAGTTTCCATTTGAAACGCAGCGTTTTGTTTATAACAGTCAGAATTTCACTTGGGACATTCAGGGTTGTGCATTTTTAATCATTAATCTTTCAGCATTCTTTTTAAAATATTAAACTGTGCAGCAATGTTTACTAATCAGGAAACTTTTTGCTGAAACTGATGAGAAACCCAGTTCCTTAAACAATGCAATAATGTTTTCAGAATCTTTATATCCAACACCTTACCCCACACAGAACACAAACAGGGCTATGTACTGAGAGACGTTATTGGCTATTTGTGTCTTAAAGTCGCGATAAATGATGAATTTAAGACACAGCTAATGGCAGTTGCAGATAGCTGGCATTAAAGTTTTGGCTCATTCGTCCTATTCGATGCATTGCTTAAGGGGGCAATAGAGTGTGAAAATGTCTCTTCTCGGTACATAGCCCGGTAAATGTTATAAAAACCTTTAAAAAGTCCTGAAAAAACTAGCAGGGAGTTGCAGTATCCTGTGCTAAGGGAAAAAATAAGCTTAAACCCGATACTAACCAATGTCATATTGGGTAAGCAAGGGTTTCGTACTCATTTTGCATTGCCTGCACCATTTGAAAGATTAATGAAAGTAGCACAGTGCAAGTGATGCAATAAACTTAGCAGTGTTTTTTTTTCACCAAAATTTAAGCCTTTTCAATTGTGGCTTTAAAGTCCTGCAAAAGATCGCAACTTACCACTCACATTCACACGATGCAATAACAGTCACAAAGTGGTTACTACATCATGGGAACAAGTTCAGGTCAGGTGCTATAGAGAAATTGCATCTCCCTTAAACATAATCTTTCCCCTAAGAAATTTTGATTCTTCCTGTTTACTTACAACCCAAAGAATGCAAAGGATTGGGGCCTTTAAAGGGTATGTACACTGGAAAATTGGTTATTTTAAATTGTCCATTAGTGGAAACTATAATTCATCCCAACTATCTCTGTGCCATTTTTCTGTTGATCTGCCCCCTATTTCTTTAGATATCCAATCTGAAACATCTTACATTTCAGCAGTTGGTGTGCTGTATACTGTATGCAGTATGGACAGTTGGTATGGGGGAAAATAGTCAGGTCAGTGATCAGAGCCTGAGCAAAAAAAGTGCTTTATTGAAGGCATGTAGCAACATACACACCTCAGAGCAAGTGCTTTTTATTCATAGATTAAGATGACGAGATGAAGAGAAGTCATTTTTTTGTGTTTACATATACTTTAAGACAGAAGATGATAATAATTTAAAGGATTCTAAAAATGTATCCAGTCTCTGAATACATTTACAGGCAGCCAAAAACCATATGGACAAAATCCCGGGCCTTTATCTATATATATTCCAATGCAGAGCACTCTTCTCTCATGTCATCAAGTGCCCAGGTTCCTCTGTCAAAGGGTCTAATAGCAAACAGTGCACTCAGTCTCTTTCATATTATTGTATTGCCCACATAAATGAATCAGCAAAGTTTTGTTCCCGTTCCTATGCCTAAACCGATTTTTCAAGTGGAAATAACATTAATACGGTAATGTTCTCCCTGTGTTTGCACATGTAGCTGCTGTTGACTGAGTGTCTTCTCAGAGTTGGGGCCCTTTTAAAAAAACCCTCTTCCATACAGTACGATGTGGTAGAAAACTATTGTGTAGGCGATTGTACAAATTTCATTGCGATTGCTAATGTATGATCGCAATAGTAATTGTATGATGACAACGCAATTGTACAATCATAATTCTATGACTGCGATCGTAATTTTATGACCGTAAGTGTGTGATCGCGGTTTTAAAATTGCAGATCGTTAAAGGTGCTGTAACGCTATTTAGCAATACCACACATTTATAAATAGGGCCCTTGGTTAGTATATGTATACCATCAGTGTGTGTGTCCTGAACTGTTCTCTTCATCAGCATCCCTGTACATTAACTTAAACCAACTACAATGTAATAAAAAGCAGGTCCACCACCTGGCTGAAAATGTTTACTCACTCACCCCCAAGATATAAATACATACACAGCTGTAATGTGAAAGCTGCTCCTCGTTCTCATGTTCCCTATCCCTTCTGTTTTATTCTTAGTTCTTCTGGGTACCAGCAGTCTATCATTTAATCATAGCAAGACATAGCAGTGACAGCAGCCAATGTGGGTATACATTTTCGGTCTAGAATTTTTCTTTTTTTTTTGCCTGGTTATTAGATTAAGCTTTCACCAGGTTGTAAAATAAAACAATTTTGTTTATTCACTAATTTCTAGTGCAATGACAACTGAATTTGTACAATAAAGAGAAAGTTGTTAAATGTCCTAGCAATACATTACATGTATAATTTGTATTCAGACAGTATACATTAAGCTTTAATCATGGTAGGTTTCTGAACAAAGTTATAATTTTATCTGTACTGTATAATAATTTCTTTCTTTGTATTTTAAATTGCACATTGCACATTGCTGTTTCATAAATCAAATCGCTTAATGAACTGAAACCCCAGGAGTCTTTAGTATAATAAACTATTGTTTGTCTTATGCCATTATAAAGCCAGCAATGTTGGAAGGAGGCCATTTACATAGAAAAATGTTATAATTACACAAATCCTGTCAATAAAATTGACAATTTAGAAATGTCCAGATGGTATAAAATAAAGCAAATACAGGTCAAATATATATATATATATATATATATATATAATATATATATATATATATATATATATATATATATTTTTTTTTTTTTTTTTTTTTCCTTAGCTACGGTGCTACCTCTGGATTAGGACATACAATTAGTAGGGAACAATGGTGCACTCCAGAATTTCATTCAAAAACCTTTATCTGGTAAAAAGTGCAATGTTTCCATCCTTTTCTTAGACTGTTATCAAGCTAGTTTGATGAAGATCTAAGTAAGGCCCAAAACATTGCAATTTGCATTTCTTTTACCCACCCAAAAGGTTTTTTAATGAAGTCACAGGAGTGCACCATTCTTCCTTTTATATATAATATATATATATATTATAAGTGATATTTTATATTTATATATATATATATATATATATATATATTATTTATTTATATAGAGGGGAATGGGGTTACAAATTGATCTATTAAAAGTTTAATGCCCAATGTTTTTAGAAATATTTGAAATATCCTTTACTTAATACCAATGTGATTTACAATATCCAGCTTTTCTTTAAGGTTTACAGATCATCTATTGATCTTAGGACTCTCTAACTAAAATTAGTAGTCTGCACAGATTGCCTTTAAACTGCTGACAGCCTGCATGTGTTTTTTAAGGGGAAGTTCAAACTGGATTTTACTACACATATCCTTCAAAGATATAGTCATGTGCCAACCAACAGTTTAAAAAGGGAGCAATCAGCAAAACAACTGGTATCCATGGGCCAACAGTCATTTTTGGATGACAAAATTCGTGCATTTATAATTTTCTTTGCGTTAACACAATATATAAAAATATACAAGAAGATGCAAGAAAAGTTCTTATAGTTAAAATGGTGCTAACTGTCTAATCAGATGTTAGCTTTCAAATGATTGTTTGGGGCAATATTAGCACCATTTTTTACAATTAGAACTTTTATTGAATCTCCCTGAAGAACTTTTATTAAATCTCCCTGATAGTGCTTTGTCACTTTATATACAATACATTATACTAAAGAAAATAGCAGGTGGCTTGTATATTTACTTATATATACATCTTGTTTATGAGTCAGGTAAATAAAATAAGTCATTTCAAAGTATGTTCTATTTATCAAACTCAGAATGGCTAGTTCTTCTCACAAATGCACTGAGAGAAAGAATGTGCAAATATTAGCATTTACAGGGCCATTTTAAACTTCACAGTGGTTTGTGGACTTCTAAATTATATTTGGATTAATAGCAGAAGAATAGCCAGGCAACGTTGAAAGTATTTCTTTGGATTTAAATCAACAAGAGCATTTTCATAGTCATACTTACATTGGAATAATCGCCCAACTCCAAAAATGGTATCATTATTTCAGAGGTAATGAGTTTACAGAAAAGAAATGTTATGGGGCAGGAAAAGGTACATTAAAATATATATATATATATATACCGATTTGTAATAAAAGGCAAATTATATGCTAGATTTGATGTTGACTACAAAATTCCTGGAAAAAATTGCAATGTGCTCAATATATGTCTATTAGTTTATTTGTAGACTTTTTAGCACTAAAAAAGGCCTTTTCTTTCTGAGCATTTTGAATATTGTTGTGCTAACAATTACAATTGGTTCACAATATAAATATGGTCTCTGTCTGCCGTAATCACAATTAGATTGTCCAGCTGTCTATTAAAGCAGTTGGATGGACTTGTAATCACCAGAGGATTTTCAGAGGGCTGCTCTATCAAAACAGCTGAGCTCTGTCAAAAATGAACAATTGAACCAGTAACAGTAGCCAATTAGAAAGATCTCCCAGTGATATTGGTAAGAAAAAAGGTAATTTCTTCAATACTATCACATTTAAATAATCAATCTTTTCATTTTAAGATAAATATTGTTAAAACAAAACAACACAAGCAACAATAGTGTTATTTAAAATAACATCCTAAATATTTTACATTCACATTAGCCCTGATGGCTAATGCTTGGCAGTGTGCAATAGTGGTAGCTGACCTTAAGGACATGTAATAAAATACTGGCCACATTGCATATTTACACTAGCCCAATAGTACTGATCTGTGTTTTACTACTTTACATCAAAATATGGCATGCAGGTTAGAATACTAATAACATGCCTATATAAATATGACTGTAATATTTATGCTACAACAGCCACTAAATCAGTAAAAAGATACATATATACAGTATAAACTGACATGAATGTCAGACATATCTAAAAGCAGGCTTTTATACTTCTTATACTTATATCTTCAAATCAGTCAGTCAATCTGTTTTCATTCTCTGCGTATGGAAATAAAGACCAAGGCAGCAGTCTTAAGCTGGGTACACACCATACAATAATTCGGCCCGACCGACCGTCAATTCATTGTTTAGATATGGTGGCTCTGATCGATCCCTGACCTTCCTTTGTTCAAATCGGACATAAGCACGATCGGGTGGGTTGGAAAACCATGACCAATTGTGCCGTCCTCTATGGACCACGCGATTGGCCGCGGCTTTTGCCGCGACTGACAGTCCTTCCTCCTGGCCAATCTGTCTGCCAAGAGGAAGAATTGTATCGTGTGTACCCACCATACATCAGGTGATCTACTCAAGTTAATATAACTTTTAAAGTGTGAACAGTGGAACTTAACAAAGGATGTAACTCAAAACTCACGTATAATTTAACAATGTAAAACATCAATGTTTTCAGCCCATCCTCCAAGAATTAAGGCCTAACCACCAAGAGCATGTCATATAATATAGTAATAAGCAATATTAAGATCCAATAAGCAATAACTTTTAGTTCAGATATTCCAAATGTATATTTGATTGAGGAGTCTTATCTGATTGTGACATCTCGAGAAGATCAGAAGTTTGAGGTAAGACTGAGATTATGACAGACTAGTGCACTTGATCATTCAAATAAGGTCCATTTAGACTAGAGTTCATGAGATGAAGTTTTGGGGGAAAGTTGGCGTAGGCTGACCTCCCAAATCCTGCTGCAGTCTGTGTAGCAATATACATGGACTCCCTAATTTTCAGTGTTTTGAGTGCCCATGTTTTCTACTATCTCTTGCTTTATTCTACTTTCATGTTTTTGAAAGCTGCTATAAAAAACTACCCAAGAGGAAAAGAAAGAGACACATGGCTCTTTAAAGGAAAAGAATCCTGCAAAATATACTCCATAAAGTATGTTTTTATAATCTTTTGGTCATTATTTATTCTTCTAACATGAATTTAAATATAGGTTACATCATCACTTTTTACTTTTAAAGGGTATGTCCACCCCTACACAAACTTTTAGTATTAGGCTAATTGCCCCCCAAAAACTCAACCTACTTACCAGCCTTCATTCCCTCTGTGTTCTTCTGCTTAGCTCCCATGCCTTTTCCAAGCGCAAAATCTGCAGAAGGGCTGGCAGCAGTGTCTGTGATTAGCTGAGGCGTGTCTCAGCCAATCACATTGAAAGGATCCCACTGTAAGCACTCATTAGAATTGTGAGTCAAATATTTGTAATCTTGTGGGTTTATGATTTTTCCTAAGAGTGTCCATTGCTGCTCAGTTAGGTAAGAGGAGACCACGCAGTAGTTTCCTAACTGCTAGGGTTTAGAAACAGATTGCGCCTTCCTATGACTCACAGGAAACACATGCGCGCTGTTTGCCACACCGGCCAGTATAAATAAGAAAAACTTGCGTATTATAAGAAATAATGTGCCACATACAATATAATATAAGAATAAGAAGTAATACCCTTAAAGGACAACAATACCAAAAAAAATAACATGACCCCCATTACATGTCCACACTTCCAGCAGCTGAAAACACTTACTCACATTTACAGCCGTGCTGCCCTCACACAGCAAAGATGAGTGCTAAAAGCCTGCCTACTAGATGGCCCAGGGCCATGATTATCATATCACTTGTCATTAACTGGTGGGAATGTCTGTTACAACCTCTCTCCTCTTTTTCTGCCAGTCAAGCAAACTTGAACTGTTCGGTTGCTAAGATACAGCCTACATAATCAAGCTGATCAAGGATGGGTGGAGGAGTGTTTTCTCGTATGCTAGCTTTGAGTGACAGCTAGTGGCAGACAGAATTGTTACACCCCCAGCATGGCTAATTGGAGGCAGAGAGAAGCTCGAAATCAGGAAAAAAAATGTATGGGGAGGGCTGCATACCTTTACTCTTTTTAAAGCAGTTTTAAAAAAATGCATTGAGGCAATACATTATCCTTTAAATTACACTCTAAGGGGTGCATTATCCCTTATATAATCCATTTCTGGACACATTTTAAACTGAATAGTATTTCTGAAATACATTGGTGTTCGTGAAGCTGTGAATAGGTTATCATGCTGTTCTCTGTCCAAATTATAGTGTATCACTTTGTGAAAAGCTGACAGGTTACAATCTTGAATCACAGTCTGATCAGCAAATCTGCAGACAAAGCATCTGTCAGTCCTTCTGTACAAGCTCTGATCTTGATAAGGATTCAGAAGCATTTAACTGTGTAATGCTTGATTCTGCCACAAGAAATTATCCATTATTATCATAAATCCCTTGTTAATCTGTTTAGTTTATTATAAATCTGTTCCATTTAAAATTATTCAGTCACCACAAAGATTTTGATAAAAAGCTGATGCCTTCTTTTTTCAATAAGGGGGCTTGGAAAACAGATAGATATCTAAATTTTAAAAAATGAAGATTCATATTAAAAAATAACTGTAATGCTACTATCTATATATTTATGCTCTGTTCCCCACGACACAATTTTTTAAATATATTTTAGAAATTTTAAGGGAGTGGGGTGGAATCAGAGTCCCACCCAACTTCTGTCCCAACTAAACTTACTCCCATTAAAAGGAGGATAGCAATACTCAAAGCATGTTAACATTTAAGGAACAGTAGGGATGGCCGGTTCGCGGATCCGAACCCGGATCTGCCGCGGATTTATCCCGTTCACGAACGGCGGGTTTTTCCTGATTTTCCGCCTTCCGAACTTCCGAACCGCGGATTTCTCGTATTTTCGGAAATTTGAGTTTAGGTAAAAATATCTATAAATAGTTTGCTCTTTTGTATGAATTGTCCTTGCAAAAAGTATCTTTCTATAGAATTAACTTCTATCTTTGAGACAATAGTTGTGAAACCATTATTTTTCCTCATACAATTAGAGATGCAGAGAGTCTAATAATTCTGCAGTCTGGGAGTCTCTTTACCATGTAAAACGTACTTACCAGGCAAATATTCCTTTTGATACATTTGTAATTCACAGATTATTTAATTATGGTAGTGAATATACATTTTTGCCAGCCTAATATTTATTAGTCATGTAACCTTTAAAATGTTTGAAAACTAATACTGCCAGCATTCCACTACAATCAGAGGGCAACCATAGAATGCAGGAAGTTGGAGTTTTGAAGGTTTTGAACATTTTGAAGGTTACACAACAAAAAACAAAATTAGACCAGAAAAAAATTATATTTATTACCAGAATTTGGGGGACATCTCAAGCACTGAATAATTATAGAATAATTTAGCTTTTAAAACATCAGAGAACAACTGCTTAGCTGTGCTGAGTCCTAGGTTTTGAATATATCCTAAGCTGCAATTAATTTGTATCTGGCTGTCACAAACCTCCTTGATAATGAGCAAGCCATTGTATTGATTTTCAGTTCTCTCTAATCATTAAAACAGCAGTATGGTAAATGTTCATGACCCACAGACTTACTTCTCCAATGCAACCAAAACATTGTGTTTTCTGGAACACCATCTATTACTTTGACAAATGTCTACCACTGTGATATTCCAATTATGATTAAAATGAATACTCTAGATGTAAAACAGCACAGGAACTAAAATGTTTCACTGTCCATGCATCAAAATAGAGCAATACTTTCATTTCTAGGTCTGCCCCAAACTTTCTGCTTTACAACAAGGTTTACAAATTAGTTAACTAAGCATAAAAATCATTACTTTCAATAACAGTTTGTGAAATTGAGAGGTAAATAATGATTTCTAAATTGCATTAGTAAACTCTAGGATCCCCATGCTGCAAAACAAAACACTATGTAGAAAGAGAGCAAGATAGCACTGCTTGTCAACACTCAGTTAATCAGCTCTTCTGAATTAGATTATAAAGCAGTAAGTGCTGAAATCGAACTAGGGAGATACATGGAAACAGTGAAACAAACAAAATGTAGACATATAATAGGGCTTTCAGTATTAAATTATCCTTTATTTGTCCTAATAACATATATAGTAGGTACTGCTGTCTGCCGTGCTCTGTGACCATCTTTTTTACCTTCGTGAAATCACCATAAAGTAAATAATTTTCTTGTATTGGGGATCAGTTGGGCTGTGTTTTATAACTTTAGCTAAATCATAATCAACTAAACTTCATCTGTGAGAATACAACTCAATTTTATTTAATGATGTGATAAAATGATTATATATGATTAAAATAAACAATAGTGATAATAAGAAATAAAATTAGCTAGTTAGCTAACAAACAAAACAAATACATAAAAAATCATAATTTGGTTAGTACATGAGTTAAGCTGAGGGGCTGACTTTGCTTACCAATGGATTCATTTTGCATGTCCAGCAACACCTTAATCAGATGCTCCCACACTCAGATATACTCACTTTTACCTCAGACGATCACTCACTGAAAGTCCCACCTCCTGCCTTCTTCTGGGTATGTACTATGAGTCATGGCCGCAACAGTGACGTCATGACCAATGGCTGATAGTCACTTATTGAAATGAAAAGCTCCACACTTGTCCCCCAAACCTACATAACTGCAATACGCTTAAAGTTGTAGAATGGAAACCACTTGTGACACTAGTTGTTGCATTATGGAAAAACAATTTGATGTTTTTTCAAGCTCTCTTTCAAGGGTTTGCTGTAGTAAAGTAAGGGTTTAAAGAATCCTATTTACCAACAATATTAGGTAAAATGTCTCAAGTAAATTGAAAGCATTAAAAGCAGGACTATAATTTCAGAGCAATCTCATAGTAGAGAAAGTGACATAAACAGGTTAAAAATGTAACCTGAAGTTACTGAATTAAGGAGCACTTGTACACTGTGCATATAAGGGTACTCTACCTCTGCAATAGAACAGGTTTGTGATGATTCCTCCATATGGAAGTGACAGGCTTTTTAAATTTAAAGGTAATTATGTTTTTGTTTAAATTACCCTTAAAGATTTGCATGTCAGTTGCATTTTACCATGGTCACCAGTGTTTAACTTTAATGTATGTGTGCCTAAGGACATTTTTTATTGAAGGCCTGGGATAATCCTTATTCTTTTCATCACCCCCCTGCCAGCAAAAGGGGAGAGATAAGGGGGCTAGAAGGGGCATCATGTTGTGAAAAATGAAGTTAAATTAGGGATCTCCTTCTGTCTGGTAGTTTAATCAGTTTGTCAGATATAGCATTCCATTTGGATATCTGGTGAATGCTAATCTGTTGCACAATAGCTACAACAGACCAAATTACATTGTTTATTTGGTGGGAGCTACAGCAATCAATTTCTAACATTTAACATTCTAAATGTATGAATAAATATATTTAAACAGAGGTGTGTGGAACTGGCCAATGAGCATCAAAAATAATATATATTCTAATAAATATATTAGACAATCCTTTAAAAATGGATTTAATTGCTTTTCAGTGATGCAACTTGCATATCATTTACAAAGGATATGTCTGATTAGGTAAAAATAATATTTGAGCCTTTAAAAAAATATTTATATAGGAATGTCTCTTTTTTGTTTAAGGACAAATATACTTTCCAGCAATAACTTTCCAGCAATAACTTCTCACAAATTTTATCTAGAGATGTGATTTAGGTTTTATTTTGAAGGTGTGATGGAAAGCTTTTTATATAATCCTTACTAGTTTGGAAGAATTCGAGACCACAGTTACCCTTTAAGGATCCCTTTCAGAAAGATATCAGGTAGAGGTGATAAGTTATGTTCACCCTATATAATTTTGTGTTCACCGTCAATCAGGGGGAAGGAGATTATTATTATTTTTATTGTGGATTTATATAGAGCCAACATCTTCCATAGCGATAACGCTTTACAATTACATGTATACATTCACATCAGTGAATCATCTTTGCAGTACCACCTTGACACACCCATAAATTAGGTTAATAGGTGGCACTGTTCTTCCTAGCTTGGATCTTTGCATCTACTTCTCTCTACACACCTCCCACTCACCTGGCCACCAGGCCAACAAGATACCTATCAATATCTCTCCCCAGTAAATGGCATACTTGCATCTCATTTTCTAAGCTCATGTAGCTTGTGTTCAACACAATGGGCATTGTTGGTACCTTTAGATAATATGTGATAGCTTCACACATAGAGGAAAGAGACCAGTGACCTTCTGGTAGATATTATTTGTTTCACTAAATAATAGGACTGGTGGCATTCCCGTGGTAATGATGCCCTGTGCAAACATCCTCCTCCCTTCCAAAATGACTGTGGATCTTGCAGTGGTGAAGATACACCACTGTTTTCATTTGGAAAAGTCCACAATGGAGGTCACAATACTGTGTGAGATAGGTAAATAACATCTATCTAAGATAACTTGTCTTTTGCTGAATTACAATTTATATTTAGTACTAGCAAAATACCCGCGCTTCGCAGCGGAGATGTATTCAAATAACCTTTTTAGTAAGAAAGGAATAATGTATCAAGATTGCTGTAATCACTCGGCACTTGATATATTAAAGAAAGACAATTCAATAAGTGAGTGAGTGAGTGAGTGAGGGCTTTGCCTTTTATTAGTATAGATAATTATTACATAGAAGACATGTACAATTTTGAATGCTTCAGGAGCATAATTATTACATAGAAGACATGTACAATTTTGAATGCTTCAGGAGCCATGTGCTACATGTGAGATTTGATTTTGTATCCAGTTGACAAATGGACAAAATGAGACAAATTACATGTTGATTTCTATTCTATTGATTCTATAACTATAACTTCCCATTACCATTAACATAAATTAGAAAATGTCCAAGACACGTTGACTCGTATGTGAGGTGAGTATGTGCTAATGTATGGTATAGGGCTTTTTTTGTGACAATTATTTTTTATGGAACCAATGTTGGTCAGCCAGTTCATGATGGCTTGCTCCATTTGTTGTTCAACCACTCCCACATTCGGAGTAGGGCCCTGGCACAATTAAATGAATTGAAACCAAAATTTGTGGACCGGGGATATAATGGGGGAGTGGTTGAACAACAAATGGAGCGAGTTATCATGAACTGGACGACCAACACTGGTTCCATAAAAAATAATAGTGACAAAAAAAGCCCTATACCGTACATTAGCACATACTCACCTCTTTGTAGAGCACTGAAACAAAGCATGAAAACAAGGTAGGGGATACTTTCCAAGGACAATAATTTGCCCTTTAAAGACTCCCACCCGATGTTTGCTTATAGACGGCGCAAAAATCTACGCAATATTCTTATGAGGACTGATTTTCCGGATTTACCTCCGATTACTAATGCGACGTGGCTCCCTACGAATGTGGATGCTATAAATGCCAGGGGTGTGTAGCATGCAGAAGTGCCCTCACTGGACCTGACTTTCCTCATCCCCATAGCGGTAGGAGGATCAAAATTAGAGACAAACGTAAGCCAATTTGTAATATATATCATCACCTGTCCCTGTGGCAAATATTATGTGGTCAAAACCACCACCACGTTACGGGACTGCCTAGCCAATCATAGGCAGGCGATTAGAGTAGCCATTCAAAATACCACCACCAAAGATGACATTTTGGGGAGTGTCGATAAATTCGGTGAACAGACGGTCGTTAGACACTTCAGACTGATGGCACACCCCACTTTGAACCAGAGAGAGAAGGCATCGACCGTAAGAGTGCTCTTTTACAACGAGAAATAAAATGGATCAAAAGACTCGATTCACAGACCTCTAAATGAAAAAGTTGCATTTAATTGTTTTCTTTAGTTATCTGACTTTGTGTATATATTAGGCATAGGCACCAATTTGCTCTATTATTCCCTCTGTTTATTACAGGGCCCCTTTACAGTTGGAATATCTTGTAGTCAATACATTTTGCTTATACCCCTATGGCTTTGGATTGCTTCTTTATTAGGCCATTTTTATCTTTGATAATAGTATGTTTGACCTATTTTGAATAGAATAATTTGATTTCCCTAATTTATCAATATGGGATTAGCTTTGTAGTTTTATCCTATACTTGTAGTTTTCCCCTATGGAGTCCTATGTAACTTTGGTCAGTTGATTGTTTTACTTTCTCTTTTATATGAGTATTTAATTACTGTGTATCTGTTTTTTTATATCATGGGCACGTGCACTTTTTTCGTGCACGGGAGCATTACTGCACTTTTTACCTTTATACATAGCTCTGGCACCATTATATATATGATTCCTTGCACAGGCACTTTATTCTTGATGATTGCACATTACTTTTCTGTCCATATCTTGTCTTGTTGTAACGAAAAGGGGGGGAAGTGTGGGGGGAAGAGGTCCGGCATTAAGGAGGAGTGTTGCCGGGTGAAGACAATGGCCACCACATTCTAACAGAGCGCATACTGTGCCTCTTCTTCCAGTGTGGCATGGATTCTCACGCCAAGTCCCGGTATCTTGTTTAGTAGATCGGCGGATACTTGACTGGAGTTCCTGGAGGAGCCAAAGTCCGGACTGTAGGGACTTTGATTGCGGGACATCCATTTGGCATTGTATGGCCATACCTCATTTAGCTGCTTATTAGGAACAGGGACGTCTGTTTCCTATGACTATTTATAGTGTTTTGGTATAGTTTCTCATGTAGTATTTTTATGGGTATTCGCATATTGGGTATCGATTATTAGTGAATCATAATAAACATTTGAACTTTTTAATACATTATAGTGCACTTTCATTGGGCTACTTAGAGAGCCTATTTGAGTTCTCATTTTCTTTGTGGTTGAAACTAAACATGCTAGGTTAATACTTATTAGTATTCACCACGGCAAGTGGTGATGGTACCTCATATATTATAACAGAAGGTACCTTACAGCATCATGTTATTATAATAGCATTGCCCTAATAATCTAACGTATAAACAAACATTTCTCATTCCCAGTTTACCTAAAGAAATGGATTTATCCTTTATATACTCTTTTATACAGATCGAATTGAAAAAAATTGCTTCAGAGCAATTTTTAATAACTGACAACTGCTTTTTATTTCAGTATTACAGTAAATCCTTGGTATACCTGCCTGGATTTACCACTAAGCAAAAGGCTAAGGACTTGCCAGTGAGCACCTTCATCCCAACCATTAATAGTGGCTGCCAATTCAAATTGTTCTAGCCAATCAGTCTTCTCCCTAGTTACCCTATCAAATGGATCAGGTTTAAAAATAGGTTTGGCAATTGGGCCTGGTAGAGCTGTGGATTCTAATTTCTAATTGGGGAATTTCATCTGCAGGTACCAGGACAGGAGGATTTAAATCAATATTATCAGTAGCAGCCTCCATAGCTTAATACAGAGAACAAACATACAGAGAAAACGGAGAATAAATGGTATTACCAGCACCGCTGCCACCAATTTGTACCAGATCACTGCTTTTTGGAATGATTATGGGTAGCATGGCACACAGTGGATTACTCTGGTGGTCTGGCACAAAGCAGACAGTGCACATAAAAAGGTTCCCCACATAACATGTGCAGTAATCAGGGGTGTCACTGTCTATGGTGCAGGCCTGTATATTGTGTGTCCTTGTAAGTTGGTGTACACTTATCTGTTGCCTCAGAGTTTGTATCCAATAAGGTAAATTGTCTGTCCAATAATCTGTCCTCCGAACAGGTGGTAACAGGATGTTATACACAGGATCTTGTGTTGCAGTCAATATCACTCCAAAGCACACACCACAATCTACTTTTACTTTCTGTCCTCCTAGCCATAGAGAGCAAGGATGTCTTGTCTTTTATTACTCACTGATGCCACCTGCAGGCTGAAGGCGGTATATAAGGAGCCTTGGTGTATATGTCCATTACAATACACATCACATCCTGTGTAGCAGACAGAAACTTTTTCTGCATTACACTTCCTTTCACATTGAGCAGACACAGGGGTGTGGTTAAAGCTGCCATTTGACCATTCCATTTTGAAATAGGGATCTCAGCTCTGTAAGTAAGTTTATGTATTTTGTACATTTTGTGTTGTACCTAATATAAGTCAGTGCTATTCTTTATATACATTTACTGATGGTCATTTAAATGGTAGTAGTGAGATAGTACACACATACATATACACCTTTCCTTTATGTAATATCATATACCCACCACCACATTGGTAGCTCCTAAAAACTCAATGCAATCTCCTATGAAGATATAAATATATTTATATAATATAAGAAGGGATATATATATATAGCATAACAGTTTAGATTTAAAGGAGCTGTCACCTGGCGAAGTGAGGGTTGGAGAGAATTCCAAAGGTAGGGAGCAGCAAGAGAGAATGGTTTTAAGACAAGAGGAAGCAGTGTTCATTGGGGGTTTGTAGAGAAGATTGCCTTAAGAAGAGCACAGGGCACGTGCCAGGACCATAAGGGACCAAGAGAAAAGTTAAGTAGGGAGGTACAGTAGAGTCAAGTTATCTAAAGATTAAAAGAAGGGTATTAAATATGATCTTTTGTTTGATGAGAAGCCACTCTATGGACTGCAGTATCTGGGTTCTCTTTTGGAGGACAGTGAGAAGGTCCGAGTTTAAGATAGACTGGAGAGGAGAGAGATGACAAATGAGATGGTGTGGCTGTGTGGGTAAGTGTTGCAGGTACTTAGAGACAGGTGTCCACAGGTTATGGGGTAGCTTAGGTAAGGTAACTTTGTGTAGTATTGAGCTCACAGGTCAAGATGCTTCTTACTTTGCATAACATTCAGTCTGCCAGAATTCAAGTGTTGTATTTTTTTTTACCTTGTGATTGCCATAGTTGGTTAGCAATGGTGCTTACCCATGCAGATGATTGGACACATGTGGTGGTTTTAGATATACACCTAGTCTTCCTTGAGACTGAAAATGATAGAAAGATGCTGGCTAAAAGGAGTTTAGGACAGACAATCTATTTAAAAGGGGCATGCCACTTTAAACCACTGGGCAAGGCTTTAGCAGCTAGGGGTCTGACGGGTTATTGTTATTATAGTTTATGGAAAGTTATGAAAGTTAACAGTTTATATGACTTTGGGGGGGGGTGTTAAGGAGAAAGGAATGTGTAGGATGCAATTCGGAGCATACCTGAAAAGTATGACAGTAGGTGTGCTGGATGGCTGCCCTTTTTCCTGCCAGTCCGTGTGTACCTAGCCTTACTATTGCATTCAGGCTATTCAGCCCAGCTACATGCCAAGGCTGCTTACAATAACTAATTTCAAACTTGCCATTCCTTGCCATTTATGGGCTGTATTTGTGTATTGTGTAAACCAAAAATATAAACAGTAGCATTTCTGCAAAATAAAAAATAATAACCTAAATAAACATGGGTCCTTTAGCTCACTGAGAAACAAGTATTGAAAATGTAACTCACAAAAGCAAATTTAATTGACTGACTATACCAAATCCAAAAAAAAGTTAAGAGAGACACACACATCTGTTCATTTAAAGAAAAAGGCAGTTAGCAGTGTGGTTGTTGGGTTGTCTCTAGATGTAGTGTGACAACCGCTGGAATAGGAATTGGATTTCTCTGTTCAACCAAATTACATGTCAACACTCCCCATGCCTTAAGGTTTGTACACACTCACCATGTGTGCGAACATTTGTTTTGGCCGATAATCGGTCAGTGTGTGGGCACTTTATCGGGCGAAATGGCTGGTCGTTCGGAGATCCGCCCGGCCAATAAAGTGCCCATACACGGGCCAATTATTGGGACCCTCGATCGCACGTGTGTACAAACCTTTAGGGGATGCACTGACAAACAGCTATTTTATTGCGAAAGGATCAAGGTGGGAGAGAGATGTTTATTATATATATATATATATATATATATAAATATTTATATATATATAAAACCTATTTTACTTTTTAATCCTCAGTTTTAGAAAAGGATAAAATCATTATAAAATGTGCCTTAAAAACCTTCATGGAATGATAAATTAATGTGCTAGAAAAAATATTAACCAACAGGACATTTAAAGGGAAAGCCAACCACACAAGCTGGTTGTCTAATTGCAAACAAAGCTTGAGAACGTAAGATTACACAACATTTCATCTGCACATCCATTACCCACACAGCAAATCTAATCCAAACTCATTGTAGTTGTTGTAAAACATAGCAGACCCTCCTCTTTTTCATTCAAACCAGGCTTCCCATTGTCCCATCCCCCAAACAGGGACTGTACAGCATTCCCATTTTAAATGAACACTGAACAGATGCAACTTGTATTCACACAGGCATTGCCATTTACAGAGTAATACAACACAATTGGATTTTCTTTTAAACGGTCACATTTAAGTTCCATTATAGCTCTTTTAAAATCCATAGAAATGTCTTTGGTTGTCAAAGGCTGCTGGCGCTTCGGGAGTTAAAAGTTGGCATCAGCAAATCTTAAAATCATCCTCAAATATAGCAACCAATATAAACGGAGGATTTATGTTGGATTAAAATGCATCTATATTTCAGGATTCCCAGTGTTTAATATAACACTTTGCACAGTAAATGCACGTTAACATCTTGGTTTTTTTTCCTGTGGGACATCTGATATTTTCTATCGTTACCCACTGTCATTAGAGAAACGCAATTTCCCTTTATAGATTGTGTTCCCCCCTCTTGAGAATTGGGCCACCAATGAATATTTGAAATCAACACCAGCTTACTGGTTTATTTCAGAAGCATTGAGACCTTCTGTGGCTGTCTTAAATAATAACTCAACATGCCCATGCATGACCCTATCTTCACCCTCTTTTATTATTTTCCAGTCCATTGCATACAAGAAATTCTAAAAAAAAAATAATAATAATAATAAATAGATAAATCTATTGCTTTGTTTCACAGTTTACACAGTGATTTCTATACATCTCCCATGCTTGCTGAGATCTGGCTTAATATTTCTGTTCAGCCATTTCTGCAGCAGTCAAATTGTCATCCTCCAAAATTGCTAAAAAAAATAAATACAAATAAATAAATAAATTGCATGCAAATCCAGACCTATTTAACGCAGCACTGAACAAGCTGATGTTTGACAGACCATAAATCTTCAGTTGTTTCCACGGTTGCAATTCCCTGCGCAATTCTGAATTCTAAAAGAGTGATTGTTTTCCATCAATAAATAATCCTACGGAAAGATTTAAATATGTGTACCAAAAAGAGGTTTCATCACTGTTCCTTAATGTGGTATCATCAAGGCATCAGCTACGCTGTACCCTTCTTAGACATGCAGCTCCTTACCAAACAGCAAGCATCTGACAGGCAACCTGATTTCAATGTTCAATCTTTATTGCTATTGCTTTCCAATGATAACACCGAGAAGCAGTTCTTACCTTGTTAGCTATCTTCCTTCTACATCAACTTCATTCAGCTAAGAGTCCCAATATCCCGTCCAACTTGCAGGAGACAAAATCCCATATGAATGCATCCTGATCCTTGTCCTGTGATACCCTAGTAATCTGCAGAGATCCTTCTGATTTTCATTAAACCCAATTGATTTCCTCAGTAACCCATTTCCCTGCTTTCCCCTATCTCTTTATCTGTATTTCCCAAATACTATAGATCCAGGTTTGCCAGGCATCCACTGTATTAATGGAAGGAATTAGAAAGCCACTTGCTCCTGAGAGGAGAAGAAGGAGGGGGGAGTAATAGATACAGAGAGCATGCGCAGGGCTGGTCATTAGTGCTTCTTTCAAGCATGCACAAAATATCTGTTGGGTAAAGGAGAAAAACACAGCTGCAAAATATATTTGCTTGTGTTTGACACCTCTTGCATTGCTTGAGATTTCCCCAACAGCCTGTGGTTACAAAATACAGCATCTCTGATGCAGCTGATAAATATTGTTGCTTTTGTTTTGGGTTCACATGGATTTTTTTTTTGTTCACAAATTGAGTGCTATTCTTTAGAAGATCCAGAGAGGAGAGAGGTGGGGGTAGCTATGAAATGAACTGCTAATACAAACTGCATTGTTCTTACTTTCTCTTCAGCGTTGAGATGATCAGACATCCCAGCTTGGCCAGACCTATTATTTCCAGCATACTTAGCAACAATGCAAATCTTCTATTTACATGAATATTACATTAAATATTAAATGATGACATTACACTACAAGAAACAAATTAACGCCACTTGTCGGGGGAATAACTGGATGGCTAGATATGAATGGTTCCACAGAATCTATTGAATTCTAAAAAATCTAATTCGAACTCAACTGAAACATTTGAAAATTGAATTTATGTAAGCAGATTCCAAATTTTTGGGTTTGTTTTCGAATTTTGAAACGTGATTTCCATGTTTTAGACCATAGTTTCTGTATTTTCAATAGAGATGGCCGAATTTTCGAAAGTTCGGTCCGTTTTCGAACGTTTGAACTATATGGAAAGTTCGAAAGTATGAAAACGGACCCATAAAAGTCAATGGGAGTCAAATAGTTTGAAAAGTTTGAATGAAATGCAATTAAAACACCAATGGTAACTTAATGTAAATGGCTGTGGGACCTGGGAAATGGTCTGGGGAACATGTTCAAATATCCAGGACTTCCGAAAAATCGATTTTACTCTCATGTGCGCTACTTTCAAGCGCTCACGTTCGAACATTCGATAATTATCCCATTAACGACTCGCGGATTTGATAATTCGATATTTACTCGTGTATAGGTATAATAGACATTTTACTCACGGATTCAATAATTCAATATTTACTCACATATTGGTATAATAGACATTTTACTTGCAGATTCGATAATTCGATATTTACTTGCATATAGGTATAATAGACATTTTCCTTGCGGATTCGATAATTCGATATTTATTGGTGTATTGGTATAATAGACATTTTACTTGCGTATTTGTTTATTCGATGTTTACTCACTTATAGGTATAATAGACATTGTACTCGCATATTCGATTATTCGATATTTCTCGCGTATTGTTATATTGACATTTTACTTGCATATCTGCATTCCTTGAACATCCGAGAAATCCAGGTCCGGGATCGTTCGAGAAGTCCGGGTCCATTCTAACTCAAATAGTTCGGCTCGAACTCGGATTCGAGTTCAAGTTCTAGTCCATCCCTAATAAAAACAGTAAATTGTGTGTTTTTTTGGATTTTTGGCTGTGGTTTTTGTTTATTCCACAGCATTTTTTGACCATGATTTTCTGTGATTTCTGACATTCAAAATGTCGGCATTTACAAATCGAAAGTGGGTTAGTTTTGAGACCAGGATTAATTTATATGGATGTTTTCTAGCCTGTTCTCACAATGTCATTTTCCTGGGCAATGTTTTTACTAAACATACATTGAACATCTGTTCAATTAGCAATATTTAATTTATGCCTATTCATATTTTATACTTACGGTAAAAAAAATGTTAGCATTTATATATTTGCAACCTGCTATAAAGTTACTTCTGGTAAGACAAGATGGTAAGGCAGTGGATAGAAGTTTAGCTGTGTACAGACATCTAATAAATGAGTAATGAACTGGTCTAAGATGATTGTTGTTTCTGCTGCATATCCATGGGTGGTTTAGCGATGGGTCTGGGGTATGGGATGCCCGGACCATCTACTCTAATAAATGAGTAGAATAGACACTAATCTTTAGGCCCTGGCCCCACTATCCAGTGCGCCTAAATCGTGCGACATAGCAAAATCGCAATGTTGTGCCATTCGTGCCTGTTTCCATGCCCTTGTGCTGCCCAATCGCATCGCATGGGATAAGCACCAAAAAAGCGTAGCAAAAGAAAGCGCGCATAGTGGGACTTCCAACATTGATGTACATTGGCGAGCGGGAGCCAATTAACTTAAGTTAATTCGCGGGTGCTGACCTGCGATGCAAGATGTGTATGAACGGCCGTTTCGTCCGATAATCGGCCCGTGTACTGGCACTTTATCGGGCAAAACAGCCGCTAGTTCGGAGATCCGCCTGGCGGATTGGGCAACGATCTCCGAACGAATGGCCATTTCGGCCGATAATCACACGTGTGTACGAACCTTTAGATAGTGGTTAGGAGGAGTTTCATAAAGCAAAAAGGTGGATGATTTTTATTTAAAGGGACCTTCATTCTCTTATTTTGTCAATAAGAGAATGGAATGGATTAGAAAAAAAATTGGAAATTGCTGCTTAAAACCATGACTCATTGGCCTTTCTGGGTAATTCCTAAAAAGGTGTGCTTAAGAAAGTACAAGTGAAGTCCAAAACATGTATCATACATGTTGGGAATAAACCTGCATTTTTCACAGCACTAATACTGTGGTTATTGTACGTTTCACCAGCAACTGCTATATTTCTTTGAGATTCTTAAAAAAAACAATGCACCTGAGTCTCTTGGCCATAACCAAAAATGTATATGTACTTTAGTTTAAGGAGCTGATAGCGGCTGCTGGCCACCCAAACAAACTCCCTAAACAAAGTAGAATGTCAGGAATATGTGCATCCAGAAATATAGCTGATGACAGACAGCTTACAATAGAATGGAATCCATCTGTCATTACCTATAAATCTGTATTGTGTGTGTACACAGCTACAATTGCCACAAAGTTGCCAAAAATAGCTTTATGTTTCATGCTGTAATTCTATTATACAAAGATAAAAGAAGCAGGACAAATGATTATCTGGCTAGAAGTGGTATGATGTAATATCCCGTAAGATGTAAAGTGTTGAACTTTGATAGCCATAGCAATACATTCCCATCCCATGATGCTCACTGTACTTGTGTGTATATATGTTATTAATGTTTTAACTTGTTTAGTCCTATGCCAAATGAAAGGAAACTACCGTAAACACTTTTGATATTGCATTAAAATATTTAGTTAGCCAACTATAGATATTGTCTGCACTTTCATTGTTTCATTATCCTGTAAGATATGAGAGTAACAATGAGAAAAATTATTTGTTTACGTACAAGACAGCCCAAATTAACAAAGTAAGATATAAGTAATATTGGGTTGCTTAATAAATAATGTTGCTAATATTATTGATTTTGCATGCAAAGTAAAATCTAAAAGATGCAGTTAAAGACATTAACAGGGAGAATCAATAGAAGATCTTCAGGGAGATGTAATAAAAGTTCTTATTGTTAAAAATGGTGCTAACTTTTCCCCAACCAATCAGATGTTAGCTTTCAAATGTTACTATTTGAAAGCTAACATCTGATTGGTTGGGGCAAAATTAACACCATTTTTAACAATAAGAACTTTTATTACATTCCCTGAATATCGTTTAAAATGGTGCTTATTTTGCCCCAGCCAATCAGATGTTGGCTTTCAAATGTTAAATAAGATCTGATTGGTTAGGGGAAAATTAGCACCATTTTTAACAATAAGAACTTTTATTGAATCTCCCTGTAAACTTGGAACATACTAGTCAATGCTCAATATACTGTAACTGTTAAATTGAATAATATAGATACCGTATATACTCGAGTATAAACCGAGTTTTTCAGGCTGTAAAATCAGCCTGAAAACTTTAACTCAGTTTATACTCGAGTCAGTACATTTACCTGTGCATCCAGCTCTCCAGTGTCCGGGATTCCTGCCTGTACGGTAAGTTCCATCCTGCAAACTGAACCCTGTACATGTCCTGCAAATCTGATCCATTTCGGCGCATGCGGCGCTGGGCAGTGACGTCAGCCGGCGCGACAGTACAGGGACTCAGCGCGCGGCTGCCGAAATGGATCAGTACCGGTACCGTAATGTACAGGGATTTGCAGACATGTAAGCAGGTCAGTTTGCAGGATGAACTTACCGTACAGGCAGGAATCCCGGACACTGGAGAGCTGGATGCACTTACAGACAGGAATCCTGGACACTGGAGAGCTGGATGCACTTACAGACAGGAATCCTGGACACTGGGAGCTGGATGCACTTACAGACAGGAATCCCGACACTGGAGAGCTGGATGCACACTGGATAGGCTGGATGCACACTGGAGAGAAGGTACCCTTTGAATTAGGTGGGAGGGTGAGTGTTGTAGATGTTTGGAAACTACAACTCCCAGCTAATAAAGCATGCGGGGATTTGTAGTTTCCAAACATCTGAGTGCCAAGGTATGAGAATTTGAATTTGTCAATTAATTTCTACCCTCGGTTTATACTTGAGTCAATCATTTTTACTATTTTTTTTTAGGACAAATGGGTACCTCGGTTTATACTCGGGTCGGTTTATATACGGTACATAATCCCCCGGAACTGACTGAAGTTTTAATGCTAAAGTTTTGATTGTCGAAGTTCAGCCACAATGTTCCACATCGATGTTTACATATACTATAAAATTAAAATTTGGAAATTGGCCATTTAGAAATTATGGCAATTCCTTGACATTACAATTCCTTGACATACATTGTTCATTTTTGCTGAATCAGATTCTGATCCAAACCCCCGGGCTATCCCTTTTGACTAAATTGATTTTTTTCAGAAACAATAATGAATTTTTATTTCCAAAGTTGAGAGTTAAGTTGAGAGTGAGGAGCTGATAAGAATTTGAGGATTGTTCCAGCTAAACCTGTAGCAACTTTCAATAATGTTTTTAATAGCTTCAGAGGTAGCAAGGATGACCTTCACCTGAACATCTCCATTCTTTAATAGATACTTTGATAGTCCTGAATATTTTGACAACTGCCTTACAGTTATTTCTGGTGAATAAGTAGGAGGCAGTGCATAGAAGTTAAACTAGGAGATGCATCACGTAAATAATAAAAGGAAACATATATATACGGGTATGATAATAATACAGTACCTGCAGAAAACCATTAGGTGGGTGCATAACCTGGTAGCAATATCAACTATATCACCACCTATTTCTACATTAAAATTTGTAACAGACAGTAATATTATTGTGAACTACAACTATCAACATTAAGATTCAACTAACTAACTCATTGTTATAGATCATTCTATAGGTCTTACAAGTGATGCCTATTTAGAAAGCATGCAGTGTAAGTAATCGTAATATAAGGGATATACGCTACCTACAGTGAAATATCCATATATTATTCTGTATTCCATATAATCATAAGGTTAAAAAAGGAAAAATGTAGCACAGGAACCAGGGCCACTTCTACCATTGGAGCAAGTGAGACATTTGTCTCAGGCGGCACCCCTGCACTGAAGAAGAAAGGCTCAACAGGCAGTGGTGGAAAAAAAAAATTCTATTGACCATCAAGAAGATAAGGAATTTTCCTTAGTAACAGATATATGTTGTTAAAATATTTTATATATTTAGGTTAGCTTTAATAGTTTGTAGGGAAAGGTTAGACTAGTTGGTATTTAGAGCCCTGCTGAAAGAGTCACCACTTTAAAACAGCAGCTTTGCAGCACGCCTTGAAATAATCAAGGACGGCATTGAAAAGTTTGCTCGGCAGCAGAAACCCTAGAAGTGCCCCTGACAGGAACCCTGTCTCCCTCCCTGTATATAGAAGTAGATAACAGTCCATTTTTGTAAATCACAAATAGTTAACTAAAATACAATAAACATTGTCAATAAATCACCCGGTGCAGTTCCGGTTCGTTACACGGACTGAGTGAATTACTGTGCTGATAAGGAGAAACGAGCACATTCCTGTGAGTCATAATGACTCGCCCGCTCACTCCTCCTTATCTGCACAATAACTCATCAGTCAGTCATTGTACTAAAACAGGCTTGTTATCTACATTACTAATACAGGCAGGGAGAGAGAAATGGGGAGGGGCAGTGGAATGCAGGAACTCACTCAGTGACATCACTGAGTGACTGTAATATAGATTCTCGCCACTGCACCTCCCCATTGAAATGCCAGAGTCTTATGTATTATAGCATTCTAAAATACACTGCTGCGTGCATCATATCGTATAACGCATGCATTTCTGTTCCATAGATACAAATGCAAACCAAATCTGCAGGAAAAACACACAACGGAGATTCAATAAAATTTTGTATCGTTAAAATGGTGCTAATTTGCCCACCAATCAGATCTTATATACTTTTGAAAGCTAACTCTGATTGGTTGGGACAAAATTAGCACCATTTTTAACATAAGAACTTTTATTGAATCTCCCTGAAAGTCATTTCCATCTGGTATGTATTGTGAACATAGCCTTAGGGCAAGGTTTTAAATAGTGGGGGCACTTTCAGAATATTTGGGGACACGCTCCACATCATTATCTCACTCTGTGTTTCAGTATTATACAGCAATGCAGAGAGTTAGGGAGGAGAACACAGACAGCATGAGCTTCATTTTTAAGGTACTGACTATATAGTTTAAAAAGTATAATCTGTTCAACCTTGGGGTTGGGGGAAAAAACACTTACTAATTTAAAATATTCATTGCATTTTCTGGTATTATTGCATGGTGTCTGCTTCATTTGTGTTTAAGTTGAAGTTAAGCAACGGGTGGGGGAAGTGACATCTCCAACTCTCATTGTTTGAGGCAATGTTCCCCTTAAATACCCTTAAATTCATCCATGTTCATTAACATAATAACTTTGATGCTTGTTTAATCAGTAGGCATAGAACAAATAGAACTGCCAGCTTGCTGATAAAATAAACTAAATGCTGGGTTTGCTGAGTACACTGAATGAACCTGAAAGCCCAAGGATGGTGTCATTTATTATGTAGCCCAGTATGTTAATGAACACCTTGTGCCATATTTCTTGAGCTGATGGCTACTTTGCAGATCAAATCTTCTTTAGGAAAAAAAAGTCCTTGGTGCCACAAAAACAATTATTCAACTTTTGTTATATAATGAGCCACAAAAAACTTTAACAAAGATAAAACATGTAGATATACACTATCCTTTATTTACAGAAGTAAACTGCATCCTGGGAATTTATAGATTAATGTGCCATTGTAAATTGCATATGTATATTTGTTTGAATTACCATAGTTAAGTGTTGGAAGGGTGTAATCACTCGGCACTTGATATATTAAAGAAAGACAATTCAATAAGCTTTACGATAATGCAACATTCATTAACTTTAATTTAATATTATATTTTTTATTCAACTAAGAAATTTTGGTGAAAATAACCCCCACCACCCCTCCCTGTCCGCCCCCAATACCCCCCACTATTCCTCTCTGTCCACCCTCCAAACCCTTCCCCTTACACCTCAGCCAGTCCCCGCACACACCCTGAAATTTTGGTAAAAATCGGTCCAGCCGTTAGTGTGCAGGAGTTCAAAATTCTATTCCCCCCCATTCACCCCCACCCTAAAGAAATATTTTGTTAACCTTTTACTGGTAAAGGAGTATATGCATACAAAATTTGGTTTAAATCGGACCAACCATATAGATTTGTATAGCTTGTAAGCTAGGTAACGAATTATCGAATCCGCGAGTAAAATGTTCTATTATACCAATACGCGAGTAAATATCGAAATATCGAATCTGTGAGTAAAATCTCTATTATACCCATAACGCGAGTAAATATCGAATATCGAATCTGCAATTAAAATGTCTATATACCAATACGCGAGTAAATATTGAATATCGAATCGCGAGTAAAATGTCTATTATACCAATACGCGAGTAAATATCGAAATATCGAATCTGTGAGTAAAATCTATTTACCAATACGCGAGTAAATATCGAATATCGAATCTGCAAGTAAAATGTCTATTATACCAATACGCGAGTAAATATAGAATCGAATCCGTAAGTAAAATGTCTATTTTACCAATACGCGAGTAAATATCGAATATCGAATCTGCAAGTAAAATGTCGCTATACCAATACGCGAGTAAATATTGAATATCGAATTCGTAAGTAAAATGTCTATTTTACCAATACGGGAGTAATATCGAATATCGAATCTGCAGTAGTAAATGTCTATTATACCAATACGCAAGTAAATATCGAAATATCGAATCCGTAAGTAAAATGTCTATTATACCAATACGCGAGTAAATATCGAAATATCGAATCTGTGAGTAAAATCTCTATTATACCAATACGCGAGTAAATATCGAATCTGCAAGTAAAATGTCTATTATACCAATACGCGAGTAAATATTGAATATCGAATCCGTAAGTAAAATGTCTATTTTACCAATACGCGAGTAAATATCGAATATCGAATCTGCGAGTAAAATGTCTATTATACCAATACGCGAGTAAATATCGAATATCGAATCTGCGAGTAAAATGTCTATTATACCAATACTCGAGTAAATATGAAATTATTGACTCCGCAAGTAAAATGTCTATTATACCAATACTCGAGTAAATATCGAATATCGAATCTGCGAGTAAAATGTCTATTATACCAATACGCGAGTAAATATCGAATTATAGAATCCGTGAGTAAAATGTCTATTATACCAATACACGAGTAAATATCGAATTATAGAATCCGCGAGTAAAATGTCTATTATACCAATACGCGAGTAAATATCGAATATCGAATCTGCGAGTAAATTTCTATTATACCAATATGCGATTATATCGAATATAGAATCGGTGAGTAAAATGTCTATTATACAATACGCGAGTAAATATCGAATTATAGATCCGTGAGTAAAATGTCTATTATACCAATATGCGATTAAATATCGAATTATAGAATCGGTGAGTAAAATGTCTATATACCAATAAGCGAGTAAATACGAATTATTGAATCCGTGAGTAAAATGTCTATTTATACCAATACGCGAGTAAATATCGAATTATAGAATCCGTGAGTAAAATGTCTATTATACAATAACGCGAGTAAATATCGAATTATTAGAATCCGTGAGTAAAATGTCTATTTATACCCATACGCGAGTTAACGAGTAAATATCGAATTATAGAATCCGTGAGTAAAATGTCTATTATAACAACACGCAAGTAAATATCGAAATATCGAATCCACGAGTAAAATGTCTATTATATCAATACGCGAGTAAATATCGAATATCGAATCTGCAAGTAAAATGTCTATTATACCAATAGGTGAGTAAATATCGAATTATCGAAACCACGAGTCGTTCATGGGATAATTATCGAATGTTCGAACGTGAAACTCGAAAGTAGCGCGCGTGAGAGTAAAATCAATTTTTCCAAAGTCCTGGATATTGGAACATGTTCCCCAGACCATTTCCCAGGTCCCACAGCCATTTACATTAAGTTACCATTGAAATTTTAATTGTATTTCACTCGAACTTTTCAAACTATTTACTCCCATTGACTTTAATGGGTCTGTTTTTGAACTTTTGAACTTACCATATAGTTCGAAAGTTCGAAAACAGACCGAACTTTCAAATGTTCGGCCATCTCTACCCCCAACCCCAACTGATATTTCAGAATAATTATTGTCCCCATTCTGGTAGAATAAGTTGGCCCCTCCCTCCATGCAGTCAATCAAGGCTGTGACTGCTGACATCACAGACAATGACTGACTGCTGCTTTACCGTCTGTGTCCTCTGCACATGCTCAAGCTTATAAAAAGCTCATTGAGCAGAACAAGGAGGCAGAACTCATCGTTAAATATCTGGTTACAAATGCATGTAATAAAGCTGTAAAAAGAACAGATTTTTTGTTTTGAGGGTGGACATGCCCTTTAGGGCTAGGCCACACTACATCGATTTTAAGTGCTATCCGCAATTCTAATCAATGTGGCCACACAAATGCACAGCTGTGGTGTAATCAGAGCGCATTGCGATCTGCGTGCGCTCCAATTTTACAACATTGTCCGATCACAACTTGTGACAACGCACACTGGAGACACGTTTATACGCGTTACTGCGTGAGCGCGTTGTAGCGTCGCCTCACCCTTTATAGTTTTAGGAATGTAACATTTTAACTGGCAGCTCCGTTGGCCGGTCTGGTTACAATAGTGTTTAGGTTGGGAAGATCGATCCCCCACCTGGATTTACATTATTAAAAAGAAAACGTGTTGGCTGGAGATCAAGACTGTGGAATAGGAATGTGTCAGAAACATTTTACAAGAGAACCACTACAGGGACGTTGGTGAACTGCTGTACGTAGCCGAATGAACTGCAGTTCCATGCAAGGAAGAAGAAGAAGCCCCCGTCAGGCATGGCTGCATTCATCCAACTTCCTTAGTTTTATTGGTCTTTAGGGATGCGGTGATCGGTATAGGTGATGGTGATCGGCAAGAACGCCGGTAATTTACCTTCTAAAGGTTTCTTGCACCGACAGCAAATAAAATGTTACTATAGTCACAATAACCCTTTAAGGAGAACTAAAGGCGGAAACTTCAACAAATGCTAAAACAGGAATTCTGTGTCCCCCTTCTGCTGTCCTTTAAATCATTTTAACTTTAATTATATCCCTGTAAGTAAAATGTGCAGAAGGGAATGTTCCATTGGTAAAACATACTATGATCTCATCCCTTGCTGTCTATTTAGCGATAATTAATGTGCAGTATATAAAGAAAAGCTAATTATAAAGAGGATGTAGTTACTTTTTAAGTGACTGCTCTGTATTACTGACTGGGATTCAGGGTTGGATTCCTTCATTAGCTACTTAGCGGCCAAGACATTTTTAACTATTTCTGTTTCGTTCTACCGTTCAGCTATTTAAATTGATTTATGGAAAATATTTGCTGGATTAGGAGGGAACTTTCCAAGACAAAATGAAACAAGATAGACGGGGAAGTGATGAATTTCATGTTGCAATGTTGAAAATACATTGCACCATATTCTCTGGGTGTTTATTTAGCTCTAGCCTGTATCTTTTTAGCACTTTTGATTTTAAAGGGTAAGTAAGTTCAGTATAAATAAGTATATGCCTCTATGAAAAAAAATTGAGATTTCCTTTTTTTTATTGACTAGAGATGTCCGAACTTCGCAAATCCGGTCCGCTCCAGGATCCGCGAATTTTCGAAAAAATTAAAATGAAAAATATCCTCGAAATTACGAGATTTCTCGTATTTTCAGGAATTTTCGAAAATCCGTATTTTCGAAAATACGAGCAATCCTCGCAATTTTGAAAATTTTCGAAAATACGTATTTTTGAAAATTTTTGAAAATACGACAAATCTCGTAATTTCAAAAATTTTCGAAAATACGAGAAATCCGCGGTTCGGAAGTTCGGAAGGCGGAAAATCCGGAAAAATCCGCCGTTCGCGAACGGGATAAATCCGCGGCAGATCCGGGTCTCAGTCCCTGGGATTCAAATGGTCAGTAGGGATTTGAGCATGTGTGTCTTCTTGAGAATAATCCATCCTTCCCCCCTGCCCCAGGTACTTTTTTCATTTTTAAAAAGTTCATTTTTACAACGTAGTTCTCCTTTAAAATGTCAGCTCATTACTGATCACAGGGTAATTTAAATTTAAATAAAGCAATATGGAGAATACCTACAGGGAGATTCAATAAAAGTTCTTATTGTTAAAAATGGTGCTAATTTTGCTCCAGCCAATCAGATGTTATTTAACATTTGAAAGCTAACATCTGATTGGTTGGGGCAAAATTAACACCATTTTTAACAATAAGAACTTTTATTAAATAACCCTGTTAGTATGTTATATAGATAAATAATCGAAATTAAAAAAAAATGTTTAATTCCCCTTTTATCTTGAAAGTGAATTTAATAAGATACTGCTGAAATCATTTTTTATTTTTCTTTAAAAAAATTTTTTTAAAAGCAAAAGTTTTTTTTCCACATGAATATTTTTATAAAAATGTTTTTCTTTATACCCCATGGGGGGTAACATGGGAGCTCTGGGTTAAAATGAGACTCTCTTACTGTCACAGTTTATTACAATTTGTCTCTAAAGCAAATAGGCATTGGATCTCTTTTTTTAACAGAAGCTTTATACGCTGGATATCTACCACTGAATCCATGGGTTTGCTGTAGATTGAATTATTTTTGTGGGTGAAAGGTTCTCAGTGTAAGTAATCCAAAGTGCAGGTCCAATGAAAATCTTTTAAATACTT
Source organism: Hymenochirus boettgeri (assembly GCA_019447015.1). Classification (NCBI taxonomy): domain Eukaryota; kingdom Metazoa; phylum Chordata; class Amphibia; order Anura; family Pipidae; genus Hymenochirus; species Hymenochirus boettgeri. The sequence goes on from CM033469.1 coordinate 222,653,403, forward strand.
GTATTCCTGCCGACTACATCAGTCCTGCTAATGATAACCAATATGTTCATCTGTGATTACAGACCAGCTTCATCTTTTTTTTTGTGCGGAGACTCTCTGGAATCATACGTATTGATCTCTTTAATAGAAGTCAGGAAAAATGAAATTACTGGGGAATGTCTTACAGAAAAAAAAACTATGATAAATGAAAAGTTCTAGATTTAGAAAATCAAGGGGTTTTCATTTTAATAGCTAGTTAAAAAGGGGAACTTAGGGCTAATAAATGATAAATGAAGGTCAGGCCATTCCTAATCTTTTAAAAAAAGAGGATGAAATTTACCTACAATACAAATCAATTGATTTTGTGCTGCCATCTTTAATTCTAAAGCATCTTAGAACACCAACCAACCAAACTTTAATTTGAAAACCCCCAAAATTCCCACTACTGAGAAAAGCTTTGCACAGAGTCTTGCTGAGATCAGGTTCATTTTATTAGCCTCCCTCTGCAGCTCTGTGCCATGCTGTTTTTATAAGTGTACCTAATAAAGGGGGAATGTTGGAGGGTTTGTATTTGGCAGTTGTGGCATAAACATGAAAAGACATCACCATCTGAAAAGAACTATGGGAAACAAAACAGTATTCACAATTAGATTGGTTGTAAGATGTGTGTTGATGAAAAGTACTTGGGCAAGGGGACATGGTTAATTACTCCTACCTCCCAATATTGTTTCATTGCTGGGCTACAGTAGGTCACATACAGTTTTCAGCTGCCAGGTTATGGCCCAGGGCCTTCCTGCATTAATGATGGTGCTGAAGCACTTAGGAAGCTGGCAGAAGCAGTTTTCTTTGTGCTGCCGCTCCTCATAGAAATTATATTGGGAAGTAAAAAGTGCCAATCCTACCTCCCTGCTTCTGCTACTTTCATTTTAGTTGTTTTGGAAAAAAAAACTTTATACGCACTATAGTTCAAATTCCCATTTCATAGGGAGTCGCCTGCACCAAACACCTGACTTGCTGTAAGACCATTACCAATTTCCACACTACTAAACTATATAGCCCCTAAACCAAGCTAACAAAATAATCAATCCACAGCCAATTAGAGATGGACTAAAACTCGAACCCGAATTTAAGCCGAATTATTCGAGTTCGAACAAACTCGTTCCTGGATTTCTCGGACTTTCGATATTTACTCGCGTATTGGTATAATAGACATTTTACTCGCTGATTCGATAATTCGATATTTACTCACCTATTGGTATAATAGAAACTTTACTCGCTGATTCGATAATTCGATATTTACTCGCGTATTGGTATAATAGACAATTTACTCGCTGATTTGATAATTCGATATTTACTCACATATTGGTATAATAGACATTTTACTCGCGGATTCAATAATTCTATATTTACTCACGTATTGGTATAATAGACATTTTACTCGCGGATTCAATAATTCTATATTTACTCACGTATTGGTATAATAGACATTTTACTCGCGGATTCGATATTCGATATTTACTCGTGTATTGGTATAATAGACATTTTACTCGCGGATTCGATAATTCGATATTTACTTGCATATTGGTATAATAGACATTTTACTCGCGGATTCTATAATTCTATATTTATTTGCGTATTGGTATAATAGAAACTTTACTCACGGATTCGATAATTCGATATTTACTCACGTATTTGTATAAAAGACATTTTACTCGCGGATTCGATAATTCTATATTTACTCACGTATTGGTATAATAGACATTTTACTCGCAAATTGCGTGCCTCGAATTCGCGAGATTCGAATTATCGAATTAAAGTATACAAATACGTGAGTAAATATCGAATTATCGAATCCGTGAGTGAGGTTCTATTATACCAATACGCAAGTAAATATCGAATTATCAAATCCGCGAGTAAAATGTCTATTATACCAATACGCGAGTTAATATAGAATTATTGAATCTGCGAGTAAAATGTCTATTATACCAATATGCGAGTAAATATCGAATTATCGAATCCGCGAGTAAAATGTCTATTATACCAATACTCGAGTAAATATCGAATATCGAATATGCGAGTAAAATGTCTATTATACCAATACGGGAGTAAATATCGAATTATCAAATCGGCAAATCGTTCATGGGATAATTATCGATTGTTCGAACGCGAAAGCTCGAAAGTAGCGCGTGAGAGTAAAATCGATTTTTCCAAAGTCCTGGATATTAGAACATGTTCCCCAGACCATTCCCCAGGTCCCACAGCCATTTACATTAAGTTACCATACGTATATACATTATAATTGTTTAGCTTTCCGAACTGTTTGACTCCCATTGACTTAAATGGGTCCGTTTTCGAACTTTCCATATAGTTCGAAAGTTCGAAAACGGATCGAACTTTCGAAAGTTCAGCCATCTCTACAGCTGATGAGAATTGGTCTTCAATTTTTTGAGAAACTTTTTTCCCTTCTATTTTCTGTTTCCTCGGTTTTATTAGGCAGAAATCTTTTCTGCCTTTAGGATGAACCCGTAAAGCCAAGAAAAGCTGGTTCTGAATGACTAAAAGTCTCCAAGGGAAAAGCAATTGTTAAACACCTTAAAAACTAGTGTTGACTCTGTAGTAGTATCTGTTGTATTCAATTAGATAAACTGGACTTGAAGTTTAGTTCATGAATCATGAAGACGTTTCGCTAGTCATCTGACTGGCTTTCTCAATTCAGAATGACTTGTACAAGAATCTGTGGCAAGGAATCCTGGACACTGGAGAGCTGGATGCACTTACAGACAGGAATCCCGGACACTGGAGAGCTGGATGCACACTGGATAGGCTGGATGCACACTGGAGAGAAGGTACCCTTTGAATTAGGTGGGAGGGTGAGTGTGTAGATGTTTGGAAACTACAACTCCCAGCTAATAAAGCATGCTGGGAGTTGTAGTTTCCAAACATCTGGAGTGCCAAGGTATGAGAATTTAGAATTTGTCAATTAATTTCTACCCTCGGTTTATACTTGAGTCAATCATTTTTACTAGTTTTTTTAGGTACAAATGGGTACCTCGGTTTATACTCGGGTCGGTTTATATACGGTACATAATCCCCCGGAACTGACTGAAGTTTTAATGCTAAAGTTTTGATGTCGAAGTTCAGCCACAATGTTCCACATCGATGTTTACATATACTATAAAATTAAAATTTGGAAAATTGGCCATTTAGAAATTATGGCAATTCCTTGACATTACAATTCCTTGACATTACATTGTTCATTTTTGCTGAATCAGATTCTGATCCAAACCCCCGGGCTCATCCCTTTTGACTAAATTGATTTTTTTCAGAAACAATAATGAATTTTTAATTTCCAAAGTTGAGAGTTAAGTTGAGAGTGAGGAGCTGATAAGAATTTGAGGATTGTTCCAGCTAACAACCTGTAGCAACTTTCAATAATGTTTTTAATAGCTTCAGAGGTAGCAAGGATGACCTTCACCTATGAACATCTCCATTCTTTAATAGATACTTTGATAGTCCTGAATATTTTGACAACTGCCTTACAGTTATTTCTGGTGAGATAAGTAGGGAGGCAGTGCATAGAAGTTAAACTAGGAGATGCATCACGTAAATAATAAAAGGAAAGCATATATATACGGGTATGATAATAATACAGTACCTGCAGAAAAACCATTAGGTGGGTGCATAACCTGGTAGCAATATCAACTATATCACCACCTATTTCTACATTAAAATTTGTAACAGACAGTAATATTAATTGTGAACTACAACTATCAACATTAAGATTCAACTAACTAACTCATTTGTTATAGATCATTCTATAGGTCTTACAAGTGATGCCTATTTAGAAAGCATGCAGTGTAAGTAATGCGTAATATAAGGGATAATACGCTACCTACAGTGAAATATCCATATATTATTCTGTATTCCATATAATACATAAGGTTAAAAAAGGAAAAATGTAGCACAGGAACCAGGGCCACTTCTACCATTAGGCAGAGTGAGACATTTGTCTCAGGCGGCACCCCTGCACTGAAGAAGAAAGGCTGCAGACAGGCAGTGGTGGAAAAAAAAATTCTATTGACCAGTCAAGAAGATAAGGAATTTTCCTTAGTAACAGATATGATGTTGTTAAAAATAATTTTATATATTTAGGTTAGCTTTAAGTAGTTTGTTAGGGAAAGGTTAGACTAGTTGGGTTAGTTAGAGCCCTGCTGAAAGAGTCACCACTTTAAAACAGCAGCTTTGCAGCACACCTTGAAATAATCAAGGACGGCATTGAAAAGTTTGGCTCAGGCAGCAGAAACCCTAGAAGTGCCCCTGACAGGAACCCTGTCTCCCTCCCTGTATTAGAAAGTAGATAACAAGTCCATTTTTGTAAATACAAATAGTTAACTAAAATACAATAAACATTGTCAATAAATCACCCGGTGCAGTTCCGGTTCGTTACACTGACTGAGTGAATTACTGTGCTGATAAGGAGGAACGAGCACATTCCTGTGAGTCATAATTGACTCGCCCGCTCACTCCTCCTTATCTGCACAATAACTCAGTCAGTCAGTCATTGTACTAAAACAGGCTTGTTATCTACATTACTAATACAGGCAGGGAGAGAGAAATGGGGAGGTGCAGTGGCGAGAATCTATATTACAGTCACTCAGTGACATCACTGAGTGACTGTAATATAGATTCTCGCCACTGCACCTCCCCATTGAAATGCCAGAGTCTTATGTATTATAGCATTCTAAAATACACTGCTGCGTGCATTCATATCGATAAACGCATGCATTTCTGTTCCATAGATACAAATGCAAGACGCAAATCTGCAGGAAAAAACACAAACAGGGAGATTCAATAAAATTTTGTATCGTTAAAAATGGTGCTAATTTTGCCCTATCCAATCAGATCTTATATAACATTTGAAAGCTAACATCTGATTGGTTTGGGACAAAATTAGCACCATTTTTAACGATAAGAACTTTTATTGAATCTCCCTGAAAGTGCATTTCCATCTGGTATGTAATGTGAACATAGCCTTAGGGCAAGGTTTTAAATAGTGGGGGCACTTTCAGAATATTTGGGGACACGCTCCACATCATTATCTCACTCTGTGTTTCAGTATTATACAGCAATGCAGAGAGGTTAGGGAGGAGAACACAGACAGCATTGAGCTTCATTTTTAAGGTACTGACTATATAAGTTTAAAAAGTATAAATCTGTTCAACCTTGGGGTTGGGGGAAAAAGAACACTTACTAATTTAAAATATTCATTGCATTTTCTGGTAGTTATTGCATTGTGTCTGCTTCATTTGTGTTTAAGTTGAAGTTAAGCAACGGGTGGGGGAAGTGACATCTCAACTGCTGCATTGTTTGAGGCAATGTTCCCCTTAAATACCCTTAAATTCATCCATGTTCATTAACATAATAACTTTGATGCTTGTTTAATCAGTATGCATAGAACAAATAGAAGCTGCCAGGCTTGCTGATAAAATAAACTAAATGCTGGGTTTGCTGAGTACACTGAATGAACCTGAAAGCCCAAGGATGTGTGTCATTTATTACTGTAGCCCAGTATGTTAATGAACACTTGTGCCATATTTCTTGAGCTGATGGCTACTTTGCAGATCAAAATCTTCTTTAGGAAAAAAAAGTCCTTGGTGCCACAAAACAATTATTCAACTATTTGTTATATTAATGAGCACAAAAAACCTTTAACAAAGATAAAAACATGTAGATATACACTATCCTTTATTTACAGAAGTAAACTGCATCCTGGGAATTTATAGATTAATGTGCCATTTGTAAATTGCATATGTATATTTGTTTGAATTACCATAGTTAGAGTGTTGGAAGGCTTAAGGTTCATACACATGTCCAATTGACCCCCTGACCGAACGAATACACACCCGAGATTCTTGGCTAAAATGGACGTTCGTCACGCTAATATATCGGCGTGGGGTTCATTGCTCGCTGCACACATCTGGCGTGTGTATTAGCCTTTAGGCTGAGTAATCACCATTCAAATTTCACATCAGACCACTGATCATTAAAGCTGACACTTTAAAGCCAGACTATTAGGTTAAAGTTTTGTGCAATACTTCAGCCAAGGCGGCTGAAAAATATCACTCAATTGGCCCAAAATATCATCCTGTGCGTACTAAACACACAAAAGAGAAAAGTCCTGCTAAGAATGTCAGGATAAAAAGAAACATGTCTTTTTCTCCTAGCAAAAATCTGTAAAAGGTGAAGTTCATTACAATGGCAACAAGACCTTCCAACAAAATTAATACTGTTAATACGGTGGCCATACATACGAGCGATAATGGGTAAATCCCATCGGGAAACAACGGGATTTACCTATTATCGCTCGTGTGTAGGGGATATTACCGACCGATCAGAGTGCCGATGAATGTCCGTCAGCATCGGCTCCGTTTACTTTAAGTAGAGGGAGCCGATACCAATCCTGCAGTGTAAGGCCGCACGGCCAACCGATCCCCATATCGCGTATGGGGATCAGTCAGGGCCGTGTGTGCTGTTTGCACAGCATGCGTGCCGACAGATACCATTGTGATCTGTCGGCACACATGCTGTGGGATCGCATGTGCATGGCCAGTTTACTTGCATTGTAGTCACACAAACACCCATGTGAAGAAATTGAACCTTCTTTTCTCCCTCCAGCACAAACCCAATTAGTAGGTCTTTCTGTGAAATCTTTACTGAAGTGCCATCCAACTATATTATTATGGTGCCAATATTATTCCAAAGTGGGAATTGAATATATTCATAAGAAAAAGTCTCTCAGTATATGTAAATTCTCTGCTCTTGACCAAATTAAGTAGTGTATTGGAAAAGGAAGCACAATTAGTCAGTGCTCTGGCCTGACTTTTAACTCTTAGCACATCAGAGAATTCATCAAAGGTGTAGAAATCTGCAGTCTTCACACACTGCCCTGCAGAAATGACTCTCTGTGCAATGAAGGGATGTTTGCACACCCTAGAGTAGCATCACATTGTGTAACCAGTGGTTATCTATATTTAGCTATAAAACTTTTTTAGACACGTGCCGTATATCTGGCTGGAGAATCTCCATTTGTACATATTTCATAAAACTGCATCATACATCTGCTTAAACTACACATTCAGTAAAAAAACACAAGGGAATACTTAAAACATAAATTTGTAAGAAACTCTAACAAATCACATAAATGTGATCTTGGTCGTTATCTAAATAAATATAGTTTTTGCTGTTTAAATCCAGTTGAGTGCTCTGAAAAATATTCTTTCTGTATATATACAAATCCTCAATGTCTCGCACTCACGCTCATCAGGACAGCACGCCCCGTTGCATTTGGACTAGAGCATACAATATATCAATACCTATTCAGAGCACTCGTGGGACTTTTTCATTTTATTGTAGTACCATCAATACTACTACAATAAAACTTTTTGTACACAGAAAAAGTCCCTTGAATACGTATTGCATTCATAGAACTGCAAGCAGAGGCAGCCAATCACGGACGCGGCTGCCGGTAGTGTAGAACGGCGAAGGAGAGAGGTAAGGTAAGTAAAGATCGGGGGACCTTCTTGCTAAAATAGTAATGCAGTTGGGGCTGGGGGACAAATAACTATAATACGGGAAAGAGGTTTGGAGCTAGGGGGAGGGAGACCAAATCGGGAGGGAGAGGGTGGGGGGGAGGGCTCTTCTGTACATATCAAAATTCCTATATGGAATCCTATATGGACTCTGCAGTACTCCTGGTAGGCAGTTTTTGGGACTTTGGGGGGGAGATTGCAGGAAACAATTTGGAGCAGGGCTGTAAGGTAAGGATTTTTATACACTACAGAGTGGGGCCAGTAGTGGGGGGGATTATTTTGGGGGTGGACATGCCGTTAAATATTGATACAGATCTCTATGCTGCTGTCAATCACAGGGCACATTTTTGAAACATACAAATGCTGCTTCTCATTCACAGCTCAATTAAGAACTTGATCCTTTTCTGTCAGTTTCTTTGGCACCAGGAGCGGTAAAATAGCAGACTGCACTGAGCAGACATAAAGGGGGGATTCCAGGCACCAGGTATCCCCCCCTAAGCATGCCCCTGTTATTGTCCAAATAAGTGTAATACCCAAACTACCTGATGCAATATGTGTGTCAGCATGAGCTTTAGACTTTAATAGTGGGGCCTGCACCATTTTCATCAAACTTAAAGTAAGTTGTGTTAGTTACCTGCCCAAAATCCTCTGATACGTTATTCTCTTTGTGAGATTTACAGGAGCATGGTCCGGTAAGGATAATCGGCTAATGTCTCCTTTCAGGAAATGTTAAAGGGTATGTCCACCCCAGTGCCCCCAGTTCCTTTGGCTCTGGGCCCCATGGCAATCGTTATGGTTGCTATGGTGATCCCTATGCCCCTGTATGCACAGTTAAAGTAGCATGAATTTCAAAGAAAAATAATAAAATAAATAGTAATAAAAATACATGAAAATGTACCTCATTCAGATACTTTCACAATTCTAATAGTTCTTCCTCTTCAACTAGCTCTTCCGTAGTTGATGTCAAAGTCTTTTATTCTACTCAGCCGGCAACACCAACTCCAGCGACACCAAGCCCTTTGGGGCTAAAAGGGTCCTGCACCTCGAACTGGAACCCCCCTTCCCTGGCACTTATAAGTGCCTTTGTGGCCCTGACATGGGCCCTTTGGGGCATAAGGGGTCCTGCAGCTCGTAACGGTTCACCCCCTCCCCAGCACTTACAAGTGCCCTTGCGGCACTGACAATTGCCTTTGTTGGGGGACCTGCAGCACAAAACAGGACCCCCATTGGCTCTTAGAAGAGCCCTTGGGCATGTCTTCCTTCTTCCCAGCCGGCAACACCAACTCTACTGATGACACCGATACCAGGCAGTGTCACTGTGGCTGCCAGTGACACCGCTGGCACTGGCGACATCAACGTAGCCAATGTTGCCGACCTCTTCTTTCTTCTGCCATCAAGTGCAATGACTTCTGAGCTCAGAGGGGTTTGCAACTCTTTATATAGGTTTGCTGAAGGACCTACTCCAATTGTGGTGGGTTAATATTTTAATGCTTGCAATCATATGATTATACAGTAACTAATCGGGTGGTCACATCTGCTGCTGGGGGGGGACGTACACCCCCTCCCCTCTGGCAGCGGATGAGGCCAACCACGTCAAAATCCCTTCCCAACAGCCCCTCTCAGACCCCTGCGCTGTACGTCGGGATTTGAGCCCTTTGCCCAATACTTAGCATTACTAAGTACATTTTCGCGGCAAAGAGAGTTCAAATTACTGCGCACATCGACATGGTGTTGGTTTGGCTGTGACAATGATTTTTCCGCAGCAATGTGCAGCAGTAATTTCAGTCCAAATATAACGGACTTTTATAAATATGCCCCTTAGTGTCAGTAGGCACCAAACCTAGACCTTTTTCTAGTGTCATTCTTCACTTGCTTCATTTAACATTTTAGATAAGTTAACAACTGCTTCCATTACCTTTAGTTCCTTAGGTGGAATTGGGTTCTCTGTCTGTGCCATTTCTGTGGAGCTGGATGTGGACACATTCTGCCCCCCCCCCCCTTGGAGTCTTTCCATTTCCAACTTCTGCATGTCTTTCGTCTAAAAAAAGAAGACCTTTTGCTTTCCTTTCTGGTAGTGCCAGATATTTTTCCTCACGTCACACTGATGTCACCAGAGCTTGACGAGGATGCGGAAGATGCTGGCCTGTAACCACGTGGCTGATGGCTGATGCAAAATGTTCCAGGATGTCCTCCCTGTATCTTATTCTTACAGTAGCCTATCTTCCTTGTAATCCTTGGATCTCAGCAGTCAGATGTTCTGACAATTTTCAGTAATTTTACTTTCTTTAACTCACTTTGTATTTTATATTTCTTGGGAGGTTTTACTAATTTCTTGGTGCAATGTTTGTATAGTGAGAGTCATCAAGTCCAGACTGCACCGATCCAGTATCTGGTTCCACATATCTCTGCACAGCACATGCTCCAGTGATACTCTCAGCCCTCTGAGGATCATTAAAGCTTTCACATATTCAGCCAACGTTGATTGGTGTAAGGTAAGGTTCAATTCTCATTTGTTTGAAAATGTAAGTCATACTGTAGGTTCCTTTGATTAAAATTTCTTATCCCAATTTTGGGTATAGTTTGGGTTGCTAGTCCCAAGATTAGGATTTACAGTTGTCAGAAAAATCCCAGATTTGTCCTCTTTTTTAATGGCAAATCCGGGGTCCGGCTGGAATTTCCCATAAACCCCTGTTAGTCCAGATTTTTAGCATCTAGAACACACACAGGCGTGTCCCTGCAGCCTTACATTGTTGCAAACCTGAGCACAGGCGCCAAAGGAGAAAGTTCATGATTTGATACATTCTTGCAAACCTGAGCACAGCACAGCAGCCAAGGAGAAAAGTTCATGCTCTGATACATTGTTGCAAACCTGAGCACAGCACAGCAGCCATGGGAGAAGTTTTTATCTGATACATTGTTGCAGTCACTTGATTACAATATGTTGTGCTAAGGGGTCGAAGATATAATGTGTGTACATAAGGGTTGAAGATATATGTTGTGCTAAGGGTCGGATAATATGTGTGCTAAGGGGAGTGATAATATGTTGTGCTAAGGGTCGGATATATATGTGTGTAAGGGTCGGAGATATATGTTGTGCTAAGGGTTCGGTATATATGTTGTGGTAAGGGTTGATATATATGTGTGCTAAGGGTCGAAGAATATATGTGTGCTAAGGGTGATATATATGTTGTGCTAAGGGTCGGATATATATGTTGTGCTAAGGGTCGGAGACATATGGTTGTGCTAAGGGTGAAGATATATGTTGTACTAAGGGTCGGAGATATATGTTGTACTAAGTGTCGAGAGATATATGTTGTGCTAAGGGTGGGGTATATATGTTGTACTAAGGGTCGGAGATATATGTTGTGCTAAAGGTCGGAGATATATGTTGTGCTAAGGGTCGGAGATATATGTTGTACTAAGGGTCAAAGATATATTTGTATAAGGGTCAAGTATATGTTGTATAAGGTCAAGATATATGGTGTGCTAAGGGTCGGGTATATATGTTGTGCTAAGGGTCGGATAATATGTTGTGCTAAGGGTCGGAGATATATGTTGTGCTAAGGGTCGGAGATTATGTTGTGCTAAGGTCGGAGATATATTAGTTGCACCTTATCTAAACATACAGGTGTCTAATCTGCTGACTAGCAATCGCCCTGCCACTTGCATTTTAATAAGCCCCCCAGCAAAATCAGGTTTGAGTCACTGTGTGTAACACCCAGTTCTGATATTATATGTATATATTTACTGTATACATCTATGTCTTTATAAACAAGTTATAGTCGTTTTCAACAAAATCTTTTTTTTTTGGTAAAGTAAAAAAATAATACTAAGGGTTGAGGGTGGTTCATGTATATATTACCTCAGCTATGATTAATACAATAGATGTGAGTGAGGGATTATTATATAGTAGATGTTATAAATACAAGACTTCATTTTCTGTCTATCTCTTTTGTTAATAAGCAGGATATGACAGGTGTTTCAAGACAGCTACTTTGACGATGGGATTGGCATGGATTTAGATCATATGCTATACTTGGTACATTACTAAACACACTGAATATGCTTCTGTATAGCATGGGGAAAGTGTCCATTGAAGGGGGGCATATTTATTTATTTGATGAAATCTAAGGTTAAGTATATGGGGTATCTAAATTGTTTTAATTGCCCATGCTGGAAACTATCATTTTTCCCAACGATTACTGTACCTTTTTTGTTGTTGTTCAGTCCCTATTTTTTAAGATACCTAATCTTAAGTATCTACAATTTCAGTTGTCAATCAAATGCCTTATTTATCACCAACAATGTAATGGTGGACAGTTGGTGTGTGTGTATTGGTAGGAAATTACACCTCTTGTGCTGCCTCACAATGATTACATGAGCATTCTCCAAACAAGTGGGAGTTTAAATGAAAGGCTAGTTTCCTACCTTAAAAATGCGCCATCAACCACCTATCTACGTGCTCCACAGCCAAAGATATAAAGAGAAATTACTGACCAGAAAGTTAAGGGTGGGAGGATGACATGTGACATTCCTAAGGCTGCTCTCCACCTTGCCGCCGGCGAGCACAGCCTCAGACGTCACTGACAGGACAGGAGACAAGTCCTTCCCCCTCCCTGCTGTGTGAAGTGAAGATACCTCACAGTGAAGGGGAATCTTAGCTATACTCTCTCACTATTGAAAACAGCCTTTTCAGGCAGAGTTCTCACTCTGCCTGAAAAGACAGCTGCGAGTAGGCGGGGCCACGGTACACATGAGTGGGGCTGGGCCACATGGGGCAAAGGGGGCCTGCAAATGGAGGGGCCATGAGTGGGAGGGACTAGGGGGGCTTGCAAGGGGAGGAGGAGACATGGGCAGATTGACTGTCATACATTGACATGGTTTCAGAGCAGGAAGCAGAAGTGCAGGGGAACTGGTGCTGCTGCTGCCATATCACACACAAAAATGTTAATATCTTCAAAACTATGCAAAATAAACAATGAAAATAACTTGCAAAAATTCTCAGGAGAGCAACTTCTGTCAATTTACCTAAAGTCATTTCGGGACCACAGTTCCCCTTTAAGAATAGGAAGGGGATATACTGAGCCTGGATTAAAGACGTTCAGTAATATACCTCAGAGTAACTGATATCTATATCTATTTATTTATAGATGAGGGTGCAAAATCAATTTTTACATACCCTTTATATACCCTTAATTGTATATTCAGGTTTGGATTGTAGATTTATTAAAAATCTTCAATTAAGAATATCAATGAGATTAAGACCTAAAATTTTATTAAAAGACCTCCAACATTTATTGTTAGCATAAAGGGTATCTCCACTTGTAAAATATGACTTCTTTTTGCCTACACCTTTAGAAGTTTTGGTTACCTGATAATATAATCGGATAAATAATACACCCATTATCAATTTCAGACACAATGTCTGATGAATGTGCAGTAATCAGGGATCTTGGGCATTCAACCCGATGGATCACTGAACTACGTCTGCACATTTGTGCGATAATTAATCAGTCTTCTTGTTCGTGTGTCTGGGGTCAAGCATCAAGTCTTAAGGCACCCTATACTTACAGTATCCTTTAATCACTCGTTATAGATAAAGTTTGGTCCATCTAAGGGTAGGCCACACTGCAATGCACTTGAGCACACAGAAGCCATCCACCCAATGTTTTGCAATGGGGAGCACATGCGATTGCAAATAAAATGCAGATTGCATATGCTCCAAGAAAAGGCTTGCACGCGCAGTCACAGTAGCACACTAGTTTGGCCACATCAATTGTGCCACACTAGTGTGCACTTTTAAAAGCACAATCGTGATCGGATAACGCTTAAAAGCACATCAGTGTGGCCTAGCCCTAAGGTTTCTGTTAAAGTAGAATGTGGGTAGAAATTTGCTGTTTTTTTTTAATTTATCCATATGAATTTTGAAATAGTCTTTTCCATACCTGTAAAGAATTGGTTTGGAATTGTAAATATAGCCCTAAAAAATCATATAATAATGAATTACCATCTTAAAGGACACGTACCTCGATTTTATACTACCTTTCCAACACCTGAAAAACTATGACCTTGCAAATCTTACTTACCTCCCTGTCATTCCTGAACTGACATATTCAACCTGCAATTGTATACAGTTAAACTTTCAATATTTCATTTTAATTTAGGATGTGAAGATTCTCCACGAAATGTTGTCTCTCTTGAAATAGGGAGGAGATCAAACCAACAGGCAGCAGGAGGAGGGGTGGAGCTTGTAAAACACAATGTCTAATGCTCCTATTTTCCTGCTAAATTTAGTTTTAGGTTACTAAATGAGGGAGAGCAATGCTTGGGCTCTATTGTTGCTCTGTAATTTATTATGTAGATAGTATATATTTCTTTTTATATAGTGCTATATATTACACAGCACTTAATCACTAAGGCCCAAAAGAGCTAAATTCTATGTTCTTGCCACATACTACCTATGATGTCTTTATGATTGTGAGAGAAAACCAGAATACCCATAAAAAAACACACTGCTGCAAACAATCAGTTATAGTTTATAGTTTATAGTATTTGAGGTTGAATAAAAACATACGTCCATCCAGTCCAACCCATCTAGCCAATATCCTCATTTCTGCCTAACTGTTGATCCAGAGGAAGGCAAAAAAAAAAACCCATCAAATTTATGAAGGGAAAAAAATTCCTTTCTGACTCCAAGTGGCAATCGGAAATTTCCCTCTACTTTATGAATCAATACCAGAAACCCATCCAGTTGCCAGAAACAATGTGCCACTGGAAGACAGTTCCATAGCTTTACAGTTCCCACAGTGAAAAACCCTTCCGAACTTGAAGCCTAAACATTTTTTCTTCGTGTCTTTAGGGATGTCCTCGTGTCCTCTGACATGTTCTATTGGTAACAATGCCTCAGACGTTTTGTATGGCCCGTTAATGTATTTATACACAGTAATCATATCCCCACGCAGGCGCCTTTTCCCAGCGTACATAATTGTAACTTTTCCAGTCTCTCTTCATATTCAAAACTCCCCCAATCCCTTATTAATTTAGTTGCCCCTTCTCTGAACCCTTTCCATTTCAAAGATGTTCTTTTTGTACACAGGATTCCAAATTGCACTGCATATTCCAAATGAGGCCTAACCAAGCTTTGTAAAGAGGGAGAATAACATTTCCTCCTTGAATCCATACCTCTTTATACAGGCAATACCATGCTGGCTCTGGCTGTTTTTGCCTGGCACTGCTTGCTACTTTAAGTTTGTTATCCACCAAAACTCCAAGATCCCTTCCAACGGGATTCAGTTACCACAGAGCCATTTATAGTATAAGTAGCACAAGTCCAAAATGCATCACCTTAAATTTACAACATTGAATTTCATGGCCACTTAGCCAGCCCAATGTGACAATCTATCTAGATCCCCCTGCAACGATTGCACATCTCTGAAGTTTTATGGTCGACAAAGTTTTGTGTCGTCAGCAAAACACAGAAACCTTTGCTGACAATACCCACTTCCAAATCATTAATAAATAGATAAATAAGAAGTGGCCCCAACACAGAACCCAGTGGCACCCCACTTAGCATAGGCCATAATGATGAAGCCCTATTTACAACTACTCTCTGTATCCTATCATTAACCAATTTTTATCCATGTACAAATGTGACTCCCCAGACCAACAGACCTTAGCTTATACATTAGTTGCCTATGGGAGACTGTATCAAAAGCTTTTGCAAAATCCAAGTAAATACATCTACTGCATGCCAGAGTCTAAATTTCTACTTACTTCCTAATAAAAGCCAAGCAAGTTAGTTTGGACAAGATCTACGTATTCCTCCTAAATCCATGCTGGTTACTACTTATAATGTCAGTCCTTGAAACATACTCTAGAAAATGTTCCCTTATTAAACTTTCCAGGATCTTCCCCACCACTGAAGTTAAACTTACAGGGCTGTAATTACCCGGCTGTGAACGACTACCCTTTTTTTGAATATGAATAACATCAGCCTTTCCAATCCAGAGGCACACCACCCGGACATGAGGGAATCTGCAAAAAATAAGAAACAATGGCCTATATAAAACTGAACTTAGCTCCCTAAGTACCCGAGGATTATTTTAACCGGTCCAGGAGATTTATTAATATTACCTTATTTAGTTCTTCGTACCATTATCCTTGGTTAACCAAAGTGCACTTGAATCTTTATACCATTATTGCTACTATACTCTATGATATCTGTACTTGGATCTTCTATAGTGTATACAGAGGGAAAAATTCTTCAAGACATTTGCTTCATCCTCTATAACTAACTTATCCCCATTTATTAATGGTGCCACATTCTCAGTCCTCATCTTCTTACTATGAATATACTTAAAAAAAATTTTAGGCTTAGTGATGCTGTGTTTAGCTATACTAACTTCATTATTTAATTTTAGCTAGTTTGATTGCTTTTTACACTCCTGTTATAGTTTTTATAATCCCTAAAGGCCCTTTCCGTTCCCTCTGCCTTAAAGGTTTTAAATGCCTTTTTCTTCCTTTCCTTTGCCTCTTTACATCAGAATTCAGCCACATGGGGCGGATTTATTTTAAGCAAAGAGCCACCATTCAGTGTATAACACACCATTCAGTGTATAACATTGTCAAAGATCAAATACTGTTGCTTTGGATGTCCTATAAAGGATTACAGGGAGATTCAATAAAATCTTATCGTTAAAAATTGTGTAATTTTTGCCACAACCAATCAGATCTTAGTTAACATTTGCAAGCATTTGATTGGTTGGGGCAAAATTAGCACCATTTTTAACAAAAAGAACTTTTATTGAATCTCTGGTATGTTTCCTTAATTCATTAACATATATATTATTCAGCATTTTAGTTTTCCTATCAGCTTGTATAAGATCTTTATAGTAATTTTATTAAGTTGTGGTACATAATAAAGAAATAATAAGTTGAAACAATGTTTACTGACTCCATAAACTCCAGCATAAGCATCCACTAGCAAATCAATGCCAAACGTCTTTACATTTATTGATGAAATAGATAGAGCAATAGCAATTCATATAAGCCTGAGAAATCCTTTAATCCCATCTCAGTGCAAGTGCATTACTAACATGCCTTTTAGATGTGAGTAAAATAAATGCTTGCTGTGAAAATGATATAGTAGCCAACTGTACATATAATGTGAATATATCGTAAAAACTGATTGAAAGGGGTGGTGTCGATATTAATAAAACTAACCCAAAACTTAAAAAAGTCAAAGCAGTTGCTCAAGTCTATGTTTGGCCTGGAAGTAGACATTTACACTAAACAACAACAAATACGTGTCAATGTGCAGTGTGCATCATTAGTTTGTTAACAAAAATTTAAAAATCTTACTTAGAACTGAAAAACAATTAGCTCAATGACCCCACGATTTACAATTAAAAAAAAGAAAAATCTGAGTCTTAAGCTGTCATACACTGGTCAGTGATTGATTGAATGAAGAACCAATCAAAATTGGGCCACCAATGTTCCACAGATTTCAGCTTGAAAATTCGAAATCTGGAGGTTCTGGAAGATGGAGGTCAATTAAAAAAATTGACTCCATTCTACCGATTGATATTGTTGATCGGTTATCGAAAACACAGGAAACCGTAATCAATATTCCGATCAATTTGATATTAGATATTACAGAATATCGTTGCGTGTTCATACTTTCTCTGCGCTATATTGGACCAGATTCATTTTAATTAAAGAAAAAACATATTTTCTGTCTCAGATTTCTCTGTGGACTACTTTAAATTATGGGATGGTTTTCATGTAACAGACGTTCAATGTGTGTTTTGGCAGGCGATAATACGGTCATCATACTGTGTCAGTTCATGGAGGTCAGTCCCACGCATTAGTTAGGACATTCTAAAATTTGTCGCCTGTTGTTGCAATGTATTATTTATTTTGTCAACCAGTTGTTATTTTCTGCCAGCATTGTATAAAATAGTAATTAGTTTTATTTTGCCTTTTCACTCCAGACATACACGCACTTGTACTTTACAAGTATTTCAGTACTAAAAATAAGTCTTGTATCTTATTTTGCCAGATTTTCCCCTCATTTGTTTGAGTTAATTTTTTTCCAGTTTTGAAAGCAAAAAAAGTACATTCCTCAATTCATTTTCTTACTGTTGTTAGTGCCCAATTTCTTCTCTGTCTTAGTAGGTCTGATATGGGGAAGATTTTTTTTCTCCTTAACTGGCAATTACAAGAAATAGCAAAAACACACTTACCGTATATACTCGAGTATAATCAAGGTTTTTAGGCTTTAAAAAAAAGCCTAAAAATCTACCTCGACTTATACTCGGGTCACTAACCTGAAATCCGGCAGCCGAACACTTCCTCTACTTCCGCATTCATGTACAGGCGTCTGACGTCACTATTCGGCGCCACGTCTTACCCGGCGCCAAGTAGTGACGTCAGACGCATTTAATACGGAAGAAGGAGGAAGCGTTCGGCTGCCGGAGTTCAGGTTAGTGACTCAATAATCTTCACAAACAGGATAATGCACTTTGATTCAGGAAAATAATGGATTTATGTACGGAAATAATGATTCATAACAGGCTGTTTTATCACTGGGTAATTAAACTTACATGCTACATGAGTTTACACAGTGATTGCCACTGAAGATGTTTGAAACTTAAACTCCCAGCAACTAAAGCATGCTGGGAATTGTAGTTTCCAAACATCTAGAGTGGCAAGGAATTGGGGGTTAGTGTGTGGGAATGCCTCCATTTAAAATCAACTAATGCCTTATAAAACAATAATATGGATTCAGGACAATAAAGACTCAGAAGGCAGTAGTGGTCAATTCTACCTCGAATTTTACTGGGTCAATCATGTGTACTGATTTTATAGCTCAAAATAGGTACCTCGACTTATACTCGGGCGACTATATTCGAGTATATACGGTATCTATAGATTAATCAAATGACTTGCTTCTTTTAGATATGAAAATTCAGGAACAGAGGGAGACTCGGGTTTGATTACTTCCATAAGTTGAGCATTGATTCATGGCGAAGAAGGACCTTAATCATCAGTGGATATGTTATTATCCTATTTCCATAGAAAGGTCTGTCTTTTCCGAAATACATCATCTGCTTTGATCCAACTTTACCTTATGGATGATGCAGCTATGTTCCACGATCCAATGAAATGGCAAATGGAATTCACATTGAAAGAAGGCATTTGTGGCAGCAGGGGATACTTGTTGGCCCGAAGTTGTTTGACATCTAAGAGCAATGAAATTATGGCTTCAAGATTTTAAGGAAGCTATTCAAGGAAATGTTAAGAATCATGATGTTTTTGAGACTTTAGAATTGGCAGTAGATGTTTTCTCTGAGGGCAGTTACATACATAGATACAGTATCTTCCACTTCGATGGCTGTCAGTGCAACAGTCACCAAAAATTCCCCTAATTTGCATTTTCTGCAGGGTTGTTTTTTGTTGGCAGTACTTAAAAATACTTAAATAAAAGACGAAGAGAGAAGGGAGGAATGCTTTTAATTTTTTTTCTGGTGGTCCTAAAGAGGAAATGACATGTTGGTGGCTCTGACCATCTGCAGTAGGTGTGATAACATTTATTGTTTTCTCTTAGGAAATGTCCAAATACATCTAGCATACTGTAGTATAGTGAGAATACCTCCTTCCAAATCATTAAAAAATAAATTTAAACATTTTTGGCCCCAACACAGAACCCTGTGGCACCACACTTAGAACTTTAGTCCATATTGATGAAGCACCATAACAAATACTCTTTGAATCCAATCCACCAACCAGATTCTATCCATGTAGGATGTGCCACTCAAGCCCAACAGACAGTATCGGACTGACCACAGGCAGGGACGGATTTAAATTTATCTCCCCTAGGCCAGTTATTTTGTGTTCCCCACCAAGCACCCCCAAACTTTACCAGCTAATAAAAATTTATGACATTCCCATAAAATCATCAATTTATGTAACACACACACATATATATAGTTTTGACATCGACAGAAAGAGAGAGGGACAGACAGAGGGACAGACAGAAGGAGAGAGGGCAGACAAAAAGAAAGAGAGGGACAGACGATAGAAGAAGAGAGGGACAGACAAGTAGAAGAAGGAGAGAGGGACAGACAGATGAAGGAGAGAGAGAGGGAACAGACAGGTAGAAAGAGAGGGACAGACAGGTAGAAGGAGAGAGGGACAGACAGAGAGAAGGAGAGAGGGACAGACAGATAGAAGAAGAGAGGGCAGACAGGTAGAAGAGAGGGACAGACAGGTAGAAAGAGAGGGACAGACAGGTAGAAAGAGAGGGACAGACAGGTAGAAGGAGAGAGGGACGACAGATTAGAAGAAGAGGGGACAGTCAGATAGAAGGAGGAGAGGTACAGACAGGTAGAAAGGAGAGAGGGACAGACAGGGGTAGAAGGAGAGAGGGACAGACAGGATAGAAGGAGAGAGGGACAGACAGATAGAAGGAGAGAGGGACAGGACAGAAGGGGAATAGAAGGAGAGAGGGACAGACAGGTACAAGAGAGAGGACAGGAGAGGAACAGACAGGTAGAAGGAGAGAGGGAAGGAAGGGACAGGAAGTAGAAGGAGAGGGGACAGACAGATAGAAGGAGAGAGGGACAGACAGACAGATAGAAGGAGAGAGGGACAGACAGGTAGAAGGAGAGAGGAACAGACAGAAGGAGAGGACAGATATGCTACCTCAATATTTGACACCCCCGTTCTGTGTCCATTCCATTTAAGCTGCAGGTTCTTTCAATGCATACTTACAGAAGTAGCCGCTCTCGATCACTCTGCCGGTCTTCTTCCAAGAACGTTCCGACATCGCACAAAGAGTTAAAAGCCGGAACACTGCGGAATTAACGGAATGGCTGGAAATAAGTCCTCCCAAACGAGAGGGGGGCAGCAAAGAAATTGCGGTTCCGGCTATACTTACTCCTTATGCACGCCCCCTGGTGCTGTTGCCGCCCTAGGCCACGGCCTAGGTGGCCTACCCAGGAAATCCGGCCCTGCCCACGGGGTTATAAGGAATCCCCCGACAGGCTCACAGCCCATTCACCCAAAAAAACAGGAGAAAACTGATAAATTTAAATATAGAGCCAAAAGGTACAGTAAGAAATGCATTTAAATAAACATAGGCATCTGTAGGAGGTTACAAAGGATATGTAAATTGAGTAATAATAGATATAGAAAATGTAGGGGGGCCACTAAATTTGTCTGGTGGGCCCCTTGTATTAGATTTTGGTGGGTCCCAAACAGTTCAGTCCCCTGCCAACATACCTTAGCTTATACATAAGTCGCCGGGGAAATGTATCAAAAGCCATAGCAAAATCCAAGTATACCACATTTTCGTTATGCGGAAAGTCACTCACTCTCATAAAAAAAAGCCAAGAAAGTTTGACAAGATCGTTCCTCATAAATCCATGCTGATTACTACTTATAGGATGTACTTATGGTAGCCCCCAATTCCTGGATCTGACGACTAATTGAAGTAAACTATGAAATTTAGACAGTCTTAAGATGTAAGGTATGCTTTAAATTTTTACATTAAACTAACTTTGTAGTTAGTATACAAAAAAAAGTATTAATTTTTTTTTTCTATTTGCTGCTTTAAATTTACAAATAATGCTTGTTATCAAAAGAAAAACTATCAAATATATATATTAACAATTTTTAGGTTTATTTATAAAGGCATATTGCTATGGTTAAGTAGATCTGCTTCAACATTTTATTGGAAGAACGAATGGTTCCAATGTGTTATTTTTTGACATGATGTAGATACTTGTGAGTGACAGAAATGTAGGTCAGTGTAGTGGAATACCCAGGGCTTGGCCATTTCAGCCATTTTGGTGCCCTAGCGTGATCAGAACACAATCCAGTCGCACTTAAAGTGCAGTAGTGTGGCCTATCCCTCCAGAGTATTGGCTATACCATTTTTAGTGCCAGCACTTCCCAGAGTATTGCTTTAACCCTTCAGTGCCAGCAGAGTATACATTTAACCCTTCCGTGCCTACTAGTATTGCCACTAAAACCCTTAGTGCTAGCACTTTACTAGAGTACTGGCTATTAATATTTTCAGTACCAAAAGAGATTACCATTAACCGTTCAGTGCCAGCAGATTTTCCCAGAGTATTGGCATTGCCATTTTCAGTGCCAGCAGAACATTACCTTAACCCTTCCAGCTGCCAGCACTGACATGATATACAGTATGTTCTTTCTCTCCATTGATTTGTCACTCCTCACCTACTCTAAGTTCTAATTGGAGAGTTGGGTGGAAGGAAGAAAGAGGCGGGGGAGGGGATAGGGATCTCATGGCTGCTAGTCACATTGGTCACTGTTATAAAGTCTGCAGCAGCTTTTACCTGGAATTTTATAATTGTTTCTCCTCAGTACTATTACTGAGCTCATCCTCCCCTCTCCTTCTTCACCTTCAGTTAATTTGTCCAGGGTCGTTTTTAGGCATAGAGCCACCTGGGCCAAGAACTAGGGCGTCTATGGATCCAGGGAACCTATTCTTCTCCCTAGGATCTCCCTGTCAGCTTTTCGTTCAGTGTTAGAGGCTGCTCTTCCTTGTCAGCTGTAATGTGCCCTGAACTCACACATCTACATAGCAACAAATGTTGCAATTTGCAAATGAACTGAAGGTGAAGGAAGGAGGGGCGAGGATGAGCTCAGCTTATAGTACTGAGTAGGGATGGCGGTTCGCGGATCCACCGCGGATTATCCCGTACCCAAACGGCGGATTTTTCAGTTTCCGCCTTCCGAACTTCCAAACCGTGGATTTTTTTCGGATTTTCCGCCTTCCGAACTTCCAAACCGTGGATACGAGATTTCTCGTATTTTTTCCGAAAATTCGCGGATCCTCGAGCGGACCGGATTTTTGCAAAGTTTGGACTCTACTGTACTGAGGGGAACAGATCTAAAATGCAAGTAAAAGTAGTGCTTGTGAATGGTTCTCATCATCCAGGTCATGGTATATATGTTGTATTCAATTAGATCAACTGGACTTGAAGTTTAGTTCTTGAAGACATTCGCTAGTCATCCGACTGGCTTTCTCATTCAGAAGACTTGTACAAGAATTTGTGGCAATTATGTACCTTGGAAACATCCCAATTAGCATATCACAGCCAGGTGTTAAGGCGTGATTGCTAAGTGGCTAAGAGGTGTTATTAGGAACGCCCAGAGTACCACAGAGTGAGGCAGAACAACTTTGCCTTAAGGTATCTGCAGCCTTAGCAGTCTAAAACTCCTTCAATCTAACCTGACACACAAGAAGAGCCTTAACATCCTCAAGAAAGTTTCCAGTATCCACTATTCTACCGGCAGGACAAGGGAAGACAGGGAAGATGACACAGGTACTCAACACTCTAAGACTACCATGCTAAGGTGGACCATGCTCCTGGCCGATAACAAAACACATGAGGCTTAAAAGGGATCCCACCAGCGTTAAAAGGAAAAGGGTCAAGACTTACTACAACAGCTTCAAAAGAATAAAGCGATGATCGAAGCAATGTATCATCACCTCTACCCTGGTGAGGCACATCCATGCATATATGGATCCCACAAAGATACATATGGAAGGGGCACCACTAAGACCTATAGTCAGCACCATCAACCTCTGTAACATACAAGGTGGCAAAATACCTAGCCAACATCTTAGGTGGGAAGTTCTAAGCATCAATCCTGAATATTTAGGATTTCACCAACAAGATTGAAGATATAGTACTCGGTGTAGAGAAGGAAACTGATGGTGTTCCTATGATGTGGACATTCTCTTCACCTGATACCCACCAAGGAGGCTGTTAACATGGTGAAGGAAAACGGACTAGGCACAAGACTGCACTATTACAAGCAAAAGAACTGATTTTAAACCAGAACAGTGTGTTGCCTTACTGGACTTGTGCCTGATACCACCTATTTCAAACTACAGGAAAAAAGTTCTATAAGCAAAACATGGCGCTACCCGCTGCAGCCCTGGTTATCTTGTAGCTACAGGATGAAAGTTCTTACTGTTGGGTTGTTCTTCAATTTTGATTTTTACTTTGTTTTTGTGATAAGGAGACTAGTGTCAGCAAGTGATAGACAATTGGGAATGCTCAGCACACGATTTTAGGACCCACCGACAGTGCTTATCACCCACTCTGTGAATGGCAGGCGGGCCGGACACCGTTCGAAATACGAAACACAGGCGAGTTATAAATCACTCCGGACAATCTGAAGGGCAGCCATAGCAGCGCCACATGAGTAATGAGGATTGAGGCCGTGGATGTTCACCGCCTTGAAGAGCTGTATCTTCAGTATCTAGAAAAACCACAGCACAAGCCATCCCCATAGTACCAAAGGCTTTAGGGAGCAAGCCCACTAGATTATAGACGATGTGAATGTGCACGGCAAACATGAGACACGGACAAAAGAATGAATCAAAGTTTACCGGCGAGAGTACTCGCGCGCATCGAGATGCGAGGTCCCCGCCACCGATATGACTCCGGAACATGGCAGCAAATCTGGGTCTGTATGCGCACTGTTGTGAGGCTGGTGGATATCAGCCGTGAAGAGAGTGAGGAGGCCCTGGGTTGTCAAGGCCACCCCAAGGACATGCAGTGTTCATACTTATGCATAGTTCAGCTTTCGCGTGTATCGTACTCCAGCACCGATTGGGTGTGACTTACCATCTGCTCCATTTTTAAAGGCAATGACAGGTTTCGACGGGCTGCACCACTTGCCCTGAGTTCACACCGCGCGACACGGTGATGTGGAGCAAGCACACTTGTATTCCGTTTGGGAAAGAGCTTGATGGATATGTATGATGTTTCCCGTATGCGCGATTTGACACCAAGCCACCGACAGAGGCATGCGTTTACAAAAGATTCTGACATGTCTACGTAATATAGCAGTACGAAGTTCCCGCGAAACTAGCCACTCACACTAGCGCACTTTTTTCTTGGTCGCGGAATGACGATGCTTTCACAGCTACTTTGGGTGTATGTGTAGCAGTGACACGCCGTAGTGAACCCGTAGCATTTGTGTTCCTGATAATAACACTTAAGACACAAAAGAGATATACACGGACAACGCGCTACCAAGACCACACGCATGAATGGATGTCATGTCAAAGCAGGCGTAGTCGACCTCCCCTGGCGTTCTGGTACCCCACAAGTAGTACGCATAGCGGCTTGGCGTCCCCAACTCTAATAGATATGCCAGCGAAGAGATCGCAGTAGACGGTGTTGGTAATGAGTGGGGGGGCGCACGAGAGAAGAAAACGAGAAAGCACCGCGAAGGGTGTGTGGTAACTGTGAAGAGGCAAGACAAACTGGACAATGCATCGCACTGTATTTAATTTATAGGGGTAGGGCTGTACTGACACTAGCTGTAAGGTTCGGGGTTGTGCTCTTGGGGCTTTAAGTCAAAGGTACCATGGGGCGGAAGGCAGCCTACCCCAGGCTGCAGGGCCACCCTAGAGATCTGTAGCTCACAGAGGAAAAGTATACTGTAGCTCTGTATGGGAGTGTTCATGTCAGAGGCGATTTGCTATTTTATCTTTTGGTGTTTACCCTTGTTGTTTCGTGCCAGTCAGATCCCACACACCAGGTAGAGGGGAATGAAAAAGATAGAAGGTCAGAAGGCTCTCGTCGAAGCATACACCTTTAACTACACCTAAGTGTTACAAAATTAACAGCAGCAGAGAGCACGGGGGACACGGTGTGCAAGACGAAGACTCTGAAGCACAAAACTCGAAGCGACGTAGCCGGAAAGAGACCAGGCAGAGTAAGAGCAAGTGGGAGGATGGCGATGGACGGGCCATTACGCTTTTAAGACTTTTCAGACTTCTAGAAATCCCCTCAATCTGCAAAGCAAGTTAGGAGATCCGGTTAGGTGCTAACAAAACACGACAGCAAGAATGAAATCCGGGGTCCTCTCCCATCTGCACCAGTCAGTGTGTCTCTGTGCGCAAAAGCGGTTAGCGCGTTAGGCTGGTTAACCGAAAGGTTTGGTGGTCAAGCCCACCCAGGGACGTTGCAGTCCTTCCACTCAGCTTGTGATTGTCTGCACAGTTGGGGTGACTATTAGCAGAAAGGCAAAGTTTTGGATTGCACTCTGCCCTATACGCCACATCGTTAGCAGACTCTTGTGGAAGAGCCTCTTGTAAATATGTTTCCCTCTGCCTTTGACACCACCCAAAGGGCATGTTTCCAAAACATTTTACTCTATTAATTAGACAGCCAAGTTCCACTTAGCTTACACCTCTATTTTTTTTCTTGGCTTGGACCTGTTCTCCCTGGTTAGTAACTCATGTAAACCTATGTTGGTTCCTGTACAATTAGCAACAAAGAAAAAATGTAAGCAGAGAATGGTTCGATCCATCGCCTCGGGGTTTATGGACCCAGCACGCTTCCGCTGCGGCCACTATGCCCTCACGGTGGTGGGGGCTCAAGTAGAACACCTGCAAGGGTTTTATGTCGAAAGAGATAACTGGCCAATCCTCCTACATTGTGTTAGCGTGTACTGACCACTAGCTGTAATTTAGGGGTTTCATTTTTGATTTTCAACCATGGCGCTACACGCTGCAGCCCTGGTATCTTTTAGCTCACAGGATGAAAGTTCTCTACTTTTGGTGTTCTTCAATTTTGCTATTTTTTTGTTTTTGTTCGCTTAGTCAACAAGGAAAAAAAGAGATCCATACCTGACCTACCACATGAGGCCGGAACCGTCAACACCTTAACACCTTGCAGGTAGACAGGCAGAGAGATTTGAGATGCCTCAGTTACGCTTAAGACTTTTCAGTATCTATGTGAAATCCCTCAATCTGCAAGTTAGGCGATCCGGGTAGGTGTACAACACGACAGCAAGAATGAAAGCCGGGGGGTCCTCTCCCATCTGTCCACCAGTCAGTTGTCTCTGTGGCGCAATCGGTTAGCGCGTTCGGCTGTTAACCGAAGGTTGGTGGTTCAAGCCCACCAGGGACGTGCAGTTCTTTTCACCTTCAAGCAGTTTGATGTCTGCACCGTTGGGTTGACTATTATGCAGAAAGGCAGAGTTTTGATTGCACTCTGCCCTATACGCACATCGTTAGCACTGCTCTTCGTTGGAGAGCCTTTGTAATATGTTCCTCTGCCTTGACACCACCCAAAGAGGGCATGTTTCCAAAAAATTTTACTCTATAAATTAGAGAAGTTCCACTAGCTTTCACCCTCTTTTTTTTCTTGGCTTTGGACCTGTCTTCCCTGGTTAGTAACTCATGTAAACCTATGTTTGGTTCTGTACACTAGCAACAAAGAAAAAAAGTAGCCAGAGGAATGGTTTCGATCCATCGACCTCTGGGTTATGGGCCCAGCCAACGCTTCCGCTGCGCCACTCTGCTCCGGTGGTGGGGCTCAAGAGAAACACCTGCAAGGGTTTATGGAAAAGGAGCATAAATGGCAATCCTCCACACATATGCGTTAGCCTGTAATGACACTAGCGTAATTTCGGGGTTTCTCTTTTGATTTTCAAGACATGGCGTACCCGCTGCAGTCCTAGTATCTTTAGCTCACAGGATGAGTCTCTACTTGTGGGGTGTTCTTCAATTTTGCTTTGACTTGTTTTTTGTTTTTCTTGCTTAGTCACAAGGAAAAAGAGATCATACCTGCCTACACCTGAGGCCGGACACCGTTTCAACACCTTAACACCTGCAGGTAGACAGGCAGAGAAGAGGAGAGCCCTCAGTTACGTTAAGACTTTCAGTATCTAGAAAATCCCCTCAATCTGAGTTAGGAGAATCGGTTAGGTGCCACACACGGACAGCCGAATGAAATCGGGTCCTCCCCATCTGTACACCAGTTCAGTGGTCTCTGTGGACGCAATCGGTTACGCGTTGGCTGTTAACGAAAGGTTGGTGGTTCAAGACCACCAGGACGTGCAGTCCTTTCACTCAGCTTTGTGATGTCTGCACCGTGAGGTTGGACTATTATGCAGAAAGGCAAAGGTTTTGGATGCACTCTGCCCTATACGCCACATCGTAGCACTGACTCTTCGTTGGAAGAGCCTCTTTGTTAATATTGTTTCCCTCTGCCTTTGACACCACCCAACGGGCATGTTTCCAAAACATTTACTCTATAATTAGCAGCAAGTTCCAACTAGCTTAACCTCTATTTTTTTTCTTGGCTTGGACTGTTCTTCCTGGTTAGTTAACTCATGTAAAACCTAGTTTTGGTCTGACTACAATTAGCAACAAAGAAAAAATGTAGCAGGGAATGGTTTCATCCATCGACCTCTGGGGGTTATGGGCCCAAGGCACGCTTCCGCTGCGCACTCTGCTCCGGTGGTGGGGGGCTCAAGCGAACACCTGCAAGGGTTGTATGTGAAAGGAGCATAATGGCAAATCCTCTCCATACATTATGCTGTTAGCTGGTACTGGACCCGAAGCTGAATTTCGGGTTCTACTTTTGATTATTCCAAGACATGGCGCTACCCGGCAACCCTGGTATCTTGTAGCTCACAGGATGAAAAGTTCTATACTTTTGGGTGTTCTTCAATTTTGTATTTTACTTGTTTTTGTTCATATGTTAGTCACAAGGAAAAAGAGATCATACCTGCCTACAGCTGAGGCCGGACACGTTCAACACCTTAAAACACCTGGGCACACCTGCAGGTCGACAGGCAGAGAAGATGAGAGGCCTCAGTTACGCTTAAGGATTTTCAGTTCTAGAAAATCCCCTCAATCTGCAAGTAGGAGATCCGGTTTTAGGTGCTTGCTACAAACATGACAGCAAGAATGAAATGCCGGGGTCCTCCCCATCTATTCAGAAGGCAGTTTGTCTCTGTGGCGCAATCGGTTAGGAGCGTTTGGCTGTTAAACCGAAAGGTTGTGGTTCAAGCCCACCAAGGGACGTTGCAGTTCCTTTTCCAATCAGCTTTGTGTTGTGTCTGCACCGTTGGGTTGACTATTATGCAGAAGGCAAAGTTTTGGATTGCACTATGCCCTATACGCAAAATCGTTAGCAAGACTCTTCGTTGGAAGAGCCTCTTGTAATATGTTTCCCTCTGCCTTTGAAACCACCCGAAGGGCATGTTCAAAAGATTTACTCTATAATTAGCAGCGAGTTCACACTAGCTCCACCTCTATTTTTTTCTTGGCTTGGACTGTTCTTCCATGGTTAGTTAACTCAGGTAAACCTATGTTTGGTTCTGTAAAAATTAGCAACAAAGAAAAAAATGTGTAGCAGAGAATGTTCAATCCATCGACCCGGGGTTTGGGCCCAGCACGCTTCCGCTGCGCCACTCCTGTACGGTGGTGGGGGCTTTCCCAAAAGGAGAACACCTGCAAGGGTTTTATGTGAAAGGAGCATAACTGGGCCAATACTCCACTACATATGCGTACTGTACTGACACTTGCTGTAATTTCGGGGTTCTCTTGATGTTTCAAGACAGGCGCACCCGCTGCAAGCCCTGGGATCTTGTGAGATCACAGGAATGAAATGTCTATCGTTTGGGTGGTTCTTCAATTTTGCATTTTACTTTGTTTTTGTTCTGCTTAGTCACAGGAAAAAGAGATCATACCTGCCTACACCTGAGCCGGAACACCGTTTCAACACCTTAACACCTGGCACCTGCATGTAGACAGGCAGATGTTTTTTGGAAGAGGAGATGCCTCATGTTACGCTTAGACTTTTCAGTATCTAGAAAATCCCTCAATCTGCAAGATTAGGAGACAGTTAGGTGATACAAACACGGACAGCAAGAATGAATCCGGGTCCTCTCCCATACGTCCACCAGTCAGGTGGTTCTGTGGCGCATCGGTTAGCGCGTCGGCTGTTAACCGAAGGTGGTGGTTCAAGCCCACCCAGGGACGTGCAGTTCTGTTCCACTCTACGCTTTGTGAGTCTGCCGTTGGGTTGAATTATGCAGGAAAGGCAAAGTTTGGATTGCACTCGCCCTTATACGCCACATCGTTAGCAATGACTCTTCGTTGGACGAGCCTATTGTAAATATGTTTCTGCCTTTGACACCACCAAAGGGGCATGTTTCCAAAACATTTACTCTATAATTAGCAGCAAGTTCCACTAGCTTCACCTTATTTTTTCTCTTGGCTTGGACCTGTTCTTCCCTGGTTAGTTAAACTCATGTAAACCTATGTTTGGTTCTGTACAATTAGCAACAAAGAAAAAATGAGCGAGGAATGGTTTCGATCCATCGACCTCTGGGTATGGGGCCCAGCACGCTTCCGCTGCCCACTCTGCTCGGTGGGGGGGCTCAAGAGAACAACTGCAAGGGGTTTATGTGAAAGGAGCATAAACTGCGCAATCCTCCATAATTATGCTGTTGCTGTATGACCCTAGCTTGTAATTCGGGGGTTCTCTTTTGATTTTCACGCCATGCAGTACCGCTGCGCCCTGGTATCTTGTAGCTAACAGATGAAAGTTCTCATACTTGGGATGTTCTTCAATTTTTTGCTATTTTACTTTGTTTTTGTTTGCTTAGTCACAGGAAAAAAGAGAGATCATACCTGCCTACACCTGAGGCCGGACACCGTTCAACACCTTAAACACCTTGCAGGTGACAGGCAGCGAAGATGAGATGCCTCATTACGCTAAGACTTTTCAGTATCTAGAACCTCCCCTCCCCACCCCCAAATCTGCACGTTAGGCGATCCGGTTAAGGTGCTACAAACACGACAGGCAAGAATGAAATCCGGGTGGTCCTCTCGCATCTGTCCACCAGTCAGTTTGTCTCTGGGGCGCAATAGGTTAAGCGCGTTCGGCTTGTTAAAACGAAAGGTTGGTGTTCAAAGCCCACCCAGGGACTTGCAGGTTCCTTTTCCACTTCAGCTTTTGATGTCTGCAACGTTGGGTTGACTATTTGCAGAAAGGCCAAAGTTTTGGATTGCACTCTCACCTATCCGCACACGTTAGCAATGACTCTTCGTTTGGAAGAGCCTCTTTGTGTACAGATGTTTCCCTCTGCCTTTGACACCACGCCCAAAGGGCATGTGTTCCAAAAACATTTTACTCTATAATAGCAGAGCAAGTTTCCACTAGCTTCCACTCTATTTTTTTTGGTTGGACCTGTTCTTCCCTGGTTCGTTAACTCATTGTAAACCTATGTTTGGTTCTGTACAATTAGCAACAAGAAAAAAGTAGAGAGATGGTTTTCGATCATCGAACTCTGGGTTATGGGCCAGCACCTTTCCGCTGCCGCCACTCTGCTCCGGTGGTGGGGGCCAACCCCCGGAACACCTGCAAGGGTTTATGTGAAAGGAGCATAATGGCAAATCTCCCACTACATATGCTGTTAGCTGTTAAGAAACTAGCTGTAATTTCGGGGTTCTCTTTTGAGTTTCAAGACAGGATACCCGCTGAGTCCTAGTATCTTTTAGCTAACGGATGAAAGTTCTCTACTTTGGGTGTTCTTCAATTTTGCTATTTTACTTTGTTTTTGGTCTGCGTAGTCACAAGGAAAAAGCGATCATTACCTGCATACACCTGAGGCCGGACACCGTTTTCAACCCTTAACACATGCAGGATAGACAGGCAGAGAAGATGAGATGCTCAGTTACGCTTAGACCTTTTCAGTAATCTAGAAAATCCCCCTCAATCTGAAAGTTAGGAGATCCGGTTAGGTGCTACAACACACGACAGCAAGAATGTGGAAATCGGGGTCCTCTCCATTCTGTCCACCAGTCAGTTTGTCTCTGTGGCGCAATCCGGTTAGCGGTTCGGCTGTTAACCGAAAGGTTGGGGTTCAAGCGGCCATACCAGGGGACGTTGCAGTTCCTTTTCCACTCAGCTTTGTGATGTCTGCACGTTGGGGTACTATATGCAGAAAAGGCAAAGTTTTGGATTGCTACTTGCCCTATACGCCACATCGTTAGCAATGAGCTCTCGTGAAGAGCCTCTGTAATATGATCCCTCTGCCTTTGACACACACCCAAAGGGTGTTCACAAAAACATTTTACTCTATAATAGGCAGCCAAGTTTCCACTAGCTTCACCTCTATTTTTTTTCTGGCTTGGACCTGTTCTTCCCTGGTTAGTTAAACTCATGTAAACCTATGTTGGGTTACTTACAATAGCAACAAAGAAAAAAAGAGCGAGAATGGTTTGCACCATCGACCTGGTATGGGCCCGCACGCTTCCGCTGCGCCCACTCGGCTCCGTGGTGGGGCTCAAGAGAACACCTGCAAGGGTAGTTAGGCTGTGAAAGGAAGCATAACTGGCAATCCTCCATACAATGCTGTTAGCTGTCTGACTGAGCTGTAATTTCGGGGTGACTCTTTTATTTTCAAGAAATGGCGCTACCCCTGCAGCATGGATATCTGTAGCTCACAGGATTGAAAGTTCCTACTTTTGGGTGTTCTCACATTTTGCCTTATTTTACTTTGGTTTGTTCTGCTAGTCACAAGGAAAAAGAGATCATACATGCCTACAACTGAGGCCGGAACCGTTCAAAACCTTAACACCTGGCACCGCGGTAGGACAGGCACGAGAAGAGATGAGAGGCCGTCAGTTACGATTAGACTTTTCAGGATCTAGAAAATCCCCTCCAATCTGCATCGTTAGGAGATCGGTTAGGTGCTACAAACATGACAGGGCAAGAATGAATCCCGGGTCCTCCCCCATCTTATTCAGGCAGGCAGTTTGTTCTCTGTGGCGCAATCGAGTTAGCGCGTTGGCGTTACACCGAAAGGTTGGTGGTTCAAAGCCCACCAGGGCGTGCAGTTCCTTTTCACTCAGAGCCTTTGTGATGTCTGCACCTTGGGTGTTGACTATTATGCAGAAAGGCAAGTTTGGATTGCACTCTGCCCTATACGCCACATCGTTAGCAATGACTGCTTCGTTGAAGAGCTCTGTAATATGTTTCCTATGCTTTGACCCCCACCCGAAGGGAATGTTTCCAAAAAGATTTTTCTATATTAGCAGCGAGTTCCACTAGCATCACCTCATTTGTTTTCTTGGCTTGGACATGTTATTCCCTGGTAGTTAACTCATGTAAAACCTAGGTTTGGTTCTGTAAAATTAGCAACACAAAGAAAAAAGAAAAAATTGTAGCAGAGAATGGTTTCAATCCATCGACCTCTGGGGGTTATGGCCCAGCAACGCTTCCCGCTGACGCCACTCGCTCGGTGGTGGGGCAAGAGAACCACCCTGCAAGGGTTTTAGGGTGAAAGGAAGCATAAACTGGCAATCCTCCACTACATATGCTGTTAGCTCTGACTACACTAGCTGTAATTGCGGGGTTCTCTTTTTGATTTTCAAGACATGGCGCTACCGCTGCAGCCCTGGTATCTTGTAGCTCACAGGATGAAAGTCTCTACTTTTGGGTGTTCTTTCAATTTGCCTATGTTACTTTAGTTTTGTTTTCTGCTTAGTCACAAGGAAAAAGAGATCATACCTGCCACACCTGAGGCCGGACACCGTTCAAACCTTAAAAACCTGGCACACTGCAGGGAGACAGCAGAGAAGAGAAGATGAGATGCCTCAGTTACGCTAAGATTTTCAGTATCTAGAAAATCCCCTCATATCTGCAAGTTAGGAGATCCGGTGGTTAGGTGCTACAAACACGACAGCAAGAAGGGAAATCGGGGTCCTCTCCCATCTGTCCACCAGCGTTGTCTCTGTGGCGCCCAACGGTTAGCGCTGTTCGGTGTTAACCGAAAGGTTGGTTGGTTCAAGCCCACCCTTAGGAGTGCAGTTCCTTTTCCACTCGCGTTTGTGATGTCTGCACGTTGGGTGACTATTATGCAGAGAAGGCCAAAGTTTTGGGATTTGGCCTCTGCCCTATAGCACATCGTGAATGACTATTCGTTGGAACGAGTCCTCTTGTAATATGTTTCCCTCTGCCTTGACACCACACCAAGGCCATGTTTCAAAAATTTTTACTCTATAATAGCAGCAAGTTCCACTAGCCTTCACCTCTATTTTTTTTCTTGGCTTGGACCGGTTCTCCCTGGTTAGTTAAACTCCATGTAAACCTAGTTGGTTCTTGTACAAATTAGCAACAAGAAAAAAGTAGAGAGCAATGGTTTTTCGATCACGACACTAGGGGTTATGGCCAGCACGCTTCGCTGCGCCACTCGCTCCGGTGGTGGGGGCTCAGAGAACACCGCAAGGGTTTTTATTGTAAAGGAGCATAAGTGGCAATCCTCCACTACATATGCTGTTAGCTGTACGACACTAGCGGTACTTCGGGTTACTCATTTTGAGTTTCAGACATGGACGGCTACCCCGCTGCAGTGCCCTGGTATCTGTAGCCTCACAGGAGCATTTATCTACTTTTGGGGTTCTTCTAATTTGCTATTTTACTTTGTTTTGGTTCTGCTTAGCTTAGTACAAGAAAAAGAGATCTAGCTGCCTACACTGAGGCCGGAACACGTTCAACACCTTAACACCGGCAGGTGACGGCAACAAAGAAGGAAAGAAAGCTAAGAAAGGATCAAAGAGACGAATATCAAAAAGAAGAGAGGAAAGAAAAGAAAAATAGACCCAGATCAGAAGAGGAAAAAAAGAACGAAAAAGAAGATGAGATGCCTCAGTTACGCTTAAGACTTTTCAGTTCTAGAAAATCCCCTCAATATGCAAGTTAGAGAAGATCCGGTAAGTTAGGTGTACAACACGACAGCAAGAATGAAAAAGGATCCGGTTAGTGCTGACTACACAAACACGTGGCACGGACGAGAACGGAATGAAAATCCGGCGTCCCTCTCCCATCTGCACCAGTCAGTTTGTTCTCTGTGCGCAAGCGGTTAGCGAGTTCGGCGTTACCGACAGGTGGTGGTTCAAGCCACCCAGGGACGTTTGCAGTCTTTTCACTCAGCTTTGTGATGTCTGCACCGGTGGGGTGACTATTATGCAGAAGGCAAAAGTTTTGGATTGCACTCTGGCCTTACGCCAAATCGTTAGCAATGAATCTTCGTTGAGAAGAGCCCTCTTGTAATATGTTTCCCTCTGCCTTTGACACCACTCAAGGCATGTTTACAAAACATCTTACTCTAAGAATCTAGCAGCAGTTCCACATAGCTCACCTCTATTTCTTTCTTGCTTGGACCTGTCTCCTGTAGTGTAAACTCATGTACAACCTTGTTGGTTCTGTACAATTAGCAACAAAGAAAAAATGTAGCAAGAGAATGGTTTTCGGATTCCATCGGACCCTGGGTTAGGGCCCCAGCAGGCTTCCGGCTGCGCCAATCTGCCTCCGCTAATGGGTGAGTGGCTCAGAGAAACACCTTGCAGGGTTTTTTAGTGAAGGAGCAAAGACTGGCAATCCTCCATTACAGATGCTGTTAGGCTGTACTGACACTACTGTAATTTCGGGGTTCTCTTTTGGATTTTCAAGACATGGCGCTACCGTTGCAGTCCTAGTATCTTGTAGCCACAGGATGAAAGTTCTTACTTTTGGGTGTTCTACAATTTTGCTATTTTACTTTGTTTTTGTTCTGCTTTAGTCACAAGGAAAAAGAGATCATACCTGCCTACACTGAAGGTCCGGACATGCGTTCAACAACCTTAACACTTCTGCAGGTGAGAAGGCAGAGAAGATGAGATGCCTCAGTTGTTAAGCTTAAGCACTTTCAGTATCTAGAAAATCCCCTCAATCTGCAGTTAGGAGATCCGGGGTAGGTGGCTAAAAACACCGACAGCAAAATGAAATACGGGGTCCTCTCCCATCTGTCCACCAGTCAGTTTGTCTCTGTGGCGCAATCGTAGAGGCGTTCGGGTGCTGTAACCGAAAGGTTGGGGTTCAAGCCCACCCGAGGGATGTGGCAGTTCCTTGTCAACTCAGCTTGTGATTGTCATGAACCGTTGGGGATTTGAGTTGGACATTATGCAGAAGAGGACAAGTAGTTTTGGGATTGCACTCTGCCCTATACGCCACATCGTTAGCAATTGACTCTTCGTTGAAGAGCCGTCTTGTAATTATGTTTCCCTCTGCCTTTGACACCACTTCCGAAAAGGGCAGGTTTCAAAACATTTACTCTATAATTAGAAGCGAGTTCCACTAGCATCCTCTATTAATTTTTTTTTCTTGGCTTGGACCTGTTCTTTCCATGGTTAGTTACACTCATGTAAACCTATGTTTGGTTCTGTAAAATTAGCAACAAGAAAAATGTAGGGGCAGAGAATGGTTCAATCCATCGACCTCTGGGGTTATGGGCCCCCAGCACGCTTCCGCTGCGCCCTCTGCTCCGGTGGGTGGAGGGGCTTCAGGGCTAAGTGAGAACACACTGCAAGGGTTTTATGTGAAAGGAGCATAACTGGCAATCCTCCACTAAATATGCTGTTAGCTGTACTGACATACTAGCTGGAATTTGGGGGGTCTCTTTTGATTTTCAAGACATGGCGCGACCGGCTGCCGCCGCGTTATCTTGTAAGCTCACAGGGATGAAAATGTTCCTCTACTTGTGGGTGTTCTTAATTTTGCTATTTTAATTTGTTTTTGTTTTCGTTAGTCACAAGGAAAAAGCGAGTCATACCTGCCTACACCTGAGGCCGGACACCGTTCAACACCTTAACCCCTGGCACCTGCAGGTAGACTAGGAGAGAAGAGAGATGCACCAGTCGTTCGCTTAAGACTTTTCAGTATCTAGAAATCCCCTCAACTGCAAGTTGGAGATCCGGTTAGGTGCTACAAACTGACAGCCAACAGCAATGAAATCCGGGTCCTCCGCCAATCTATTCAGCAGGCAGTTTGTCTCTGTGGCGCAATCGGTTAGCGCGTTGGCTGTTAACCGAAAGGTTGGTGGTTACAAGCCACCCAGGGACGTGGCGTTCCTTTTCCACTCTCAGCTTTGTGATTGTCTGCACCGTGGGTGACTATGAGAAAGGGCAAAGTTTGGTTGCACTCTGCACATACGCCACCCCCACTGTTAGCAAGTGACTCTTCGTATAGGAAAGAGCCTTTGTAATATGTTTCAACCTACTGCCTTTGACACCACCGAAGGGCAATGTTGCCAAAAGAATGTTAATCTATAATTAGCAGCGAAGTTCCCAATAGCATCACCTCTATTTTTTCGTGCTTGGACCTGTTCTATCCCTGTTAGTTTTTAGTTATCCATGTAAACCTATGTTGGGTGATGTAAAATAGCAACAAAGAAAAAAATGTAGAAGAGAAGGTTCAATCAAACGACCTTGGGTTATGGGCCAGCACGCTTCCGCTGCGACCACTTGCTCCGGTGGTGGGGCTCAAGGAGAACACCTGCAAGGGTTTTATGTGAAAAGGAGAATTAACTTGGCAATTCGCGGCCAGCTACATTGCTGTTAGCGTGTACTGACACTAGCTGTAATTTCGGGGTCTCTTTGATTTTCCAAGATCACATGGCGCTACCAGCTGAGCCCTGGTATCTTGTAGCTCACCAGATGAAAGTTCTGTCCTACTTTTGGGTGGTCTTCATAATTTTGCTATGTACTTTGTTTTGTTCTGCTTAGTCACAGGGTAAAAAGAATTACATACCTGCCTACATCTGAGGTTCGGACCCCACCCGTTCAACACTTAACACCTGGGCACCTGCAGGTAGAAGGCAAGAAGATGAGATGCCTCAGTTACGCTAAGACTTTTCAGATCTAGAAAAAATCCATCAATCTTGCAAGTTAGGAGATCCGGGTTAGGTGTCTACAAACACGACAGGCAAGATGAAATCCGGGTGGAGGGGCCCCCCATCTGTCCACCAGTCAGTTTGTACTATGTGGCGCAATCGGTTAGCGCGTTCGGCTGTTAACCGAGGAGGTTGGTGGTTCCATAGCCCACCGGGAAGTGACGGTCCTTTTCCACTCAGCTTTGTGATGTCTGCCACCGTTGGGTTGACTATTATGCAGAAAGGCAAAGTTTGGATGGCACTCTGCCCTATACGCCACATCGGTTAGCAATGACTCTTCGTTGGAAAGAGCCTCTTGTATATGTTTCCCTCTGCCTTGGGACACCACCAAAGGGCAGTTTCCAAAACATTTACTCTATAACTTAGCGAGGCAATGTTTTTTGCAACTAGCTTCCCTCTATTTTTTTTCTGGCTGTGGACCTGTTCTTCCCTGCGTTAGTTAACTCAGGTAAACCGGTGTTGGTTATGTGTACAATTAGCAACAAAGAAAAAATGTAGCAGAGAATGGGTGTTCGATCCATCGACCCTCTGGGTTTATGGGCCAGCACGCTTCCGCTGCGCACTCTTGCTCCGGTGGTGGGCGCTCAAGAGACACCTGCAAGGGTTTTATGTGAAAGGAGCATAACTGGCAATCCTCCACTCATATGCTTAGCTGTACTGACACTAGCGTAATTTCGGGGTTCTCCTTTGATTTTCCAAAGGACATGGAGCGACGCGCTGAAGCCCTGGTATCTTGTAGCTCACAGGATGAAGTTCTCTACTTTTGGGTGTTCTTCAAATTTTGCTATTTTACTTTGTTTTTGTTCTGCTTGTGGCACAAGGAAATAAGAGATTCATACCTGCCTACACCGAGGCCGGACACCGTTTGCAACACCTAATCACCTGGCACTGCAGGTAGACAGGGCCAGATGAAGAAAGCGAAGATGTGAGATTGCATCGTTACGCTTAAGACTGTCAGTATCTAGAAAATCCCCTCAATCTGACAAGTTAGGAGATCCGGTTAGGAGTGCTACAAAACATGACAGCAAGAATGAACTACGGGGTCCTCCCCCATCTATTCAGATAGGCAGGTTTGGTCTCTGTGGCGCAATCGTTAGCCGCGTTTGGCTGTAACGAAAGGTTTGGTGGTTCAAGCCCACCCAGGGACGATTGCAGTCCTTTCCAACTCAGCTTTGTGATGTCTGCACCGTTGGGTTGACTCATTATGGCAAAAGGCAAAGTTTTGGATTGCACTGCCCTATACGCCACAACGTAGCAAGACTCTTCGTTGGAAGAACGGCGCCTCTATTGTAATATGTTCCTCTGCCTTGGACACCACCGAAAGGGCATGTTTCCAAAAGATTTACCTATAATTAGCAGCGCAGTTCAAACACCTGATCACTCTATTTTTTTTTGGCTTGGACCTGTTCTACCCTGCGTTAGTTAACTCATGTAAACCTATGTTTGGTTCTGTAAAATTAGCGTAGACAAAGAAAAAATGTAGCAGAGACGGTTTGCACCATCGACCTCTGGTTATGGGCCCAGCACGCTTCCGCTGCGCCCTTGCCTCCGGTTGGTGGAAACAAGGGGCTCCAAAGAACACCTGCAAGGGTTTTTGTGAGAAAGGAGCATAACTGGCAATCCTCCACTAAATATGATGTTAGCTTGTACTGACATAGCCCGGTAATTTCGGGGTTCTTCTTTTGATTTTCAAAGGACATGTCGCTACCCGCTGCAGCCCTGTATCTTATAAGCTCACAGGATGAAGTTCTCTAACTGGTTGGGTGCGTTCCTTCAATTGGGCTATTTACTTGTTTTTTTGTTCTGCTTAGTCACAAGGAAAAAGAGATCATACCGCCTACACGAGGCCGGAACCGTTCAACACCTGAAACACCCTGGCACCTGACCAGGTAGACAGGGCAGAGAAGATGAGATGCCTCAGTTACGCTTAAGACTTTTCAGTATCTAGAAAAATCCCCTCAATCTGCAAGTAGGAGATCCGGTTAGGTGATACAAACACGACAGCACGAATTGAATCCGGGGGTCCTTCTCCCATCTGTCCACCAGTCAGTTTGTCCGTGGCGCACTCGGTTAGCGCGTGTTCGCTGTTAACCGGAAAGGTTGGTGGTTCAAGCCCACCCAGGGACGTGCAGTTCCTTTTCCACGCAGCTTTGGGATGTCTGCACGTTGGGTGACTATTATGCGAAAGGCAAAAGTTTGGATTGCACTCTGCCCTATACGGCCAGACACGTTAGCAATGACCTCTTGTTGGAAAGAGCCTCTGTTATAATATGTTTCCTCTGCCTGTGACACCACCCAAAGGGCATGTTTCCAAAAACATTTACTCTATAATTAGCCAGCAGTTCCACTAGCTTCACCTCTATTTTTTTCTTGCTTGGACCTGTTCTTCCCTGCCGTTGTTAAAACTCATTTGGTAAACCTATGTTGGTTCTGTACAATCAATTAGAAGGACAACAAAGAAAAAAGTAGCAGAGAATGGTTTCGATTCATTCGACCCCTCGTGGGTTATGGGCCCAGCACGCTTCCGCTGCGCCACTCTGCTCCGGTGGTGGGGCTCAAGAGACACCTGCAAGGAGTTTTATGTGAAAGGAGCTAACTGGCCAATCCTCACTACATATGCGTTAGCTGTACTGTACACTCGCTGTAATTTCGGGGTTCTCTTTTGATTGTGCAAGACATGGCGCTACCCGCTGACAGCCCTTTGGTATCTGT
The DNA here is from genome assembly GCA_019447015.1 of Hymenochirus boettgeri. Lineage (NCBI taxonomy): Eukaryota > Metazoa > Chordata > Amphibia > Anura > Pipidae > Hymenochirus > Hymenochirus boettgeri. The sequence continues at coordinate 222,693,254 of CM033469.1, forward strand.
AAGCTCACGGATGAAAGTTCCGTGTCACTTTGGGTAGTTCTTTCAATTTTGCATTTACTTTGTTTTTGTTCTGCTTCGTCACAAGGAATGAAAGAAGATCATAAATGCCTTACACCTAAGGGACGGACAACGTTCCACACCTTAACACCTGCAGGTAGACAGCAGAGAAGTGGGATGCACTCGTTCGCTACGACTTTTCAGTATCTAGAAAAGCCCCCAACTGCAAGGTAGGAGATCCGTGTAGGTGGATACAAACACGACAGAAGAATGAAATCCGGGGTCCTACTCCCATCTGTCCACCAGTCAAGTTGTGATCTGTGGCGCAATTGGTTAGCGCGATTCGGCTGTGTGTAAACCGCAAGGTTGTGGTTCAAAGCCCAACCCAGGGACGTGCCAGTTCCTTTTCCACTCAGTGTGATGTGCTGCAACCGGTGGTGTTGACCTATTATGCAGAAAGCACAGTTTTGGATGCACTATGCCCTATAGCCACATCGTTAGCAATGACTCTTCGTTGAAGACGCCTCTTGAATATGTTTTTCCCTATGCCTTTGACACCACCAAAGGGCATGTTCCAAAAACATTTTATCTTAATAGCAGCAGTGCCACTAGCTTGACCTCTATTTTTTTCTGGCTTGGACCTGTTCTTCCCGGCGTAGTTAACTCATGTAAAAAAGTTTGGTTCTGTACAATTAGCAACAATGAAGAAAAAATGTAGCAGAGAATGGTTTCGTCCATCGACCCTGGGTTATGGGCCCGCACGCTTCCGCTGCGCACTATGCTCCGGGTGGGGGCGTATAAGAGAACACCTGCAAGGGTTTATGTGAAGGAGCATAACGGGCAATACCTCCACTACATATTGCTGTTTAGCTGTAGCACTAGCTGTAATTCGGGGGTTCTCTTTTTGATTTTCAAGGACATGGCCTACCGCGCAAGCACTGGTACTGTAGCTCACAGGATGAAAGTTTTCTCTTTTTTTTGTTTTTTTTTTTACCCCTTTTTTTTTTGGGTGTTCTTCCAATTTTGCTATGTTACTTTGTTTTTGTTCTGCTTAGGTAACACAAGGAAAAGAGATCATACATGCCTGCACGTGAGGGCCGCGGACCACCATTCAACACCAACACCTGGCAACATGCAGGTAGAAAGGCAGAGAATGATTGAGATGCCTCAGTACGCTTAAGACTTTTCAGGAATCTAGAAAATCCCCTCAATCTGACAAATCGTAGGAAGATCCGGTTAGGATGACTACAAAACGACAGCAAGAATGAAATCGGTGTACTCCCCATCTGTCCAACAGTCAGTTTTGTCTCTGTGCGCAATCGGTTAGCGCGTTCGGCTGTTAACCGAAAGGTTGGTGTTCAAGCCCACCCAGGGACGTTGCAGGTTCCTTTCACTCAGCTTTGTGATGTCGCCACCGTTGGGTTGACTTAGCAGAAAGGCAAAGTTTGGATGGCACTCTGCCCTATACGCCACATCGTTAGCAATGACTCTTCGTTTGGAGAGGCCTCTTGTAATAGTTTCCCTCTGCCTTTGACACCACCTAAAGGCATGTTTCCAAAACATTTTACTCTATAGATTAGCAGCGAGTTCCACTAGCTTGGACCTCTATTTTTTCTTGGCTGGGACCTGTTCTTCCCTGGGTTAGTTAACTCATGTAAACTATGTGTGGTTCTGTAAATAGCAACAAAGAAAAAACAGTAGAGAGAAGGATTCGATCCATCCGACCTCTGGGTTATGGCCAGCACGCTCAGCTGCGCCACTCTGCTCGGTGCGGGTGGGGCTCAGAGAACACCTGCAAGGGTTTTATGTGAAAGGAGCATAACTGGCAATCCTCACTACATATGCTGTTAGCTGTACGACACTAGCTGTACTGTCGGGGGTTTTCTCTTTTTTGATTTCAAAGACCATGCGGCTACCTGCTGCAGCCCTGGTATCGTTGTTAGCTCACAGGTGAAAGTTCTCTAATTTTGGGTGTCTTACAATTGTGTGTGCTATCTTTACTTGTTTTTTTCTCTTAGTCACAAGGAAAAAGGAAGATCATACCTCGCTACACTGAGGCCGGAAACCCATTCAACACCTAATCACCTTGGAACCTGCAGGTAGGACAGGCAGAAGAGATGAGGAATGCCATCAGTGACGGCTTAAGGACTTTGCAGAATCTAGAAAAAATCCCCTCAATCTGCAAGTTAGGAGATCCCGGTTAGTGCTACAAACACGACAGCAAGAATGAAATCCGGGGTTGCTCTCTCCCATCTGTCAACAGTCAGTTGTCTCTGTTGCGCAATTGGTTGAGCGTTCGGCTTGTTAACCGAAAAAGGTTGGGTGGTTCAAGCCCACCAAGGGCGTTGCAGTTCCTTTTTCACTCAGGCATTTGTGATGTCTGCACCGTTGGGTTGACTATTATGCAGTGAAAGGACAAAGTTTTGGATTGACTCTGACCCTATTCGCCCACATCGTTAGCATGACTCTTCGTGCTGGAGGCCTCTTGTTAATATGTTTCCCTCTGCCTTGACACCACCCCAAGGGACATTGTTGTTTCAAAACATTTTTACTCTATAATTAGCAGCGAGTTCACTAGCTTGACCTATATTTTTTCTTGGCTTGAACCTGTTACCTTCCCTGGTTAAGTTAAACTCATGTAAAAGTAAACTATGTTTGGTTCTGTAAATTAGCAACAAAGAAAAAAGCTAGCAGGAAATGTTTCGATCCATGACCCTCGGGGTTATGGGCCCAGCACGCTTCCGCTGCGCCACTTGCTCCGGTAGTACGGGGGGGCCAAGAGAACACCTGCAAGGGTGTTATGTGATAAGGGGAGACTAACTGGCAAATCGTCTCCACACACAATGCGTTAGCTGTACGACAACTAGCTGTAAATTACGGGGTTCTCTTTTGATTTTCAAGACATGGCGATCCCGCCTGACAGCCCTTTGCGGTATCTTGTAGCTCACAGGATAAAGTTCTCCTTACTTTTGGGGTGTTCTTTCATTTTTGCTATTTACTTGTTTTTGTTCTGCTTAGTACAACAAGGAAAAAGAGAATCATGACCTGCCTACACTCTGAGGCCCGGACACCGTTCAACACCTTAAAAACTGGCACCTGGCAGGTTAAGGACAGGCAGAAGACCAGAGAAGATGAGATGCCTCAGTTACGCTTAAGACTTTAATCAGTATCTAGAAAATCCCCTCAATCTGCACAAGATTAGATAGGAGATCGGTCAGGGTGCATATGCTGACAAAACACGACAGCAAGAATGAATCCGGGGTCCTCTCCCGGTCAGTCCAGCAATCAGTTTGTTCTGTGGCGCAATCGTGTTAGGCGTGCGGCTGTTAACCGAGAGGTTGGTGGTTCAAGCCAACCCTGGGATGTGCAGTTCCTTTCCCATCAGCTTTGTTATGTCTGCACACGTTGGGTTGGACGATTAGCAGAAAGCAAGTTTTGGATTGCCACTCTGCCTATAGACACATCGTTACCAAGACTATTCGTTGGAAGAGCCTATGATGTAATATTGTTTCCGCTATGCTGCCTTTGACCTGACACCCAGCCAAAAGGGGCATGTTCCAAAACATTTTACTCTATAATTAGCACCGCAAGTGCCATAGTTCACCTCTATTTTTTCTTGGCTTGGACCTGTTCTTCCTGGTTAGTTAACTCATGTAAAACTATGTTGATTCTGTAAAATTAGCAACAAAGAGACATATGTAGCGCAGAATGGTTTCGATACATCGACCTCTGGGGTATGTGCCCAGCACGCTTCCGACTGCGCCACTTGCTCTCTGGGGTGGTGGGGCTAATGAGAACACCGGCAAGGGGTTGATATGTGAAAGGAGCATAAACTGGCAATCCTCACTACATTGATTGCTGTTAGCTGTACTGACACTGCTGTATTTCGGGGTTCTCTTTTGATTTCAGACATTGGCGCTACCCGCTGCAGCCTGGTATCTTGTAGCTAACAGGATGAAAGTTCTCTACTGGGTGTTCTCACTTTTGCGATTTACTTTGTTTTATTCTGCTTAGTCACAAATGAAAAAGACGAATCATACATGCCTACACCTGAGGCCGGACAACCGTTCAACACCTAACACCTATGGCACCTGCACAAGTAGACAGGCAGAGAAGATGAGATGCTCAGTTACGTTAAGACTTTTCAAGTATCTAGAACAAATCCCCTCAATCTGCAAGTTAGGAGATCCGTTAGGTGCTACAAACACACAGCAAGAATGAAAACCGGGGGGTCCTCTACCCATCGTCCAGCAGTCAGTTTGTCTCTGGTGGCGCAATCTCGGTATAGCGTGTTCGGCGATATAACCGAAACGTTGGTGGTTCAGCCCACCAAAGGACGTCAGTCCTTTTCCACTCAGCTTTGTGATGTCTGCACCGTTGAGTTGACTATTATGCAGAAAGGCAAGTTTTGGATTGCACTCTGGTCCCTTATTACGCCACATCGTAGCAATGAATATTCGTTGGGAAGAGCCTCTTGTAATATGTTTCCCTCTGCTTGACACAACCAAAGGCATGTTTCCAAACATTTTACTCTGTATTAATTAGCAGCGGAGTTCCAACTAGCTTCACCTCTACTTTTTTCTTGGCTTTGGACCTGTTCTTCCTGGTTAGTTAAACTCATGATAAAACCTATGTTTGGGTTCGTAAAATTAGCAACAAAGAAAAATGTAGCAGAAGAATGGTTTCATCCATCTGGACTCTGGGTTAGGGCCCGCCGCTTCCGCTGCACCACTCTGCTCCGGTGGTGGGGGCTCAAGAAACAACCATGCAAGAGGTTTATGGAAGGAGCATAAACTGGGCAATCCTCCACTACAATGATGTTAGCTGTATGACCCAATAGCTGTAATTTCGGAGTGGTTCTTTTTGGTAGTTAAGACATGGCGACTACCTGCTGCTAGCCAGGTACCTTGTAGCTCACAGGATGAAAGTTTCTACTTTTGGGTGTTCTTCAATTTTGCGATATTTAAGTTGTCTTGTTCTGCTATAGCACAAGGAAAACAAGATAATAACCTGCCTACCACCTGGAGGCCGGACTCCGTTCAACACCTTAACACCTGGCACCTGCAGGTAGACAGGAAGAGAAGATGAGATGGCCCTGTTACGCTTAACGACTTTTCAGTATTAAGAAATCCCCTCGAATCTGCAGTTAGGAGATCCGGGTTAGGTGCTGACAAACACGACAGCAAGAATGAAATTCCTGGGGTCCTCTCCCACTGTCCAGCTGTCATTTGTCTCTGTGGGCGCCAATCGGTTTAGTGGCGTTCGGCTGTTAAACCGAAAAGGTTGGTGGTTTCAAGCCCACCCAGGGACGTGCAGTTCCTTTCCACTCAGCTTTGTGATGTCTGCACCGTTGGTGTTGACTACTATGCAGAAGGCAAAGTTTGGATTGCACTCTGCCCTATACGCCACATCGTTAGCAAATACCACTTCGTTGGAATAGCCTCTTGTAATATGTTCCCTCTACCTTTGACCACCCAAAGGGCATGTTTTCCAAAACATTTTACTGTCTATAATTAGCAGCGAGTTGCCATTATTAGCTTGACTTATTTTTTTCGTGGCTTGGACTGTTTTCCCTGTTAGTTGAACTCATGTAAAACTATGTTTGGTTCTGATAAAATTGCAACAAAGAAAAAATGCTAGCAGCGAATGGTTGTCGAATCCATCGCCCTCTGGTGTTGTGGGCCCACACGCTTCCGCTGCGGCCCAACCAGATTTCTATCCATGTAGGAATGTGCCACTCAAGCCCAACAGACAGTATCGGACTGACCCACAGGCAGGGACGGATTTATAAATTTATCTCCCCTAGGCCAGTTATTTTGTGTTCCCCACCAAGCACCCCCAAACTTTACCAGCTAATAAAAATTTATGACATTCCCATAAAATCATCAATTTATGTAACACACACACATATATATAGTTTTGACATCGACAGAAAGAGAGAGGGACAGACAGAGGGACAGACAGAAGGAGAGAGGGACAGACAAAAAGAAAGAGAGGGACAGACAGATAGAAGAAGAGAGGGACAGACAAGTAGAAGGAGAGAGGGACAGACAGATAGAAGGAGAGAGGGACAGACAGGTAGAAAGAGAGGGACAGACAGGTAGAAGGAGAGAGGGACAGACAGATAGAAGGAGAGAGGGACAGACAGATTAGAAGAAGAGAGGGACAGACAGGTAGAAAGAGAGGGACAGACAGGTAGAAGGAGAGAGGGACAGACAGTAGAAGGAGAGAGGGACAGACAGATAGAAGGAGAGAGGGAAGGAGAGAGGGACAGACAGATAGAAGGAGAGAGGGACAGACAGATAGAAGGAGAGAGGGACAGACAGACAGATAGAAGGAGAGAGGGACAGACAGGTAGAAGGAGAGAGGAACAGACAGAAGGAGAGACAGATATGCTACCTCACTATTTGCACCCCTTCGTTCTGTGTCCATTCCATTTAAGCTGCAGGTTCTTCAATGCATACTTACAGAAGTAGCCGCTCCTCGATCACTCTGCCTGTCTTCTTCCAAAACGTTCCGACATCGCACCGAGTAAAAGCCGGAACACTGCGGAATTAACGGAATGGCTGGAAATAAGTCCTCCCAAACGAGAGGGGGCAGCAAAGAAATTGCGGTTCCGGGCTATACTTTACTCCTTCATGCCGCCCCTGGCTGCTGTGCCGCCCTAGGCCACGGCCTAGGTGGCCTACCCAGAAATCCGGCCCTGCCCACGGGGTTATAATGGAAGCCCATTCACCCAAAAAAACAGAGAAAACTGATAAAATTTAAATATAGAGCCAAAAGGACAGTAAGAAATGCATTTAAATAAACATAGGCATCTGTAGGAGTAAAAAGGATATGTAAATTAGTAATAATAGATATAGAAAATGTTAGGTGGGCCCCTAAATTTGTCCTGGTGGGCCCCTTGTCTTAGATTTCCTGGTGGGTCCAAACAGTTCAGTCCCACTGCCAACATACCTTAGCTTATACATAAGTCGCCGGGGAAATGTATCAAAAGCCTTAGCAAAATCCAAGTATACCACATTTTCTGTTATGCGAAAGTCACTCACTCTCATAAAAAAAAGCCAAGAAAGTTTGACAAGATCTGTTCCTCATAAATCCATGCTGATTACTACTTATAGGATTGTACTTATGGTAGCCCCAATTCCTGGATCTGACTGACTAATTGATTAAACTATGAAATTTAGACAGTCTTAGCATGTAAGGTATGCTTTAAAGGGCATGTCCACCCCAAAATTTAACTTTTGATATGTGGTAGGGCATGCTCCCCCAGCCCCAACCGCATTAATATAATTGTTAGAAAGTCGCCCGATTCTTACTTACCTGCCCTCTCTCCCCTGCTGCAGTGTTCAGGCCCTCTGCTTGCATGGAATTGAAAGCAGGGGGCGGGACCGGCAGCCGCGTCCGTGATTGGCTGAAAGGCAGGGAGGGCTGCACTGAGCATGCCTCAACCTTGATGAGTTTGAGGAAGTCTCAGGCACAGCATGAGTCACACACTGCTCCTACACAGCAGTTTCCTGGACTTTGGAGGGGCACAGCAGGGGAACTATTTTGAGCAGAAATGTAAGGTAAGGCTTGTTTTAAACTACTTGATGTGGCCAGTAAGTGGTTAAATTTTAGTTTTGGGGGTGGACATGCCCTTTAAATTTTTACATTAAACTAACTTTGTAGTTAGTATACAAAAAAAAAGTATAATATTTTTTTTTTCTATTTGCTGCTTTAAATTTACAAATAATGCTTGTTTATCAAAAGAAAACTATCTAAATATTATATATTAACAATTTTTAGGTTTATTTATAAAGGCTTATTGCTATGGTTAAGTAGATCTGCTTCAACATTTTATCTGGAAGAACGAATGGTTCCAATGTGTTATATTTTTGACATTGATGTAGATACTTTGTGAGTGCACAGAAATGTAGGTCAGTGTAGCTGGAATACCCAGGGCTCTGGCCATTTCTAGCCATTTTGGTGCCCTAGCGTGATCAGAACGCAATCCAGTCGCACTTTAAAGTGCAGTAGTGTGGCCTATCCCTCCAAGAGTATTGGCATTACCATTTTTAGTGCCAGCACTTCCCCAGAGTATTGCTATTAACCCTTCAGTGCCAGCAGAGTATTACATTTAACCCTTCCGTGCCTACTAGTATTGCCACTAAACCATTAGTGCTAGCACTTTACTAGAGTACTGCTATTAATATTTTCAGTACCAAAAGAGTATTACCATTAACCGTTCAGTGCCAGCAGATTTTCCCAGAGTATTGGCATTGCCATTTTCAGTGCCAGCAGAACATTACCTTTAACCCTTCCAGCTGCCAGCACTGACATGATATACAGTATGTTCTTTCTCTCCATTGATTTGTTCACTCCTCACCTACTCTAAGTTCTAATTGGAGAGTTGGGTGGAAGGAAGAAAGAGGCGGGGATAGGGATCTCATGGCTGCTAGTCACATTGGTCACTGTTATAAAGTCTGCAGCAGCTTTTACCTGGAATTTTATAATTGTTCTGCTCAGTACTATTACCTGAGCTCATCCTCCCCTCTCCTTCTTTCACCTTCAGTTAATTTGTCCAGGGCCGTTTTTAGGCATAGGCCACCTGGGCCAAGAACTAGGGCGTCTATGTGGATCCAGGGAACCTATTCTTCTCCCTAGTATCTCCCTGTCAGCTTTTCGTTTCAGTGTTAGAGCTGCTCTTCCTTGTTCAGCTGTAATGTGCCTGAACTCCACACACTCTACATAACAACAAATGTTGCAATTTGCAAATGAACTGAAGGTGAAGGAAGGAGGGGGAGGATGAGCTCAGCTTATAGTACTGAGTAGGGATGGCCGGTTCGCGGATCCACCGCGGATTTATCCCGTACCCAAACGGCAGATTTTTCCAGATTTTCCGCCTTCCGAACTTCCAAACCGTGGATTTTTTTCCGGATTTTCCGCCTTCCGAACTTCCAAACCGTGGATACGAGATTTCTCGTATTTTTTCCGAAAATTCGCGGATCCTCGAGCGGACCGGATTTTGCAAAGTTTGGACATCTCTAGTACTGAGGGGAACAGATCTAAAATGCCAGGTAAAAGTATGCTTGTGAAGGTTCTCATTCATCCAGGTCATGGTATATCTGTTGTATTCAATTAGATCAACTGGACTTGAAGTTTAGTTCTTGAAGACATTTCGCTAGTCATCCGACTGGCTTTCTCAATTCAGAATGACTTGTACAAGAATTTGTGGCAATTATGTACCTTGGAAAATCCCAATTAGCATATCACAGCCAGGTGTTAAGGGCGTGATTGCATAGTGGCTAAGAGGTGTTATAGGAACGCCCAGAGTACCACAGAGTGAGGCAGAACAACTTTGCCTTAAGGTATCTGCAGCCTTAGCCAGTGCTAAAACTCCTTCATCTAACCTGACCACACAAGAAGAGCCTTAACATCCCTCAAGAAAGTTTCCAGTATCACCATTCTACCGGCAGACAAGGGAAGACAAGGGAAGATGCACAGTGGTACTCAACACCTCAGACTACCATGCTAAGGTGACCATGCTCCTGGCCGATAACAACACATATGAGGCTTTAACAAGGGATCCCACCAGCCGTTACAAGGAAAGGGTCATAGACTTACTACAACAGCTTCAAAAGAATAAAGCCATTGATCGAGCAATGTATCATCACCTCTACCCTGGTGAGGCACATCCATGCATATATGGACTCCCAAAGATACATATGGAAGGGGCACCACTAAGACCTATAGTCAGCACCATCAACTCTGTAACATACAAGGTGGCAAAATACCTAGCCAACATCTTAGGTGGGAAGTTCTAAGCATCACATCCAGAACTCTTAGGATTTCACCAACAAGATTGAAGATATAGTACTCGGTGCAGAAGAAACTATTGTGTCCTATGATGTGACATCTCTCTTCACCTGTATACCCACCAAGGAGGCTGTTGACATGGTGAGAAAACGGCTAGGCCAAGACTGCACTCTTACAAGCAGAACTGATTTTAACCCAGAACAGGTGTGTGCCTTACTGGACTTGTGCCTGAATACCACCTATTTCAAATACAGGAAAAAGTTCTATAAGCAAAAACATGGATGTGCATTGGGATCTCCAGTTTCACCCATTTAAACCTTTAAATGGAGGAGGTAGAAAAACAGGCACTTAATACCTTTAAGGGCATAGCACCTGGTACAGATATGTGGATGACACCTGGGTTAAAATCCACCAGAAGAAAGTACAAGCTTTCACAATACACATTAATACGGTAGACCAAAACATCAAATTTACAAGGGAAGAGGTACAAAACAACAAAATGGCTTTCTTGGACTGCTTGATAGAAGTTAAGGAAAATAGTAAACTGGAACATCTCAGATCTCACCAAATTTCCCTCTTCTGCCCTACCCGGCTGGAAACAATTTCTGGGGAGAACACTGGTGCCACATACCGCGCATCCACTGAAACCTATCCTGTCCTTCCAATCAGTATTTCATTTGTGGCCAGTGGACCTTAGTAGTGCGAATCGCGCACGATATTCCGAAGGATATTCCGAAGGAGCGTAACTAACGGAACCCTAGGATTACAAACTGGATCAACAAACACACCTTTACTGCATGATCATCTACCTGATGAGATGGAGGCACCAAGATATGGGTGAGACCGTTCCGTCATTTATATATATATATCTCTTCACTTACATGTACTTAGTTACATTATTGTTTCAAGGGGTGGACACACCCTGGATATATATATATGTATATTCATTGTAACTACTGTACGCCCGTATATTGAATACATCTCTGTATTGTAGCCCGCTGTACATCTCTCTGGACATTTGGACCTGTATACATGCACTTTGCTATCCATATATTTATCTCCAAGCCCTACCTATTTTTTATGTGGCATTTTAGGATTCACTGCACATTCTATTTATATCATTGTTATACTCTAATATTGTGTTTAATATCATAAGTTATATGTGTTTTAATAATAAAGTAGTGTGGATTTTTGGATTGGTAGTGTGAATACACTTCTTTGTGTGGGATATCACGGAATATGGTTCCTTTTCCCACACTAATTATAATTACTAATGGTTTATTGGTAGCTGAGTGCCATGGAACTCATTGATCCATGTTATAGCGGAGTCCTTTCTATCTGTCCTTCTTTGTATTCTGATACTTAGCCTAAAAAAGTCTCTTCATCTGTATCTAAAGATAAAAATAGAATTGAAAACACACAGGAAACCTCACGTTTAAAGGAAGCCTGACATATTCCATTAATACCATAGTAAGTAAAGCCCAATTACAATAGCTTTTCCTCTCAAATCATACTAAATACAAGAAGTACATAAAAAGTGAATAAAAGCAGACACAAATTTAAAATACCATGCATTTTTTGATGTAGTTTTACCCATAATCACAAATCACACCCATAATGGAAACACACAGGAAAGTGGAAACAAATGGGCACAAATGTAAGACAAAAGCACACAGAAATGCACTGCAAGCGTTGCAATTAGAGATGGCCGAGACTGCTAAAATCCGTTCCGCCTGTGGATTCGAAAATCTGCGTAAAAAACCTATTAAAGTCTATGGGAGAAAAAAATCCGCACAGATCCACCTAAATATAAGGTAAAACAGCAATGGTAACTTACTGTACATGGCTGTGGGACCTGAGAAATGGTCTGGGGAACACATACATATACCCAGAACTAGAAAAAAAAAAAAAAAACTTTCCTCACGATAGCACCTTTTTTCAAGCTTCCGCATTCTATTTTCGAGCCGCATTCGATATTTTTCGAAAATTCGAGAATTTTTGAATTTTCTTGGAATTTTCGAGTTTCCAAGGAATTTTCGAAAATTTTGCAAAAAATAATACAGTAACTTACTGTAAATGGCTCTGGGACCTCAGAAATGGTCTGGGGAACAGACCAATCTGATTGTAACCAATTCTGATTGAAAAAGAATATTATTGGTTAATATACCAATCAGACTCTTTCTAAAATAATTTTAATATATCCAATCAGAATTGCTTACAAATAAAGGTGAAGTTTTAAAACCCTAAAGCTTGAAGCCTGTTATTTGCAGTGTATATGTTTTCAAGGACATGCTGAAAGGCCGCTGATGTGGAGCTCCGCTAACGGAAGGGGTAGGTGATAATTATCGAATGTTCAAATTTGTGTGTTCAAGTTTGGCTCTAGTCCATCTCTAGTCATGAACTTCCTACTGTGCTTCTTCAGAAATCCCTCCCCCCCTTAACAATCCTGCGCTTGCCCCTGGATTTAGAGCATTCCAATGGGCAAAAGGCACGTACAGCGCTATAGTGCACTATAATGGAAGGGCTACATAGCACTGGCTGGCGCGTCATTTTGACATCCATATCACTGTCTTGGTCCTCCAGAATTGGTTTGTTAATTAACGAACTTTCAGCGTTTATTTACTGCCGCGGTTGTACATTATCGATAATGCACTGTATCGCTAAACTGCAATACTGTGTGTTTTTAAATAGGGCCAGTAGACCTCTAAAAGGGCTAACACTAAATTTGTCCAAAAAACTTATAGGGGGGGGGGTTAGTCCTCCAAAGGACTTTTGGGTCCCAAATTGTGTGAATACAGGAGTGGTTAACAAGAAGTGCTAATCCATCACACTAAAATTCACACACAATAAGCTCCAAAACATGGGAAAAACTCTATAACTCCTACACTTTCAGGTCTCCACTAAACTCACTTTACACACTAACAAAGTGGCACCTGTCTAGCTGCCTTTTATACCCAGGGTTGGCACGGGTAAAAACAGCTGCCATTGGTGAATTTGATACATGAAAATCATCGAAAATGTTCAAAGGTGGGTTCGGAAAATCCGCGGATTGGCAGATCTCCGAGATCTGCCATGGAACCAGGTTTGGTTCCACAATCCGGTCCATCTCTAGTTAGTATGCCAATCAGAATTGGTTACAATAAGATTAGAATCTAATTGTAACCAATTCTGATGGGAGAAGAATGGGATTGGTTGGTATACCAATCAGATTCTTTCTGAAAATTCTAATTGTAACTAATCAGAATAGGATTCTTTTAGAAAGTTCCCCAGACCATTTCCCAGGGCCCTTTACAGCAAGTTACTGTATCATTTTTGCCAAATTTTCGAAAATTCTTTAAAAATTAGAATTTTCTAGAATATTCGAAATTTCTTGAATTTTCAAAATTTCCCGATTTTGCGAAAATTTTCGATCGCAGTTCGGAATTCCCCCTGCAGATCCGGTTTTGGATCCGCGAACTGGCCATCTCTAATTGCAATGGCATGCCTTCCAGAACAGATAGATGTACGAGGTGTGCGTGACCTAATCACCTGGTTCTGTCCTGATCTACACTGGACTGCCCTGGCCCCTCCCTACTGCAGAGTAACCTATAGCCAACTAATGATAATAGTAGCCTCCACACACATTAGATCCTTGGCCAAAGGTGTTGTTTGTTGGCCATTTCAATAATTACAATGAAAAAAGGGGTTCTAGGCAGTAGGTCTGCATCTAGGGCCATATTTATAAAGGTGTGGTATCTCTATTTTGTGATGCTGCGCCTTTAGCAACACTACAATACAATACCAAAATACTGAAATACCATTGCAGTATATTGCTACCGCATGGTAATGTACGAACAAAATAAAGTGCTACGGAATACGTAAAATGAAACAGTCTCTCCTGGGTGTATCGGCTCCAGCCTAATCCTCAGTTGGCGATGTTGCTTTAGTGCTTGTGTGTCCCGCGTTCCTCTCCATTGTTAGAGACATTTTAACATATGTCTCTCTCCTTACTTACCTACTGTATGTGCAATTAGTATCCTCGATTACATAAAACAGAAAGTGGGGCTGTGGGAGCACTCCTATGGTAACATTATTATAACATATAGTGGAAGTGCTACTGATCTGACCAAAACATTAGAACAAACAAGAAAAGAGATGATCAATGCACATTCCTGGGTCCCATATACCATAATACCTGTGCTAGTGCAAACAGTAAAAACATGGGGGTTTTTAGTTACAATTTTATGCATAAAAGTGAAAAGCCTTCCAACCACATTAAGGTAACCCCAGTATGGAAGATCCTAACAATTTACCTTGGGTCATTTATCTGGGCTGACACTCCCTGCTTGGTTGCATTTTCTTGGGAAGGTTGTCTCCCTGACCCTGCTTTGGATTAGTATTGAAGGCTATCACTTACCCCTGCCTGCTGTCTTTAAACAAGGAAGGAAGAGGCCTGCCATCCAATGCTTAGCATTCAAGGTGTAAAACCTCCAATTAAAGGGACGTTTTGGGGGTGCTACTACCACATGAAAGCTTGGTCTTGTTTGCAATTAGTCTCCTCTGTAAGTCATCTTTAACAGTCCGGTAAATATCTACCTGATTGGTGCAGAAAGGTGTGCCAGTGTAATGTTACGTGAAGCCTAGGAATTAGTATGATAACAGGCTGTCTCCAACACTGGAGAGTAACGCGGACAACACGAGCACCAGAGCAACATCGATAATAAAGGATTACGCTGGAGCCGATACTTATTCTGATCAGACTGTTCCACTATATGCACTTTATCAGACTAACAGCATACCGAATATATGTGTGGTACGATAGTCCGCTCATATAGTCCTATGCTCACATGGCCCATGGAGATATATAAAGCCGAAAGAGGGGTGTTGAAAGGTAGTAACTTTGAACTTTCAATCACATATATAGTGGGATTGTCAATAAGTGGAAGACATACATACTGTGATGTTTCAACTATATATCCCCACTTGAGTGCATGTGTCTGACTATATATCACCACTTGAAGGCATGTAAGGGATCTCTCACCCTTAAATAATATAATATAATAAAGGAGACTTGTATGTTATCTCTCATTGCAGCAGACCCTTGCCTGATGAAGGGACATTTGTAAGCCCCAAAACACTTCACCAGTGAGGCAATGCTGTTTATTTGATGTAACCTTTTTTTTTCTAAAAATATATGCATATATGCATAAAGGAAGAGTTGTGTCCACTTGCCTGTCTCCAGAGTCCAGTAAAGCTAGAGAAATCAGTAGCCAGGCAAAATATTTCTATAGACTGACTATCACACCAAGATTTGTATTGATAACATGCAAAATTTTAACCAAACATAATTGTTCAGTTTCAGAAAATTATTTTATTGGCATAGCTGTGGTATTCATTTAGATCAATTAGACTTGAAGTTTAGTTCTTGAAGACATTTCGCTAGTTATCCGACTATCCGACTGCTTTTGTTAAGTGAATTAGGTAGGCTAAACTTATTTGAATCACATGGTGAAGAGATCTGAATTATTTCTTGAAAATGGACTGAAAAGCATCTCATATTGATAACTCCCACTCATCTGTCAATGATGACAACTGGGAGTAACTTCTACAATGATTTACATTAGTGCAGCATTACCTTACCTTCTGTGACACCTAATTACGATACCATTTGGTGTAGATGGATAATGGCAATGTGTCACAGATTGTTCTTGGTGATTAGTGAAAAGCACTTATGTTTTAGTGTCTTGGGAAATCTGTAGACTTGAAGTGTTTTATTTAAGGATAAGTACACTCTAAAAATAACTTACATTGCTGAATAGCTGGTTCCAGATTCGAGCTGCTGTTCTTCATCGCATGCTCCCAGTGACGTCAATGTATGTGACAGTGTGCACCTGTGACCACGCGCACACTGATGATGTAATAGAGGGAAATCTCACACCTTCCTCTCGTGATTTTTGAAAGGAGAGGAAGACCCAAAATTTCCCTGTATTATGTCTAGGGCATTGTAATTTTGTTTGTAGGACTGCCCCCACGAGATTACAGTTCAGAAACACTCTAGCACACCGCTGATGGCTTGCTGTCAGACAATAGATAGGTGCTATCCCTCAGCTCTCTACTCCACGAGCTTAGATAATCCCAAAACAAAGATGCAAACGAGAGTGCACACTATATGTGTAGAATCAACAATTTATTGTGAACAACACGCAACGTTTCGGGACTACAATGACCCTTCCTCAGGTATCATACCTGATAATAATTCTGATAATAAGGACAACCAAATTAATTGAATAATGTGATGCACAGCTACTCTTCAAAAAGGTGAGGAATTGTTACTGGTGATAGAAATGTGAACATATAAAAGGAAAGAGATAAACAGTATCCCCCTACAATGACAAAGCTCTCTTTGCAGAGCGAAACGCGTCAGAGGGGCTGTACGTGTATTTTTCATTTCGCCACCATTTGTGGTTATCCAGCGTCTGTGTCTGCTTCATGGTGATATAATGAGGGGAACGGAATGCTTGTACTCAGTTCAGATCAGCATGGCAATGTAATGCACGCTGCCTACTAATTGATAGTGCTGACTTATTTTATTTATATCCCTAGAGAGAGGGACCTAGACCAGCTCTTTTACTTTTTGGACTAGGAGAAGCACTGAGTGCTCAGGGCTGCTATTAGAATATTAGGGCAAGCTCTCTGGGTGGAGAGATTTTCTCCCACTCATTTCAGGGACTGTATAGGCTTTTTCTATTGTGGGATCCCTATGCTATGCCTTTCACTTTTCTTATACGTCTGGCTATGCAATGATGTTTTTAATGTGTATGAATAGGTTTTTAACGTATATCTAATAAAAGCTGTTTTAACTTTACTGTCCCACTGGAGATCTTTGTCAATAGGGTTTTGGAATCGATTACCGCATGGGGGATACAGTTTATCTCTTTCCTTTTATAAATTAAGGACAACTACACTGTAAAAAAAAATGAAAGCACCTGAGAAGGAAGGATTGATTATCCCCGTTTCATTGAGGAGTAGAGATGTCCGAACTTCGCAAAATCCGGTCCGCTCGAGGATCCGCGAATTTTCGGAAAAATTTGAAAATTCGAAAATCCGCGAGCGGACCCATTAAGAGGAAAAATATCCTCGAAATTACGAGATTTCTCGTATTTTTGAAAATTTTCGAAATTACGTGTTTTTTGTATTTTCGAAAATACGAGAAACTCGTAATTTTGAAATTTTTCAAAAATACGAGAAATCCGCAGTTCGGAAGGCAGAAAATCCGGAAAAATTCGCTGTTCGCGAACGGGATAAATCCGCGGCGGATCCGGGTTCGGATCCGCGAACCGGCCATCCCTATTGAGGAGCTACAGCACGTTCAGTTTTCATCTTCTAGGCTAGTACCCTGGACCTTCCTGTATGAAAGTGCTGATGTACTCAGTCAGACTGGCAGTTTTGTTCATGCTGCTGCTCCTGGTAGAAATTATATTGGGAGGTAGAAAGTACCAATCCTACCTCCCTGCCCCAGTTTCTTTTCATTTTAACTGTTTTTAAAAAAAACTTTGTGTGCATTATTGTTCTTCTTTAACTTGTGTGGGTTATATATACTAAGGTCTAGTCTTTGTGCAGACAAGACAATCTTTTATCATACAAGAAAATGATGAAGACTGGAACATTTATTGAAACCTGGTACACGACAAGCACCCTTGTACCCGAAACATGTCGTGTCTCAATAAATCACACTTTTGAGCACATTGCTTTGGTTCCAGCCCTCATCATTTTCTTGTATATTTGTGCTCTTGGACAGAGGCAATGGAGTACACTGGAACCTGCCTGTCCTGCTATGTACGGACTTTCTAATTATCGTAAGACAATCCTTTTTTATCTGTCTGCTCATGTACCAGTTAAATTTATGGTTTAAATTTCATCATATCATTTCAAATGTGTTTCTTGATTTTATTTATATTTATTGTAAACATGTTATCTGTCATCCCATCATCAGTGATATTTCATAGACCACCTTCTGCAGAAATGAAATTATTGAAATTTATTTGAATTAAGGCTTGTGGCTGATTGCCTTTGCCCTTTAAACACACTTCAAAGGGATATTTGCCTTAATGCTTTTAAAATAAAGATTTGATATCCTCTCCTTTGTAATTTTTATGGTAATCAGTGTCTACATAATTATCTCTACAGACTAAAAGATATAAATAGCTTACAACATCTGAAACTGCAATAACATGTGCAGTATTATCTGTTTCATGATTATGTTTCAAATAAGTAAAGGCTTTAATTTTGGTGCAAAAAATGAGTACAAAACACTTGCTTACCCGATATTACATCTTTTAGCACGGGTTTTGCACTTATTTTTAGCTTTAGCAGAGGATATTGCATCTCCCTGATAGTTTATTATATTTTTATCCAATTAACATCATAAGATTAAAAAAAAAATACTCCAAAAAAAGAAAGCATTAAAATAATACTTGCAACTGAAGATAAATGGAATTTAAATCTGTAATGTGTTGTTGCAAAACACTATGTTGATAACAAAAACAAAGCTGCCTTGTTTGAGGAGGGGAGAAACCAATATTCAATGTATCAAAATTAAATAAAAGCAGATGCTAAAACAAACAACTCAGAGACTGCTCATTAAAGGGTTGTATTATTTGCCTTTCGTACTAATTCCCTACTAAAGATACAACTAAAACTAGTAATATTATTTACTACCGCAATCCATGCAGTACTAAAGTTTACACAAATAGATCTTGTCTTAAGGCTTGTGCACACAACCCACTAGTTTTAGTTTTGTTTCCAGTCTTATGCTGAATATTTTATGTATTCTTGTCAGTTTCCCCTGGTGCCCCCTTCCCAACTCAAACTTCCCTCAGACACCTGTTGCATTAGTCTTTGTATAGACTAGAAATCCTAAAGCATTTCTCCGACACCTTCAGGGGAATTAGTCGTGCTAATCATTTCAGTTATGGCAAATTTAACTTGTTCATTGCACCAGCTCCACAATTATCGCAAAAGACACCCGTGCAGCCAGCACAACCTATTTAATAAGCGGTTTGCACTAGTTTGTGCATGACTATTTAGCACCTGCTGATATCTGGCATTAAAGTTGGTTAGTGGGTGAATCCGCAAACTTAAGTATTAAGCTGAATTAAGAATATCCTATCCCTATCACCTGTGTACTTGTGGTTTAACGAAGTTAAGTGCCAGAAAATGCTGAATTCAGCCAAGCAGATTATACTGTATCCAAACAGGGAGGCTACAGGGAAATAGATCAGTAATATTTTATTACTCTATGGCTGAGATGGATTCCTCTTGTTAAAAAAAAACTAAAAATTTGAATGGCACCTGCCACCCTTTCAGTGCCCTAGCAGTTCACCTAGGTCGCTTATGCCTAGAAATGGATGATCCTTGTCAATCATTGCTTTGAATCACCAAATGTGTAACATGTCATCTTGATTCATAATCTGGGCACAGCTATGAAGGAAAAATATAGATAGGCAGACAGAAAAACAGATGAAATTTATTGATCCCAAAAGAAATGACAGGAACAAATGGCAGAAACAGATATAAACAAAAACAAACATTATATAATAAACTAACAAAATATACTTTGTTGCAATGTATCCACTTAGACTATTGGATATTGCACACTAACATTTACATTAAAAGGTAGTAAATAAATAGTGTGCTCATTAACAGATAGACAAATAGAATTGATACAGTTTTATTGGTATAATATAATTAAAATATATAAATAAAATGTAGTTGTTGGATAGGCTACTATAAATTGGATCCTTTATCTTTAAATGTTGATGTCCTGTACAGTAAGCTTTTTGTCAAAGAAAACCATGAACACTGCTGTAATAACTAGTAATGCTAATAGCAATTGATTTAGCATACATCAGTGTGAAACAGCAGCTTGCAAAGGATTTGCTATTCCGGTCACTAGCTGTGAAGCTGCAGGGTATTCAGACACAATACCTAACCTGCCATATTGCACCCGTGTGCCTTGTGTGCAATAACAGTTTCACAGACCATGTAATACTGATCAGCAATGTGGTTATCCAATGAGCAATTTTACAGCTGTTGTTTCACAGCAGTTCTTACAATTAGACTGGTGGTCTATGAGTTGATTCATGCATTATTGCAATTCCAAATAATTATCCCTACATTATATAACTAAGAATATACTGACTGGACTTTAACAAATGCTTTTGCAATTCCCATTCAGTTATTTTTGACTTTATATACTATGTAATCAGACATTTCTCTATACCGACATTCTTGGGGACATAATATGGTCTTTTTTGAGCCCTGTTGGTATTTTACAACATGGCCTTAAAATCTAGGCAATGCTTGGTATTTCAAGGCATTCATTATTTTGTGTCAATGATACCATACACACCTACTAAATAAGTAACCAGTATATCTCCAGATGATTTCAAAACTACAACTCACAGTATTCAATCTATAACCAAGGGATGCTGGGAGTTATAGTTTTCAAACATCTGGAGATCTTCTGATTCGCTATCCATGATTTTTTAACTATGTCCTGCAGAATATACATTTCAATCTCAGCCCATTGTGTAAACTTGCATTATGGGAGACAGTAAAAGTTACAATGAGCAGGTACTAAACAGGATCTGGGGACATCAGATATATAATTTTAATTGTATATTATAGCATATACATCAGGTCTGTATCTTTACCATTTATTCAGTATTGATATAACTTGTCCTTGTGCTATGATTTCTATCAGGATATATCTAGAAGGTAACCTTTATACTGGTTATATTAACAACTTCAATATGGACATTATAGAAGGAAAGTCCATTGATATACAGAATGTTCATCTGTCTCACACATTACTGGGAAACAACAAGATCCCAATAATTTTCCTTCCGTAACAAATCCAGATCAACTACCTGCTGTAGTTATATCTGAACCACATCAAGTGGTAGATTGTCATTAACATCACTAGAGTCATCCACATCCCATAGATCATTATGGCCAGAAGGATTTTCATTTACCTTTTTACTTATTTTTTGGCTTACAAAGACCAATGAAATCACGTCATCTGTTTCATGCAGACACATGCTCTGGTCTGGTAATACATAGGTGCAGGTACAGATAGAAGTTACAGGGTTTGTTATTTTGTTCTATGGGAGATTGTTACTTTGTTGGATCTGACCTCTGCTAGTAAAAGAGAGGTTTAACCCCTGCCTTTCCAGTCACTTCAGCATTAACTGCTTTTCTACCCAGTGATCTCTGCAAAACCTACCAAGGCACTACAAGAGTGAAAGTTCAACATAGCTGTCAGTATTTCTATCCACAATGGCAACCTGTATAAGGGCCCTATTTCTAAAAGATCGGTATCGTTATCGTAAAAAACCGATCGTTATCGTAAAATAACGACCGTTATTTACAGATAACGACCGTTATTTACCGATATCGTTAAATACCGGTCGTTATCGGTAAATACCGGTCGTTATCGGTAAATAAAATAAATTTTACGATAACGATCGGTATTTTACAATAACGATACCGATCTTTTATAAATAGGGCCCTAAGATTCTAATAGGGCTATGTATGAGGGTTAACATGACTTTAAGACATAACTTGCGGTTGTGGCAGTTATGTGCAAGTTATTTACCGAGCCGGCTTCTTAAAGGGTATCTATACTCAAAAATTATACCTTTAAATACAGCAAGATTCAACTACTTCAAAACTTTTTTGGATTTTAACTCTGAGCTGTAGATTCTGATAAATCATCATTTTAATCACAGCATTTACAGGGAAAGACTTGTCACTCCAGGAGCAGAAATTCTTATAAGTGACTCATTAAGGACCTCTTACTAGGATCATTAGCTGCCTGCCAGCACACTTCCTGCAACGATTAAGAAAATCAGCAGAGAAAAGAAGGCAAGGGGAGGGAGATGTGTAAGCAGAGCAGGGTCTATGGTGAGTCGCAGACACTACAAGAAGGCAGTGAGTAAGGGAGGGTGGGGGCAATAAGGAGCACTCACTTAATATTAATAATTTAATGACAAAGCAAGCACAGATTAATATGTGAGCACCACCATTTTACTTTGTAAATGTACTTTTTACTTTCAGATGATGTAAAGTTGTTTGAGTGAGTATAGTGACCCTATAAGACCTTTAGCGTTAAAGATTCGGGAATGGGTAAACCCCATTTGCAATGCTCTGAGAGCTGCTATCGGCTCAGTGCATTGCCTAGAGGAGGCAATAGAGAGCAATACTGTGTATAGCTCTATAAGTACATTAGAGCTGTAGATAACTCAATATTTACCCAGCCAAAAACACAGTAAGAGGCTTGATATCTAGATATATTTGCTTTTTATTTGCCATAATGTGATTTAGTGTAAGGTGCTATGCATACTGCACATTGTCTTGGATTTATAACAATGCATTCTCATTTCAATATTTATTATTACAGGTTTTTTTACAGATCCCCAGCCCATTCAAACTCAACATGCAGGTACCCGACCCGATGCAGTACATTTATGAGGATTTATTTGCATATAAGTATGCTTTTTATGCCTTATGTAAGACTTTTATTACGTCACTTTACTAAATGCAAAATCATTTTCTGTTGCTATGTACTGCAGTCTTATGTTGAAAAAAAAACCTAGATTGCATCTCTAGTTGCTGCCTGTGAGAAGTTATATTGCTGGAAAGGTTAATAAACCCTGCTACGAGTAATAGTAGAATCACCTATTAATCAGTTCCCTCCACTGTACCCAGGGTCTGAGCATGCTCACTGAAGACTTAATCATGGGAAAGATAGACAGCCTGTACAGACAATTGAGAAGTGATGTCATCAGTCCCCATCCCCAGACTTCTGGATCATTTTACAGACAGTAAAGAAAGTAAAATGTTAGGCAATAACTGTAAAAAAGCTTGAGTATTGGTGGTGTCGCTATCAATACAGGCAGTGAAGTTTGCTGGTCACTTGGATACAAGCTTTGAAATGCAGGAAACATTTATGAGGTTATATTAATAAACTATTAAACTAATATTATAAGGATTCAAAATGGGTTAACCCATTCACAATTGTCTCAGTAAATACCTCTACAGGAGCAAAAGAGATCGATAAAGGCTTTCCGTACACAGAGCTACTGTAAATAAAAAAGCACTAAGCACTATATATTGCTGTAGAACTTGCACTGGGTGGCACATTCAAGGTTAAACATTTTTTTTGCAGAAGAGATCTGATGTGTATGTGATTCTCATGGACATGCATCTTGCTAATTCGAGGTTAGCATCCATGAAAGGTGAATCAAAGATCCAAGTCATCATTTAGCTAGTTTTCATCTCCCTGCAGAGATAAAAATATCAAAAATCAGTTACATTAAATAATGTCTACAAGCGCCAAGTGCTATTGTGTCAAAAAGAATTAATCATGTAATTTTGCAACACAATCACTTTAATGTACATGACTTAAAATGTGAGCATATAAAAAAAATCTTAATGTTACTATGGTTACAGCCAAATGAAAAGACTATTTATAGCAATATGTCCTGCTATAAAAAAAGAATGGCCACTGAACTAATCCTGTGTTATATTGAAAATTATGTTTTGGTTTACCTTTGTATAACTTGGTAAGTATACTTGACTGACACAAATACAGGGACAAAGGGCTAGGGCACAATGCAATGTCAGAAATGTGCATGCAATTACACACGTTAACACGCAATTGCGTGGGTAACGCACCTATTGCCACACCATTTGGCAAACACTAGTGTGTGCTTTTTAATTTACAATCGAATCAGATCGCACGTTACAAGGGATAATGCCCCCTTATAGTGTAATTTAAGGCTATTAAGTCACTGAGAAGTTGATTGTTTTTATACAGGTCATGAAACTCCAAGGTCCATTTCTAATATTAATGTTGAGAGGTGCATTATTGCTGCGGGTTTCTAAAATATTCGAATCTGGTGTATTTTTCATAAAAAATTTAAAATGATATCGGATACTTAAAATGTATGATTGAAAATTGAAAAAAATCTGATTTAATTGGGTATAATTAGGATTTTCAGAACTTAAATAGGTTCCACAGTACCACTGACACAAAACTCGTGAGTTTCATTATCTCTACTTATAAAACACATTTTTGTAAAGAAAAGTCACCCCCCTTTTTTTGTTTAGTCTGTGTGTGTTTGTGTGTCTACAAATTTTAAAACTAGCTTTTTTTGCTTAAATATCTTACACAGCAATAAAACAAACTAACCTTTTTTTATATTTACCAGTCTATGTGGGCACTTATATTTTCGAGTCTTTGTTTGGGGTTAAGTCAACTTAAAGAAAAATACAAATACTATTGCAAGTTGTCAAAGAATGAGAGTAGACAACCAATCACAGACATGTACTTCACTAAACCAACAATGCATAAATGGGGAAGACTCCAGGGATATCAGAGGATGTCAAAGGTAGCTCTCTAGCATTATGGGGATTCCCTGGAATCAAATCATGATAGTCATATCTGAAAGTCAGTACTTGGAAGCATTTATTTATGCAGAGAGAGATCCCTGTATGGGCAGATGATAGTCATTGAAAGGAGTAGATATTTCCTTTTTTCTTGAAAGATATGCAGTTGTGCTGACCTTGCCCTTAAGAAGAAAATGAAGTAAATTAAAGTAGAGGAACACAGACAAACTGGTTTCTCTTTAAAAGTAAGGCAACTAACCCTACACAAAAATATTAAAAGACTTTAAAAGAATTAACTATTGTTAAAAAAAAAAATCTGCAGCAGATTCTTTTTAAATAGCCAGTACAACATTTATTTCAATTACTTTTCATTACATTTTTGCTGACTTTGCACTTTGTTGCTCTTTATTGGTCTGCACATCAATGAGCCCTAGAGGTTTCCATGACAATAGCTAACATATGTTGTTAAATTTTTGCAGGAATATGTATGTATATATATAAAGGATTTACATTGAAAAACATAGTTCATTGCTATGCAACAATCATTTTATCACTATAAACAATGGAACTAAAAGCTTAAAGGAGAAATAAATGCTCAAAATGAGCACTCTTTTTTGTTTGTACTGTAGTAGATATTTTATGTGTCTTTCGGTAAGCAGGCAGTCAAAATGTTCTAGCAGTGTGCAAAACGTTTTTTATTCAGGTGATTTCTGCATGACAAGTTATTCAATTAATGCACTTTGCAAAGGTTCTCTGATTGTTAATAGCTTCCCTTCTAAAGTCTCTGGGTGAAAGGCTTTAGCACGATGACCTACCTATGTGGCTAATTTCCACATAACAAAATCTCCTCTGTCTACTATAGGACACTAGATTTAGTGTAAATCATACAATTCATCAAGGCAGTAATTTGTGCACATTGGATTTTAATTATTTTGATCATTATATTCCACTTTAATAACTATTAAAATAAGTGATTTAAAGGGCATCTCCACAATCCATACAATGAATCAAGGCTATGACTGCTGACATCACAGTCAGTTTCCCTTTCTGCCTCCTCTGCACATGCTCAAGCTTATAAAAAGCTCTTGGAGCAGAGGGAGGAGGCAGATTTTTCTTTGCCAGAAAGGAATAGAACTAATTCTTTATTATCTGGTTACAAATGCATGTAAAAAAAATGCAGATAGAAAGAAGGTAAAGATGGTATATAAGCTCTGTAAGCTCACATGAGTCCATGGAATAGATCATACTAAATGAAGAGAGAAGTAGGTATGGTCTTGTTGCCCCAGGGAAAATATTTTTTTTTCACTAGGTTAGGACTGATGCTTGGATACTGCCTTGGAGTGGCATCAGCTTGAATGTTAGGACTGATGCTTGGATACTGCCTTGGAGTGGCATCAGCTTGAACATGTTTGTACAAACAATGTAATTAAAGGTATCCATTTGAACTTCAGTGCAGGTGATTACCCTTCATTGTTTGTATACATGTCTAATTCTTTTACCCCATTCATTTAGAATTGTATGTGTAGTTGAGTGCTGGAGACTTTTGTGTAATATATCTGCTGAAAGCAGAATGAAAGACAATATGCAAAACACATATGCTGAAAAACACAATCTACTTGATTCAGCCATCGTCAGGCTCATATGTTATTACTACTCAATAGCACTGTACTACTTGCACATTTGCATGTAAAAAATGCCCTGTGTATATTCTCTGCCAACTATAAAAGGGACACTAAACTGTTTTTGCCCCTCAGTCCAAAAGGTCTCAGTCCTCCCCTGAAACAGATATCTTGTTCCTTTTCTTGAACCAGACCTACTCTAGAAAGGAAAATATTTTTTTCTGTTCTGTTCCCCTAGGGTCAAGGATAGCTATAGAAATCAGCAGCATGTATAGCTTATTATACTGGAGATTTTTGGTTATTGAATATT
Organism: Hymenochirus boettgeri; assembly: GCA_019447015.1. NCBI lineage: Eukaryota > Metazoa > Chordata > Amphibia > Anura > Pipidae > Hymenochirus > Hymenochirus boettgeri. The sequence goes on from CM033469.1 coordinate 222,719,411, forward strand.
AATCCATCTCAGTGATCCTAGAGTACTGTAGTATAAAGGCTTTGGACATAAATATAGACAAATAGAAAGAGGAGGGAAAATGCCAGCTGGTTGATTGTTACATTTACTGAAGATAAGAATATTAAATGCCATTGTTTTTAACAAATTATAGTAAAGATGAAGTGTAAAACTTTCACAATGTACGTTGATTGTGGATCATTCTGTGGATCATAAACTGATATGTCTCTTTTGTTATAAAAAAAAAAAATCAGCATGTGTTTTGTTAGATAGTTGAGGAAATAGATGAATTCTAATTGAGTGCTTTCAGTCGCATGGTACTACCAAAAGAATATGAGTTGTATAATCTGCTCTGCCATCAAAAGCATTCAACCAGTCACATTATTAATATAGCTTAATAAATGCACTAAAGTCTCTTTCATTATAATTAGCAAAGTCTAAAGCTAGGTACATACCTAGCGATTTTTCCTCCTGACCGACCGTTCAATACTTTCGACTGGTCGGCCAGGAGGAAGGACTGTCGGTCGCGGCAAAAGCAGCCACGTCCGACAGTTACTGCGACCGATCGTGCGGTCCATAGAGGACCGCACGATCGGACATGGTTTTCTATCATGTCCTTTCGTCCGATTCGGACGAACGATCGGTCGGACATGGCTGTATTCGGATGCGATAATTTCGGTCCGATCCACCGATACACTGAACTATCGGTCGATCGGACCGAAATATCTCATCGTGTATACCCAGCTTTAGGTTAGGCAGCAGTTTTTTTACATCTACGTATATGTTTTGTTTTCTCAGGATATAATAAAACATGCTTGGTTTATATCAATATGTAAGTAAGACGTTAGTCCCCAGCATAGCAGTGGATGTGGTACAATTAGATTTGGTAAAGCTGTTGATATTGTGTCTTTGGTGAGTTATATATTAACTATGGTCTGTTAGCCTTCAACAACAAATTTGTACATGCATAGAGAACTGGTTGATAGATAACATAAAGAGAGTAGTTGTCAATGGAACTTCATCTATGTGCATTAAAGACTTGTGCCAGAAAGTTCTGTACTATGACCAGTTCCATTTAATCTGTTTACTTAGAAGGGGATATTGAGAGAAAAGTCTCTATGTAGATTCTTTTGAACTTCAGATAATGTGCAATTGCTGTAGGTGGATCTAGACAGATTGGCATACTGAACAGTAAATTCGCAAACTGAGATTTAATGTTTAATGTAAGGTGATGTAAATAATGCATTTGGGGTTAAACTTGTGCTGCCTATACTATAAATTGGTCTGTGCTAAGTGAATCTCTATTTCAAAAAGATTTGGGGTTCCTAGAATATAACAGGCTTGTCAATAGCAAATAGTGCCAGACAGCAACAAGAGTTAGCTAGATATTGTCTTGTATAAAGAGGGGTTTAGATTCAAGGGACAAACATATTATTCCTCCTGTTTACAAAGTACTGGTAAGCCTCATTTGGAATATGCAGTTCAGTTTATGAATGTTCAGTACAGGCTAACATTTACTTTTTGTTCTGTAAGTGTCTTAGAAACATGACATGTTAATATGATAATTCTTAGGCACATTTGAGGGAAAATATGCATACCTTTGTGGAAATTAAGTTAAACAAGTGCCATTGAATTAGAAGTGTTTTGTAACATGGTTTGCAAACACTTGCCAGTGCTACTAATTCATAGCAACAAATTGGCTGTTAGCTTTTATTCATCTACTGCATTAAAATGCATAAAAATGAAAATAAGCATCAGAATGGTGTTCATAGGCCATGTCCATTTCGCCCATTTACTCATACAATCATCTTGTATAAAAGGAAAACTATACCCACCCCTCCCTTTAGGTTTACCCAAGTCAGTCCTTACATGATTTAAGGAAATTTATATTTCCTTTACTCCATGCTCCCCTTCTTTGCTTGTTTCACCATATGCTGTTTCCCCATTTTTGCCTTTGGCACACTGTACCCAGTACTGAGTTTTGTAAAATCTTGTTTGGATGTGTACAAAAGGTCCTTGGGTTTGTTTGCACCAATACAATATGCACTTTTAAGAGAAATGGTGTCAATAAAAAGTCTTCTAAATGTAAGCCTCAACCTTCAAGGGCTGATCCCCTGATCCCATCTTACACAGGGACGCTCTTACCATGAAGCAATCTGAAAGCGGCAGTTTGTGAGATTTCCCCCGTTTGTTCAATGATTGGTCCCATTGAAGTCCAATCGCGTAAGTGACATAACACATACACGCAGGCACAAGTTTTATGTCACTTACATCACTCAATGGGACCAATCAGCCGTGGAGACGAGTCCACTGCTGCTTCTTCCTCATCTTTTGGCCGCCAGCCAAGCAACTGCAGTTCTTGTTGTCTGGATCCCTGACTGACTTGTGAGAGAGAGAGGGTGTGTTTATGTCTGTCGCAGAAAAAAAAAGTAGCTGAGCGTCGCACTCCAAATCATCAAGAAATTTTTATTTCAAACCACACATATTCCACACATATGGTGAATATGTGTGGTTTGAAATAAAAATTTCTTGATGATTTGGAGTGCGACCCTCAGCTACTTTTTTTTCTGCGAAGCCACTGGTTCCTAAGGGAAGAACCTACAGAGGCGTCTGCACCTACAGTTGGGTAAGAGTGCACCTCCACCATTGTTTATCCTGTGTTTATGTCTGTGTATGTTGCTGCGTGTGTCTGTGTACCATCTGTGTGTGTGGGCACGCAGGGCCAATCTTTGTGCGCAGGGCCCTCCTTGTGCGCAGGGCATATCTTATGCGCAGGGCCCATCTTTGTGTGCAGGGACCATCTTGTGTGCAGAGCCCATCTTGTACACAGGGCCCATCTATTGTGCAGGGCCCACCTTTGGGTGCAGGGCCCATCTTTGTGTGCATGCAGGGCCCATTTGTGTGTAGGGCCCATTTGTCTATTTGTGCAGGACCACACTACAACTTGATGCCCTTTTGCTGAAGAAAAGAGAGATGACACCAGATAAGAATGGATTTTAACTTGATATTTTACAGTTGCATTGAAAAAGTTATGTAATATATGATTTTTTTTTCTGTTTAAACCCTGTTTAGAATCAAGTGCGATCAATCTGTTTCTACTTTTAGTTTTGTTTCATGGTATTGAAAGTTTTTGACTAAATGGCTCTTATTGAATTTTCCTAAATAACAGATATGATGGGGACTACAGATTTTTCCAGATTGTTCTACCAAACATAGTTTGATGCCTTAACTTCCTTTCTGTGCTTGAACCCTTTCTTTACCATTCTGCCCTCTCCAAAACAAGCATTGATCCTAAAATAGGGAGAGATTGCGTGCTTTCCCTGCTCAGTCTCACAACTATTTACTTCCTGCTCTGCTTACATCACCCCACCACAACTCCCTGTGAAAGGTAAGCTACCCACAGGGAAAGGGACATCTGCTCCCGGCCCCTATCAAGCCTTCCTTCCTTGCAGTGCAGCAGGTCCCTCGGGTCCCCTTCTGTATTGTCCCATAAGCCCCATGTTGAGCTGTCAAAAGCGACTTGCATGACTTCAATAACACGGAGAAAGATAAGTGGCATAATCACATACATACTAACATAGTAATAGGGTAATCTAGCTATCTAGCCCAACCTTTGTATCCTACTGATTAACCCTACCTAACAGTTGATTCAGAAAAAGACCAAAAAAACCCACTTAAAAGGTGTAAAAAATCCTTTCTGAATCCAAATGGCAATCGGAAAGGATTCCTGGATCACCCAGAACTATATGTATTAAAGGGCATCTGTGGTCTCCAAACAAGTTAGGATTAAATGAAAGCCTCCAGTATTTCCTATATAATGAGCTGATAATCACATCTCTGGCTTCAGCCTGTGAGAAATGATACTGGGGTGAATGTTCAAACCTGCTTCCTTGACATCACCTGACCTCTGCCACACCCCTCCGCCCCGGGGGAGAAGCATGCTCAGTTAAGACTTAATGCTGGGGAAATCAGGAAGTACCTGGGGGAAAAAATTGACAGTTGAGAAGGGGAGCCTATTAATACAGGCAGAGGCTGGTCACCGGACTACAAGCTGCTCACATGTCTGAAAACAGGAAGTGTTCAAGCAGGAAGTAATATTGCTGAACCTTTCCAGCAATAACTTCTCACAAATTTTATCTAGAGATGTGATTTAGGTTTTATTTTGAAGGTACGATAGAAGGCTTTTTATATAATTCTTACTAGTGTGGAAGAATTCAAGACCACAGTTAGCCTTTAATACCAGTAAGTTTGAATATTTTTCAGTTTTAGAATTTTTTTTTATGAACATGCCATTACCAAATCTGCTGGAAGACAGTTCCACTGTTTAACCATTCTCACTGTAAAGAAACATTTCCAGACATCCCACCCTGCCCTTTCAGGCTTCTGGGCAGGGTGGGAAAAGGGGTGTGACGAGGTTGTGTGTGTGACTTCAAATGGGGTGGGAAGTGACATCACGTGGAGGTAGGGCCAGTTTTCTAGGGGTGGTGGGAGGTGGGGTTTGGGAGGAGTTAGGGGCATTTCCGGGGCATTCAGGGGGCATGGTCTTAAAGTGGGTGTGACTGTGTTTAGGGAGGAGTAGGGAACAGTAGGGATATATTATATGAAGTGTACATTGTACTCTATACCAGGGATCTTCTACCTGTATAACTCCCACAATTCCACTACAGAACTTACAATATCAGAAGGCATCCAAGGAATGTCTGGTCGGGTCGGGTTTCGGGTATGAAACTTGCGGGTGGGTTCTCGGGTATAAGTCAGATAGCATGATGCAGGCCATTTGAGGGTATGGATTTTTTGGGTCGGGATGGGTGTGGGTCTGGAAAATTTGACCATCGCAGAACTCTATCTTCCTGCTTAAAATACTATAAGGACACTTTAGTTTCCCGTACAATGTAATATCCATATATGCTAATACTTTTACACTGAAAATCAGTGGCGGAACTATAACCCCTGCACCCCCCACGATGAGGGCCTGCCAATCCCCCCAAGTGTAAAGCTGGGTACACACGATGAGATATTTCGGTCCGATTGACCGATAGTTCAGTGTATCGGTCGATCGGACCGAAATTATCGCATCCGAAAGTGCCCATGTCCGATCGACCGTTCGTCCGAATCGGACGAAAGGACGATCGGACAGGGTGGAAAACCTCATCCGATCGTGCGGTCCTCTATGGACCGCACGATCGGTCGCGGTGACTATCGGACGCGGCTGCTTTTGCCGCGACCGACAGTCCTTCCTCCTGGCCGACCGTTCGAAAGTATCGAACGGTCGGTCAGGAGGAAAAATCGATAGGTGTGTACCCAGCTTTACACTAACAGCAATTTTTAAACAGCTGAACGCACGTATGTAAGTAAAGGAGGGCACGATCAACTATTCAAAACTACTGGTGGTCCGGTACACCTTATGTATGTTATGTATGTTAAGCTTTTTAAAAACTGCTGATCACAGTGTTTCAGGGGCCTGTCTGTAGATCTGTGATGGGGCCTGGACCCCTTCAGTTTCACCTACTGAAAATAAAAAACAGCCATAATCATTGAAGCTTAGGATGTAGCATAAACATAATTGGGGGGGGGTTCAGAATACTTACTGTAAGACTTGAGTCTGAAGATCATTTCATTATAGCATCGCTACAAACATATCAGTACCAACTGAAAATAATTAAATTGCTCTATATGGGTTTTAAGAGGATGACATCTACTGACCTTGTTTTTGTTTATCATAGAAATAATATCTTTGTCTAGACATTATGCTGTTGTTATACATTGTTGTCATTTCATAATAACTCAGGTTCCAGGAAAGAGGAGTTCCTGCTGGGTGAGTGGTAGTTGGTATTTGACAAATACACTTATACAGGGAAGTTTGCCTTTAATAAAAAAAAATCAGAAATGTTACCTTGCAGGATATAATTTTATTCCTATGCATTCCTTTCCTGAAAACACTTCAAACTGAGTGTAAAGTAAAGACTGTAATGTTGTTTTTTCTTTCACTGCAGAGAAACAGCAGACATTTGGATTTTCCATATGATGGATGCTGTGAGATGATTTTACACTACAATTAGTGTTGTCATTTCTGAATTGGAGCTTATTTAAATGCTGTAATATCAAACTACAGTATAACAAAAGTTTGGATTTATGTCATATTTTTAGCTAGTCATGCCCACCCCGGTAGCATTTTCAGCAAATAAACCAACTTGAAAGGGGCACTTCTAGGTTTTTGCTGCCTGAGACAATCTTTTTATTGCTGCCCTTTTGCCCTCCGCCACATTAAAGTGGACGTGGCTTTGTGGATGGAAGTGAGCTTCCTATCACATAGGTATTTAAACAGTTCCTCTGACAGTCAGTTAGCTATAATGTAAATTACTAGAAACAGATATTGCATCCCTTTCTCAAACAGCTTGTGTTGCCACTACCATATTGCTCCTTTCAGGCTTTTGTTGCTCAAATAAACTTATTTTATAGCCTGTGCTATAGATTTGGTACAACTTTTACAGTAAATTAGAAATGCCATACTATTGGGCAAGATTGGAATATTAACCAATCATTTTTGGATTTGGTAGATCCGCAATAGGTGCAAACCTCAGAAGACGTCGAGATAAAAAAAAGACAGAAGATCAGATCAAGATAAGAGGGCAAATGCAGCGGCAACGACAAAGGAGAAAAGAAGACGTTGGTGACCTGGAAAGGTCCTTTTTAAAATCAGAGGTGATCTTGATTTTAAGCTGCAGGATCCCCTATTCTAAAGGCTCTTTTTAGAGCTTTAAGGGCTCTTTTGAGAGGTTTTGAGCTGCAGGACCCCACAATGGTCCTTCTGAGGGTTGTAAGTGCCCCTGGCATATCACACCGCAACAACCATCAGTGACACTCCCGCAACATACCCACCCCTGCAACCCCTACCAGATGTGCACATCGACCACACAACCTTGGCCCATCTCCAAAACACCTCCCTCCTGGCAGACACTCTCTCGCCCCATCTTCTGTCACATTTAAAGGGCATGTCCACCCCTTTTTCCAATTTTTGGCACATAGTAGGGCTAGTTCCCCCAGCCCCAAATGCTATAAAATATTTTCCAGAAACTCCCCGACCTTTACTTACCTTTCCTCTTTCCTCCGCCGCACTGCCTGGCCCTCTGCTTGCATGAACTGCAAGCAGGGGGCCGGACCGGCAGCCACGTGCCTGATTGGCTGAGAGGCAGCCAATCATGGACGCGGCTGCCAGCAGTACAGAACACCGGAGGAGAGAGGGAAGGTAAGTAAAGATCGGAGGAGTTTCTGGAAAATATATTATAGCATTGGGGCTATGGGAAGTAGCTCTAATATGTGCCAAAGGGATTTTACACTAGGGGGGGAGAGCAAAACGGGAGGGGGGAGGGCTTCTCTGAGCAAGCCAAAAACCTCTGAGAGGACATCTCAGAGGTGGAAACAATTTCCCTGGTGGCCAGGCTCCTGGTGGTCAGTTTTCTGGACTTTGGAGGGCCATTACAGGAGAACCATTTGGAGCTGGGATGTAAGGTAAGGATTTTTATGCACTACAGAGTGGGGCCAGTAGTGGTGGAAATGATAGTTTTGGGGGTGGACATGCCCTTTTAATCATCGGCATGTCTGACTTGGTGATGATTGGCGGTGTTACTAGTGAGACTTTTTTAATACCACCACAAATTGCGATACCAGTTTTGGCAGTTTGTTGTTTTTTTTCTGGGATGCATTGCACTAGTTGTTTTTGTGATGTACAGTGATAATACGGGCGCTATCTTCACGGCGGTAATCCCGCTGGTTTATAAAAAAACTGCTGTATTAACTACATAAAGATAACAAACTTTTAAAAATATGCCCCTTGATCTCAAAATATAGATCTATGACAACCTTCTGCAAAGGTAGGACCCAAGTACACTCAAAAGATCAATAGAGTGACCTACAAGGTAACGTCACCAGCCTCATTCAAATGTGATAACGCTTTCCACGTTTCTCTGTAGCCAATGTTGCATCCTTCTCCTTCTTATATGGATGTTCAAGGAGAACCTGAGTTTGAGGTAGAGAGAATTCTCGGGGTATAATATTCATGGGTACAAATATCCCTTCAGTATCTTATTGATTCGATAGGATATGGACCCGAGGAAAGATGTTAGGTAAATGCCCATAGAATTCATGCCACAAAACTAATTTCATAATTTCAAAAAGCTTTTCCTCATAAACCATTGTCTAAAGGTCCATATGCTGACAGAAGGGGTAATGTTAGTAACCTATGTAACCTCTGGGTTTCCTTAACCTTCCTCCATTTCCTCAAGGCTTCACCCACCTCTTTATCTGTTTGTGGCTCTTCTAGGAAGTTCTGATTCCTTCATCACCCGCATTTGTTTGTTTCTGTAAATGTTTGTTCATTGCTTAAAGTGTTAGTTACTGAAAAAGGCATAGCAGCTTTGGCTAAGGTTTTCTATTATGTGCCATGTGTAACTTAAATGACTTGCGTATAAACTAAGGTCTGTTGTCCTTGAAAATCATATTTGTATCTGGATAGAGAATTTGATGATAGATAATGTACAGAGAGTAGTTGTCTAAATAATAATTGCTGTGTCTCAGGGTTCTTTACTTGGCCACTTCTATTTAATCTGTTTATAAATGCCTTAAAAGTGGGTATTGAGAGCAAGGTGTTTGCTGATGATACAAAACTCTGTAGAGCATAGGAAAATGATATGCAATTGCTGCAGGTGGACCTAGATTGTTTGTCATAATGGGCAACAGAGCGGCAGATGAGATTAAATGTTGATAAATGTAAGATGATGCATTTAGGGTTTACCAATCCTTGTGCCACCTATACCATAAGTGACTCTGTGCTATGTGAATCTCTGTTAGAATGCATTTTGTTGGTTCTATTTGATAACAGACTTAGCTGTAGAAAACAATACCACACAGCAACTGGTACAACTAGAAATTGTCTTGCATAAATAGGGATATAGATCCATGGTGGAAAAAAATATTCTTCTTAACAAAGCAGTAAGATTTTTAGAGGTGGCATAACAGTTAAGTATTACATATTAGAGCTTTTAAAAAAACATTTTGGTTGGAGGGTGATTTACATAGATGTTTTTTTTAGTTTGGGGTGGTGAGCATGTCCTTTAAAAACAAAAAAGAAGATTGGTAGATTTCATTTATTGTTCCTAATCAGTCAAATAACCTCTCCTCTAACAAAGCTAAAACACGTTAGGCTGTTCCTTCTTGGTCCATGTCAACTCATTATGAAAAAAGTTCCTAACATACCCATTAAGATCCAAGGAAATTGAATGACTAGCAAGTAGTTAGATTAGTTATCTTTAAACTTTAACTTTAAATCTGAAAACTAGCCTAGCATCCCTGGACAAATGAGCAAGATTGGTTTTTACTTTCTAATAACTAATCAATAGACATGGCACATATAATATTCATTGAGATTAAAAGGAACTGATTAATATACTTTATTTGTCAGTATATATATTGTTCAGACTGCTTTTAATTATCCCTAATGCTCATGATAAAATTAGGCCAATTATCTAGAACTAAACCTACTCTTAGCGGTTTTCAGGTCAATATAAGTGTTTGGCTTTCTAAAAGAGATTTGTAGACTAGGATAAATGAACAAAGTACAGGTTTAATAACATCTAATTGCCTTAGATGTTTGAAGTAATTCAGGGTTTTGGAACCCACATTTAGTCCATGTAAAGGGCAAACATAACAAAGACAGATGATCCATTGATGATTCATTCATGCATTGAAAAATAAAATGTACTGTATATAACAGTACTGTAATATGTATTTTTACTGTACATTTGTAGGTAAGCACAGTATGTTTTATTCTTAAAATATTAGTATATTTTTAACACAAGTACACCTTTATCTATTAGCATTTAAGTGGCAAAACAGGTCCTAGTATAACTAATTTACTCATAACTAATAAGGTGAGAGGCTCCAATATACCACTTCACAATCCTCTGGGATATTCACAAAAAAAAGCAATGTTTTCTTAAAATAATACAATAAGAGCTTTGTTATTAAAAGTTTAAATATTGCAATTAGAGTAAGCATATTATGTACAGTCCATACAGAGCAATTTGAAAATAACAGTTACTTCTCCTTGAACTTCCATTGTAAAGATTTTATTGAATCTAGACAGAAGGTCGTATAGAAGCACCTTTTATGGGGCAGTGGTTCTAGTTATACATACAGGCCTCTTTGCCTCCTATTGGAAATTATTTGACAACTTCCAAAAATGTGCATTGTGCTGTTCTAAAGAATATCCTATTCTTATCAGATGAAGGAAAACTGACCTTCAGAGATTTGCACTTGCTTAGCAGTTATTTCCTCTGTTTTTCAATATTCAAAAAGTCAAGGCCCACAGACAGGTCTTCTAAAAGCTACTCCACAAACAGCACTCCCTTTTAATTACCAAGGTACAGAACTAATTAAAAGAAACAGTTCTGTTGTATATAAAAGGTATACATTTATTGTGATGCACACTCATAGATTCTATTCCCAAATATGTATAACCATAGTTATACT